>OZ010793.1:425609669-426263924 GCA_963932465.1 Maratus speciosus | reverse complement strand
TAATGAATTAATATTTGAAAAAACTGTATTAACATCAATTGTCATCTAGTACAAGTACAAAAAAAATTATTTCAACTTGATAGGATGAATAATAAATATTTTATTAACGATTGAAAGTTTGAACAAGATATATAAATAAATAAATAAATAAATAAATATAGGAAGAACTAATAGTAGGAATTGAAAAAGGTTTTGGAGGTACACCAATTCAAACTTTGAATGTTTTTATTTAATTTTGTCGCGTTCAAAAAGTACAGGTCTTCTTTAACAAAAATAACAAAAAATGTTTCAAGAATCTGCTTCTTTTATAATAAAACACACATACTACAATATATATTAAAACACACATACACACATAAATATTTATGTGTGTATGTGTGTTTTAATATATATTGTAGTAAGTGTTTCTTTATATTTATCGTAGATCGATGTAATAGTAAAATCTATTCATCTTTGTCCTGTTATCCAAGGCTGTCGTATAGATGGTTGGTGTCTTCCCCAACATGGTTTATTAGGGAGAAATTGCACACCCAGGTATCGGCCGGAGTAGCTCAGTGGTTAGAGCAGCAGTCTTGTATACTGTGGTCCCGGGTTCGATTCCTGTCTCTGGCTAATTTTTCACTCCAGTTGGGTTATTGTATTTATTGTATGTATACCTGTATAATATTTATATATATCTTTAATCTGCTTCTTTGTATTTAATTTCTTTCAATACTGGGAAAGGCAAATGTGGTACTATGCGTTTTGAAAATGTATAAAAAAATTACATTTACATATACTTTTCTAAATTGATTTTGGTTATGAAAATGTTGTTGCACTAATCCTGAAAACATTACACCGTAATATTATAACATTACACTGTAACCACAAGCATTACAGAGTATTTAGACAGGTAGGGGGGGAGGTTAGAACTATATTTCAAAAATGTAAAGGCAGGTAGAGGGGATCTAAATAAGCAGATTTCATATAGGAATATGGGTGCGGAAATGCAGCATTGTAGCGGTAGAGGGCACTGATGAGTTCGGCGGATGAAATGGCTACGCTAACGCGAATCGTCATTCCCCGCAGGCATTTCGAGCAACATGCGTCTTTACACCAATACGGATCTTGCCGACATGCTTTTTATGTAAGGGGCTGCACAAGGAAATGGCTCACACATACTGCACGTCTAACAGCTCTCGAGCCTATTGAAGGACTATCATCTACTGTGCGTAATACTGCTTCTTTCACACGAAGAATTCTGCGATGTCTTCCAGTGCCCGTATCATGCCCCGAAGTATTAAAATATCTACTCACGCACAACTCCTCATGAAAACGCACAAATGTTCGGCGATCCAGAAAATACCTACCCGGGAACCATGTTCATTCTCTGAGCAGCGCTGCATTTCCTTGGGCAGCCCCATTCATGAAATGCATTCCAGCAATCTTCGCATTCGTGTAACAATGCATGTTGCTCAAACTCGTGTGGAGAATGGCTATTCAAGCCAGCGAAGTCATTTTATCTACAGAACTCAACAGCGCCATCTACTGCCTCAAGGCTGCATTTCGGCACACACGTTTCTATACAAAATCTGCTTATTTAACTCCCCTCTACCTGTCTTTATGTTTTTCACATATAGTTCTGAACACCGACTTTATTATTTACACTGTAACAAAAAGACAAATGTTTATTCATCTAGAAAAATGTAATATAACAACAAATGAAAATATACAGTAACCTTTTTCGAGTTACTCACATTTAAGAAAAGTGTTCTTTGTTTATGAAAGCTGAAAAAGCAATATATTTGCGAACGTTAAAGAAGCATTAGCAAAAACAAAGTTTCTTTTAATGACAGTAATTTTTTAAAACTTTTCCGAGATTTTGTAGTGTATTAAACAGTTTTCTTAACTCGGAATAAAGATTTTTCGGATGCTATTGATTCTCAAGTAACCATTCTAATGATCAAGAAACATATTTTACAGGCAATCAACTTAAATTACCATTATTAATATTAACATTAAAATTAATACTATTTTGTTACTTTTGCATGTGTAAATTCAATCATTCGGTTCAAAAATATTAACTGAGCATTAATAGCACCCTAAAAACCGATATTTGCGTTTTAAGAAAACTATTTACTACATTATAAAAACTACTCGAAAAATTCCGAAAACAGTTGCAGCAAAATAAATCTTGTTTTTATGAATGCTTCTGTAAGTCTGCAGACAAGATTCCTCTATCTTTCCAAATCCAATGTGTATCTCTAATTGAACAAATGGGTTTACGTTTTATATTTTAATTAAAAATAAATAAAAATTGAAAAAATGTGCAGAACCATCACTTGAACTACGATCTTTAGCCTATAACCTTATATAATGCTACGATACTACCTAAGACCTTACACTATAATTATTGCAGAATATTTTGATTTTTAATTTTAAAGTTATTCTTATTAAATTATACATTTCATATAGCGATACAACAGTTTATAAAAATATATCACATAATAACAATTTTTTATGCAGTGCCTACATTTGATTTTTTTTCTATTTTCGCAAGCACGGAGTTTTGATATAAAACTTCTTCAATAGAGTTCAGCCGTGAATTTCATTACACACGCATTTCTTTGTAAGATATCCTCCAATCTGCAATAATATAACGTATTCATAAATGTAAATAAATAAAAATCTTGATAATTAAGAATTTATTTTATATAATCTTCGGCAGAAAATATGGCTTTTTTATATGCTTTTTACGTACGTTACAAAATTTAGACAGTGGATTATATTATATTGCTTGAATATTGTATTTAACCGAATGCTACATTTGACATTCCGTGTTTGGAATTTTAAAAAGAAAATGGAAACATGAGACAAGTAAATGATATTAAGCTAATACGTACATTTTCCGACTTGAATGTTTAATGTATGTTTGAAATTCTGAAGACGACATTATTTTTTAAATACTTGTATAAATCTTTTATTCAGATGTTGTAGTATTTATTTTGAATGTTTCTCAATTTCTATTGTGTACTTTCTATCAGATACTATCCACGTCGTATTCAGGAAATACGCGCTTTGAAGAATGATAAATAAATGATATGTTTCTATTTAAAAAAAAAACTGTATGTATTTTTTATACTAGTTTGTATGTATTAAATTAAAAAAACATTTTACTATGATATAATAAGTTGTACATTATGCAAACTATTAACTATAAATGCAAACTATTGAATTTTTCGTACCCTTTTAATGATGTGTTTTGCATAAGAAATCTTGTCTTACCTAAATTTACGTAGTATAAATAAAATTTCTAAATCAAATATATCTAAGATAACCTAATAAGGTATTTTGCCATGCTATTGTACAACTTTTGTTTATGCTTTTTTTTTATTACATTCAACAATAATTTTATCAGCGGTTCGAAAATTTATCAAGATATATTAAAGTTCATCGCATATCAATAAATACCAATGATTTAAATTAATTTTAACACAGCTATTCTAATTGGAAAGTACGTTATACAAGTTTTAATTTCCCAAATGAGTAATAATGTGTCTTGGGCAGGATTTGAACCATAGACCTTTGGTTTAAGCTGGCAAAGCTCATATGATTTATTTGCTAATTAGAATAAGTGTGTTAAAACTAATTAAGTGTGATTACCTATCCAGCGTCTACTTTGAGTTCCATTACCTGCGCTTTATTCTGTTGAGCTGCTTAAGAAGACAGATCACATGGCCTTCTCAAATGGTTGATTGAGTGAATTGTGCCCGGCAGATTTGTTCATGAGATCTCAGTTTGCAGAGCATTGGCAGCATAAGACAATATCCCAGGTTCTAATCCTGACCTGGATATTTTTTCACTGAGTTTGAAAATTAAAATAAAACACATTTTGTTCATTAATTTTAAATTAAATTTAACTATAGGTGATCCAACCCGGACTTCCCGGGTTACAGAACAAAAATAAAAACAATATTTAACAATATTTTTTATTGTAAATTCTTGGATTTTTTTTTTACTTTCTTCTATCTTTACAAGAAGAAAGTATTGCTTTCCTAAATAATTTCGACTTCCGGTGTTCGATAGATTTATACGTTTTAGAAGTTCTTGAACACGATTTGAAAATGTCTGTCTGTCACTCTGTCACTCTGTGAATCAGTATGTGACAAAAATTTTGTGGGCGCTTTATCTCAAGAACTAATGGACGGTATTTCTCAAAACTTTAGATTCAGTTAGACCTTGATATAAACTGGTTACTTTTTGGTGCAAATCGTCGAATCGCCCTACAGGTGACGCTGCTGTGCTCCATTTTTCATGATTTTCTCAATAGCTATATCGCAAGAACTAATGCAAGGATTTTCATCCAAACTTAAGATTCCGTTAGAACTTGATATATATTAGTGCTGTTTAGTTTTTGGTGTGAATCGCCCAAAAAGTGATGCTGCTATGCTGCATTTTTCACGATTTCCGCAATAGCCGTATCTCAAAAACCAGTGCTCGAATTTTTACCAAGCTATAGTTCAGTTAGTTCCTGGTATATATTGGTTCTAATAAGGTTTTGATCTAAATCGCACAACAGATGGCGCTGCTATGCATAATTGTTTATGATTTCCGCTATAGCTCTATCTCAAAAACTAATTCACGGATTTTCATTAAACTTTCTTCAAAACTGGATTTTCATCAACAGATTCAGTTTGAAGTTGGCATAAATTGTTGATGACTTGATTTTGGTTTAAATCACCTAACCGGTGGCGCTGATATGCTGCATTTTTCAGGAAATATTAACATGCATGAGATAGAAGAAGGTTTTGTTCCATTTAAAAAAAAAATCATATTCCAAAGTGATATACGATTCCAAAAAAATCATATTTTCAAAAGTTATTACATTTTTTTAATTAACTGAATCTAAATTAAAGTAAAACTATTGAAAAAGACATGTTCCATTTAAGATAGTTTTTTAGATTGCGCACTAACAACAATAGAAAGCATTTTCATATGAAAATTATCAATTATGTTATTCAAATAAAGATATGAAATTTATTAAAAGCGATACTCTCGTATTAGCCCAATGATTGGAGTTAACAGATGAAGAAAGCACCAAAGGTTTCTCTACTTACAGCAACCTTTTAAATTTCTATAAGCAATACTCTGTTTTGTTCTTTTGTTTTTTTACTTTATTGAGACTGAATTCAGAAACATATTTGAAAATAAGACCAAGCAACAAATTTTGTTTTTAATAATTTCAATAATTTTCAAACATGTTTAATGATAATTTTATCTGCAATTAAACTTGTTATAAAAAATATAGCAATCTTACTTCTTAGTTAGCGAAAATAATTTGTATAATGCCATCACCCATGAATAATTCTTGTTCATCGCAATAAAATTTAACTCACATTAGTATTAGAATTTTTTTTCTTTCATCAGAAACTTTTAATAAAATCATCAATCATTTTCTAGAATCCGTATTCACCATATACCGCAACTGCTGATTAAGGGGGTCCGGGACACATTTTAAAATAATTTTTATTTATTCAATTAAAATTCTGAAATTTTTTTGTGATGGTTAACCTTGTCATTTGTAAACAAAATCACATGATAAAACTTCTCATAATAAAAAAAAAAAATTAATTAAAATTTTGTTTAAAAAGTGGGTAGTTTAAAATTATTATAACTCGAAATATTATTTGTAGAATTAATTTTTTTTTCATTTAAATAAACAGAAATATATAAGTTTCAATTTAGATTCAGCATTTCAAAAAATATTAATTAAAAAAAAATAAAAGAAATTTAAGTAAAAGTTAGAAAAAAAAAATTATGTAACTTTAAAAAAAAAATCATATTTTCAAAAGTTATTATATTTTTTTAATTAACTGAATATAAATTAAAGTAAAACTATTGAAAAAGACGTGTTCCAAGTTTGAACCATTTATCTGTAACGGTTCTTGATTTATAACAATTTAAATAAGAGTAATGGTGAAAAATCCCATTATGAAGAAAAACGCAATTTCACAAGAAGTCGTTTTAATGACAACCATAGCTTGAAAGGTAGATTTAAAAACAAATCAAAACGAAAAAATTAATATTTCCTGTTCTAATTAAGATAGAAACATGATTTAAACGTCATTTTAAGCAGGAAACAGCAAAAAAGTTTTAATCCAATAAAAAGTTTTTTGAAAATTTGAATATTTTTGTGTCCCGGACCCCCTTAAGCAGAAAATACTTGATAAAAAGTTCTAATTGTATTTGCCATTAACTTGATTGGTTTTCAGTAGCAATCAGAACAGATAAGTTTAACAGTGAATACTATTCGAGGTCCGACCGAGTTTTGCTTGCTTAAATGGCAGTTGGAAGCAGATGGTGAGTACGCGCGTCTGATATTATTTTATTTGATACTTCTATAATCATGTGATCGCTTCCAACAATATTTCAGAGATTTTTTGATGTAACCTGGCGTAACGTTTCTTAAAAAATATGAAAAGAACTTAACATAATAGATGACTGCCTACGTTTAATTTAGAGAACTAATAATGTTTTGTTGAAACTGTAACTGTGGAGCAGTAAATATTTAATTTTGACACAATAGACAGTGTCATTGTATCTCGCAATATACATCCTTAAAAGAGCAGCGGATCAAAATATTCATAAAGATATGAAAACTTATATTAGGTAACTTAATTTGAAAAAAAATCCAATAGATTGAAGAACATGGCTCATGAAAGCAATGTCTTTGATCATCAAAGTTATTAAAACTATTTTTTATCAGATGAACAACTTTGGAAATATGAAGACAGGTGCTGTTATCCAAGAAACTATCGTAGTCGTATGAAAGTAAGTGAAAGTCAATTTTTTATCTTAGATATATAGTATTTTATTATGTTATATTTATGAGATATTACGACAATGAATATTTCAGATAAAAATATCTATTCCTCCAGAAAATTCATTCCGTATTATATTTTTGATTATCAGCTGATTCATTCCATAGGACATCATTTTAAGGATAAAAAACTCAGTTGTATATAGTCTACATCAAAAATGCCAAGAAAATAAATTGGTAAAACAACGAACATTTACAAAATTGCAGCCATAAATTTACATTAAATGCCATATTTTTGCCATATTTTTATTATATAGTATTCTGGATTTACATCTGAAACATAAGTTTTAGTGCTTAAAGACTATAACCCGGTCTTTACTAATTAAAAATAATAAAACTGTTTAGATCCGAAGAACAATCCTTGAAATATAAAGTCAAGCGCTGCAATCCATGAAGCTATCGTAGAGATGTCAAAGTATATAAAAGTCGCAGTTACTTATCTTCGAATTGTCGTATTTTAAAATGTAATTCATAATAGATATTACGGCAATAAACGAGGCGTTTGAATATAGAAATATATGTCGCATTTTCTCATGATTTCATTGATTTTGAGTTTCGACCGTTTTTTTATTATACGTGTACCAATTTTTGAAAAACAATATCTGCAATAGACTTATACTTGGATATTTTCAAGAGATATCTATCAAAAAGAATTTTTTATGTAAATTGTGGCAGGAATGAAAATTAATATATTCACCACTCCTACCCCGCAAACGAAAAATCAAATGATCAAAAACAAAGATTTTCTGGACAGATTACAATAATTTCTTGTTGGAAAAAATGCATTCGAGTGATAAACTATTTGGTCTAAATTTATTGAACTTTTTCGATTATAGCCGTTTTGAAAAACATCTAAAGACATACTTGAAACTTTGTTCAGCAACTTCGGCAATGTAAAGAAAATACACTAGTGTGCAAAACTTAAGCAACAGTCTCAAAATGCTAATTTTTAAACACGTGAATACTCAAAAGATAATAATGTAATTCAAATAGGTACTATCCCTACAGCAGAGCTAGTCGATGTGACATCTTCTTCACGTCACACATGGTCACAAATGTCACAGCCACTCTGGTGGAACAAAATGTGGGATCTTTCATTCGTCTCATTACTATTCTCAAATGATCATCATACGGCCACTCCCCTCAGAAATCACCGTGACTATTACTTTGTGATGAGTCACCAGGTCACATTTCAATGAAGTCACCTTGTGATTCTCATGTGACTGTCATATGACGAGTCAATTTTGAATACATAGTGAGCACTGAATTATGATGGGTCACCAAATAGTGTCACAATAAATTCACGTGGTGACTTTCAGGTGACCCAGACTCTATTGTGAAGTCGCCATTGCACTCCTTTGTGAAAAGTCACCAGATGATTTAATTTTCAGTTACTTGGGAACTCGTCACAAAGCTACTATCATGAAGAGTCACAAGGTAACTTCATTGTAAAGTCACCTGGTGACTCGTCTTGAAACAGCACTCGCAGTAACTTCTCAATAGAGTGACCAAGTGAATGTAAGAATGCGACGAATGAAAGATATCACATTTCAGTTCGTTGTCGTGACTGTGACTCTTGTGGCCATTTGTAGTGTCAAGGAGAGTTCACATCGACTGGCTGTGCTGTTAGGGTAGTATCTATTTTCTACACTTTCTGTTTATAGAATTTTCTTTTGGGCATTCACGTATTCAAAAATAAGCATTTTGTGACTGTTTCTTAAGTTTTGTACACTCGTGTAGTCTGACCTCATATTTTTTAGGGAAGGTTGTCGCACGAGAGCAATTAAGGGATCAACAACGAATTGAATAAAATTGTAATACATACGATCAGCCTGTAAAGAAAAATAGTCGACATGAGCTGTAGATGTAGCACATTACTATGTGAAGCTTTTACAACATTTTCGTTCATTTGTATAAAAATAACACATACATTGGCCATAAAAATGTTTCTTTAAAATATTTAAGAAATTTCTGATTTTTTTTTATATCATACAGGTTTTCAACGAAATTTAACGCCATGTTCAGCAAGAAAGTACAATGCACAAAATAACCTATGATTTGATTATGAATATATTGAATATTTAATTACATATGGACATTTCTTTGAAATAATTATCAACTGAACAAACGCGAATTGCATAATTTTAAAAACAAAAATAATTTTGCATAAATTAGTAGTCAACTACATAGGGTAACTTATATATAAAGGCCAGTCGAATATCAGAAGGATATCGGCGATAGAATAAGTTAAATTTCAGTTGCTTTCTAAAAGTAGCTGGATGTAAAGGGGTCTCATTACTCTTAACACATCGACAACTGGCAATTTTTATCAAATCTGAATTTTAAAACTGTAGAAACTCCTCCCTGTTCTACAAATCTTTTGTAAGTTGGTGTTCTAGGCAGGTTTTCTACGTTTTTGCATCGGTAAATATCTTTCAATGTACGAATTTAATATAAAATGTATTACAATTTTAAAAAATATGGACAACGTGATATATTGGGTGTAATAAGAAGTTTTAAAGAGTTTTTCAGAGAAATGAATTTGAAATTAAGAGCTTAGAATAATACATTTATTTATCAAAATAATCTCCATCATTATCTTACACCTTCGGTCGGGCAGTTGACGGATGCCAGCAGTGTAGAACGATTCGTCTTTTGACATGATGAAGTCGTCAACCCAGTTTCGTACTTCGTCCACTGGCCGGAAGTCTGCAGAAGACAAGGCATTCTGCACCGACCAAAACAAATGACGGTCTGAAGGGACTATATCGGCACTATACGCCGGGTTTTCCAAAACTTCCCAGCTAATAGTTACTAATGTGTCCTTGAATGGTTTTGCAACATTAGGCCTGCCGTTGTCATGACGCAATTTCACAGAGTACAAACTTTTGCCAGTAAATGGACGTTTTCGACCGATTTCAATTGAAGCAATTGTTGCTTGTAGCGTTCAGCAGTTACACAAACACCAGGCTCCAACAGTTCATAATAGAGCATACCCTTCATATCCCACCTGATGCAGAGAAGAACGTTTTTGCAGTGAATGTCTCATTTCGGCGTTGATCTTGTTGCTCCGCTTGTCATAACATATCCATTTTTTATCTCCCGTCACGATTTTGCCTAGAAAGGTTTTTTCTGTTGCCTGTTCAGCAGATTCGTGCACTTCAAGACACGCTTATCCTTGTTCATCTGGCTCAATGCATGTTGCGTCGATCTTCCTGCCTTCTGAATCTTTCCAATTGAGTGTAAACGATTACAAATTGTTTTTTGTGATACTCGTAATGGTTCGGCAAGTTCTTTTTGCATCTGAAATGCATCTTTATCAAGCAGTGCTTGCAAATCCTCATGACTAGCCTTCAGTGAAACGCCGCTACGTTCTCGATCGTTAACATCAAAATCGCCATCTTTAGTCGAATGTCAGACGGACGTCTTTTTGCACGCTTTTTTGCTTACGTATTATCCATTCACAATGCTATAGCATTGTGAATGGATAATACGTAAGCAAAAAAGCGTGCAAAAAGACATTCGTCTGACATTGGCCTTAAAACTTGGAAAACAAAATTCGCATGTGCTTTTTGATAGGATTTCCTCTCCAAGAACAAAACAGATTGATTGATATGCTTTGCAGCACGTTTTCCTTCATCAAATTCGTAACGAATGCATTAACGAATAAATGACTTATGGTATGACATCTTTCACCTTCGAAATTTCAACTTTACTTTCCCTATTCTCGCAGCTTCTGCGTCGATTTAGAAACGCTGAACTGTTTCTTATCACATGACATGAACGCGGTCTACTGATTAGTGTGCTATTTCGCAGTAAACGTCAGACAAAATTTGTTTTACAACTTCTTACTATACCCGATAAATGCATTTTCTGTAAGGCAGAAGCCACGCCTTTAGTCAATGGTGTTTTTCGATTGAAAACCAGAATTCTCGTTTCCCATCCTGAATGAGTTAAAATTTGAAAAAATGAAAGAATATGACTATTTTCAGCATTTAATACCTGATAATGTACATGATTAAAAAAAAATTACAGGGATGAAAGATATGAGTACGTTCTTTCATTTCATATATTAATAAAAATTACAAAATGAAGAATTAATATATACAGGGCTTCAAACTGTCAGACATTTTTCGATCCAGAAAATTGGCATGGCTGATTACGCGCTGGAGTATAAAATAAATTTAGCTATATAGAATTAAAAATTGGTATCTAATTATAGTTCAGATTGTAACAATTACCCTGAAACAAAATAAATTTGTATTTAAATATTTTTTTTTTTTTTTTTTTGGTACAAAGTTGTAATTTAGTTGAAACAAAATTTTGAAATTTTCAATTACTATAACTACCTAGAAAAATATTTATATGAGCAATAAAAAGAAAATTATAGGTTCTGTTTATTTAGACTAACATGAAGCATATCTTTTAAAAATTTCATACAAAAATATTGAGAATTTTTTGACATATATTGCACTTTATGCCCAAAAACGTCATTTTGAGAAAAATGATTTACGTAAACTCAGTTTTAACTGAGAGTGGGTATATTTATAAAACCATAACTTTTGTTCAAATGGGAATTTCAAGAAAACTATTACCTATATCAAAATGCCCAGAAAAGATAGGACTTTGGCATATCGTAAAATTACAATTTTTAAAATTTTAAAGATGTAAGAATCATTTGATGAAAGTTTCATTTTTATTGAATACTTTCGAAAAAAGGATTTAATATTTAACGCATGTCCATGCGTAACTTCGGAACGGATGCTTTTATTTTATTTATTTATTTTCTATTTATTTATTCGATTTCTGAGGATTATTTCAAAGAACATTGGAAATCATTTAATTTAATATTTACGATATTTATATTCAAATTGAAGTATATCTTTTCTGCTGCAGTTTGTCAGTGTTTCTGAAAGTGGCATTAAAATTGTGAAGAGAGGGCCAAGCTTGGTAATAACACATTTTTATTATTTTAATATATGTTGTAGGGTAGAGACCCCTTAGTCTCAGGTTCAACGGATTTTATACAACGTTCCTTAGTTCTTGAGGAACAGAGGTGGTCTAATATTATGACGCAACTTAAATACAGTAAACTCCCGACTATCCGGCCTAGTAAAAAAAATGACGAATGTTGCAAGCGGCCGAGACAGGCAGATTCTCGTCCGTAGGAAAGTGGTAATTCACGACAGGAAGGAGCAAGAAGGAATGGAAGAATGCAATAGCGGGAGACAGATGGGAAGGGAAGGAGAGGGTTAAGGCTTGATAACCTGCTTCGTTAGTTGTGCAACGGATGTTAACAAGTGCGGACGTTATTTTCCGTTTATTCTAGTTACTTTCGTATAATCTTTCGGTGTGTTTCGTGGTTATTTATTGAAGATTAACGAAATGGGTGATAAACGAAAAAAGGTTGTAGTGACTATGGTGGAGAAACTATGGTGGAGCAACTACGAGTTGGCAGGAGGAAGTGACGCCAGCTGATAATATTAGTTATAATTAATAACTTTTAATATTTGTGCAATCATTTATTAATAAACAGTAAAATAAAATTTACTCATTATTTTATGAATTAGGCTTACGTTTTGCGTTAATGTTTTGCTTATTTTTAAACTTTATGTATTATGTATATAAAATTTATCTTAAAATGTGTAACATGCGTTTTTAATTTAATGGTGAGGGTGGGGCAGGAAGTGAGCAAATATTTATAGAGTTCCGGCCTACCTTTTCCGCCACGTTAGGCCGGATAGTCGGGAGTTTACTGTACTTACTTTGTAACGAGATGGCTACGTTGGTCGTAGCTCAGTTGGTATAGCGTTTGTTGATATAGCATTGATCTGAGGGCTCGGATTCGATACCGGAACGCGCAACATATTTTTTCCTTTTATGTTTTATAAATATATTGTAATTTTAATTAAAAAATCTCAATAAAAATTTTAATATTGTACGTCAATTACAATGTTAACATATTTAAATTTTAATATAGCATTTTTGATTTTTACAATTTTATTGAAAGGTTTCTCATCATTTAACGGATTTTTTTTAATTAGATCTATTATTGATTAATGAAAAATCCAAAATCGTTACAAAATCTGTTCTGATGCCCTCTAGTTCTGACAAAATAAAACATTTTCAAATAAAATAAAAATAAATGCAGAAAAAAGATAAACGGGAAAGCAAAATAATTCAAAGCGCAAGTATACGCATTACACATTCAAAAATATTTAATATTCAAAAACATAGGCTGTAATTTAATTCTTATGCTAATTTTTAATAAAACTATGCTTCTTACTTTAAAAACAGAGATATTATTATCGTATTGACTTCCCTTGTTAAGGCGATACATAGATGATGTTTCTTTAAATTCACGAATTGACATTATCGTTCAATATCATTGCATCCATAAAGAAAATATGAAATACATTTTAAAAGAATGAAAAAATAACAGTTTTATGATGTATTATAGAACTATTTAGTTACAAATTAAAAAATAAATAAGTTAAAATTATAATTGATACACAATATTATATTTTTAATTGACAGTGAGATTATTAAAATCTAATTACAAGTATATTTATGAAACAAAAAATGAGTAAAACTAATGTAGCGTGTTCCGGTATTGAACCCGAGGATCAACGAGCAAAGGCCGTACCAACTGAGATACAACCAATGTATTCATCTCGCTACAAAGTAAGTATTTAAGTTATGTTATAATATTAGACACCCCGCCTGTTTCTCGAGAACTAAGGAGCGTTGTATAATATCCGTTGAACCTGAGACTAAGGAACCTCTACCCTACAACATAAAAAAAAAAAAAAAATCTGTGATTACCATGGTTGGCCCTCTCCTTGTTAGTTGAAAAACCTGCATCCTATAAACGAAAGACAGACATTTCTGGAATTTTTTAAAGAAACTTTTATATCTCTTCAATTATACGTGCTATTCTTGCACACATGAGGTCATTTATGCAAGATCATGTTGTACAAGGTCAGCATAGACATGTACTATCGCCACAGATCATTTTGAGCATTTTATTTTGCACGGAATTCGGAAATATTAATTTTTATTCAATTTGCAGTTGATCCCCTAATTGCCCTTACTGAATATTAAGATGTCAAATATTTCCTTGAAATTTCAGATGAAGTTTTCATGTATGTTTTTAGATATTCTTAAAAACGCCTAAAATCGAAAGAGTCCGATAACTTTTGGCACTTAAAACAATTTTTAATTTTTATTTATTAATACCACACTGCCATTAACCGCCTCAAACATTGCAGAATAATGAGAAAATACCTTTTATACAACATATTATTTATTCAATACATTTTAGGATTAGCAATTAATATATTTTATACAACGTTATTTAAAAAATACCAACAATTGTATAATGTACATTTAAAAGGTCAGTATGGTAAAACAAGAAGCATTTTGAAAAAGTAGTATTGAAAAAGTAGTAGTGAAAAGTAGCATAGTGAGATTATATGTACGGTGAGAAATAATACAAAAAAATTATAAATGTACAAAAAAAAAGGTTAAAGAACTTTTGTTTGATTCGTTGATTTAAATGGGATTTTCGCCACAGTAGCCAGCTATCTTAAAGTTGGTTTCATGTATGGCAATTTATTTTTGTCGCTAAAGTTTTGCGATATTTCACAATGTTGGCCAAAATTTGACACTATTCTGGTAACCCTGCCTTTGGCACTTTTCAACAAATACTCATTATTGAAGCTCATACTGATTTTTCAATAGGAAATCAAACTATAATTGAGTAACCATTAAGTGTAAGTAGTGTTTTGCTGTGTCTTTCGAAAACGGAGGGTGCTTGGGGGGAGCTCTCCCCTCACCCCCTCGTATTCCCGCCTTAGGTGACGAATTTTGAATTTGGAAACACTTTTTTACTAATTTTAACACGTTGAGTCCCACGATGACTGACACTGAAGCGCTGAAAATTTACAATGTTTAAAGCAATTTTTAAGAAAGTATAAACCTGTAATAAATAAAAGGTAGGTAAATTTTAAATAATTGTTCAGTAATTATTTAAAACAATGTACATTTTTTCAGTTTTGTATCATATTTTAGACGTCAGCCATCGGTGAATGACGCGTTTTAAACGGAAAGTTCGCTGTCGGCCACTGGTGGCTGACGTGGCGCTTAACGTGTTAGCTATTCTATTGTACTGTCAAATTTCAAGATTTTATTTCCGTTTGTTTATGAGATATAGTGATTTTTTTTTAATATTAAATTTGCTCCTTGTTGCCCCTCTTGGGTATCGAATTTAAAAAAAAAAATCAATGTCCAATTGATGTATTTCTGTCAGGAATATACATATAATCCAAATTTCAAAGCTTTATGTCGACAGAAAGTGGGTGAAACATAAATAACGAGATTTGACTTCCAGATACAAACAGAAACATAAGTTAAAAGAAAGCATGTAATAAAAAAGAGAAGAAAAGAAATTCTTGCAAATTCTTAGAATTTTAAGTCAAACAGCAAATCAAATAATTTCGAACGCGAGAAGAAACAATGGATTTAAAAATATACTAAATAAGGGACTATAGGAAGTTTGGAATAATAATTGGCAATTGTTCTTTTTATTACACAAACACTATTTCCGTTTATTTAAATCAGCAATAGAAAACATAGCGGTCTTTTACCTCTCTCATTGCATATAGTAGAGGTTTCAGTGAAAAATTTTAACTCAAATAAAATTTTTAAAAGATAAGAATCTTAGAAGTTAAAATATATGTATGGCATAAACGTAACAGAGCAGCCGGTGAAAAATAATCAACACTACCTGATTTTTTATTGCTAAACAGATGCAGAGAAAAAGGAAAATAGCCATTCGTTTGAAAATTGTAGCTTATTTAAATTTATGTAAATTCTCAAAAACTTTTAAATTATTCATACTGACAACAAAATTTAATTTCAGATTTCGAATCTAGAGAAAATTTTAATTTTAAATTCCAAACGACAAGTCATTATATGAAAAAATTTAGAAATTATAATGATGTAAAATTACAAACTTGTAATATTATTTATTTTTTAATAATTTCATTCTTATGTCTGTAAATTATTTTTTAACACGTTCACTGCCCCCATAGGAATTTAAAGTCATCAACAGGGTGCCAAACTTAAAAAAGACTAATTAAAGTATTTTTAAACCTTTAGGGACGAGTGTCTTTTACAGAATTTTTAATCTTTTATCACCGGTTTTTCAAAACAGAAATTTTCACCTAATTGAATCGGGAAAATTCTCGAATTAAATAACGCAAAATTTACAATAAAAATTTACTGGTGAGAATAATCACGGATTCTGAGAACCTTACGCGGCGCGTATACCGGTCGCTAGTCCCCAAGGGGTTTAGCGTTTATTTGTTGAAAAATAAATACAATATGCCTAATTCGGAGTAAGTCCCCAAAAATATAGTGAGTTACACAGTTACCCCAGAGTGCCACATATATAAAGTCATTGCTGGCCTGCCCATGATTTTTATTTAATATTATATGGAAAGCTACCTGTAACCCACGGGTGATACTCAGTGTACAGAATGAAAAAAAAATTTGAGACCCACCGGTGATGCTCATGGCAGTGAATTCTACATACTTTTTGTCATGTTACTAGTAACCATTCAAAGAGAATTGCCGTTGAACCCGGTTAAGACGCGTTACAAAGGATTAGACAAAAGTCGCGTATTAAGCGGGATCGCATTTTAAACGTAATTTCTATAATTGCAGAAACCGGGCTTATTTGCACATCTAATCGTCTAAATGAAATTTAGAGTTTTCATTTATATGTTTACGGTTGAAAATTGTGTCGTTTACATATATTTAGATTAACATTTAATTGTATTCACTTTTAACTCACTGCTTCTTTTTATAGGATCGACTGGAAATTATCGGAAAATAAATATGGAATCAAAGATAGCTTTATTGTCGATTATTGTTTGTTTGTTTGTTTTGTTACATGCATCAGACTTGTGTACTTGACACCAGGGCCCCCTTATAAGTCATCGTCGATATACAGTGACGAGATAGCACAAGGAAATTTACAACACCAGAGAAATAAATCCTGGGGGCTACAAAAAGAGTGTGCAACGGAACCGGCGGGATTCGAACCCGCCCCAAGCTACGCTCTCAAGCGATTAGCGGCGTGGTGTCTTATCCAGTCGTTCACAGTAGGCCCCTATATAGTCGATTATTATGTTACAAGCAAAAATAAAACAACAAAAATAATTTTACTACAAGACAATTTGTTTTTTAACACACATAAAAATATTAATTCTTTGAAGCACAATACCAGTTATAAAAATCATATTTAGAACTTGTGATAATGAGTACCTTATAATCTGTCCTCCATTTTTAATGTAATAATAAAAAAAAACTATCCTTATCAATTTCTTTGTGTAAAAAATATTGTTAGAACCCCAAAAAGTAAAGAAACATCGAATACATAAGAGCATTATAAAACCACTGTCGCATTTTTAAAATCTTTATGAGTTTCATTTTTGCCTGTAATATGCATTATAAAACATAGTACTGAAATAACATAAATTTAAAACTTAAGTAACAACAGGTGCAATCTTAATGATCATCTTTTAATCATCTATTAATAATATTTTTATGACGTAGCTCAGCATCCTGAATTCGTCTGTCTCTGTATACCATGGTAAAAACCTACACAAAGCTAGAGACAAAGAATTTAAGGACACGGGATCAAAGAAAAATTTCAGTGTTGCTAATTTAGCAGGTTTTTTAATTTAAATATCTACCACTATTTCCAACTAATAATGTTCGCCTTAATTAATCTATTATTATATAAAGCAAATATTACTATTCGGAAAATGTATTTTTTATCTCAATATAAAATCAGCTAATTTGGCATCACTTGAGAAGAGAGAAGAAATTCGAATCTTGATTCATGAATTCGCATCTTAAGCATAATTTTTTGCTTCAAAATACCGAAAATCTATCGCTTATTAAGCGAGATCGCATAATAACCATTCGCGCATTAAACATGACATTTTAGTATTAACGTTATGAACAAAAAGTATCTTCAAGGAATCGCAAAAAATCCGCATATTAAGCGAGATCGTTTTAACCGAGTACGACTGTATTCGATTTTTATCATATATACATATATGTGTGTGTGAGAGAGAGATATGTAAAATATGAAATTAATATTTAAATAAATTTCCATATTGTAACCCATGATTTTTTTAAGTCAGAAACAGACTTTAAGAAGCTTCTAAGATTCTGAATAAAATATAAACAAACACTTGTTAATATAAATAAAAATTTCTTTTGCTTGTTCTTGTGGAAATCGTGGTCAGTTGTTTACATTTGGAAATATCGTTTGTCATTATATTTTTCATATGTTTATTAATCATTTTTACCATTATAAAAAAAAAACTAAATACCTAATGCAGTTGCGCAAAATACACTTATTAAATTTTAAACAAATGGAGATCTTGAATCTCTGAAACTAATATTTTTTATGTCAAGGAAGAAGTTTCATGTCAAATTAAAGGAAAAATGGATTATATCTATACCGAGGTCGGTAATGATATTCTGAGGTCAAAATTAGGTGTTCATACATTCACTTTTACTTTTACTGCCCGAGAGAAGCTGCTCAGACTAGGAAGTGAGTCTGTAGAGAATAGATGTCCCTACCGGTCCCCTTTATTGAGGTCTTTAAAAAATTACAAATTTCAGCCGAGGCTGAGTCCGCCAACAGAAGGCGGAGTGATATATATAAGATATAAATAAATGTTACAGTAGCAAAGTTTCTGAAACAACAAAAAGGACAGTAAATAATGCAATATTATACAATGTTAGACAATATTATAAAAGTTGCTGTGACCCGACATTGGGTACTGAATAAGGGGGAATCCAAACCCCTCTTTCAGTGATGGAGTAAAACTGAAAGGTTACATAAGAAGTTAAACATGTTTTTAAGCTTTGAGAGCAAAGTCGGGCGCGATAAAATATTTGCTAGCCAACCATATGGAAGAACAGGAGGACGGCGGGTATGCCAGCGAGTTGTTAAAGGACAATTATAGAAATAATGAGAGGCAACAGAAACATCACAGCACTCACATAGTAGAGAAAGGGTTCTTTTGAACTTGAATGGGTATGCTCCAAAAGGACCATGACCGGTAAGGAAAGCTGTAGTGGATGGGGGTGAGCAGAAGAACGTCCAAAGATACCAAAGTTTGCAACAATTTCAATACGGAGAGGTCCTCCTAAGATTTGTTTTAACAGAAATTTAAAAAAGAGATAATTACCAATTGAATGGCTAGATTCCTTTTTCTTTGTACTTCTTTGACGATGAAAATTATGAGTGTTCTTTTTGTTTGTATTTTTCTTTTGACCAACTGCACACCGTAGTTCATTTATAAATACCTAAAAATTACGAATGATTACATATAGATAAAAAATAATTTCCAGTAAAAATATTAAATAATATTCATATATTTTCAGTAATATTTCTAATACTGTTATATATGAAAATGTTTGGTGTGTTTTGTTTTCAGAGCTAAATATAAAATTTAATAATCATAAAAAATACTTAGTAATTGTTTGATTAATGGAAAATTAAAACGAAAAAAATCCACACAAATGAAAATAATTCCATCCGTTCATTCGTCTATGTTTAAAATTTTATATTTTTCAATGACTGAAACAATTACTTTTTAGATCAATATTAACCCTTTATAACTCAATAACTCCGATTTGAAAAATTCTTACACAGATATTAAAATGCACCATTTTAAGCATGGAAAAAATAATAAAAAAATTCCAGAAGAGAAAAATAAAATTTTATTTGGAAAAATGGGTTTGTTGCATGTCTGCAACATCTTGCCAAGTGGCACAAAACTGAACATATTTAAAATTTTAATTTACATGGAAAATTTTTAACCAATTGTTAGTTTTGTTGTAACAAAGTCCCACACCACATTTCGCATAAACAGTTTGAGTAAAGCCTTTACAATCAGGGTATTTACAACATATTCTTTTTTCTGCGCAATATGGTCAGTGCCCAATTTCGTCTAGGCGCACTTGTTTTGGTGCAATATGTTGAGTAGGCGCTCTATGCCTTTTCTTTTTAATTCTTTTTTCTACAAGACTTTTCCCTTTTTTGCTAGCTTTGGACTTGGCATTAATTTTACACAGGGGGGGGAGGGGGAAGGAGATCCCTAACTTACCCTATAGCAATTAAATAATATAAAAACAGTTTCCCCTTTTCAATAATCTTGCTCTTCTGAAAGAAATGCAACTTAAATAACCATTAGAAGAAATCTTCGATGCTCTTTCGATATTTAAAAAAAATCCATTACAAGGGAAGATATGGCGCGTTGTTGCAGATCTGCAACAAACAAAAGTTTACATTTATCTTATACATATTATAAATTTCCTAGCTCGAAAATGGTCTTTAAATAAAGAATTTAAACTTACCTTTGTAAACAATACATTTGTTGACGTCTGCAGACTTTTTTAACTCCACTATTTCAAAGCTTAATTCAGCTAAAACCACGTGTAGCTGATCAAGTGATAAATCAAACTTTGGCGCAAAAAAATAAATTAGTATCGCCTACTGTTGTGAATTTAATGAAGTAATTATGTTAATAGTAGTGAAATAGAATAACAACAATCAACAAAATCGTCTTTATAAATTTACTGTTGAAATAATAATGACGTTATGGGTATGTTGCAGATCTGCAACACGGTGATACAAAGGGTTAATACAGTAATATAAAAAATATGCAGAGTGTCCCAAAAGTCCCTGACACATTTTAAAATTCAATATAAAATCAAGTAATTGTGGTACAGGAATGCGGTTTGGACTAAATTTCTTCTCGCGATGAAAAGTTTTCTTCAAGAGAATAAAAAAAAATATTCCAAAGTTTGATCATAGGTGACGCCACCTGTCCATATATTTGGTTTCAAACATGATTCTCAGATTAGTTTCGATTTGGCTTCGAAGTACTAACCTCCGCAATTAGTTTTTTCACAGGGAGTCGTCATTTCTGTGTCACAGCGTCAAAACTAATCTAATAATCTTAAAAAAGCATATTTGAAATCAAACATGCGGACAGGTGGTGCCATCTATGATCGAATTTTGGAACTATTTATTTACATTCGCTTGAAAAAAAAACTTTTCATCGTGAGAAGTATTTAAGTCCAAACTCCTGTAGCACTCCTGTACGGTAATTATTTGATTTTATAATGAATTTTAAAATGCGTCAGGGAGTTTTAGGACACCCTGTATATCATAAAGTTAAAAGAAATTATCTCTTAAGGTACTGCATTTAGTTTTTCAAATAGTTTTAAAATCTACATTTCCCTTTTGAAAAAAAATTATATTGCTCTTAGCGTCACAGAAATTCTCTTTTTATGCGCAAAATAGTACAATCTATTTTATCTGAAGATATAGTTTTTCTTTTTCTAATATCATGCTTCAGTGGTTTCTACAAGATCACTTTACGTAGATAAATCCATTTCATTCCTGTAAAGAGAAATTGAGAAACGGTGTTTTATTCAATTGCACGAATCCAGTCAAGTTATTTTCGGTGATTTTTAAATTTTTCATTTAATCTGTATTTATTTTGATAAAATACAAATCGGTTTGTATATAATAAACAACAACAACAAAAAAAGGAACATCATTTTATTAATATTTGTCTATTACAGTATGTTCAGCTTATAATATTTCATTTTTTTTTCTTTAAATTGAGAAACTGTTAAATTGTGCGTATATTTTGCGCATTTTAAAACTTACTTTATTTTTTTGTATAGAATAAGCAACTGAAGGTAGGAAGAGTGATTTATTAATGTTGATATTTAAATCTTCATTTGATTTGTAATTGATTGAAGATGAAAATGGGTTTGTATATGCTAAAGGAGGATGGAATGGGTTAGTATTTTATTAATATTGATGTTTATGTTTTTCTACTATAATATCCTCAATCTAAAATCTATTAGTAAAGTTTAGATGAAAGAAGAAACAGTTTTTTTAAATGCATGAATGTGTTCAAATTATTTTAAGGGGCAGAGGACCTTTAACTTTGTTGAAATGATCAAAAACTTCGTCTTTTTCAACGAACAAAAGCACAAATAATTTGCAATTAAATTTTTTTTTCGTTGCTACCTAAAGTATATATTCTTAACTATATTATCTAGTACAATAAATGCTGCATATACAAAATTATTATTTCAATTTTAAATTTAAAAATTCATCTCGCTAATGCGTGAATTAAAATCATTAAATGCCGCGCTCATGATAAAACTCTGAATTATGCATATAAAAAGCAATTTTCGAACATAATAGAATAATAACGCACTTATTTCTTAATTAAAACGTAAATATACACAAGATTTATTTGTTTAAAATTTATTTTTAGCATTAAAAGAAAAAAAAATCTAAAAAATTTTAAAGTGCAAAACAATTAACCAAAATATGTGAATTTTTCTTGTTTTAGCATGTAGAGTATAAGGAAACGCATATTTGGTTAATTTTTTAAAGCTGTAGCTTACACAGTTTAAAAGTAACTGTGTACTCAAACTCCAAATTTACTGATATGAGGAAACTTTTAAAGCTTCAATATCTATAGACCTTCAATTATACTCACCGTTTATAAATGATTATAACTCAAGAAATAATGGAGATTTTTGAATGTGTTTTTTGCATGCTGTTCAGAAAAACAAAAAACAAAAACTGATTTTTTGAAATTTTAAAGGTCCTGTGTTCCCCTAGCACTTTTTAAAACATACTTTTAATCATTGCTTGTTCCGATAATATAAAATATGCTTTGAATTGAATAAATTAATCATAGAAAATTTATTAATGACAATTTTTAAATTTCGTTTCATCGGTTATTAATTTCAAAAGTTGAAAATCGGTTTCTGGTATAATTAAAAAAAAAAAAAAACGGTAATTTATTAATAAGATCCTCAAAATTTCCTATGGTATTATAATCAGCCTATAATTTATGAGTAATTTTTTTAACTCTTTATGTACTGAATTGTGAATTCAGGAAAATTTTATCTTCTAAAGCATTTTTCGTTAATTTTTGAAACTACATTAGAAGATTTACATAATTATTTAATAAATTTCAGAAAGATTGAAGGATTTAGAAGGATTAATTAAATTTGAATTTATAGAGATTTTGTACAATATTTATAACCTCACTCAAATCTTTTATTTTAAATATTTTTCTTAGTATTTTGTAGAATTAGGAAATGTACAAATACAATATGTTCATACAATTGAAATATAGTAACATTTCCTAATTGAAAAATCCCCCCCCCCCCCCCCTCCAACCCCAAGAAAGCTCAAAAGATGCGAAAGTAAAAGAAATCATCCTTTTAAAAATATTTTGGTTTTGTGTAACCAATAATGCTTTTGGAACAAAATAAAGTAATTAAAGTAGTGCATCTATAACTTATTCTAAACTGTATTACTACAAACAGATGAATTAAATGGATTTTATAACAAGTTATTTCAATGGTACTTAAAAGTACTACCAAAAGTAGATAAAGACTTAAACTTTAAAAAATTTCATATTAAGTGCACGAATACATTCAATTATTGTCGTTGAATTCTAAAAACTAATTTCATCCATGTTCGAATAAAATGAAAATAGGTTTGCACATGATAAAATAAGTAAAATGAACAGCGAAATGGTATGATAGCGGAAACTGCAAATTGGCTGAGAATTTGGCATAGATGATTTTTTAACCAGAAAAAATCATTATTTCTGCCTCCTTTTTCTATGAGAATCATATTTTCAAAATGTTCTCTCAAATCTCCGAAGTCAATTGTACGAAGCTTTATCTTTTACAGAAATGTAGATTCATCAATTTCAATACACTAGTATGCAAAAATTAAGCAAAAACTCAAAATGTTTATTTCTGAACTCGTGAATACTCAAAACAAAATTCTATAAACAACAAATGTAGAAACTATTTGTTGCACCCTAACAACACAGTCCGTCGATATGAAGTCTCAATTAAGTCACACATGGTCACAGAGTGTCACAGTCACTTTAATGAACCGAAATGTGATATTTTCATTCCTCTCATTCTTACTCTTTTTTGGTTATTCTACTGAGAAGTCACCATAGCTGCTACTTTGTGATGAGTCACCGGGTAAATTACCCATGAAGTCACGTTGTGAATCTCACGTGACCGTCGTTTGGAGACTCCATTGTAAAGTCATCATGATGGCTGCTTTCTGAAGAGTTCCCAAGTGACGAAATAAAATGACAAGAAGATTACGTACATTTAAAAATGAATTTTGGAAATACACTTTCAGCCGTTATTGGCCATAGACAGTACTGTAGCTGATTATTTACAGTAACTGATTAATGTCTGTTATCTACTATACCTGTAAATGAATGACTAATCTATGCACACAATTTTCAATAATAAGTATCTCGTAGGGCTCCTCGGTGATGCACATAAATTTCAATACGTTAACAGAATAAAGTCGATTATGAAATAGCATTAACATGAAATAGCATCACACCATTAAAATACCCAGCAAAGAAAGAAACAGTGGGCCATCAACTGGGAAAAAGATGGCAGCCAGAACTGCCATCAGCGGTAAAGTGCAATGGTGCCATTAATTAAACCTGTCAAAAAGTGTCCGTGCGGAATGCAGCTGGCCCATCAGTGATGGCCAGTAGCAGGTCAGCATTGGTATGCCATCAGATTATTTCAATCCGGCAAATTTCCTGCAGTGTCAGCACCTATCCCACTGCTATTCCTTTGCTGGCCGAGCACTTTCCCTTACAAAAATTTCTTATAGAATTCTATAAAAAAACAAAGTATTACGTCTCTTTTTTCTATAAGCTAGTTTCACCAAGAGCTATAGAAATATCTACATAAATATTTGAACTTGCAACAGTTTCCATGTGGTCACCATCCCAAGTACTGATCGCGCTCGATGCTGTTGGGTTCTCGTGATCGGACATGAATAAGTACTTTCAACGTATGCTACGACCGCTCGTAGTTTTCAAGCTCTCATTACACTATTTCAAGTTTGTTTCTTTTGTGATTTACGTTCCCAATCATTAAACTGGTACAGAAATTATTGTATTGTATAGAAATCCTATATATTTTATACGCTTTTATTATTATTGATTCTGAACTGTGTAAATTATGAAAACCGAAATCCTTTGTAACTTAGTAAAACCAGATTTAAGGAGAAAAAAAGTGCGTTGAAATAAAGAATTTATTTATTTATTCATTTACTTATTTATTTTGTTGGTGGCAGAGGTGCTATATTATTTACAGTTTAAAAAAAAATATTACCTTTACAGCTTAAATTGTGTTAAGATATTCATTTCAAATTTGTGTTTAAATACTCAATCTCTTTGATATTCGCAACGCCACTTAGCGTAAGGGTTTCCAGCAATAATATTGCAAAAGTTCGTGCACTTCCATGTAGTGGTGGACCAGCGCATGAGATAAAACGGAAGCCCACAAGAATTTTATCTGACGATTTCCAACAGCAAAGTTGACTGAAGCTGTCCAGCAGTGGTCATGCAGTGGTAGACCATTAGCCAGCACTTCTCCATCATTGCCAGCACCTATCTTGCTGCTGGCCAGCAATTTTCTCTTGGCTGGGTACTCTGCAAATGATTTTTTACAACATATAATATTATAACGGAAAGTTATTAAGTGACCCTGTATCCGAACAGTAAATGCTAAACGCTTCATTTTCAACACCGAACATTACATTATGATCCTCAACAACATGGCAATCTAAGAATATTTACGTGATTTAGATCACATGTAGACGGTCTGACAGACAGAGGAATAGACAATTCATAAACACTTTTCGAGAATATTGGAAAGAGTTAATAACTATGTTGTAACAACGGTGCTACAAGTTGAAACAAGAGTGTTCCAATAAGTGTAAAGTGCCATTATTTTGAAATTCAGACAAAAAAAAGTGATATTTTTTTATAGTTGTATTTTTTAATAACTTGATTATTTTTTTATGTTGAAGTAGATCATATTTAATGAATATTGTGCAATTTTGAAGCCCTGAAACAATTTCCTGTTCCCTGTAGAAAATGTCAAAGTTCAAGATCATGAATCCCTTTTTTCATGAAAATTGAAATGCCAGTATGTTTGGATCTCTGGAAAGCAACAACATCCTAAAATTCTTTTGTCATAAACTGTTAGTATAACACTACATACATACAAATTTACTTGGTTCCATGGGGCATTGTTAATTTTCATTGTTATGTTGCCACAAATTGCAATCAAAATGACGGTTTTGTTCGTATTTTGCACTTATTATCTTAGTTAAGCAATAGTACCCCAAAATTTTTCTTATAGAATATCAAAGTTTACTATTAGGACAAGCTAAGTAATATACAACATTACCGGGATATCGATGCTGTTAGCAAATATAATCTATTAAATATTCAAAAGTTTCAAAATCTGCAACTTTTGAATTAGTCCTATCTCAAAACAGCTTCACAGTTGAATAAAACAAAATATATCAGGTAGTAGTTGAACATATGTAGAAAAACATGGAAACGAAAAATAAGTGGGGTCTCATGCTATTTTCAGAAAAAAAAATGACAAACATTACAAAAAGGCAGTTTTAATATCAGGCTTTTTCCCTATAAGAAAATGGTTTATCCCGTTTCTCTTTCCCTTCTCTATGTTTTTTTCCTATGAGGAAAATGGAACATCACTTTTGTCTTTCTCCTTCTAGGGGAAAAGCTTGATTATTTCACTGCCTTTTTGCAACGTTTGTCATTTTTTTCTTCTGAAAATAGCATGAGACCCCACTTATTTTTCGATTCCATGTTCAACTAATACCTGATATATTTTGCTTAATTCAACCGTGATGCTGTTTAGAGATAGGACGAATTCAAAAGTAGCAGATTTTGAAACTTTTGAATACATATTTTGAGTATTATTTTCCGACTATTTTCCTTTAATTTTTACAGAACTGGAGGTTGCCAAAATTAAAGAAATGGCGCTAAAAACTGCAAAAAATAAATAAATAAATAAATAAAAATAAATAAATAAATAAATAATAATAATAATAATAATAATATCTCAAAAATAAATTGAGATGCAGTTCTCAAACAAATTGCATTTAAAAGTACTTTTCCCCCCTATGCGACGGTATAAAAATTGAAAATGTGCGATGCTTAGAAGTTTAAAAAATTGCTGTAAAGATTATCCGTATTTAACAGTACAATCATTCATCTGCTTTGTTTTATGGCTGGCTTATATATTGTAACGTTATTTTTTAAAGACGACAGTTTAATTGCTGCGCGAAAGAAATAGCATATCGGGGCTAATAAATAGTACACTGGGATGTATGTGTCCTGATCCGTAGTCAAGTATTAATGGTTCTTTTAGTACTGTTTTATCCGAAACTAAATTAAATTGAATTATTTTTTTTAATTAAAAAATTATTTATAGGACTTTGGCTAAGCCACAAACTGCTTGAAGTTAAAAATCAATTAAACAAACAAAAAAACCGATAATGTGCCCCACGGAAAGCCAACTTTTGCTCCCATAAATGTAAGACATTCGATAGTAATTCTCCTATATTTGCCGGTATAGTCTGGGGAGTGGGAGTGATACTCCTCCTCCTCCAGTTTTGCTGAAAATAATCTCAAGTTAGCTAATTTTAGATGCCAAAATTAAAATTTTAGAAACGTTATATATTTAGAAACGTTTATAGTTCTTTCTCCACTTTAAAACACATTATATAGTTGCAGAATTTCGTTTAACAGGAAAAAGGTAATTTATGTAAAATGAAATTTACGTTTTTATAATTTATTCAGTAAACTCTAAGGTATTCTTTTAATATTTGAGAATTATAATACAGACATTTTATATTCTGTAAATATTGTTAAAAACTTCAATGCATATTTTTTTTATTAAACTAGGATGTATAATTATAAAAACTTTTCAAAATAACAGACATTACATTACATTACAAGATAAAAACACTAAAAACAATATAAAAGGACGTTTCGGATTCATTCTGAATCCCTCATCAGCTAATTCCTAACGTAAAAGTCATACTAGATTTATTTATTATCGGAGCCTACGCTCGATTATGAAGTTTTTAGCTTCGCTTCACTTGCGGCTTTGTATCTCTAATGATCCAAAATTGCTAGTACAGTTCTCTATAAACTGTTCTTTCAGTTGATTTTACATCCACAGATGAGAATTTGCTTTTATTGGGATTAAATTCCAGGAAGAACTCCCCTTACATTAGAATCTGTTGGTTCTCGGTAGAAAAGAAACAAGGTGCTTGGATGCAGATTTGCCCGCTACAGCCAGGTCACATATATTATGGAAAGTCACACTGTCAGCAGACAGATCTAATCGCTGATAGAGTTGGGGTCGCTCTGTGCGAAACTTACGGCATTCTAGAAGATAATGATCGGTGGTTTCCGGGACTTGACACTCTGAGCAGAGGGATGAATTCCATAGGCCAAAACGGTGAAGTTGTGCCATGGTAGGCAACGAGCGGGTCTGTAGCCTAGCTAGTAGCACCTCTCCCCTCCGGGAGAGCTTCAGATTCCTGTAGTCCCAACTCCTCTTTGTGAGATGGGGAAAGTCTGCGATGTATCCACTTGCCAGCCAATCTTCGGTGATTCTCTCTTTATACCACTTTCTGAGATAGGCTATGATATCTTCAGGTGATATTAGCCTGGTAGATCCCGCTGAGTTCCTTAGGTGGCGAGCATGTTCATCTGCCAATTCGTTGCACTGAATTCCGCTATGTCCGGGTACCCAACTAACTTCGATAGCTTCAAGATGTGAGCTTGTCTGGACTACAGCGTCATGTAGAGAGAGGATTACTTTTGATTTTAAAGTTCAACAAGTAGAAAAACATTACATCAAGTTGCCAAAAAATTATAGCTAAAACAAAACTGAATATTCTATTGGTAGAGATGCAGCCTCGTTAATTGATAAATTAGCGGTTCTCGTGTACCAAGCTTCCAAAAACATACGACTTCCATAAATGATGCAGCCTGATCTAATTATATACGCATTCTCAAAACTCGGAAAATGATCAGTTTTCATGGCATGGTCAACAATTTTAGAATTTAAATTTTTATTTCTAAAAGCATGTTTATGCTCCTTAAGTTTTGTTTCAAGTGTACGGCTGGTTTCACCTATGTAGACTGCATTACACTGTTTGCACGGAATTCCATAAATAACATCTTTAAACTGTGAGATTGGATATCGATGCTTAAAATGTTATTTATAAAAGTTAAATTCTAAATTTGTTGACCACGCCATGAAAACTTATCATTTTCAGAGTTTTGAGAATGCGTATATAATTAGATCAGGCTGCATCATTTATGCAAGTCGTATGTTTTTGGAAGCTTGGTACAAGAGAACCGCTGATTTAGCAATTAACGAGGCTGTATCTCGACCAATAGAATATTCAGTTTTGTTTTAGCTATAATTTTTTGGCAACTTGATGTAATGTTTTTCTACTTGTTGAACTTTAAAATGTAGTATGACTTTTACGTTAGGAATTAGCTGATGAGGGATTCAGAATGAATCCGAAACGTCCTTTTATATTGTTTTTACTGTTTTTATCTTGTAATGTAATGTAATGTCTGTTATTTTGAAAAGTTTTTATAAATATGAATGAATTCAGACGTAGTCCTTTTGTTCATATCATAGGATGTATAAGGCTAGATCAATCTCCAGAGGGTAAATCTTTTTCAAAAAAAAATATATATATATATTAACAAAAAATTTTACTTATGTATCTTATTCCCTGTTATACCATATAATAAATATTTAAAAATATTTATCCTAGTAGCCTTACCTCGTATAAACCTTGAACAAACTGATTTATATATTTAAATGGAGGAACTGAAATTTCTTATCTTCAGAAGCTATCTATAATATAAAGGACAAACGTATCTGTGCGTAACGCTGACGTTATTTTGCGAATGGCAACACTGTGCAATTTCATTTTTCAATTTTTGGATATTGCTGATTTTTAAACTTGTAAACATCGCACATTTCCAATTTTTACACCGTTGCGTCATGTAGGGGGGGGGATGTAATTTCAAACGCAATTTGTTGGTAAACTGTATCTCAATTTCCTCATTTATTCCTCATTTCCTCCTTAGCTTTTAAATTAATTTTAAAGCAAGATTTCTTTTAAATCTATCTCTATCGCCTGCAGTCTCTATTATGGAAGAATAATAATCCATTATCACTTACAGCAATGTAAATAGTTTCATTAATAAAAATGTGTCCAAATAATATTCCGTAACAAAATTTTAAAATGAACAATAAAATAAAATAAATATAAAAAAAAATTAACATCTAGGTAATCGCAAAAATTTCAACCTTTAGACCCTCCAATAGGGGATGTACTTCCAAATATAATTTTTTTGAAAACTGCATATCGTTTTACGTATTAGGAGTCTTAATAACTTTAAAATTAGTGATAAAATTTCTAAAAAAATGTAGCAAAATCAGAATGGAAAAAAAGAGAAAAATATAATCATTTTTTTTCTTGAAATAGATGAAGAAATAAATAAAATTGGGGATTACAGGAGAAAAATAAATAAATGAGAAAAAAAGGGGTTAAGTGTATTTTTAAAATAATTTTCCGTTCTATTTTACATTTCGCTCTTTCTTTCGCTCTTTTTTACCCTTTGAAATTTTCATAGCATAAAATAGAACGAAAAGCTAAAAAATACAAAGTAAGGAATAAAACATAATTTTACACATTCATCTTAATGAAGCAACTTAATCTAAACTAGATAAAATGGTCTGCGGACAATCTGTTATTTACAAATATTAGATCATAGTTTTTTTTTTTTTTCTAATATTTAACCAAGAAGGCTGAAAAAAATTAAGTTTTTTGCATGTATCTATAGAATTATTAACCTATATTTAGAGCAAATAAATTTAAAGAAGAAACACCGATTTTCAAATAACGTTTTCTTAAAGATGACGCGTTTAAAATTTTTCACAAAGCCATTATAGGCTGAATGACTACGCGAGAAAAATGTCATTTGCTAAACATTTATTTTATTTCAAAAATCTGAAATGTTTCTTCTTGGTTCTCCAAATGACTTCATTTTTATCCAGTTTCGTCAAAATGATTTCATATGGGTTTCGGCAGTTTCGAAATAAAAAGTCAAATCTGAAAAGAGCGCAATGCTTTTTACAAATGAATTTTTAAAAAGGGCATTTTAATTTAATAAACTTTTAACCTACATTAGAATATTATTTATTATTTGAAATTTCGTATTCAATTAAATTAATGTTATTTTTATTTATATTTATGTTATTAGTTTTGTCTAAATGAACAGAAAAACTAGATTTGAACTTCCAACAAAAAAATCATTCGATCTCTTACAATTTAAATGTAACGCAGCGGGTTACTATGCAAACATACTTGGTCTTTTTCAAGGGAACATTTTTCTTGGTCATTGAAACTGTCGGGAAGTTTTTTAACATCATTTTTAAACATCATTTCAACGTTTAAATGTCAAGCATTTTAATGACATGTAGATTTTAAATGTGTTTTTTAGTTTCCCATTGTGCACTGTTTAGCAATTGTATTAAAAATATTTGATACTGTTAAATGTTTGCTTGCAAATATCTAAATACACTCTACAAATGTTATTTTGTTTAAATACTGTGGATAGAAATAACCATTAATGTACTTCCAGCTTAATTAAACAAAGAAAGTTTGCATCATACTTTTACCGATTATTTTTTAAACCTGCTTTATACTACAGCTTATCAAAAAGACTGCATTTTTTTGTAGTGTTGTTTAGCCTTAATATTGTTTTGAAAATTAATTAAGTAATGAAATTGAAACTTCAGTGCATCAAAACACCAACAAAAAAAGTTTAAAATATACAAGAAATGGGTAAAATAGAAATCCCCCTTACTTATACATTTCCAATGAACATCATACATTTACATTCAAATATTTTAAATTTCGTCTAAATACCTTATCCGTTTTTAGGTGCGTTCGTTATTATATAAATACGTAGCTCCAATAGTCGTCACCTGGTCTGCTGTCTGTCTGCATGTCTGTATGTGTGCACGTCTTCTGTCTGTCTGTCCGCATATAACAGCACAAAAGACTGCCGAACCGAATGGTTTGAATTTTAAATATATAGATGTTGTAGAATTTTATCGAGTCATTTCAAATTTGATTAAAATCGGATGTATAGTTTAATTACAGGGCCAGCCAAAAGTATTCCGTTACATTACGGCTAATGGAAAAATAGTTTCAAGTGCATTTTAATGATGCTACACCCTTTCAAACATGATGAAATTTGTATGCATTTATGAAGTGCACTAAAATATACATTCTGAAGAATATGCGGTGAAAAGAATATTTATTATTCATTTATAGGGTCTCACAAAATATTCCGTTACTTTATGGAATAGGACGAAGCATTGTTCGTGGTGTATTTTAATTATGTTAAATTATTTCGCATATAACGGATATAGATAAACACACACACACAAACACACACACACATATATATATATATATATATATATATATATATATATACATTTATAGAATACAGATAAAATGATATACAGGGTCACGAAAAGAATTAGATACATGGCCGTCTATGGGTAATATTCTCTGGAAATGTGATTTCACTAGTTTTAAGTGTGCTTTAGTCTTAATTAAATTTTAGCTAAATAGTCGCATGTATATAAAGATAGTAGAGGGCTGTACAAAAGTATCCAAGTATGCTTCCGCCAATTGGTATAAATTTCTGAAAGTAAAATTTCAATCTATTATGCGTTTCTAACACTTTCCAACATAGTTCAAAGAGTTTATGAATTCGGTTTGGCTTCCAGTCTGCTTTCTGTCCGAACTATTACTCACGTTCATATACTTGGATTGCTCTGTAATTGGTATATGTTATTGAGATTTACTATGCCATGTTCGATATTGAAAATAAAGTATGCATCGTTCATAGTTTATTTACAGAGACACTTAAAGTATTCCATTACATTGTGGTCTATGGGGAAATGTCGTGGTTATATATAAATACGTAGCACCTATAGTCGTAGTCTGGTTCGTCCGTCTGTTCGCATATAACTGCGCAAAAAACTATCTGACTTAATGGTTTGAAATTTAATACAGTCGGACCTCGTTATCGTGATAACCGGTTTTCACGTCACTCCGCTTATCACGTCAGTTTTTCAAAGTCCCGAATTTCTGTATATTATTTTAATGTAAATAAACTCCGGATTTTACGTCGATGAATAATTTTCAACTCCGGATATCACGACGGTTTAGGAAAATTATCCATTTTCATAAGCCATCGTATAAGCATAGAAATTAAGCAGTAAGAAATGTCTTAGCCAAACTTTTCACAAAAGTGTCTAAAATACTCATTGAGATAAATGATAAATTTTACTTCAATCTTTTATCTCAATAAATAAACCCACACACTATGAATGGCTACAGATAGACGTATCAGTCTACTCGCAGTCTTTTTATTCTGGTCTGGTCAAACAGCGCTTTCTTGTTGTTACACGTCGTTTTTCGTCAGAATAAAACCGAAGCATTGCATTGCATTGAAATGATCAGAAATTATTTGACATCCATATCTGAAAATGCGAATATTGATTACGATTCATTGTATAATATTGAGAAGTAGAATTGCAGGAAGCACATCTAGGGCTAAGCAAACCTTAATTCATCAATATTTAATGTAACAATAAAAAAGCAAGTCATCATAAATCTGATTTTTATCCTTTTCAATTTTGTTTTTGTTTTCGTGTTTATTTTGATTAATAATAATGTTTTACTGCTTAAAACTGCAAGAACAGTATGGATTTCAAATTATCTTAAATTAATTAAGAATGCAGCTTTTTATAAACATATTTATCTTCAACTCTGGTTACCGCGACATTGCGCTTATGACGACACTTTTTTGTGGTCATTAAGAGTGTCGCGTTAACGAAGTTCGACTGTATATAAATTGCATAATTTTGTTTTTTCAAATTTATGAAAATCGAATAAAAACTTAAAGCGATATTATTAAAAATTTTGTCATTCAATTAAATCCAATCATATGTAATTAATTAAATGACATTCCATGAATGGTAATGATTCTAGGTTGACATGATGATTACGTCCTTTTTAAGATGGAGTCATATATTTTCCGTATTACTGAATGTAATATATATAACCGTAATAAATTTTGTATTCATGCATTTTTGTATACTAGTGCAACAGGTATTGCACAAAGTTCTGAATATTTAAAAAATTAGTTATAGTACGAACGCATCTCATTTTCCACCTTTAACATATTTTTTCCAACTTGTACGTTTTACAATAAATAATTTATTTTAATATAAGTAAAGCAGCTGTCTTAATATATGTGTACCTTTAATAGTAAAAAATGGAATTCAGACGTTAATTTATGTGCTTTTTGTTTCTTAATTTATTATATACCAGCTGTACCCGGCAACGCATTGCTGTGGCTCACTCTGATTAAATGGAAAAATAAACAATTAAACTTAAAAAATGGAAAAACCCGACTGTGTAAAAAGAGAGCTAATTAATTATTTCTCATCAATGTGAAACTATTTTTTTTTCCAATTCCTACTATTAGCTCACACTCTCGCTATATATATCTTGTTCAAATTTTCAATCGTTAATAAAATACTTATTATTCATCCAATCAAGCTCAAATAATTTTTTTAAACTTGTAGTGGATGACACTTGATGTTAATCCAGTTTTTTTCAAATATTAATTCATTAATTAATTTTAATTAATTAATTTTCAATAATCGAGAGACACCTGTTCTTGATCAAGGTTTTTTAAGACCGACAGAGCCCTCTTCTTGGTCAAGGCATTTTAAGTGCCACTCAAGATAAAAGAAGAATGGGAGAAAAAAAAAATTCTTATTGACCTAAGTAGGGATTGACTTAAAATATATTTTTTATATTACTTGATTATATTACTTACCTATTTTTTTTTATTTACTTGTATTGATGACTTTTAAGTTGTGCTTAATTGTTAGTTCCTATCAATAAATACTCTTTTGATGAGGTCTTAGATGTCTATGATGGTTAAAGTTGCAGTAAAGCTAGAGATCCACAATACATACACAACTTCCAGGTTGTATAATATTTTAACTTAGCTTCTGACTGTAAAATAGTCAATGAAATATTGTCTTCATTTTGAACGACCTATTTGAATTTATAAAAACAAAACCTAGCCTATAACCATCGCGCTATTAAGACGAATTGATAGAGACCTCATTCATTAAAATCCATCCAGCCGTTGGGATGTTTCGAGGGTATAAAGAAATCCACATACACAGAAACGCCTGAAACACATAACCCTTCTTTTGAGTCGGGTAAAAAAAGAAAAAAGAAAGCGCACGTTTCGAATATGTTTAATTTCACAGTGCTTGTGAGTATACAATTTTTTTTTGTTGTTACATTGTCTGTTTACATGTTGATGATCTGTTGTTTCTCGTTCACGTCTTTCATCCACTCTCAGCCTGTCGCATTCATTCTGTTGGGAACGAAGCAGATCTGCCGCTGCACAACGCGCTCGTCCTGCTCGTCCTGCTCGTAACCGCGCATCATGAAGTCTGGCAGTACGTCGTTCTGATGCTTCCTTGGCAAATATTTGAGAAATTCTTTGTCTGTTTCTCACGCTTGCTTTTGTCCCTTCTTCCTCAGTTTTATTAGCAATTTTTCCTCACACTGCTTCCGCTCCGCCGGTACGACGACCTGTTTCTTGTTCTGCGAGGCATTATTTGAATGAACTAAAGCCAATCGATCACACTGAAAAGGAAGAAAGAATGTTATAATATAAGCATATAAAATTGCAAAAATTAAATTAAAAAGAAAAGTGCCCAGTTAAACCCATAGCATTGAGCTCACAGGCTATTCTCACTAATTATATATTATACCCTTATATCAAAGAAGAATGCCCTTGAAAAAAAAATAAGGGGGGATTATCCCCCCTTTTCCCCTTTATACTTAACCAATGAACCCCCAAATCTAATTAAGGAAGCACTTTATGTTAATAAACCGGTATACCAAATTTGAAGCAAATCGGATAATTATGCATGAAAAATCCATTTATCTAAATTAAGGGGATTAGTCTCGTTCCCCTCTTCATATTTAATCAATGAACCCCCAAAACTAATCAGGGAAGCGCCTCATCAGGATGAACATATTCACAAAATTTGAAGGAAATCGGATAATTCTGCATGAAAAACCAATTTATCAAAATTAAGGGTGGGGATTAGCCCCCCGTTATCCCCCTTTGTACTGAACTAATAAAACTCCAAAACTAATCTGGAAAGCCCCTTATCAGGATGAACCTATTTAAAAATTTTGAAGCAAATCAGATAATTCTGCATGAAAAACACAATTATCTAAATTAAGGGGGGATTAGCCCCCCGTTTCCTCTTTTATACTTCACCAATGTACTCCCAAAACTAATCAGAGAAGCGCCTTATCAAAATGAACCATTTACAATATTTTAAGGAAATCGGATAATTCTGCATGAAAAACCGATTTATCTAAATTAAGGGTGGGGATCAGCCCCTCGTTAACCCCCTTTATACTTAACCAGTGAACCCTCAAAACTAATGTGGGAAGAGCCTTATTAAAATGAACCTATTTAGAAATTTTGAAGCAAATTCGATATCAAGAGTTATTGCGTTACATACATTTATACATAAATATGTACATACGTACTTACATACAGAACCTGTGGGATCATTAGATCTCAGGCTTTAATTGCCTGCGAGCTAAAAAGGAAAAAAAGACGAATAAAAAACAAAGTAATAAAAAAAATCCATAAAAAATACTGACGAAATATCTCAGTAATGTGCCTCCTCAGGGGACAAAGTGGGGAGAAGGGAGACGGGAAGTGCATAATATGAAAGAGTGGTCAAAGGGATTTCTAACGATGTACCACATAATGGGAGTCGAAATAAATTAAAACTGCCCCCGGATGGTGAAATATTGGACAGAGGGGAAAGCGAGGTTCATAATTGGTATATTAAAACACGCGCGCATTTAAATGCAAGGCATTCCATGATTTTCAAAGCAATCGGCGAAGAACTTTCGCAGCTTTAAGATTTTTTACAAACGAATATTTACATTTTTTATTGATATAAAAATGTGCCTCCCTAAGGGAAAATGGGGGAGAGGGAGGGGAGTTGCATAACATGAAAGAGTGGTCAAAGCGCTTTCTAATGATATATCACATGATATACAACATGGGTGTCGGAAATAATTAAAAAGTGCCCCCTGGTGAGGAAGGTGGCAAATTGGGGGATTGAGGGAAGCGAGGTTCATAATATGTATGTAACAACACGCTCGTATTCGAGTGCAACTCAATGCGCGAATTTCAAAGCAATCGATTAAGAACTTTCGACGATTAGCGATTTTGCACAAACGAACATTTACATTTTTATTTATATAGATTGTGGATCGTTGAAAAAGAATTTTATTCATCGTTTTCGCGTCTTCTTGTGCTATCTGATAGATGGACAGTGACGTTCCCCAGCATGGTTTATTAGTGAGAAATTGCCGAGCTAGGATATCGGACAAGTAGCTTAGTGGTTAGATCAACGGCACGGTACGCTGTGGGATCATTAGGTCTCAGGCTTTAATTGCCTGCGAGCTAAAAAGGAAAAAAGACGAACTAAAAAACAACATAAAAAAAAATCCATAAAAAATACTGACGAAATATCTCAGTGCCCCCTCAGGTTTTGAGTCCTGTCCCTGGCTAATTTTCCCCTCTAGTTGGGTTTATTGTATTAATTGTGTTTAAAGTCTGTCGTAATATATTTGTACCTTTAATAATTAAAAATTGGAATTCAGACGTTAATTTATGTGCTTATAAATAATTTATTTGAGATTAAAAATACTGTTTGTAAAAATTGGCCAAAAGGTATTTCTCGAATAATGTATATAATAATAACTTTTAGTTCTAAGAAAAAGTATTATGCACATATTTTATATTGAGTTTGATTTAATTCAAAATACAAAAATTAAATATTTAGTACCCCCAGCACCAAAGATTATTTCAATACAGTTTCGTTAGATAGCATTTTAAGACTAAATAATAAGTAAAGCAGAAGAATTTGAGTCTCAACAGAGAAATTAAAAATGTTATTTTCGATGTAAAAAGTGATTTTTCAAAATATTTGTCATAGAAATTTATCTTGTCTTAACCTATACGATGGTAAAACAGTTTTAATAGAAAAACTATACGGAACATTATGTTTATATTTTTTAGGAATTATTTAATGTAAAGTATATATATATTGCTTTGCAATGAATATTCAATATTTTAAAAATGTTCTAAGGTCGTTTTCATCAACGTAGAATATACTACGAAATTTTTGAAGTTATTCATGTAGTAACCTTTTATCTGAAAATCCTTTAATATTTTCCTGGGAAAATTTAATTTTTAAGGAATGATTGATGACGAATGACAAAAGTTTTCATGTAATTTCGTTTTCTGTTCAATTCAAATACGCTAAAAAAAAAAAAAGAAAAAAAAGGAAGAAGAAATTTAAATTGCTTTTTTAGAAAGTTTTGAGGACCAAAATAATTACTATAGATATTATTCTTTTTTTTTTTTATCTTAAGAAATCTTTTTTAGATGCATAAACACAAAGTTTTTACAAATATTCAAACATATTTTTCTTTAAAAATTTATGTCAAAATATTTAAAAATATTATTGATATATTTACTTCTTTAACTTTCGAAGACTCTTCGCTTTTAGTTTATCCGGATTGGTTGCAACCAACTGTCCCCAACGACAGCAACACGGAATCCTATTACCCGCCCTGTTTTGAGAACATGGTGTTTCAAATTTTGCCTTTTTCATCTACTGTGTAAATTACAAAATATTTACTCTCTTTTCATCTTATTATGTTGTTGTCTGATGCCTTTCGACTACTTTTAGGTTCTTAGAAATCTATGGTGATATAAGACCCCCTAGCAATAGTAGAACCGTTCAATGATGTGTGTATTTTGCATAGGCATGAGAATGAAGTTAAAAACAAAAATAGAGCTATCATAGTTATCGAGTTACATTGGCAAAATTACGTTAATTTCAGACAGAATCACAAAATCTTTTGGATGGCAAAATGATTTTCACTGTGAAAAACAATGAACGGCTTAAAAAAACTAATTTTAAGGATAAAAATGGCAACTTAAACGAAAAGAAAGGCAGTGAAAAGTACAAATGCGCCAACACAGCTGTGGTAATTTTACCACATTTCATTTTTTTATTACCTTCTTTTGGTCGCTTAAGACATTTTAATTCATTTCCCCCCCCCCCTTCCTTTTTCTGTACCCCTTGTTACTTTGTTTATCTGCTAGCACAGTCATCGTTATCTTTATTTATTTAATCATTTTTACACGTTTTTAATTTAGCCCGATGGCTTCAAACGTTATTTCAGTTCAGTTATTTCAATTTTGTCTTTACATGACCTCACTGTATTTTGGTATCAAATCAGATTTAAGATATATTTGTCAATTTAATTTAAATTACTTTATTTCTTCCGTTGGCATCCTTTTATCTCTTATTGGCATCCCGATATTTTGCTATTTTCGCGGCCTGTTACACTCTCAGGTGTTGGTTCGGTGTCGTTCGCATTCTGTTTGGCGAATTTTTCGTTGTCCGGCAACCCTTTTCCGTCGCCAAGTGTCAGCTGCATTTTTTTTCGTTTTTCGAACGAATTCGCAGAGGGGTCGTTGTGAGTACGAGTCTAGTGATATACATGGGCAGAGTCTCAACAGGCCGTAGAGGTAGTTGAGCTCGATATATACATTTTTATGTATCAAAATGACGGAATGTCGTGTTATACCGGATTGTTTGGAACATAAAGTGATATATGCAGTGATTGGTTCAGCAGCGGGGTAAAAACAAGCATCTGAATAAGCTAGAATCATATCAAGGTGGAGCTTAGAATAAATTTCCATTATAAGCACATTCTGTTGTTCTTAAAAATAAAAGAAAAGTGCGTAATGGTATCCACGATAAATTGTTCTTCCTCTGTGCAAGGACAAAGAGTGGAGTCCACCAGAGATAAGTATTTTTATGTATTTTCCGTATGATATTATTACATTTGTAAAGGAAAATTTTATGATTGTATGAACAATAATTGTTCCAAAAAAACATTTGCTCATGATTAGTTAAAAATGATGTTGGAAATTTGCATTTTTATAACTTGTTATTCCATTTATAAGGGAATAAAGAAAAAAAAATGGAAATTTCAATTTTTGTTTGATGAATGAATAAATAATTCTGTAAGTGATTTTTTTTCTGTTCCTTTATTATTTACATATCTGATGTATGACTTATTTAGGTACGGCGGTCATTATCTTTTACATTTTTGAAGATAATTAAGTAAAAATGAGACACCAAAAGTTGTTTTTTTTTGTGTGTGTGTGAGCATTAATTCCTCTAAGAAATAAAAAAAAAGTATTTTATTCTTAGCTCACAATTTGATTGAATTATAGGTTGGAAGAAAGGTCTGGGTTATAATTCTGAACGCAATTTCTTTTTGTATACAAAGGTTCCTGAAATGCTTATAAAATATTATTTTTAATAATAATAATTCAGCTTATTTGATCTACATCATATTATACAACAACAGCTGACTAAAATAATTCATTTTACTAGGATTAAAAAAATTTCAGGAATTTAAGCACATAGACAATAACAAACCATTCGCGGGTCCTTGTGGGTAACAGCAAATCACGGGAAGAGTTTGATATCGTTTTTTTATGTCAGACTCACTAAGCGGCTTTGAAGGTAGGGGAGAAGGGGGAGTATTGACCAGAGGGGAGGCTTGACCCACCCTTCATCTTTCATATTTAAAAGAATTTCAGAGTTTTGCAAATACGTCACAACCAAAGCTACTTAAATGCTGGTCTTTGTTTCATGCGGATAAATGAAACAGGTATGGAAAAATCAATTGTGAAGAGTATTCAGCTTAAAGCATTTTTTAGAAGCATTATGTAAGATTTTCTCACATAAAATGTATCATAGAAATTTAAGTAAGTAGGTTTAAAGTAATGTAGAAATATTGAGCTTTCATTCCAGGCATAAAGATTGTACATTTAATTAGGGTAAACATAACCACGTGCTATAATTTAAAAAGTTGCTGTGTGAAGAGGCTTGATCCAATCAATGTGAGAGAGACTCTCAAAGAGTGGGTGCTTAAAACGGAATTTTTCTCCTGTGCCTTGAATTCCGTCTAAGCAGGCTTGTTTATGCATCACATTTTCCCAAATAATTTGTAATAATAATTAATCTATGTCGCATAAAGTTATTCTGCCTTATTTTAAACTGAATTTATTTTCGTTAACGAATATTTCATTATAAAAAAAAAAAAAAAAAAAAAACTGGGCCAAGCCTCATATGCGGGGAACCTTGACCTAGTATTTCCTCACGATTAAAATCAATAATTTTTCAAGTTTCTCATGTATTACACTTTTATCACAGTTTTATTTTGATAACTGGTTGTACAGCGAATAAAAGGATAGATGAAACTTTATTCTAGATTCCATATTTAAAAAAATATATATATATTTTGTAAAAAGTAGGTCAAACCTCCCTAGTTTTCCCCATATACTTACACTGCAAATAGAAGCGTCTTAAATTTAGACACATATGTGACTGAAAAAGAAATTTAGACACTTAAGTGTCTTAATCTGAAAATTCAGACATTATAGATGTCTTAATTTAAGATACATAAGTGTCTTACTATGACCATGGTGCAAATGAACTGAGAATAATGTCTAAAATATCCGAAAACGTCTTATTTTAAGACACTTCATTGCTTTAAACGTGTCTTAATTTAAGACGGTTTGATTCTTCCGACGCAATAACCACCAGGAGGCACTCACACTCCCAGTTGCGCATGCGCTTTAGATGTCTTCCTCCGAAGTGGTATACGTTGTAATTCAAACGAAGTTTGTTTTTATGTGCGCGTGTATTTTAATTCGTTTTTTGCAAAATATGAAGTACTGTGATTTACTGTGTTCGTATTAACTTGGATTATTTATTTATTGAATACATACATCTGACGTGTGTGCTCGACATCAAATGTCTCTTAGAAGCTGTCGTCGATATAAGGGCGGGATAGACACAGAACAGAAGTAGACGACGGTTGAAGATTACACCCGGAAATTCTACAAAGCGTGTGCAATGGACTTGGTGTTAACTCGTATTAATTTATATCAATAATATTGTGTTATTCATCTTCGTCCTGTCGAAGCTGGCAAAAAAAAAAAAGAAACTTTTGTCTGGCAGGTCCTGTTTTGAGGATGAAACATCTCATTCTTTAAATATGGCTAGTCGGATGTATTATGGGATTACCTTTTAAACTGGTGCAAGTCTTTCTCCCTCACTGTGGTTGTGGTAGTTTTTAAAATTTCAAATCGAGGAATTTTTCTTACCTCTTGCAAACAGCGATTTAAGTAAGTGTTATAATTTCTTTATAGTACTAAAATTAGTGTCTTTTATGATTTTATTTATTGTACTAAACAAAATCTTACATGAAATTTAATTAGTTTTGAATCTTTTTGCAAAAAAAAAAAAATAATAATAATTCTAGAAGTATATATTTTTTAATTTATGACGTTGTCTTTTATTACAAATTATGTATTATTTATTCTCATCTTTTTTCTCAAATTTAAAGTAATAACATCACTAAAAAACAGACATATTTAAAAGTTTAGTTCATTCCCTTGTTTTGTTTTGTTTTCAATATGGCAGTTCTTAGTTTCAATGACTATGCTTATCTCATACTAAACGACCACAAGGAAATAGAAAAAAAAAAACTTTGAAAGATCTCCTATAGCTTTCTTACTTCCTAGCTAGGGATTACAATCCCGGGATCCCGCTTCAATTTTAATCCCGATTTTCGGGATTGCCTTTTTTTTTTTTTTTTTTTTTTTCAATTGAACAATATTTAGCTGAAACTAAAAAATATATTTATAGACTTTCGCTTTTGGAAAAAAAAAATCAATTGATTTTTATGAAATTTATATATAATTGAAAAAGAATATTTATCTCAAATATTTCTTAGATATATTTCTAAAGCTATTAAATCTTTTACCGAGTAGATTAAATGTGCAAAGCTTTTGACTTGGAAACATAGATGTAACCCATAGATGATCAGAGAGGTAACATAGTCAGGAAAAAGGAAATCATTTGTTTATTTTGATTTTGCTGCGTGTAGAAAATATATTTCACTTCGAAGGTCATTTTTCAAAGACTTTACTGATAAGCATCGCAAGTGTGTATCATAGTGATTATGTGGTAACTTCTTTTTTTGCGGCTTTATTTTGCTTTAAAGATATCTAATGAAAAGTGTTTAATAGGAATGATAACAATAAGCCAATGTGGCAATATAAATTTTTAAAAAATCTAATTTTTAAATGATAAGGATTTTCATTTTTTTTTCGGGGGGGGGGGGGGATTTTGTATGAAATTTTGGTAAAGCTGATACCTTAAATCTTGCACTGATTATAATTAAAGTTTTGAACTTTTAGAGTAGGACCAGATTAAAAACACAAAATATAAATAAACAAAATACCGAAGTAATTTTTTTCTCAATATTAACCCTTTGCACTCGAGGGCTCCGGAGCGAAGCCATTTAAAATTTGTCTTCAAACTCGAGGTCTCCGCTACGGAGACAATGCAAATAATTTTGTGATACCATGTAATCTTGGCTTTTCTAGACAGGTATCACAAAATTATTTGCATCGTCTCCGTAGAGGAGCCCTCGAGTTTGAAGACAAATTTTAAATGGCTCCGCTCCGGAGCCCTCGAGTGCAAAGGGATAAAGTAGAATATTTATTTATTTATTCATAGTTGTGATTATCATCTGATATATATGTAAAATTGCCTATGTGGCAATATAAATTTTTAAAAAATCTATTTTTAAATTATATGAAGTAGAGTAGGACAAGATTATAAGAAATATATGTATTTATCCATGTACTTTAAAAGCCATCAATAGCCCTTGCCGTTGAATTTGTCCGATAATCGCAGATGTCTGCTTTTGTGAGGTAAAAATATGCAAATATGTATGCCATGCGGATTAAAAAAGTATTCGCTAAATAGATGCTTCAGCGATTCGGGAATGTCCATTAACCTCCACAACGGATACTCCCGAGTACCGGACATCTCAATTTAGATAACAATAATGCAGGGTTGCATTTTTTCAAAAGAACTTCTTAATTAAAGAATGGGCATACTGGGCCGTCCCCCCTACGATTTTAGTGCCCACAAATTTGATGTGCAATATTTGTAAAGCTTATGTTTTAAATCTGTTTCGAAATTGTACTGATTATAATCAATATTTTGAACTTTTAAAGTAAAATAAGATTAAAAATAAAACAAATTTAAAAAATCTAATATTTAGATAAATATTTTTTGTTTTAATCTTGTTCTACTCCTGAGTTCAAAATATTGATTATAATCAGTAAAATGTCGTAAAAGATTTAAATTATCAGCTTAACAAAAATTGCATACCAAAATTGAGAGCACCAAAAAAATCAGGCTGTAGGGGGGTGGGGGAGTGGGAGGGTGAGGGGGCAGGACCCCAACCAAATATTTTTCCAGGATTCAACGTGGTCAAACATGGCTACGTATGATGCTTGAAAAAAAATGGATGCTATTAAGACGTTTGAAGTGTCTGAAATTCAGACACAAAAAATGGCTGAAAAAATTCAGACATTTTAAAACGTCTGAAAATTGAACACACCGTTTCAGACACTTAAGTGTCTGAATTTCAGACATTTTAATTTAGAGTGTAGAAAATTTAACATCTTAAGGGACAAAAACCAAATGAGGTATGTCCGAGTAACCCTGCCGACCATGGAAACAGAAAACGGTGATAAATGACAATGTCGCAAATGCATTTTTGCAGCATACTTGGAGCACAAAGTCGTATTTTTTACATTAATTTATGCTGGCATTTCTACAACTGAAATTAATTTATTACCACTGTTTATGGTTTTTCACTAAGAATGTTATGTTTGAATGAAAACATTTAGGTGTTTCCATTAAAATGTTTCGAAAATTCGTGACTGTAATTGTAAATTTAAGAGTTCAACTGTTATTCTTTAGCACCTTCTTGAAGCTATGCCATGAAATACCCACACTGAAAGTGGCATTTCGTTTGTTTGAAGGACACGGTCGCTATGCGCTCATATACAGGCAACGATTTTCTATTTTTAAGGCACATATGTTTCAAATTTCACAATTTTATTTGCTTTGTTTATAATTTAGAGAGTAATGGCTGTTGATTTTTTTGCTTGGAGTGGGGGTAGGAAACAGAAAATTTTCTGATATGCTACTTTGCTTTGATATTGTTAATTTTTATAATTTAAACACTTATTTATATTACAAAACAATATCATGCCCGTAAAACACGCTGACGTCATATGCATGGTGGCAACAATTTGAACAATCTACTTCGCATTTTTCTGAAATTTATCCTCTTTTGAACGTTATACAATTCCAATTTTTACATTCTCAAATAGAGAAAGAAAAATATAGTTTTAAATGAAATTTGTTTCAAAAAGTTATTTCAATTTATTTTTTAAAATAATTTCCAAGTATGAATTTCTTAAAAATATATCTTTATCACGTAAAGTTCGATTACAGAAGATAGGCCTCTTTGCTCTTTAAACAATATAAATTGTTCAGCATTTCTTCTCGGATAATATTCCATAATGCGATTAAAATTCATCAATAAAAAAGTAAAGAAATTATTATAAATAAAACACAAATTTATGACGTACGTTACCGTACTACGCGATAAAAAATTGAAATAATCAGAATCAAAATGGTTACTATAAATAGTGAAAATGTTAGCGATTTGTTTGGCTATTAACATAGCCAATATTTGGCTATTATCACATAGAGTTAATATGAAGCGCTTTTAATAAATTTCAAAATTTTATTTTAACACATAATCAATATTTTCATGTAAAATGGCTTTTAGTGTTGCTATTGGACAATCTAAATATGTGTATATACATACATTTTAAACATGAAAAAAATCTATTGGAACTTTCAATTAAAAATTATTTTGCATTATGTTCCATAGGTCCAGAAGCCCAGGTTAGAACCCCTAGTTTCAGTATATGCAAACTGAAGTTTTATATAACTGTTATTATTATTTATGCATTTTAAAATTACATTATACTTATTTTATAATATATTTATATAAAAATTCAACAGTCCGAAAGTGGAGATAATCATTCCGCTGCGAACCGAGTCGGATTTCCGAAGCGATTGTAGCTAAACACTATGTTAGACTTAACTATGTGAGACTGAATGATAATTTCTTGGTTATTCACTAATTAAAATTTTCTTATGTGTATTTTGCTACTGATATAGACATAGTATTCATATAACAAAAAATTGGTGATCGAGGTGACTTCAAATGCGTAGTTTTTGTTGTTGTTGTTCTTGTTGTTGCTCATGTGTAACAAAGCTATGCAGTAGTTTTATATTTACCGGATGTTCTAAAAGTGACTGATGGATTTTAAAATTTAATAACTTCCAAACGGTGACAGATATTAAAAATATTCTTGCAGGAGGGTTATGCATGATATTAGGAGTTTTTGTACAGTAATTCTTGATTTTAGCTCGAATTTCAAACAATAGATGGCGTTGAGGGCAATAGGTGCTCAGTCCAGACCCGATTTTTGGTACTTCGGGATCCATTCAATACATTTTAATCTCCTTTCTTCGCATGGAAGAAGAGAGAGACAGAAAAATCGAGCCTGGATTTAGCGGTTATTGCTTGCAGCACCCTCTATAGATGCTATTTGTGACTAAAACTGAGAATATCAGCATAACAACTCCTGACCTCTTATATAACACTCCTGAAAGAATTTTTTTAATATGTGTCACCATTTGCAAGTTATTGAAATTTAAAATCCATCAGTCATTTTTGGGACACCCGGTAAATACATCTTTATTTTTCACTCAAAATTGATACACTTTATATACACTAGATAATATTAAGGTCAATATGCGCACCAATTTAATCATATAATTATGTAAATCACTAAAATCTTCTCAGACAGAAGCACAAAAGACTGAAAAAATGATTCGTTTTAGACATATTCCGTTTACACAGGTTTTTCTGTATTAGCTTTGAGTTTGTGACTTGGTGGTACACGGAAGTATGAATTTCTATTTAGTAATACTTCGGTCTAAAAATTTTGGAATCCCTGATCTAGATGTCTTCAGTTAAACAAAGTTTCTCAGATTCAAATACAAATACACGATTTTTTTGTCTTATGAATCTGTTTTTTTCCCCTTCATTTAAAATATCCCCACGTTTGATGGACTATTTGATAATATGATAAAGAGATTAATTTTGCTTTAAACCTTTTATAAAATCTGTAGGCAATATCAAATTATTAAGACATAATTTGTATTTGATTACCATCCAAAATGTACTTTTTAAATTTTATTCTCAGTGTATAATTAAAAAAAAAAAAAATAACAAATAACTTTTTTTATAATTTTAACTTGAATATTAAGGGCTAATTTTCTTTTTAAATATTTAAATATTTAATGAGAACAGAAAAAATAATTTTGTATCTATACGGTATAAAGCAAAAACATCTCCGTCAATAAAGTTGACGTCTTATCTACAGTGGTATCAGCGTGAGCAATGAATTTTGTTCTATGGCAAATTTTTTACCTTCTGAACATCATACAGTTTCAATGTTTACACTGTCCAATAAGAATAACCGTACAATCAAATGTATTTTGTTTGAAAACTGTATTTTAATTTACGTATTTTTTATTGTCTTTAAAATAGTTTTCAAACACGGATTATTTTTAAATATGTATCGAGTGTAGATCATTTACAGAAGATTAACCAGTTTGCGCTTAAAATAATATAAATAGTACAACATTTGATTTCTTCTAATATTTCATAACGAAAATATCTATCAATAAATAAATGAATAAAGAAATTAACATAAATAGAACACAAATTTAACAGATATATAATCGACCTACATGTTTAAACACTTAAACCGGATCCAAATGGTTCTGCAAACAGCGAAATGTCTAGCCATTTCTTTATCTAAGTTCACTGTTATTAAATTTCATAACTTTAACTAGATGCATACTTGATATTTTTCATATAAATGTGCTTTTTGTTGTTATTCGTGCTAAATCTGAAAACATATATTAATACAAAAATATCTACTAGCATTTCCAAAAAAAAAAAAAAAAAAAATGTATTCGCGTATGTTCTGTAACACGCAAACCCAGGTTTCATTATGTGATATAATTAAATCATTCTTAATGAGTATTTGTGCTGCTTTTAGAAATTTGTAATTAATTTTATGTTATTAAATATTAGAATTAATGTTCTAATAATAGCCTAAAATAAGTAAATTCTGAATGCATTTCTATTAAATATCCAAAGAATGTCCATTATACATATATCTATCTATCTATATATATGTGTGTGTGTGTGTATGTATATATAATAATTTATATTTTAATTATGATACATTACATTATCTTAATTTCGTTCAGAAAATGTATTACTGCAAATGTTTTTCCTTTGAGAAGTATTTACTGTATTTATAAAGTTATGCATTTTTTTTAATATAAGTATATAATTTCACAAATAAAATGTTCTTGTAAATTATAATTGTTCTATAAATAACAATATAATAACAAACATAATTTATAGAATGCTCCATAAACATTCTACAACAAAGTTCGCATTTCTGAGTCACATATTGTTAAATTTCTTAACTGTATTAAATGTATCAAGAAAAAGAAAAAAGAAACACTAGAAAAGAAAAAAATACTCCATTTTAGCAACATGTTTTCAAATAAATATTTTATATACATGCAGAAAGAAATAATATGTAAATTATGGAATTATCAAAGGAATGTAAGGATTCAGTAACGCTCTCTCCGACATCGCACTTCTCTAGATATTTCTCCAAATAATCGTACATTATATATACGTAGATATATATATGTAGTCTCACGACAATGAAAACGTTTCTTTTGGAATGAGTAATGTTGTAACATAATGACACAATCATAGAAGGACATATGTTTCTCTTTCTCATAACAATCACCAAACAATTTCGGTATAATATATTTTTGATGAAGATTTGTATGTGGTTCACAAACCTCTACTAAATTAGAAAACTACGGGAACAAAATTTAGCAAACAAAATGTTTTTATGGAATAAGATTTATTTATAGCACAAATTAATATTTTCCCCATTATTAAAGATCGATTTATAAATATATGTGTAAAATTTTAAGAATTAATATAAAAATTAATTTAATCATTTAACTAAATACGTGTATATATAGCATTAAATCACGTAATCATGGAATTTCTAGTTGAATTTATTTAAGAAAAAATTAGCAAAACAACTAATTTAAAGGATTAAGTGAAACAATTCATTTTAACGGTTTCATACGGGATATTTCCCAAATTGTCATTTTTCATTATCTGACTTTAAAAAAAAGAGTTAGTATTTAACGTATGTCCATGTGTAGCTTTGGAATGGATGTTGTGATTTTGATGATTTTTTTTTTGTGTGTGCGTGTGTGTGTGTGGGGGGGGGGGGGGATCGGTTAAATGATTCTTTCAAGGGTAACTATAGCTTAAAAAAGATCGAACATAATAAAAATAATAATTAAAAATGTCAATTTGTGGAAAATTCCTTATCATTCAGCTACATTTAGAAATCACCCGAAATGCAGCTGATTCTATCAATGATATGCTTGCAAATTTTCATGATAGTCGACTGGTATATATATATGAGTATGAGTATATGAGTTATATGAGATTCCCTATAAATGATGGCTATCAAATCATGAAAAAAAAATTCTTTCGTATCGCCCACCCGTGGCCAATTACAAATTGTTTAATACAAATGCTGATATTTCACCATAAATTTAATATATTTAGATTTAAGATGAACAATGTTGTTCTACTATACTTTGTCAAGTTTTCTGAAAGTGGAGTTGAATCTGGTTGGAAATCCTGCATGCTATAAACAAACAAGTGGGTAAGTGTGATCACCGATCACACAGAGGGTTTCGTTTAATATTCCTTTCAAAACACTTTATTATTTAATTAATAAAGCCAAATTAATATAATTTATAACTATTAAATCCTTAAAAATCGTACATAAAAAAGTAAAAAACGCTAAGGTTTAAAAAGAAAAAATTTGCACCCCCCTCCCCCACGACATTTCTCGCGCCATTCTTTTTTAACTTTTTATTAGATGTTATAAACTATCATAAAGTTTCAAACAGATCGCCTTTTAGATTTCCTACTTTAAATGAAATCGCGTTATGTTAGTTCCACATTCCACCACCAGGGAACGCACTGTATTTTTAACAAATCTGTATCTGAACGTAACTACGTTAAACAACCTATCAGTAGATATGTTTCTCGAGTTGGTGGCGGTATTAAGCAAGAAATTAAGATATTTGCACAAATTACTATTCGGAAATAGTAATAACTAAACTTTTGACAATTTATATTAAATAAGTAGCATATATCTCAGGACTCCGTCAAAAAACGGCACCCAAAGCGGTCAGAAATGCTAATTTTTTAAAAAGAAAAACAGCGCTCCTCCTCCTCCCCTCACAGGAAATTGCACGCACCATTCTTTTATAAGCTTTTTATTATGTGTTATGAACTATCTTAAAGTGTCATTGACAACATCTGTTGTGAAGTTGACAACATCTGCTTTCCCTCGGAAATCTCTTTTTCTTGTCTTTCCAACGAAATAAAATTGATTTTTTTCGATCGATTTTTTGTGGCTATTTTTTGTGGTACACCTCGAAGAATTGTGATCTTTATACCAAAAAGCTCCACCAGTGGCTGAGAGGTTCTGCTCTCGAAGCTGGTAGACAGGAGGTGCTGGGTTCGAACTCAATCGCGCCCGTCGGCCTAATCGTTCGGAGTTTTCGTGGTTTTCTTCGAACCTTGGATTTCCAAGCGTTAATACGGGTTAGGCTCCCTTAGAAAGACCCCAACGAAGGGCACTCCCCCCTGGGCCTATATCCCTCGTGCAGATAATTGGCCGTCATAAATACAACCAACCAACCTTTATACCAAAAAAAAAGTAGATTTTTTTCTGCGTTTGCCTATACCATTTACAACTTTCTAAGACCAATACTTTCTGAGATGCGATTTCGCTTTAAAATGTCCACTTAATTTTTTGCTTAATTTGCGCTCTGGTAAACCTGATTCTATTGTAACCCTAAGGAGAATTGGAAATAATCTTGTGGTTCTGATAAAAAGATGAGATTGTTTTTCCAATTTGATAAAAAATCCATGCTTTTGATGAATTATGAATGCCTTTCCGATCTTGTAATTGGGGGTTTTTTAATTAATAACGTCCGTTAATTACGACTTTTTCAAAATGTTATGATTTGTCGTTTCATGTGAGGTGTTCAGCTATAAGTATGCAAATTTTCAAGTTTCCAACATATATAGTTTCTGAGAACGGGCTCTGTGACAGACTGACGGACAGACAGAGGAGTGAGACGAATAGGGTTTCGTCAGATGAACGAAACTCTAAAAATCATACGGCAATTTCTTGAATAATATGAAGCTTTTATTATCTCGATGAATATACATGCTATTCTTACACAAATTAATTATTGTACAATATCGACATAATCATATACTTCAGCTAAGATCCTTCGACAAACCGTGTAAAATCGACATTTTCTGGTGACTTTCGGCAATATATGGTATATACAAATTGAAAAGTGATTTATTTTTTTGCCATTTGGAGATCTGTAGTCGATGCAATTTGCAAACATTTTCAAAAGAATATAAGATTTCGGATTGTGGTAATGAATATTTCTTGCAGTTATTTATACAAAAGTTACTCTTTTTTAAATTTCAATACGGTCATAGGGTTTTATACGTTATATTTAAAATCATTACCTCTATGCTCTGGCAAGGAAAACAGTAGTTTCTGTTCTTCGACGACCAAATCCCACGGAGTTTTGAAGTTTTGATACATGGTATTTTAAGGAATTTCACAGTTTTCCGGCACTGTAAATGAAGAGACGATTTTTCCTTGAAGAAAGCTCCGAAATTTACCAAAATTCAATGTATCTTAATTCAGTGGGTATTATTTTTCATTTTTTTACTTGTCAGAGCATGTAGAAAATATTTTTAACTACAACTTATCGGCCCTAAGTACCTTATAAAAATTTAAAAGTATATGTTTTTTAATTGATGGCAGGATTGTTTTATAAACATAATCACACATCTTACCTTATTTTGAACACTTTTGCAATTTACATTGGCTCCGTATCTCAAACAGGTAAAAAATTAAAGCGCGTTTCAATCTTTTTGTGACACCCTGTATACAAAATATATATAATTGTGTGTGTGTGTGTGTGTGTATTTTTGTATGTATGTGTTACTATTTGAAATTATTATGAAGCATTGATGCTTTTAATTTACACATCTGTTCACAATAAAACTGTATGACAATCTATGAAAAATGAAGGTGCATAATTGGTAACCTCCCGATTTTTTGAATATCAGTAAATACTTTCAAAAATATTCGCATTATTTGATTGCAGTAATTGTGCATTTGTACAAAACAAGTATTTCTGCTTAAAAATATTGGTATTAAAAAATTCGGGAGCTTAACGACCATGACGCTATTTAAAAATTCAGAAACGTATATTCCTTGTATATATTTTAAATAACTTGAATGCATATTATGATGCATATTTCCTGATATGTGAAATGTATGTAATTCGAACACAATTTCGGAAATGGTTAAAAATTTTAAAGTATCTTCAGAAAACCAATATGCCGCTAAAAATAGAAATTATATCCTGTTAGACATCAACCTTAAATATCCTATTTAAGAAAACCCTTTATAAATATTGATTTGTAAATGAAGCATTTAAAACGAACGCTGACATGGGTTTTGCATTAGCCTTCAAATGTCTTGGAGCGACTAGCGCAGATTCTTAGGCAAGAAACTTAAATGTGTAATTATTTAATTTCTACCTTACGATTAGTCGAGTAAGGATACATTCATTAGTAGTATTCATGTGCAAAGTTAAGTAAGAAGCTAAATTTTTAATAAATTTCTAAGATAATTAAATTCCTGTTGCTTTTTAAGACTTGTTTTAAAGAAAAATACTATATAATCAAAAATCAGAAAGAAAATATTAATTGTAAGTCTAAAAATATTATCACTATGTGGTTTCCATTGGAATATGGAGAAATAGGCGGGATATATTGGGTCGATCGGAAAGTCATGTCGTGTTGGGAAAATCAATTCGTACTGAAAATTCTGCCTAGTAATTATTAGACATTAGATATCGGAATTAATGTCTGATAATTAAATTATAGAATTTTCCGGTACGAATTGATCTTCCCAACTACACGCCTTCCGATCAACCCAATACTTTAATGAATAAAATTTTATTACGAGATAAATTTACAAATAACATATAACAATTGAAACGGTGAAATACGCCCGGGAAATAGTAAGTCTGAAGTTAATAACGTGGATTTTTATTCACATTGATGACAAGGCATAAAACCAACAAAGTGAAAAAGTACGCAGGCCAGGGTTCAAACCTGGGCCTTTGGTTCAGCACACCCGCGGTCTGCCAACTGAGTCACTTAGACGTCACACCAAACCGGACACCCTTATATCATACAACATCAACACACCTTCGACTCACTTTTCAGAGAGTTGATTGCGAAACCAAAGACCCAGGTTCAAACCTTGGCCTGGATACTATTTCACTCTGATGGTTTCACGCCTTGTTAGCAATGCGAATAAAAATTTACTTTATTAAATGCAGATTTACAAATAATAATTTACAAATAATATTTTAGTTGTGTCAGTTGTTTGTAGAACAACGGCACAGAATATTTTGAACTGCAACTGATATAAAAATGTTTGATTTGACAGATGCCAATAGAGAGAACAGTTTTCAGACTTCATTAGACACTCTTAAAACCCACATAAATGATTGGTTAGCTTATACACAACGGCCATCTGGTTATAACTGGAAAGGGAAAACCGGCTTACAAAGAAGTTTAATATGTTGGGGGAGGGGTTTAATGGTTAGTTAAAAATGGTAAATATGAAAATCCAGAAATGCTTCTTGCGTATTGTTTTATCCATAGAGAGATCAGCATAGTATCCAAAAGTTTATATATCTTCCTTTTGAAGTACTAAGTTCAATTATTAAAATGTACCGATGGTTTAAAATTTAATGTCAAATGTGAGTCTTTTCAAGAAACTTTGTGAACATTAAATGGATACCATAACACTTCGGTTTCATATTGGGATAATTTGGCAAAGAACAAGAAAAATCTTCTAGATAAGCGAAGATATGAGTTAATTGTATTTATAAAGTAATACTAAAAATGCATTTATGAAATAATTTTACTTATTTTATTAGTTAGACTTGTTTAAAATAATTTTTCATTGTTCTTACTCTATTAGGCTTCCTCCATGGCAATAAGAATTCACTTTTTTAATAGGAAGATAATAAGAAGATTATTATCAATAATAACAAGAAGATTATCATCTTGATTTTGCAGATAGGTTGGTTGTGGCAATGTAAAGACTGGAAACCACTAATATAGACTCTCATTTTGAAAATTTTCCAGTTTTGGCGAATATCTAATTTCCATAGTAATTTCGCCAAGAAATCAGACTAATGCAATTTCAGTCTTGTAGATGGAGACTTATGATTGACGCTAAATTTGGAGATATTTTGACAAGCTGTGCGTAAACATAAATAGTGATAAAATGTATTAAACAAATTTTTTAATTTGTTCCCACCCCTCTAGTGGCTGAGAGGTTCTGCAGTCAAAGCTTGTATACGGAAGAAGTGTTTAAAAGCATGTCGCGAAAGTCGTTCGATATCTTCCGCGGTTTTTATTTTCGAATTTTGCTAAGTATGTGTAAATACGGGTTACATTCCTTTGGAAAATCCATCACAGATCCCTTCTTCCATTCTATATACCTATGCACACATCTTAAAAAGTCAGCTAATGCCAGAAAATGTTTAACATACGTTCACTACATCTGCGCGGATACATATAATAATGTCACACCAGTAATGTGGCCGATATTTACACTTCTTTTCTCTTTAATTAGAAAAGGGTAAGAATATTTCATGAACAATGATTTCCTAAATTACAGTCATACTTAACATTCATTATTTTTTTTAAAATTTGCATGAATTAATATTTCATTACCATTTTGTGTCCCTTCAGTGGTAAGATAAAAATTATGTGCGAATTTTGTTTTTAATCCTAGATACGAATTTTAAGTGGAGTTAAAATTCATTAGCCCTTAGTTAGTTAAAAGAAACAATGAATGAATTGTAGCACATTGCGAGACTCTACAACGTACATTGAATAGGTAAAGTCACAGACGCTTTAACGTTCTTTGCCATTTTGCGACATTTCAATGTCATTTAAAAGTATAGCAGACAGAAAAGTATGCTTTTATTCTTTTAAAGAATAAAATGACAACCTTTCTTCTTTTCAAGATTCTAAAAGAAAGTTTATCCGAGGCAGTTTTAGTAAAAATTAATAGTAAGGCTTAGTGACGACAACGAGAAATAATTCTTCAGTAATTGCTTTTTTTTAATTATTTTTTTATGAGAAAAATACATGATTTGATTCTTGTGCATTTTATGTAAGAAGTGACAGACTTTATCTTATTGATATACCTTTCAATTTAAGATAAAAGTTATATTATTTAAAAGTATTTTAATTAAAATGTATAATAAATGTATGTTTTAATATTTTAATGAATAAATGTAGCTCCGGACGCTTTCCCCCTTTTTTAAGGACACTTCAATGTCATTAAGAAGAACAGCAGGCAGAATTTTATGCTCTTATTCTTTTAAAAGGTAAAATGACAGTATTTCTTTATGTTCATGAGTTCAAAAGAAAGTATGTCCTATGCAAATTTTTTTAAACATAATCTCAGGGCATATTGACGGCAATTTTTTTTTTTTCAGAAAAATGCGTGATTTGTTTGTTAGAATTCTTGAATATTGTAAGAGAAAAGTGACGTTCTTTTATTTTGATATTACATTGGAACAATAGAACAATTTATATGTGTTCAGGATTGTCTCGTTGCAGTGCAACTGTACATCCAATGTAAAGGTGTTTCAACTAGGCGAGGCATAGGAAGCAATGGAAGAAAATTGTTTAATTGTGATTAAACCACGAAACATAATGTAATAAAAAGATTAAACAAATTAATATTAAGTTAAAATACTAACTTTTAACAAAATATAAGTGAAAAAAATATTCCATAAGATCCAAAAAAATGACAGACGAATGAGCTACCGGGACGAGCCCCAACTAAAAAAGACTTTTTTACAGAGTCCATACATTTTAAAGTTTAAAAATTAAATGCTGATAAATAGCAGATTAACAAGGTTTAAAAAAAAATAAAGACAAGACAAGACAGAGAGAGAAAGTTTAATTAGAAAGAAGAATGAGTTAATCTCAGTCTTTCTCATCTAACAAAAGAGTATATTTGGGTCGCTTACGGTTGGAAAGATCGGACACGTCGTAGTCTGGAAGCTCAGCGATTATTTCGTTCGGAATTTTATATACGGATTTGTAAAATGTTTTGGCTAGTTGATTGCATTTTTTTTCTTTTTTTTTAGAGAAATGGTATTTAAATCCCTGTGGATTGTAGTATTTCTAAGATAACGGTGACATTGACATAAGTTAAAAATACCTAAAATGTTACAATTATTCCGCTGTTAATGGGAGTTTTCCCAAAAACTATATTAGAGCCAGTTTAGCTTTGTTTTTGTCAGCAATTTGGCGAAAATTTGAGTCGTGTGTGTGTACAAATGTGCGTAATAGCTATGGTAACTGCTATTGTGTATAATGCATAGTATATACAGCAATAAAATGTGTTTAAGAGATTGCAAAATGTTTTTCTTCACACATTCAATATCATCTTCGTAGAGACATCGTTACATCACACTGGAAATGTGGCCTACACTTTCACTTTTATAGTATTTTATTAAAACGAGGTGGAACCCGTCGAATTTTGACGAAAGAAAATGTTTAAGAAAAAACTAATTCATTGGTTTATAATAAACATTCAAAATTAATTACAATAAAAATGCATATTACATGTGTTAGTCTAACTCTGAAACAAATATTTTTATAACTTAAAGTTAGCAAAATACTTTTTCTATAAAACTCAGCTGTATAAATTATTGAAAGATTAAACTTTATTAGAATAGGTAATCAGTAAAATAAAATAAAGATCGGTAATTATGATGAAGTTATCAATTAAAGCTGTTATACTTGGTATTCCGGAATGAAAAATCAGCAAAAATTATTCCCCTTTAGTACGATCATAGAAGTTTTTCCCTATGAAATCTAAGTCTAACATCTTTTTCACCGGCTCACAATTTACATATGCACCTCTCATATCCTTATTCATCGATTAAAAAATGTTTCGACACATTAATTTGATCATTTTAAAAACATTTTAACTCCAAACTTGAAATCACGTTTGTCAGTTACATCAGTGCATGTGAACAGTCGCACTCTTGACTTGAGAATCTAATAGCAGTACCGGAGTGAAAAAATTGCCATAATTTATGTCTTTTAGATGCATTTATAATAAAATATTTAGTATTATCGAAGAAAAAGATCGTTTTCTATTAAATATGACGTCATGTTTACTCATTCAAGCATTTCGCCAAGCGTCTCAACCTCAGTATCAGCGAAGAAAAAAAATGTGGAATTTTAACAACTTTATGAGGTAAAATGCGCGTTTTCTAAATCAGTACGGCATTTTCTGTTTAGATTTTTGGCGCAGCATGTACCTAAAGGGATTTTGTTCGGCAGAGTCATCTTCAAGCTGCCTTTGTGTGGTCAACTGCTTAAAATTACTGCTCCTCTTATACTATCGCAGCACAGATGATTCCGGATAAGGTGGCAACTCTGTTTATTTGACATAAGATGAAGTTGTTAAAGTCGAAGCTATACCTTGCGAAACCGACACTGGGTTTATTTTATATTGAGCGTGCGTTTTTTCTTTACATAAATTTTCTGCCTTTTGTGAAATATAATTTTTTATTGAAGATAAATCTCTTTACCTCTCGTTTCCAGTGTTCTGTGGTTCAACAGATATATGTGGTTCAACAAGTTTAGGTTCTAATTGTCTTGCAGTGATGCTGCTAAAAAGTCAATATATAAAAAAAGGTAATTCTTGAAAGACTATAGAACTGTTATTTTATATACTGCTTTAGCAGTGGTATTATTTTATCCAAAAGCAGGCTCTTGCGCACTTTGGCACTGCGCACTCTTGCACTTATGTCACTAAATATCTTTGAAACATCAGTAATGTCATCTACTGATAAACAAATCCAAAATCACTTAGATGACAATTTGTCCAATAATACAATCCATACCAACGTAATCCACAAAATAAATAAATAAATAACCTTTGTAATCTTTATTATGATCATGTTTTCAAAAACTATAAATATTGTAGCGAGAATGCCAAAATCAGTTTTTTTTTGCTTCTAAATCATTAAAAAATTCACCAAAATAGAGTGACCTCACCAGTAGTACACACCCTTCAAAGTAGTTGATCACATTTTTTAATATTACACCATTTCAGGTGGAAATTAGTTTATACGTTGCACTAGACATAATATTTTTGTTTGAATGTTAGTGTTAAGAAAAAGAAACAACGTATAAGGGCACAAATAAAATGTGTTTAAAAGCATACAGCTGTTTCAAAACCTCTAAGGTTTCCTCATCAGTGCTTAAAATAAAAGTTAAATTAAAACTAAAACATTTCACCGTTGGCAGTAGAGCTGAAAGGTACGCTTTTCTGACTCTCTGTCCAACCCCCCCCCCTTTTTACACAATGTTTTAGTTTTAATTGAGCTTTTATTTTAAGCACTGATGAGGAAACCTTAGAGGTTTTGAAACAGCTGTATGCTTTTAAACACATTTTATTTGTGCCCTTATACGTTGTTTCTTTTTCTTAATATATTGGCACAAAGTACAATCCTTCCCCACTTTTTATGAATGTTAGTGTACCTATTGTCACATTGTTGTCAGCTGTTTGCCGTAAGATAAGCCATTTTATGAAAAAAAAAAAAATTACTAGAAAGTGTAAATATTTAGTTTTTGATTAGTTTGGAGGCAATTACGGTTGGTTAAAAAACCTTCACTCCCATCTTGCTTATTTCAACTATTATTTTTTATAACAATTATAATTAATCACATACTAAGGATAGTATTTTAAAGATTAATTTTTAGATTCTCAATTGAATTCTATCAACCACTAATAGGAAAGTGGCAGTTAAAAAACTATTTATTTATAATTTTGTTGCTATTTTATTTCAGCGGCTTTCCTTTTTGTCCATTATAGGGCATTCATTAAGGGTTGTAGCAATCATATTCATTTACTTCTTAAACTTAAAAGGAAAGAAACACATAATAGAAACACTGTAGCACTGACTTTATTTGATCAAAAAACTGGCGGGTTCACCCTACGCAGTTTTTTTTAATCGTGAACTTATGCTGTCATTACATTGTTTATAATTGAAGCTAAATGCAAAACTCTGTTTCGGGATTGGATAATGGCTCTGCGTTCTCTTGTGCACCGCGCACTCTTGCACCACCTTACCACACTATTTAATTTTTTTCAGAAAAACAAGTGATTTTATACTTTGAATTCACGGTTGTAACAAATATTTAAAGGTTGCTACACTAGATGGCAGCACACGACAATCCCTAATTTTAGCGGGCTGCCAAATAGTTTTTCCCATGATTCCATGCGGATTAGCTTTCCATTGGAGTCGTTCATGAGACACGATTGGAATAAGTTGAGAGCTCTACGACACGCAATGTAGACGGTGCGAAATACAAGCTGTCTTGCTTGATTTTTCCCCCGGCATTTTATGAGAAGCGGGAAATGATAAAATGTTTTTTTTAATCAGCGGATTTCTTTGAAATTACTAAAGTCTGTACATATGTAATATAGTTGTACATAGTCGTGTTAAATGACGTATCCTTGTATCTTTTATATGCTCTATTAAAAGTTTTGTACTAAATCTTAGAGTGGCGGATCTAATCTTGGAGTGATGAGTCCATTTTTAAAGATTGTGGCACTTACTTATGGAAAGTAAGGTTATCTATACGAGTACTATAAAACAAGTTACAATCTTTAAATTTTACTATGCCATTCCACATAAGATAAAAGTTTAATTCGATTTTAATGGGATTTTTTCCAAAAACCAAGTCACTGTCAAAACATCTTTGTGTATGCAATAATTTTACTGACGCTCAATTTAGTAATAATGTGATACGACTCTATGTAAGCGTTTGAAAGTTCTACACGCGAACGTTACTGTGTGTAATAGGCAGTATATGACAGAAATAAATGTATTTAAGGTAGTTCACAAATATTTTATTATACATTCAATATTATCTTCGTAGAAACATACTGATATCACACCGGAAATAAGACAGATACCCAGGCTATTTTATTATTTTATTAAAATAAGTAAGAATTTTTTAATTAGACACACAATTAATTTCTAAATTGCAATCATGCTTTTCATTTTTAAGTTGCAAAAAGCAATATGCAATTGTCATTTTGTATCCCTTTATTCACCAGATAAAAATATATTACGAATTTTCTTTAAAAATTCCCTATCCGAATATATCTTGCTTGGCTAATTATAAGCAACAATGAATAACTGACGGCACGTTAACAAAACTTATCGGCGTTCATTGAATAGATAAAGGCAAAATTCTTAATTTTCTTTTTCATTTTACGACACTTCAGTGTCATTTAAAAGCATAATCGACAGAAATGTATTCTTTTAATATTTTAAAAGATAGAACGAGAGCTTTACTTCGCATCAGGATTTCAAACGAAAGTATGTCCGGTGCAGTTTTACTAAAATTTAATCTAGGTCATATCGAAAGAAAGAAATAATTACATAGTAACTTCTTTTCTTTCCAGACAAATACGTGATTTGATTCTTGAGTACTGTAAAAAAATATGAAATGACTGCATTCGACTTTCCTAACACTTATGAATGTGTCCGTCCAAAATGTTAATATATATATATATATATATATATATTTAATACAGATGAAAACACAAATATATGAAAAAATTGGCAAAATTCTAAAGATGAACAAGATATGAACAAAATTTAGCTCCTAATAGCGCATCAAGAACAAAATAAATGATAAAAAACCAAGAGGTCTGAAGAAAAATACACTCACACAAGATATTGGAAAATGATTAGAGCACATAGTCATAGAGGCGCTGTAATCAATACCTTAATTATAGACAAAAATCCAAAACTCCAAAAATTACAAGAGGTTTAAAAAAAAATAGTAAGAGAGGGAGAGAATAGTTTTAGGGGGGGGGGACAACAAAAAAACATATATATATATATAGTTAACTAAATGATTAATGCTAGAGTATATACATTTCGATTTCAAGTTAATAAGATAGGAATAATGGTACTTAATCAACAATTTTCTGTCACGTTCATCCGAATAAGGCGGCCTACCAAAAAGGCTTTATCTTACATCTCTGCCGGAAGGTAAATTTAATTCCTAGTTACAAACAAATAGAAAAAGACCTCTGAAATCAAAGGGCGCTATAATTGCGATATATAATTGAACCAAATTTTATGTGTTTGTTTTTGGTCATGTCACGAAGGTCCTCCCTGAATTTGGAAAAATTCTGCCGGTAGGGGGCACTATAATTGCGATGTCTGTACCATTTTCATTATTGTACCGTCGAAAAGTGTATGAAGTTATCCATATAATTGAACCAAATTTTGTGTGCATGTTTCTGGCTATGGCAAACAAGTCCTCCCTGAACTTGAAAAAATTCCGCCAGAAGGGGGCGCTATAATTCCGATCTCTGTGCCATTTTCATTATTGTACCATCGAACAACGTATAAAATTATGCATACAATTGAACCAAAATTTTTGTGCTTGTTTTTGGCTTTGGCTAACAGGTCCTCCTAGAATTTGGAAATATTGCGCGGTAAAGGGGCTCTGTGCTAGCGATTTTTGTATACTTTTCTTGATTTTTCGTAGTTCTATTGTGCATCGGCGTCTCATGCAGCGGCGGGAACTCGCTTCCTGCTAAGCCGGCTATTCGCAAACAGCTGATAACAACACAATAAGGAAAAATTTATAATTTTAACAAATATCATGATATAGATTAACTCGTTTTTAGTCCGTTTAATTGACTGGAGCAGAAATTTAAGATGAAAATCAAAGTTGTTATAGTATTGAATTAATAATATTGAAGTATTAACATGTGTAACTAGGTTTTGAAATATTAAGATATATAAGATAGAAGAAAGTTTTGGGATTGGCACATCCAACTAGTTTCTAATATTTTCCTACAAGTTTTTCTTATTGGCATTTCTTCTTAAAGTAGCGATCATCTTTCTGGTGATACCCTGTGTGCAGATGTGAATTTTTTTAAAGAAAAACGTTAATAAGCAGATGAAGCATTTGCAAACAAATACATCCGTCAACCAATTTATATTTTTTTTGCTATTTTTCTACTAGTTTTTTTACTGCTATTTCTTCCTAAAGTTATAACCATCTTTCTTAGATAGATAAGAATATTTTATATTAGACGCACAATTATCTTCTAAATTACAGCCATTATTTCCATTGTTTAAATTTCAGAAATCAATATTTCATTGTCATTTTGTATTCCTTCAGCCATAAGATAAAAATATTCTACCATTTTTATTTTTAATTCGTAATTACGTAGAACACCTACCTTAGCTAGTTGAAATATGTAATGAAAGACTGGTGGCACGTAGCAAGACAGTGACATATCTTGAATAGATACAGCCCCGAGCGCATTAACTATTTTTTTTTATAATTTTGCGACACTTCAATGTCATTTAAAAGGATAGTTGACAGGAATTTATATTTTATTATTTTAACGGATAAAATAACAGTCTTTCTTCTGTTCAAGATTTCAAAAGAAAATATGTCTGATAAAGTTTTACTAAAACTTAATTAAAAAAAAAATATTGACAGCATGAAATAATTCCATAGTAGTTGCTTTTTTCCCCCCAGAAAAATGCGTGATTTGATTCTTAAAGCTCTGGAGAATTATAAGAAGAAGGTGAGATTCTTTAAAGTTTGATATGTCTTTCGATAAAAGATAAATTAATTATTTAAAAATAAAAATAAAAATAAAAATTAATAATCAATAGTTTTTTTCAGAGACAAAAAAATGAAAAAAAATATTTTTAATCGTGAAGAAACAAGTAATTTTTTTATGCATGCAAATTTATCAGAAATTTATTCGGTGCATGTCAATAAATGTAGATTAAAATGTGTTTTTAACACTTTCCAACAAAGTTGAAAAGTGTTTATGCATTCGGTTTCTCTGGCCGTCAGTCCGTCTGGTCTTCTGTCCACGCTTTAACTCCCGTAAATATACTCGGATTTTGATGAAATTGATAAAGGTTATTTAGAGCCATCAAATCATGTTTGATATTGTATATGAAATATGCAGGATTAATCGTTCATTTACAGGGGCACTCAAAAGTATTACATTACTTTATGGTATATGGGGAATAACTCCCGTAAATGTACTCGGATTTTCATGAAATTGATAAAAACTATTTGGGGTCACAAAGCATGTTTGGTATTGTATATGAAGTATGTAGGATTAATCGTTCATGCACAGGGGTACTCAAAAGTATTCCATTACATTACGGTATATGGGGGGGGGGGGAATCGTTTGCAGAGTATTTTAATGACATTATGCTATTTCAAATGTATTGAAACAGATATAAATCACTCAATTTCACTACGATCACGTTAGAACAGGACATTCATAGCATTTTTTATTCATTTACAGGGACACACAAAAGAAATCGGTTACAGTACAGTACTGGAGTGCACGGTAATTGCTGGAGTGCACGGTTTAAAATTTGGTATGCGCTTTTAAATTTAATTAATTTTTTGCATCTTAGCGTTATATATAAATTTTAAACCTCAAATACAGGGCTGCGCAAAAGTATTCACGTACCGTTCTCCTTATTAGAGAAAATTGCTGAAGGTAAATTTTCAACTGAAGTATATGTAGCTCTTAAGTGAACTAAATTTTGGCTTGGATGTAGCTAATAGATTTAAATCTATAAATCATACACAGGGCTGCAATTCGCATAATTTTCCAATTGTGGATGGGAATAGCTGAAATTGGGTTCTGAAATATATTATGCGTTTCCATATGGTTGTATGGTTGAATTAGACTTATATTATAATTTTTTAAACAGTGCAGTTTTGTTACATTATTCTGAATGTGTTGGAAAGTGTTTCATAATCTATGCTTAGCACATGATTTTTTCTTACTTTTTTATTACTATGACAAGGCTGCCATTGCGTCTATTCCTTTATAATATTAGATAGATATATATAAGAATATTTTACATTAGACGCACAATTATCTTCTGAAGTACAGTCATTCTTGTTTAAATTAACAAAATCCATATTTCATTGTCATTGTCTATCCTCATTCAGCCTCATTCTATATGAGGCTGCCTCTCTACCAATAGAATATTCAATTTTGTTTTAGCTATAATTTTTTGGCAACTTGATGTAATGTTTTTCTACTTGTTGAACTTTAAAATCTAGTATCACTTTTACGTTAGGAATTAGCTGATGAGGGATTCAGAATGAATCCGAAACGTCCTTTTATATTGTTTTTACTGTTTTTTTTTTCTTGTAATGTAACGTAATGTCTGTTATTTTGAAATGTTTTTATAAATAATTTATTTTTGTTTCTATTTTGCTGTTGCTTTTTTTTATTAAGCACTTATTGCCATAATAAGAAATATTGCATTTATTTATCGTTAATCTTAAAATTGAAGTATTCTCGGTTATCCGAAAAATTCGATTTTCCGAAAGAGGGTTGGTCCCAATTACTTCGGATAATCGAGGTTCTACTGTAATTTCGTTGAATTTAAGCCGGAAGCTAATGCCTTACTGTTTATATTACTTTATGTGCAAACAGATTTACCTTTCGTAATCGTCTGCACGTGATAGGGATAGATTAAAAAAATTCAGGCTTAAAAATATCTTTAAAAAATATAAAAAATGAGTAAATTGTGATAGAGTTTTCAAACAAATTGCGATACTGTTTTCAAACAAATTGCGTTTTAAAGTACATTTTGTTCTCTATTCAAAGGGGTAAAATTTTAAAATGTGCGATGTTTAGAAAAAAAAATGCAGTAAAAACGAAAATTAATAGTGTAGCGTCAACGACAAAATAACGTCACCGTTACGCGCGGACACGTTTGTGCTTTATAATATTAGATATCTACGTAGATAAGACGTTATATGTTATCTTCTAAATTACAGCCATTCTTTCCATTGTTTAAATTTCAGAAATCAATATTTCATTGTCATTCTGTATCCCTTCACCCATAAAGATAAAAAAAAAATCCCTGCCGGCCCGGCCTACAGGCAGAGGTAGATTTCGAAGTTAAGTATACTAATTTCACCAACAAAAACAAAATCATTATTAGATATAAATCCACTTTAACATCTGTCTGCTTTTGACGAGTTTTTATTTCCTTTTTATAAAATAGCTGGTTTTATCAGAATCATGTTAAGGCGATATTAAAAAAAATATTTTTCCATACTCAACAACTCGAAATTTTCTGGCACATTTTCAGATTCATTTTTAATTAAAAAAAAATATGAAACATGCTGATGTGATTTTTGAAAAGATTTATAAGCGACCTGTGTTTTTATTTTTCTTTCAATTAATTAAAACTTTATTAATAAACAATTATTTTCTCAGTAGGGCAATATTTTTCGTTTCTAACAATCGCTTCTGGAAATTCTGTTCAAAATGCCCACTTTGACATCCTTTTTTGAAATATATTCTGCCTCTATCAAAAAATCGATCATTACTGTACATTATATAGTTTCTGAATAAGAGAATCTAGCAACTGGATGCGTTTGAGAGCAAAAATGAATTTAAAAATGAGTAAGAAAATAGACTGTTTGGATTTGAATGCACCCTTAATAAGATGATTTTTTTCTTCAATCGCTATGTATTTTTAATTTGTTTTTGCTGTAAGAATTGGCCCTATAAAAAACTTCTCTATATAAATATTGAAGACAATATTAAGAAGATATATGATAAATTCATGGAGATTTTATATCTTGTGAATTGACGGAGTTATTAAAAGTTTTCTTCTTCAACCCCCCTTTTATGTTTTTGTTTTAATTTTTTTTCGGTACAAAATGGTCCTATTAAAAACTTGTGAATATAAAAGTTGTAGATAATATTAAGGAGATGTATAATAAAATTATTGGATTTGATATCTTGAGAATTGACGAAGTAAGGAATTTTTTTTCTCCCAAAAACCCTATTTTTTGCGCTCCTTGAGCCTATTTTAAATTTTATCAGAAATCTGTGATGCATGAATTTTTGGCGCTATTTTTAGAAGTAATAAAAACTTTAAACTGATTTGATATGTACAAAAATTAAGAAGTTATGGGTTTTTTTCGGTTTTCACAAAACTCCTCCCTATTTCCATCCCCTTTGTCCGCTTTTGCCCATTAACGAACTTGAGCGAGATTTTATGTCCCTTGATTTTATGTGTCAGTTTGAAAGAGATTTGTGCAGAATTGGGGAAGTTATCGTGTCCAGAAGAAAGTGATAACACAATTGCTTCGGGAAATTCCGTTCAAAATGCCAATTTTGACATCATTTTTTGAAATATATTCTGCCTCTATCAAAAAATCGATCATTACTTTACATTATATAGTTTCTGAATAAGAGAATCTAGCAATTGGATGCGTTTGAGAGTAAAAAGGAATTTAAAAATGAGTAACAAAATAAGCAGTTTGGATTTGAGTGCATCCTTAATGCAATGATTTTTCCAACACAATCCGCTTCGGGAAATTCGGTTCAAAATGCCCACTTTAACAGCACTTTTTTAAATATATTCTGCCTCTATCAAAAAATCGACCATTTCGGTACATTATATTAAATCTGAGTAAGAAAACGTAACAATTGGATGCCTTTGAGGGCAAAAATGAATTGTAAAATGAGTCAGAAAATAAGCAGTTTGGATTTGAATACACCCTTACTTAGATGATTTTTTTCTTCAACCGCTATGTATTTTTATTTATTTATTTATTTATTTATTTTTTGCTGTAAGAATTGATCCTATCCAAAACTTGTCTATACAGATGTTGTAGACAATATTAAGAAGATATATGATAAATTCATGGGGATTTTATATCTTTTGAATTGACGGAGTTATGGATTTTTTACTTCTTCAAACCCCCTTTTTGTTTTCGTTTTTAATTTTTTTTTGCGGTACGAATTGGTCCTATCAAAAACGTGCGAATATAAAAATTGTAGATAATATTAAGGAGATTTATAATAAAATTATTTGGAATTGATATCTTAAGAATTGACGAAGTTATGAATTTTTTTCTCTCAAAAACCCTATTTTTTGCGCCCCTTGAGCCCATTTTTAACTTTATCAAAAATCTGTGATACATAAAATTTTGGCCCTATTTTTAGAAGTAATAAAAACTTTAAACTGATTTGATATGTATAAAAATTAAGAAGTTATGGGGGGTTTTCGGTTTTCGCAAAACCCCTCCCTATTTCCATCCCCTTGGTCCGATTTTGCCCATTAACGAACTTGACCGAGATTTTATGCCCATTGATTTTATGTATTAGTTTGGAAGAGATTGGTGCAGAATTACGAAAGTTATCGTGTCCAGAAGAAAGTGATATATATATATAGATAGATAGATAGATAGATAGATAGATAAAGTTTTTTACTGAGGGTGGTTTTGGGTTCTAGGGGTCATGATCGGTGTAGATCTGCAAAAAATTTTCAGAAATTCCAACATGGGAACGATCCCAATAGGTAGTATTTCATACGAAATCTACCTAATAGTCTATGATTTTTGTTTTTAATTCACAATTACGTAAAACACCCTTCTTAGCTAGATGAAATCAACAGAGAAAGACTGGTGGCACGTAGCAAGACAGCGACATATTTTGAACAGATAAAGCCCCACACGCATTAACTTTGCTATAGTTTTCCGACACTTCAATGTCCAGGCCCTTATTATCGCATGGGCAAATCGAGACTTTGCCCAGGGGCCCGCAAATCCATGCATTAAATTTTAAAATATTTACTTTTTTTTCCTCAATTCCAACTCTTGGATAAATTGAATTTATTAAATTCATCTTAAAGTAATATAACAAATTGCTAAAATTATATAACAGAGTTGTGTTCTGTACTAAAAAAAAGAGCATTTTTATTAATTAAGGTACTTAATTTAAAATAGGGCGGAACTGAGAATTCCCTTCTATTTAAAATCCAAGGAGCAAAAATATTGTTTATGCATTAAACATACACATATGACTGACCAAAAGTTCTATTTGAATAATGTTGCAAAGACTCGAATGCGGCCCCCTTATTTATCTTTGCCCAGGGCCCCAATTAGTCATGTTCGGGGCCTGTCAATGTCATTTGAAAGGGTAGTCGGCAGAAATTTATGCTTTTATTATTTTAAGGCTGTTCTCAAATCCAAGAGCGTAACTTTAAGACAAAAGTTTTAATTTATTTTTGTTCGGAAATGCATGAAACTAGCTGGTGTTGTTGTTCAGAAACTATGTAATCGAGCTGTTTTTCTGTTTGTTTTTCTTTTTTTTTTTTTTTTTGCAAACGCAATAAATCTCTCATAAAGTAGTGTCAAAGTATGCGTTTTGAACTGAATTTCCGCGCGAAAGATGAATAACCACTCAAAAAAAGAACAAAAAACGTGTTTGTCACGTGATCTAAATCGCTTATAACTCAATAGGTAATTTATTAATCAAAAAATGTTAAACACATTTCGATTCCAAATCGCTTCCTAGGTCAGGCTTTCCAATTTTATATCTTTCCGTTAAAATATCGAATTTGTAAATGTTTCAAAACGTTTTGCGCTTGTTGAGCAGAGCAGTTGAGAACAGCCTTAAAGGGTAAAATGGCAGACTGTCATCTGTTCAAGATTTAGAAAGAAAGTATGTCCGATGCAGTTTTACTAAAACTTAATTTAAAAAAAAGATTGACAGCAAGAAATAATTTCATAGCTATTGCTTTTTTTTGGGGGGGGGATGCGTGATTTGATTCTTAAAGCTCTAGAAAATTATGAGAAAAAGTGACATTCTTAAAAGTTTGATATGTTTTTACGATAAAAGATAAATTTTATATAATATTATTTAACACTTTTCTACCAGTGTCAAATGCCATCTTTCAAGATTTTGACTTATAGTTATTTTATACTTAATTTTGTAATTAAAATAATCACAAATCCTTCTGAATTCACCGATGGTCTAATTTATGATTCTCTTAGTTTCAAAGTGATAAGTAAAAAAAAAAAAAAAAAAACCATAAATGAAAAAAATTAAAAGGTGTCATTTAACAGCTATATAAATAGTGTTAAAAATATAAATTTAAATTAAAATTTATAATCAAATTTTTTCCCCTTCAGATTTATATTTTTTTAGAGACAAAAAACATTGAAAAAATCATTTTTAATCTTGATAAAAACAAATAAATTTTTCATGCATACAAAATTATCAGAAATTAATTCGTTGTCATCAAATTTAGATTAAAACGTGTTTCTTATTACTATGACAAGGCTGCCACTGTGACTATCGGTTTATAATGTTAGATAGATAAGAATATTTTATATTAGACGCACAATTATCCTTTCAGCCAAGATAAAAATACTCTATGACTTTTCGTTTTTAATTCTACCTACCTTAGCTAACTCAAATGAACAATGAGAGACAGGTGGCACGCTTCAAGACAGCGACATACATTGAATAGATAACCCCCAGGTGCATCAACATCCTTTATGATTTTAAGACACTTCAATGTCATTTAAAAGGATAGTTGACTAGAATTTATGCTTTTATTATTTTAAACGATAAAGTGACAGTCTGTCTTATGTTCAAGTTATCAAAAGAAAGTATACCCGATGCAGTTTTAGCAAAATTAATTTCAAGGAATATTGACAGCAAGAAATAGTAATTCCATAGTAATTGCTTTTTTTCAGAAAAATGCGTGATTCATTTCTTAAAGTATATGAGTATTATAAAAAAGGTAACAATTTTAAAAGTTTGATATGTCTTTCGATAAAAGATACATTTTGTAATATTTAAAATTTTAAATTTAAATTTAAATTTATAATCAATATTTATTTTTTTCAGATTTATATTTTTTTAAGACAAAAAATAAAATGATTAAAAAAAAAAAAAAACTTTTGTAATCGTGAAGAAACGAATTTTTTTTTTTTTTTATGTGTACAAATTTATCAGAAATTTATTCGGTGTCAGTAAATGTAGATTAAAATGTGCTTTTTATTGCTATGGCAAGTCTTGTCACTGCGCTTATTCGTTTATAATATCAGATAGATAGGTATAAGAATATTTTACATTAGACACACAATTATCTTCTAAATTACAGTAATTGTTGTTAAAATTTCAAAAATTCCATATTTTATTGTCATTTTGTATCCCTTCAGCCAAGAAAAAATTATTCAATGAATTTTGTTTTTAATTCTACCTACCTTAGCTAATTCAAATCAGCAATGAGAGACTGGTGGCACGCATCAAGACGCAGCGATGTATCTTGAATAGATAAAGCTCCAGACGCATCAACTTTCTTTTATAATTTTACTGCAGTTCAATGTCATTCAAAAGGATAGTCGACAGGAATTTATGCTTTTATTATTTTTAAGGATAAAATGACAGTCTATCGTCTGTTCACAAGTATTCAAAAGAAAATATGTCCCATGCAGTTTTACTAAAACTTAATTTTAAGGATTATTGACAGCAAGGAATAGTAATCCCATAGTAATGGCTTTTTTTTCAGAAAAATGCGTGATTTGATTCTTAAAGCTCCAGAAAATTATAAGAAAAATATGAAATTCTAAAAAGTTTGATATGTCTTTCGATAAAAGATAAATTTTAGATTATTTCAAATTTTAAATTAAAATAAAAATTTATATATATATTTATTTTTTTCAGATTTATATTTTTTTCTAAAACACAAACATATAAACACTGAAAAAATCATTTTTAATCGTGAAGAAACAAATAATTTTTTTAATACATACAAAATTTATTCGGTGTCATTAAACGTAGATTAAAATGTGTTTTTTATTACTATGACAAGGCTGCCATGCGACTATTTTTATTACGATTTTTCTATCACTATTTCTAAACACCTTACTTGAAAATTAGTAGAAATCTTCCTCCAAAATTATTGACTTAAAATAGTGAGGAAAAAAAAAAACTCAGGTGGACTGATTTCTTATGAATATAAAATTACATTATCTATTATTATGTATAATGTATAATAATAGATAAGAATATTTTATATTAGATGTACAATTGTTTTCTAAATTACAGACATTCTTGTTAAAAGTTTAAAAATCCGTATTTTATTGTCATTTTGTATGCGTTCAGCCAAGATAAAAATGTTCTATGACTTTTGTGTTTAATTCTACCTACCTTAGCTAATTCAAATCAATGATGAGAGACTGGCGGCACGCATCAAGACAGCAATGTACATTGAGTAGATAAAGTTCCAGACGTAAAGTTTCTTTTATACTTTTACGACACTTCAATGTCATTCAAAAGGATAGTTGACAGGAATTTATGCTTTTATTATTTTTAAGGGTAAAATAACAGTCTGTCTTTTGTTCAAAAGAAAGTATGTCCGATGCAGTTTTAGTAAAACTTAATTTCAAGGAATATTGACAGCAAGAAATAGTAATTCCATAGTAATTGCTTTTTTTTTTCAGAAAGATGCATCATTTGAGTCTTAAAGCTCCGGAGAATTATAAGAAGAAAGTGAGATTCTTTAAAGTTCGATATGTCTTTCGATAAAAGATAAATTTATGTTGTTTAAAAATTAAAATTAAAATTAAAACTTACAATCAATGGAAGACGATAGTATTCCGAGTGACGCAGCCTTAAGCCTAAATAAATATATACACATATCCATTTATGTTTTTTTTTCTAGATTTATATTATTTTCAGAGACAAAAAAAATTAACAATCATTTTTAAACGTGAAGAAACAAATATTTTTTTATGCATACAAAATTATGAGAGATTTATTCGGTATATTAAATATAGACTAATTTTAAGGGTTCCGTACTTAAAAAGCCAAAACGAAACCATTATAAGATCCGTTTTATATGCCTGTCTGTCCGTCTGTCACAGCCGTTTTTGTACTCGTAAACTAGCGAACATGGAAAGTTTAAATTAGCTGAAGTAATAAAGGCTATTGACCCACATATTTATCGATTATTAACCATTCTCAAATATATATAGTAAAACTGTAGAAGGGTTAATTAAGGGGGTCCCAATTTAAAATAATTTTTATTTATAGAGTCAAAATATTGAATTTTTTGTGATGGTTAACCATGTTATTTGTAAACAAAATCACATGATAAAACTTCTCATATATATATATATATATATTTTAATTTAATTTAAAATTCATTAAAAAGTGGGGTAATTTAAAATCATTGTAACTCGAAATATTATTTGTAGAATTTCAATATTTTTTTTTCATTTAAATGAACAGAAATACATAAGTTTTAATTTAAATTCAGCATTTAAAAAAATTTTTAATTAAAAAAATATTTAAAGTAAAAATTAAAAAAAAAGGGTGTAACTTAAAAAAAATCATATTTTCAAAAGTAAATATTTTTTTATAATTTGCTGAATCAAAATTAAAGTAAAACAGTTGAAAAAGACATGTTCCAAGTTTAAACCATTTACCTTTAACGGTTCTTGATTTATAACGATTTAAATACGAGAAATGGTGAAAAAAGACATCATGAATAAAATAAAGCGAATTTTCACAAGAAATCGTTTTCATGGCAACCATTGCTGCTAGATTTTGAAAACACACCAAAAAAAATTTATTTCCTGTCCTAATTAATATAGAAAAATGATTTAAACGTCATTTTAAGCAGAAAAACACAGAGAAAATTTTAATGCAATACAAGTTTTTAGAAAATTTGGAGATTTTTTGTGTCCCGGACCCCCTTAAGTTATTCAAAATTTTTTTCCTTTGTATATCGTGTGAAAGCTTTTGTAACTCCGAACTCAAAATTTCATTTCTTTTAATTTTAAGTATTATATTTTCAGCGATATTGTCAAAAATGTACAGAAAAAATATGTTCCCACTATTTCTGAATCTACTGAAACTAAAATTGTAAAAAAAAGGGGGGTGGTATAGAAGTTAATTTAAACCTTGCAGGAAAACTATAGTGTAATCACTATAGTTTACTATCACTATAGTCACTTAGTCACTCTATGTCACATATAATTTTTCAGAAAATCGCACTTTTCCGTTACGCACAAATTTCGATTTGCAGGCTTTCAGAAAAGGAGTTGAGGAACGTTGGAAGTACCCATTGTCGCAGAAGTATAAAATGATTGTTGATAATGATTTTTGAAAAAAAAAAATGTCGATATTTAGCCTAGATATTAATCCTTAAAGATACGGAAGGTTTTGACATACATAACGATATATGTGTGGCTTAGTCTATGCGACATCGGCTTTTAAAGCATAGATAACAACTTTTAATGATATATTTGTGTATGTGTATTGCAATGCCCAATTACTAATTCATTTATAATTAAATGCTTATATATTGTGCAACTTTAAGCAATAATTACTTTGAACGCCATGTTATATATCTTTACTATTTTATATAATTGTTACTATGGTTTGTTTTACACAATGCTAAGTTTATTTATAAATATTCACATAGAAAATTATTTAAAGCATAGTTGATCTTTTCTATTTCCTTACAATATTATTACTTTTATTAAATTTAGCTTTGAAAAACAATAAAACAATTGAAGTCTTTAAGTGAAATCTTAAGGTTAAAAATTTAGATAAATTAAAAAAAAAAAATGCATTCCGTTAGTGTTTTCATAAAAAAAAAAGTGTTTCATAACAATTTATAGCAATAGTTTTCTGCAAGTTAATAATTGGATGAATAAATGCATCACAAAAGCTCCAAGAAACACGTTTGTTTACACAATGTATATTTTGTCTTTTCCACATTAAATACGCTAGAATAAAAAATTTGTACATCATCATTTTTTATGCAAGTCTTATGTCACCTTTAATTAACTTCACATCTAATGAATCTAAACAAAGACTTTACTCAGACGATTGTATTCGTTAAAATTAAAATGCTTGAGAAAGAAATTTGTTTTCTTAATTAACGCAATTTGCTTTAGCATTGTAACTTGAGTATGCTAGTCAAGAATTGAAACCTATGCTTTGTAAGAATTCGTTAATCTCATTTATTTAATATTATTGTATAAAGTAATCTACTTTCGTAATTAATATACTATATTTAATTAACTTATTGACTTATTAAAACGAATACGTCTTAATCTGAAAAAAAAAAATGTATTTTGATTATGCCATCATGAAAAAAAAAATAGTAAATTTGGTTAAGAATTTAATAAGAATTTGAAATGCAATAACTACTGTTATTCATTCCTATTTTTTAAAACAAATTTCCCAACAGTGTATATAATATAAATAATGTTATGCTATTATGATAAGAAATTATAGGGTTATTTTTTTACTTTTAATCTCGTCTTTATTATTAGTATCTACACTTTTATTAATATAAATAACTTTTTTGCTCTTGTTTATACATGTTTATTTCTAAACCTTAAGAAGGAATGAAATGCTCTGAATGATATTTCGTTGAATCTGGCAATTTTACACAAGAAAATTTTCGTTTTCAAACATTTCATACGTCAAACTTATGTTTTAGAATGTTTGGCATTTATTATAAATAAACATCTTGATTCATCACAGAAATGCTAAAGTGTAATAGCAATGAAAATTTCGTACCTCCCTCCTAAATAATCATCTCAGAATGCTAACAATTAATCATGCTAACAATTATTCTCTTTTCCAAATTGAAACGATTCGGGATTAAAAATGTTAATTTCTTTAATTTTCCATTTTTCATTTTCCATTTTTACTTTCTTCTTTCTTTGCAAGAAGAAAGTATTGGATTCGTGAAAATTTTCGACTTCCAGTTTTCGACGGTTTATACGTTTTAGAATGTTCTGAGCACGATTTGATGGTTTTTAGAAAATGTCTGTCTGTGATTCTGTCTATCACTCTGTGAGTCTGTATGTGACAAATATTTTGTGGGCGCTCTATCTCAAGAACTAATGCACGGAATTTCACAAAACTTTATATATAGTGAGACCTTGATATAAACTGGTCCTGATTAGTTTTTGGCAAAAATCGCCTAACAGGTTGTGCTGCTAAGCGCCATTTTCACAATTTCTGCAATAGCTATATCTCAGGAACTATTGAACGGATTTTCACAAAACGTCAGATTCAGTTAGCCCAGGATATTGTCAGATGCTGATAACAATTTGGTGAAAATCGCCCAAAAGGTAGCGCTGCTATGCTGCTTTATTCATGAGTATCGCAATAGCTCTAACTCCAGAAAAATGCATGAATTTTCATCAAACTTCAGATTCAATTAGTCCCTTATATACATTAATGCTGTTTAATTTTTGGTGTAAATTGTCCATCAGGTAGCGCTGCTGTGCTGCATTTTTCACGATTTCCACAATAGCTATATCTCAAGAACTAATGCATGCATTTTCATCAAGCTTCAGATTCATTTACATCCTGGTATAAAATGCTCCTTTTTAGTTTTTGGCGTAAATCACCCAACAGGTGGCGCTGATATGCATAATTTTTTACAATTTCCGCAATAGCTCTGTCTAAAAAACTAATCCGCGGATTATCCTCAAACTTCAGATTCAGTTAGAAGTTGTCAAAGTTGTCGATAATTAGATTTTGGTGTAAATCATCTAACAGGTGGCGCTGATATGCTGCATTTTTCAGGAAGTATTAACATGCATGAGATAGAAGAAAGTTTTGAGATTGCCACATCTGACTAGTTCGGTTTTAACAATGAACAAATACTGAAAGATGAATTTAATTTATCCTGCTTTTATTACTCTAACTAGCCGCCCTTGGCGACCAGTTTGGTCTCCGTTAGATGTGTGCTAAGCATTGTACCATGTTACTTTTATCCAAAATTTAATTTACTTTCTCAATACTTCGCCAAATCAGAAGTTTCTAGTAGAGAAATCAAGAACTCCGTATTTTTATGAGTACTACTTGGTTATCCCGTCGACCAAAAATATATCGCCAAATTATAAGATTAAATATCAATAATGGTTGATCGTAAATGTCATATTCGCTTGTCTTTAAGCAAGTTACACATGTTTACGTCATCAAGTTATTTTTATTCCGACGTTTTATTTGTATTTTTATTAATCTTATGCTAATTTATTTGTTCTTTCGCTATTTAAAATAAAAATTATGTCAATTTGTATAATTTGGCGATTTATATAATTTCGCGAAATGGGTCGACGGTATAACTAAGTAGAAGAACCTTTTTATGCAAGCCAGGCGCAAGTGATAAATCATCAAACATTGTCTTTCCAATCGCATTTTTTCATATTTCATTAAATTCATCTAAAATATAATAATTTCACTCATTTTATTTAAAATACATAATTTTAATTTGGAATTAATGACTTTCACTTTTTCTTTCCCTTTTTTAAGAAAAAGAAAAGAAAAATAATAAATAATACCAAAAACCATGACTTTTAATTTCAATATCAAAGCATTGTTTTAATTTACCACGCGAAAAATAAAAAATGTAAAAAATGGTCACATGGATATAAAAAGCGAAGCGGTCAGCCCGGAACTACTGATGACAGTCACATGACTTGGGCTATTGTTATAGAGATTGGAGCCGTTTGCTATGACTTATTTTTGAAGGTGAGTGAAGTGTTAAAATTTTCAAGTAAACTATCTTTTTTATATACTGGAATTCTTAAAGCAGTTCATATATTCACCAATAGAAGGCGCTGAACGTCTCAAACTCAATAATGCCCAAACTAGCATGTAAAACTGCATAAAATAGTTTAAGTTGTATTATTTATTCTATTTAGCGATTGAAACACGAAAAGACAATTGAATTCCTTAAATTTATTTGAGCATTTTTAATCCATGAGTCGGTGCAGCGACATCTACGCACGAAAATTTGAACTATTTTTAGAATTAAACTGCATGAAGTTTAAGAGTCACTTGATGTAAATGTCACTCTTTTAATATTCATATTTAATATAGTTAATGGATTATTGAATTTTAGAATTGGGACGTTTATTTCTCGTCGCCCTGTACTTGCAGAAATAGATCTGGAACGAAAGTACATAATACAGTATTAGAATAAATCTCTAAGATTTGTATTTGACAATCGATGTCGAGTTATTGTACAGAACGTTTTGCTATGCTTTTAAATTTCAATGCAGTACACTATTACTGCACGAAAGTAAATGTCGCTCATTTAATATTCATATTTATTATAGTTAATGGATTATTGAATTTTCAAATTGGGACGTTTTATTCTCGTCACCCTGTACTTGCAGAAATAGATCTGGAGCGAAAATACTTAATACAGTATTAGAATAAATCTCGAAAATTTGCATTTGGCATTCGATGTCAAGTTATTGTACAGAATGTTATACTATGCTTTTAAATTTCAATGCAATACACTGTTCCTGCACGGAAGTAAATGTCACTCATTTAATATTCATATTTATTATAATTAATGAATTATTGAATTTTCAAATTCAGACGCTCAGTTCTCGTCTCCCTGTACTTGAAGAAATAGATCTGGAGCGAAAGTACTTAACAAGTTGAAACTACGAATATACTCGTAGCTTTAATATTCATGGGTTTAATTTATTAATTATTTTGTCACTATTATTTTAGAATTAAAAAATTGCCCTATTTATTGGCAGAAATTTTGCTGTATTAGGAAAGCAAAATTTACCTTTCTGAATTTGTGGTGGCAAACGACTTTCAAGAAGAAATGTGAAAATTCTTACTTTATAGGCTTGGCAGTGAACGTGTTAATGCCTGACTTAATACAGTATTAGAATAAATCTCTAAAATTTGTATTTGGCAATCTATGTCGTGTTATTGAACAAGAATGGTTTACTATGCTTTTAAATTCCAACGCAATACGTTATTCCTGCACGAAAGTAATAAATTATGTAAAGTTAGTTCAAAATATACCGTATAAAGAAATGCTATGACATTCGGTGTGACGAAGAGATAAATTCTCGAAGGGCTGTTGTCCCATAAGCTTACAAGATTGGAAAAGGATAAAACAGTTTTCATATTATTTTCAGATTAGTAAAAGAAGGATTTTTCCCGATGATTAAACTCACTTGAATAGAGAATTTGCGAGAGTAAGCCTCTTTTTTTTTCCCTCTCATTTTCTTCAATGGGGAATTCTATGCTTGCATGCTTAGCAGATACTAATGTCAAAAACTGTTTTCAATCTTCTTCTGGATAAATTTCTGGACGTAAATAGAATCATTTGAAAATTAATAAAAAAACACTTCATGCTTATGATGAAATTTTAAAATGTCTTAAATTGTTTAATAAGAAACATGAATAATTCGGTAACTGATATAAGATGTAGTTGAGTAAATATTGTGTCTAAAATATGATAGAAAAATGACCTGGCCATTTATGCAACTGTACGATATTTTAAAACCTTTTTCATAATTTAATAGTTCGTATAAAAAGAAATGTGCATTATTATGATTGTACTACTGAACTGTACTTTATTCATTAAAGTTTTTTATTCTATTTGAGTTTTGTATATGAGTTCGGCATAAAAAATATACGACAAGCTATTTCAATATTCAAATACGAAATATGAAATTTTGCAAATTTAAGGCTTTTTTTTCATCTCCCATTTTCTTCTATAGAGAATTCTATACATGCATTCTCTGCAGATATCAGATATTGACTTCAAAGAGTAGTATCTTGAATCTTTTTTCTGTATAAAATGTTTCTATGTAACGTGATTCATAATATATATATATATATATATATATATTTATATATATATATATATATATATATATATATACTTAAAGGATATGATGAAACTCCAAATTGTCTGAAATTGTTTTGTATTAAACATAATTATGTGGCTGAAAACCGTATGATATATTTGAGCAAATATTTTTAATAAATATTATACAGTAATGATAAACTTTAACTTTATTTGCAAAAGCATGATTTTTTAGATCATTTTTCCTCTTTTATTTCCTGCTTGAAGGAATTGCAACTATTTTATGCGTTTCCTAACTGAATCAAATATATTCATACTATACAGCATATTTTACAGTTTTGTATATCATATACAAAACTGCACAAAATAATTCGGATATTTTTCGACCATAGGTAGTAATTTCTGAAATTCGGTGTTTAAATATGTTTTGCATTCTTCAAATTGTTTACTTAGACATCCACTTTCACCTTATTAAACTGTGAAATTTAGTTACAGTTTTCTGAATGATACTGTACATTTAGTGCCTAAATAAGATAGGAACAAATAAATACTTTTTTTGGAGTGCAGAGGGGAGTGCGTTGAATACTGGATTAAAGTTGTTTTAAAGAACAATTCTGTGCAGGAGAACGATTATAAACCCTACCTAAAAATTTCATTTTCATTTTAAATACAAATGTTTATAATCGCACCTCACCTATGATTGTCTTTATCCATTAGTTGCTAAATTATATTTTATATCCCTTTATCTACACATAATTTATGAACGTTAGAAACATGACGATAAATAACCTAACATTTTCAAAGAAAAAATTTATCTTTGTATTGGTTGCTTTTTAATTATTTTCTGTAAAGATTTGTGTAGTCTTTACGTAACTACTTTTCCCTAATTCTGCTTTTTTTTTTCGATTTTTAAGTTATAAACACTTAATTTCCCTAATACACATTCATCTTCATGATAAATGTAAAAAATATATATAACGAAAATTGTAGAGAAGTTTAATTTATTTAATCGATAATTACGTGCTGATACTTAATTTAAATATTTTTATGCAAAATTCCTATTCTTTTTATTGTTGTGTGATAAGTTTTAATTAATGTTTATAAATCATTTACATAAACAACGAAAAAAAATACAAATCCTTCTGAAATAAATTATTTGATTCACATTGTTAAAAAGAATTTTCTGAAAACGAATAATACTATAGAAATATATTCTTTCTCGTGTGGTCTTCGAACCCACACCCCAGAGTTGGGCAAATTCGCAATCTGATTAATTTGTAATCTCATTACAATGTAATTGGCATGTAAGGAATTATAATTTCAATTACATGTTAATTAAAATCTGAATTGGAGATTCAATTAACATTGTAACCGTAACTATAAATGCTATGATTATCATTATATAATTGCAATTATAATTGATAAAACTATAATTACGATTACAAGTAATTGCAATCTGAATTGTAAATTCAATTAGCATTGTAATCGTAACAATAAATGCTATAATTATCATTACATAATTGTAATTACAATTGAGAAAAATATAATTAAAATTATGTGGATTTATAATTTAAATTTGAAATTGAATTAGCATTTTGTAATCGTAACTATAAATGCTATGATTATTATTATATAATTGTAATTATAATTGAGAACTTATAATTACAATTACGTGTAATTTCAATGGCAATTTTTTTATTAAGATATAATTGTAACTATGTAATTCAGAAGGTTATGATTTTCATTACGGTGCGGTAGTGCTATAACTGTAAAATTTTAGTTACAATTACTTGTAATGTGAATGGTAAATTTAGATTATTGATTTGATTTCAAATGTATTTGAGATGATTATAATTACCATTACGTTGTTGTAATGGTAATAAATAAATTTTAGTTACAATTACATGTAATGGAAAAAGTAAAATTTCCAATTAGATTTTATTCCAACTGTATTTGATACTGTATATATCAATGATTATATATTCTTTTGATGAGAATTTAAAAAATTCAGTTACAGTGACATTATAATAAGGGTGAAATTTGAAGTTATACATTACAGTTAGTATTTTAACAATAACGGAAAATTTTCAAACTTTGATAATCTACCAATTTTTTACTGAAGCCCTTCCCCACCCAATATTTTAGTGTGTCATAAATAAAAGGGGTGATAACTTAAAACACTTAACACTCAAACTGTAATTATCGTAGGACACTCATATTTTGTATGGTAAAAGTAATCTTTATGAAGAGGGGGGGGGTGCATTTTTTTACCGGAGATTAGTAAATATTTTAGAATAGCGCAAACATAAGGGCCTGAAAACCAAAAGATCTTGTAACTCTGATTTAAATTGTCGTAATCTAGACAAAATCGGTATGGTAAACGCAATAGTTTTAAAGGGGGCTTTGTCGATTTTTTACAGAAGCCCACCATATTTTAGTATATTATAAATATACGTTGCTGACAACTTAAAACAGTTATAACCTCGAACTGTAATCTTCGTAGAACACTTATATTTTGTAAACTAAATCTTTATAAAGGGAAAACAGTGTTGGCGTTTTTAACCCCAGATTTCGAAATTTTTGTATAGTGCGAATATTAGGTCTCGATAACGATAAATACGTGTAACTCGAATTCAAAATTCAACTTGTCAAATCGCATCTCACACAAATTTCGTTTAATTTCTTAAGTTAATTCTATCGTTTTAAGAGGGGGGGGGGGTATTTTCTATAGCAGTTCTTCCGTATTTTAGTGTATGAAGTGCTGACAGCATAAAACAGTTATAACTGGAGCTGTAGTTATTGTAGAGCACTCATATTTTGTAAGGTAAACGTAATCTTTAGAAAGGGGAGACATTATCTTTATTATTATTATTTCTCAGTTTAAAGTTCATTGTCGGTTTAAAGTTTAATACTAGTGCATTTTTCTGATGAAAAATTAATTTTTCCCATGTCTGGGTAATACTTGAATAGTTTATTTTATTTTCTAATATTCTGTAATTAGTTAATACCCGTTAAAGTACAGTCATATAGTCTATCAGGTATTCTGATAGTGCCGCAAATAGCATAGATTTTTTTGTTGTCCTTTTTGCAATTGCCATTATTTTTCTGAAATTGATTAGCAATTACGATTGAAAGTTGATAAGAAAAGTAAAGTTTAATACATAAAATCAAAATACATCGAAATTTTGTTTATATGCTAATGCATTTTTTTATGAAAATTTATATTTTACGTGTTTTGGTAATATTTGAATATTTTTCTATTGTTTTTATTATTCTGTAAGACAAATTTTATATTTTACACGCAATCGTTTTAAAGGAGGAGGAAGTTTTTTGTGTGTGAGGTGGGGTTCTGTTTGCAATATTTTGTATGGTAAACGTAATTTTTATAAAGGGGAAAGGGACATTGTCGGTGTTTTTAACAGAAGACCCAAACTCTTACTATAAGGCAAATATAAGGGCCCAATGAATATAAACGCTTATAACTCGGATCCAAATTGTCGCAGAACGCGTACTTTTTTGTTTCCTGTTGGCAATTACGATTGCTTACTGAAATTGACTTAGTGTTTATGGGTAAAATAAAATTTTGATATTTAAAATACTGATTAATCGAATTTCAGTTCATATTTTATGCATTCATTTAATGTAAAATTAGCTTTTCGCATATTCGGGTAATATTTGAATGTATATGTTTTATTTTATATTATTATGTAATTAATTAAAAATACTTTAAATCAGAGTTCTTCATTGAGTTCGGTAGCCCGATTTTGCCAGTGGAATCGACATGTCTATGTTAATGGAAACTCATCCATGAAATTTTTTCGCAAATCTGCAATATCTCTTTCTTTTTTTTATATTGTCATTTCCAAATCATTAAACATTAAATATATCTTATTACTAATCCTACAGGTTGTAAACGGTCTCTATAAATTCATGAATTTCATAAATTGAGTGCTCCGAGGCTCACATTTTAATCCTGTTCCATGCACTGACAGCATTTTTGTTAAACAAAACTTATTATAATCTAAATGTAAAATTAAATAAAACTGCAAAATATTGCTATTGAATATTCCTTAATTTGGTAAACAAATGGTTAAACACTTCTGTATTACTGCAACAACTTTTGAACTCTGTGTGACATAAAAGAAGTTTTTATATATTGTTAGCACTCGGGTGCAATTTAAGAGGGCTAGGAGAACCTCCCCTTCTTTAAAGATTCCAGATTATAGCGGCCATCAGAAGTAATACAAAATTAAATCCGCTTGGTTTATATATTTCTTAAAGAATAAATTTATCAAATTTATTTAAAAATTCCACTAACCTTTAAAATTGAAGAATCTGAGTGTCTTTGAGCTTTTTTACCTTTTTATGCGTAAAATTTACCTCCTTTGAAAGTTATTTTGATAATTTAAAATTATGTATTCCCTACAATACAGAAGGTACGGGGGGGGGGGCTGCAATGGCGAATCCAAGGGGCGGTCACGGGGGTCATGGCCCCACTCTGAACACCAACAAAAATATTCTAAAGATCATTTAAAAAATTAAATATACAGTAGAGTCCCGATTAACCGAGTTTCCACTTTAACAGAGTTACTTTCTTCTGATAGACTGATGGCTTCCATTATTAATTATGAAACAGCCGTTATAAGTGGAGTGTTAGATGAAGATGAATGAGCTGTCGTAAAAAGTTAGAAGCCTGATTTTCGGAGTTTTTTTTGAAAAAAAAATATGGCGATTTTTTTTCCTATTCTGACCAGAAAATCAAATACGACTGCTCTTCCATCTACACCTAACACTTCATTTATAACGGTTGTTTCATAATAATGGATGCTATCAGTCCATCAGAAGAAAATGATCCATTCCAAAGGTACAAGTTCGATTGAAAAAACTATTTAATACTTTGAGCTGAAAGAAGAGGCTACACCTGCAATTTTCATGACACTAAAAGAATCACATAGCTGCCAATAATTATATGATGCCTCGCTGTCCGGTGGGCCAGTAGGACGCCGTATGTTATTAAATAGTGTTTTACATTTTTCGATAAAAGGAAAAAATCTTACAAAAAATTCTGTAAAATTTGACTTTTGAAACTGAGTTTCTGGAAGTGACTGCCAATTTTAGGTAGCTTTCATTACAAAAAGCTACCTATGCAGCCGTTCGGAGGAAAGCGATTTCAAAAAATTTTGGTATATTTTCATCGATCATGACCTCCAGACCCCGAAACCACCCTCCGTTCAAAATTGATATATATATATATATATATATATCTGACCTATGTCACACTGTAACTCTCGTAATTATGAACCGATTTCGATGTAATTCGGTGTGTACATAGAACATACCAATGTCTCGACCAAGTTCGTTGGCCAGCTTCATCCGCCGTTTTGTTTCAAAATGGCGGCCATTTAAAATTCTAAAAAAATAAAATTTGAAATGTGGTACCAAAAAATTAAAAATGGAAACATATGTTTTTCTTATGTATTTGACCTTTATACAAAGATTCTGGAGCAGTTTTTGTTTCGTCTATATCTTACAAAATGGCTGAGTTATAGCATTTTGAATTTCTAGCGTGGCTGACATTTTGAAACGTCCTGAATTTTGTCACGCGATAAAAGGCGTATTTATGAACCGATTTCAATGTAATTCGGTGTGTACATAGTACACACCAATGTCTCGACAGAGTTTGTTGGCCAGCTTCATCCGCCATTTTGTTTCAAAATGGCGGCCATTTAAAATTTTTAAAAAAAAATTAAAATTTGAAATGTGGTACCAAAAAATCGAAAATGGAAAAATATTTTCTTCTTATGTATTTGACCTTTATACAAAGATTTCGGAGCCAAAGATTTGTTTCGCCTATATCTTAAAAAATGGCTGAGTTGCAGCATTTTGAATTTCTAGCGTGGCTGACATTTTGAAACGTCCTGAATTTTGTCACGCGATAAAAGGCGTATTTATGAACCGATTTGGATGTAACTTCGTTTATACATAGTACATACCAATGTCTCGACCGGGTTCGTTGGCCAGCTTCATCCGCCATGTTGTTTAAAAATGGCGGCCATTTAAATTTTTAAGAAAAAATTAAATTTGAAATGTGGTACCAAAAAATTGAAAATTGAAAAAATATTTTCTTCTTATGTGTTTGACCTTGATAAAAAGATCGGGAGCAGTTTTTGTTTCGTCTATATCTTAAGAAATGGCTGAGTTATAGCATTTTGAATTTCTAGCGTGGCTGACATTTTGAAACGTCCTGATGTTTGTCACGTAATAACAGGCGTATTTATGAACCGATTTGGATGTACCTTCGTGTGTACATAGTACATACAAATATCTCGACCGAGCTCGTTGGCCAGCTTCATCCGCCATCTTATTTCAAAATGGCGGCCATTTAAAAAAATTTTTAAAATAAAAAAATTAAAATGAGATACCAAAAAATTGGAAAATTAAAAAGATTTTTTACGTATGTGTTTGACATTAATACAAAGATTCCGGAACAGTTTTTGTTTCGTCTATATCTAAAAAAATGGCTGAGTAATCGCATTTTGAATTTCTATTGTGGCTGATATTTTAAAACGACCTGATTTTTGTCACGCGATAACAGGCGTATTTATTCACCGATTTGGATGTAACTTAGTCTGTACATAGTACATACCAATGTCTCGACCGAGTTCGTTGGCCAGCTTCATTCGCCATCTTGTTTCAAAAGGGTTGCCATTTAAAAAAATTAAATTTAAAATTTAAAATGAGGTATTAAAAAATTGGAAAATGAAAAAGATTTTTTTTATGTGATTGGCCTTGATACAAAGATTCCGGAGCAGTTTTTGTTTCTGAAAATTTGTTCTTTTGTTTATATCTTAAAAAATGGTTGATTTATAGCACTTTGAATTTCTAGCATGGCTAACATTTTGAAACGATCTTGTATTTGTCACGCGATAACACACGTATTTGCCTATTTCGATGTAAGAAGGCATGTGGATAGTATACATCAATACCTCGACCAAGTTCGCTGGCCAGATTTATCAGCCATCTTGTTTCAAAATGGCGGCCATTAAATTAAAAAAAAAATATATATATTTAAAGTGAGGTGCAAAAAAATTAGAAATTGAAAAAGGTTTCTTTCTTAAGTGTTTGACCTTGATATAAGGATTCAGGAGCATTTTTTGTTTGTCTTTACCTTAAAAAATGGCTCAGATATAGCAGTTTCAATTTCTATTGTGGGTGACATTTTGAAAAATCTGATTTTTTGCATGCGACAGCACTCGTATATATCAACCGATTCCGATGTGAGTGAGATTGTGCACAGCAATTACTAAGGTCTCGACCAAGTTCACTGGTTAGCTTCATCCACCATGTTGTCTTAAAATGGCATGCACTTTAAGAAATCGCCGAATTTGACAGCCAAATATAAGTTACTTTAAAAAAAGGAGCCTGGATAAAGCTGACTAATTTCGCGAAATTCTCATTCATTATATTGATAAAAATTAGTATTGAATCTCCTACATTCGGTTTCCACCAAATTGAGCTTCGTGTGTTTGAATGATATAAGTTGGCTTTTTTAAAATAAGGAATATGTAAGCTACCTCTTCCTCCCGGCACTGGCCGGAAGGAATTTTTCCTTTTGACGACATTTCTGCGGCTGTCAACTCCTAAAACGGGGCTAAAAATGTTAACTTTGATAACATTTTCTAAATGAATCTTTGCCTTTGTAAGAAAAGGGGAAATTCTTTAATTTCTTGGTATCTGAACAATGTCGGTACATTTTGTATTTTTAGAATATTAATGCTAATTTTTTTGTATTTACGAATGAAAATGACTTCGCGAAAGTATCAGAAAAGTAGTTAGTTTGGATTTGAGAATATCTTTCAATATAAAAAATTTTCATAAAGAGATGTGATACCTTCCCACCCCATAAAAGGACATTCATGAACCCTGAAACGGGATCGGGCTAAATTTTATTTATTTACAAATTGAAAAATGAAAAAAAAAAAACGATTGCTAGTTGAAAAACAGAAATGTAATGTAAGTTTTTAAAGGCATTTTATAATCAGCTAAAAATCAAATTGAAAGAGATTGAATTGCTATTAGCCGGATATAAAGAGAAATATTCCATCTGATTCTGAAGACTTGGCACTATCAATCTTAACATAAAGAAGTTGAGGAATGTCGCTTGTTTTGCTTTTGTTTCTGTTTGAAGTCTTTCTTTTGAATTACTGGAAATAGACTTCGTGTCTTTCTGTCATTGATGAATAATGATATTTTAAAAGAATAAGAGGAGTTACTTTTCATATTTCTGGCGTTGGTGGGGTATAAATATCCAATTTGCTAAATTTTAAACAGAGTTTTAGGGACGTGAAAATATGAAACATCAGCAGGGGCAACTTTTTATAATTATTACTTATTTTTATACAATAAGATACTTTTAAATCAGAAAATTACTCTTGAAACAATTTTTAAATATTATTAATTTATATCGCGTACTTTCTTTATCCAGTTCGGGTTCTGATGACACAATTTTTCATGCTCGAATTTGAAATCGATGGTCTCTGACTTCGAATAAAACGTCCCGAACATATCTAGTCACAGACGCAGAAGATGGTTAAATAAGGGGAAGATAGGAGACGGCGAAATAAAAACGTTCATAGGGCGTATGTGCGCATAATCGTGCATATGTGTGTTTAAAAATGATTTATAGCTCAAGATTGCATAAAGCTACTGCAGTTTTTATTTTTATTTTTATGTGAAACTAGTTGGATGTGCCAATCCCAAAACTTTCTTCTATCTAATACATCTTAATATTTCAAAATATAGTTACAAATGTCAATAAAATAATATTATTAGTTCAATATTATGCCAACTTTGACTTTCATCTTAAATTTCTGTTTTAGTCAATTAATCGGAGTACAAACGAGTTCATCTCGATCATGATATTAATTAAAATCAATAGTTTTCCGTTATTCTGTTGTACATCCGCTATTCGCGAATAGCCGGCTTATCATGATGCGAAGCTCCCGTCGCTTCACGAGCCGCCGCTGTACAACAGAACAACGAAAAATCAAGAAAATTATACATAAATAGCTATTACAGTGCTTCCTTTCGGCGGAATATTTCCAACTACAAGGAAGACCTGCTTGGCATAGCCAAAAGCATGCACAAAAAATTTGGTTCAATTTTATGCATAACGTCATACATTTTTCGATGGTACAATAATCAAAATAGTACAAAAATCGCTATTGCAGCTCCCCTTTCGTCGGAAATTTTCCAAATTAAGTGATGACCTGCTTGCCATTGCCAAAAACTAAAAAAAAGAATTGGTTCAATTCTACGCATAACTTCATACACTTTTTGATGCTACAATGGCGACATACGGACAAACGGACATAGGGACACACGGACAGATAGACATTTACTATAAACATGTTTTTTGGGACCTCTGAACCCTAAAACTTGTACATCCGTCGAAAACCGGAAGTCGAAAAAATTTTGATTACATTACTTTCTTCTGCTGAAGATATAAGAAAGTAAAAACATTACGCCTTTCTGTCTGTGTTATACCTCGCATAAATATACTCGATAACTTATATATATTACTGAACTTTGCCATGGCATGTTCGGATTGAAAATGAAGTGTATAGTTCGTTTACTTGGGCACTTAAAATAATACCATTAAATTATGGTCTATGGAGAGAATATTTTGCAGTGTATTTTATTGATGTTGCAGTATTTAAAAAAAAATTTAAATTTATATGCATCTCTGACGTTTACTGAAAGATGCTTGCTACAGAATATCTTGTTCATTTAAAGGAACACAGAAATGAATTCGGTTACAACACTGATTAAGAACAATAATTATTCGAAGTGCGTTTTGAGTTGTGGTAAGCGTTTTTACATTTAACTGATTTTATGCATATTATACCTGGTGTGTAAAAATTTTATAGATTATATACAGGGATACACAAATAGCTTGAGTGCAATTCCGCTCATTGACGGAAATTACTGGAGGGAGTTTTCAACAGTGTGATGCTTTTGCTAATTTAACTGAAATGTTTGCGTATTATGTAGCGTATATACAAATCGAATACAGTGTTGCGCAAAAGAATTCGCATATTTTTCCGACTGCAGGTGGCAATTGCTGAAAATGAGTTTACAAATGCCATATGCGTTTTCCATATTGTTTTCATTATCTTTTACAAATGGCATGTCTAAGGGGGGGGGGGGGGGGGGAGAAGGGACCATTCTCCCCTTGAGCCAATAAAGGGTTTCCAAAACGACATTTGAGATCTTCGAGTGAAAAGACTTAGGAGGCAATTCAAGCACGGCACCCGGGCCGCGACAGTTTTAATTCACGAGACTCGGACTCTCTCCGATCTTTTCTCTTTCAGAGTTGCGTCAGGTTCGGGTGTTAAATTTTCTGATGATTCGAGCCGTGCCAGACTTGTTTAAACGTTCGGTTCGTGTCCAACCTAGCCAGTATGAAAAGCGTTATTGACCCGACCCATGCAGTCTTCTAAATTCTTCCTCCCGAGTCCACGTTGGGCTTATTATCTTGCTTATTTATTTTGGTAAAAATTATGTTCATGTTTGCTTAGCGAAATCTTAATAAAAATAATTTGGTTTAATAAATTCTAGAGATGTCTTTTTAAAAATCATTTTTTTTCTTTGTAGAGCTCTAACATTTTGTTTTTCTTTAACCATTCGTTTCTTTCATTCTAAATTACGTTGATTTTGTTACCGGATTTTTTTTTTTTTTGATGTAATTGTCTATTTCTCACGTGGTGTTTATGTACATAATTAGTCTAAGTCTAAGTAGTCATCGATATTGTTATTTTTCTGTATTCATGAATTTCGAACATATTCTGAAAGTAGAATGTGTGCAAAGTGAAAGTAAGTGTGCTTCAAGAATAATTTTAATTGTAGTATCCAGGCCGAAATTTTTGCTTTTATATCTGACCGAGTCAATTAATTTTTTGGCTCGGGACAAAGTTTCAACTTTTATACCGGGGCGAGACGATAATTCTTTTGGTTATTGGACCTGCGCTTGGGTCGGGAAATTTTAGCCCGTGTAAATCTCTAATTGGCATATCTAAGCCAGATTCAATTTTTTTTTAAATGCATCTTTCAGCCAGCATGCCGTAGCTACTGAATATATGTTTCTTTAATAAGTTTCAAAATATTCTTTACTGAATTATAACTGAGTTTAGAGATAAAGAGACAAGCAGTCTTATACAAAGTTAGTACTTTTTAAATAATTCTTAAATTTGGCGTGGCATCAAAGCTTAAAATTGTCTCTATTAGTATACTGAAGAGAAAGTAGTTAGCTTTAAAAAAAATGAGCCTTTATGCAACTTCGGGTATGTAACTTACTCAAGTGCTGGGAGATACACATGTCTTTTAAAAAGATCTTGTATGAATACTTTGTATATTTTTCGTCTTGTGCCTGTGTAAAGTAATTGTAAGAAAAATCGGAGCGACATTTTTACTTTAATTGTATTGTGCTAATGCTCTTCTCTACAGCTTTATTTCCGAAGTGTTCGTTATTTTTTTGGACATTTTATTACAACGTACATTGAATCGTAGGTGATGTTACAGAGATCAGAGCTGACTCTACCTCCTGAATGTACGATTAAATTATACATTAATGCTGCACCTATCTCTACCTCTGTCTGATTGGGGACATCTTTAAAATTCACATCCCTTACTATTATCTTAACTAACTCTCACTCCCACGCCCAATAGTTTACTTGGGATGAGAGTAAGGAAAATAAAGCGATATGCAATTGCCTACATGTGCAGTGCGCTAAATAACAGGTATTTGCTGTTAAACTTTAAGGCGTTTGTTGTGAAAAGCAAGAAAATTGGCGACTGAGAGGAAAAATGGAAGGAAAAAACAAAAATATTTATATTTTTTCTTTTCCTAAAAATTTTAGCATTGAATGCCATACCTAAAAAAATCAAGTGTTAAAGAATCGAATAAAATTTTTTAAAATTTTTATTTGCATCTTAAATTACAATTGATTATTATTTCATAACTATCTTTTGCAGAAATATGAAATATTACCAATGTTTAATTTTAATTTAATTAAAGAATGCATAGTCAGAATTAAAACGCAAAGGTTCTGGAGCATTTGGAAACTTGGTCCATGTAAACGTTCTCCATTCCTGTTGCGAGTTATCTGGAGAAGAACGACACTAATATCATACAAATGTGACATGAAGGAGGACAATGCGTATGGAAAATTTTGCCTCGATTAATTCATACAAGTGGCTGATCCAAGTGTGCAACTGTGAATTGCGGTAGGAACCTATCGGAAGATGTTAACCTTTAACCGGTCTCACAGACCGCTGCTTTGTTCCATTTCTATAGTTTAACTTGTAACTTTCAGTTTAACTACAGACACTACCAAAATTCTCTTTCGTTTGGAACTTTAATACTATCACAAGAGACTGTTGAATATGTGAATTTTAATTATAATAGATTATAATTTTAATTATAACAAAACGTTAAGTACAAAAACACCATCATATGAATTAATCGCGCCTTTTATTCATCTTTCCATGATGCGGTCTGACAGACCACTTCACAGTAGTTACATGACAATTTTTGTCACATTAGTCAAAGATTAACTTTCACTAATAGGGAAAAGGCTTTGATATGCATTTTATTTATGGAACTGCAAATGGGAGTCTCATAGGCTCAACGATTGTAAGATGACATGTCATTAAACTTGCTTTTGTTAGTTTATCATTCTTTGTGTGTTTTTGCCTCGTATAGCAACATCATATTCGGCACCCTCTAGCACCTTAGCGTTTTAATTCCTACCATGCATTCTTTGATGAATGTTGTTTGTTTGGATTTGTACTATAAACTCTTGAAGTTTTACACATCTTTTATGAAACATCCTGTATATATATAAATGAAATCTTTTTCTCCGCTAAACAGTACGCGATTTTCCGACACGTTTAAGGATTCCTTTTTAAAAGTACAAAAATTCCTGCCGGCCCGGCCTACAGGCGCAGGTAGATTTCGAAGTTAAGTGCTAATTTCAACAACAAAAACTAAATCATTATTAGAGATAAAGCCACTTTAACAACTTTATTTGTCCGCTTTTGACGAGTTTTTTATTTTATTTTTATATAAGAGATGGTTTTATCAGAATCATGTTAAGGCGATATTAAAAAAAAAATATTTTTCCATGCTCAACAATTCGAAATTTTTTGGCACATTTTTAGATTCATTTTTAAAAGAAAAAATATGAAACTTGTTGACGTGGTTTTTGAAGAGATTTATAAGTGACCTGTGTTTTTATATTTTGTTCAATTAATTAAAACTTGATTTATAAACAATTATTTTCCCAGTAGGACAATATTTTTCATTTTCAACACAATCGCTTCGGGAAATTCGGTTCAAAATGCCCACTTTGACATCATTTTTTGAAATATATTCTGCCTCTATCAAAATATCGACCATTACGGTACATTATAGAGTTTTTGAATAAGAGAATCTGCCAATTGGATGCGTTTGAGAGCAAAAATAAATTTAAAAATGAGTCAAAAATAAGCAGTTTGGATTTGAATACGCCCTTAATAGGATGATTTTTTTCTTCAACCGCTATGTATTTTTAATTTGTTTTTGCTGAAAGAATTGGTCCTACTTGTCAATATAAATGTTGTAGATATATTAAGAAGATGTATGATAAATTTATGGGGATTTTATGTCTTGTGAATTTACGAAGTTATGGATTTTTTTCTTCCTCCACCTACACCCCACCCTTTTTTTGTTTTCGTTTTTAATTTTCTTTGCGCTACGAATTGGTCCTATCAAAAACTTGTCAATATAAAAGTTGTAGATAATATTCAAGGAGATTTATAATAAATTGAATTGTATTTCATATCTTGAGAACTGACGAAGTTATGAATTTTTTTCTACCAAAATCCCTATTTTTTGTGCCCCTTGACCCCATTTTTAATTTTATCAAAATTCTGTCATACATAAATTTTTTGTCCTATTTTTAGAAGTAATAAAAGTTTGAAACTGATTTGATATGCACAAAAATTAAGAAGTTATGGCTTTTTTTCGGTTTTCACAAAACCTTTCCCTATTTCCATCCCCTTGGTCCGATTTTGCCCATTAACGAGCTTGACCGAGATTTTATGCCCCTTGATTTTATGTATCTGTTTGGCAGAGATTTGGGAAGAATTACGGAAGTTATCGTGTCCATAAAAAAGTTATTATATATATATATACATATATATATATGATTTTTACTGAGGGTAGTTTTGCGTTCTAGGGGTCATGATCGGTGTAGATCTGCAAAACTTTTTCAGAAATTCCAACATAGGGGAAAATGTAATAGGCAGTATTTCATACGAAATCTACCTAAAAATAACTTTTGACGTGATTTGGAAACGAATGGATTTTTTTATTTCGATAGCTTTTTCCGTGTTTTCCTTATATTTTAGAATTTCTAAAAAATTCTAGTTTATTATTGTCATCTAGCAAGTTGCTACAGTTTCGGCGTGTACTAAAACAAAAGTTTTGCCTTCACTTTTCAAACATCTCACCAAAAAGTTTTGTTTTACCCCACTTAGTGTCCTAAACAGGTAGGGTTGTCCAGACACGAACCCGAAAATTCCATTAAAAGTAGAACTGAAATCCGACCACAAAAGTTTCGTCGACCCGAAACCAAAATGAAGGAAAAATAATTCATATTATAAAATGAAGTCTACATTTACATCTTTAATATAAATTTTAACTTTTATAATATAAACCTCTAGTATATACTCGTTAGCATTAAAATACACTAGAACCTCTAAACAAGGGTCACCGCTGAACAGGGCTCTCGAATTTGTCCCTTATTCGGACGTGTGCGCTATTCAGAGACAAATATTTGTGTTGGGAATTGAAAAGTTACGCTAAATAGAGGTGCCCACTATTCGGGAGCGTCCGTATGGAGATTTTACTGTATATGCTATTAATTATGAATAACGGACATTTTCACAGGCGTCCACTCTCTATAGGTTTTACTTTGCAAAATATTAACAATTATTCCCTAAATAATTTTTGGGGAGTGTTTGCTGACTATAGTTTACACCGGAAAAAATATTTAGACTTTCTTTTGAAAACTCGGGTCAAACCGAACCCTTCTCGCAAGAGTGAAAACCCAATTCGACACCAACCCGAGTCCTAAATAAAGTAAATCAATCTGATCCGAACCCAAACTGCAGCAAAAAAGTCAACCCGACCGAACGCGGATCGCAGCAAAAACGTAGAAGTTAATCCGGCCAACAGCAAAAAGTAGAAGTCAACTGACCCACACCCGATCCGAACTAAAAAGTAGAAATTAACCTGACCTACAATAAAAACAAACAACTAACTTCCGAACAGCGGGTCAAATTGGAACCTGCAAACTTCTAAAACAGTTCCCCCCACCCACACCCTTAGTATACGGTAAAGTTTTGTTACAGTATTCTGAATGTGTTGGAAAGCGTTAAAAGGTATCTGTCTCAGAGACCATTTACAGCAGTTAAAGATTAAGATTTATTGCTGTGAGCAGTCTCATAGACCTCTGCTTTTTTGAATTTTTAGCTTGTAATTTTCAGTTTAACTACAGATACTAGTGAAACTTTGTTCCATTTGGAGCCTTAGGAATATCGCTAGAGTCTTCTGAATAGGGGAATTTTAATTATATTTGTATTGACAATAAAGTTTAGTACAGAAACACCATCCTATAAGTTAAAGGACCTCTTTATTCATCCTTCGATTTAGCCGTCTCACAGTAGATATGCGACAACTTTTGTCACAGCAGTTAAGAGCTAATATGCCAAACTATTCAAACATCTTTTTACAGCTGTATATTTATAATTCAATAAAAGAAATATACCATGATAAAAAAATAAAATAAAAAAAGGAATAAACAAACCATTATCTTCAAAATATAAGGTTAGTTTCAATGAAATCAAATAAAGTTGGATACTTTTTTTTTTAATTAAATCATTTAACTTTAACTTCAACAAGAATTTGCCATTAACTAAATCTACAATTTTAGATTAATCTTTAACTGATGTCACAGAAATTTTCACATAACTACTGTGAAGCGGTCTGTGAGACCGCTCCATCGAAAGATGAATAAAAGCCGCGATTAACTCATAAGATGTTTTTGTACTAAACTTCTTGTACAGTAGTGTTATAATTAAAATTCACCTATTCAAAAGTCTCTGGTGTTAGTACTAAAGTTCCAAACGAAACAAAATTTTAGTAGTATTTGTAGATAAACTGAAATTTGCAAGTTAAACTATGAAAATTGAAAAAAAGCACCTGTCTGACAGACCGGTAACATCAGTTAAAGGTTAATTTGCATTGCAAATAGTTTAAAAAAAGATTTATCATAGTTACTAATTTGATAACATTTTCTCTTTTCTATAATAAATAAATAGGTTTTATTTATTAAAAAGTTTTATTTTGAAGCTTATTTGCACAGCTAGACCCTTAAATTTCTTCACTTGTGAATATCTGAAAATCATAACCCACAAAATAGACTCGTGCAAGCAGCATTGAAAAATATATTTAATTATATCTTCTTTAACACTTTTTTTGATGTCAAATGACACCTTTTAAAAGATTTCGATTTATGGTTTTTCATTTGTAATTTTAAATTGAAAGAATTACAAATCATTTTCAATACATTGAAGACATTTTTATGCTTATTGCATTCAAAAACTACGAGCAAAATAAACACAAATCAAAACTTTGAAAAGGTGTCATTTGACACCGCTAAAAATAGTGTTAAAGCAAACACTCTTCGTTTTAAAATGCAATTAAAATAAATTAAGGATTTTTCCTGTTCTTAAAAGTAAATTATTTAAAAATTTAATAGAAATAAATTATTTGCATGAAAAGATTAAATATAAAGGAGAGTGCTCCAAAGATAGCTAGTTGACTTAGCCCAATCATACCCCCCCCCCCCCCCACATGCACACGACACCCCTCCTCCCTCTTTTCTAGTCAGGTTAGTTTTTACGAGCACATGTAGGATTCTATTACTATATAACTTATAGTAACCATAATAAAACCATGAAAATTTAAATTTCAGAGTCATTGATATTTTAGTTACAATTACAGTGAAACCTCTCTGTGCGACCATCTCCATTAAGCGACCACCTCCCTGAACGACCCTTTTTTCATGGAACGAAATTTATTCCCATGGGCTCAATACTAATTTTACCTCTATTCAGAGACCACAACAGTTAAATTCTCTCCATGAGCGACCAATTTCTTTGTAGAAAATGAAACAAATTCTGTTTTTTCCTGGTTGCTTGGAGAAGGTTTTATTAGAATAATAATTCCGGAGAGCGCATTATTCATCAAACTTCTAAACTAAGTTTAGAATTTTTACTTATTCCGGTAACTTTTAAGTGTTTAAACGCCATTGTGCCTTTTTAGGCTATGAATTTAACTCTGATGACAAAGTAAGGATGACGGTAAATAAACTCCCCTGCTTTATTCTGTCAGGAAACTCAAAGAAATAGATAAATTAATGAAATCGTCATGCTTCCTTCCCATCCAAAAAAAATGCATTTATTTGCTGAACTTCGAAAGGACTTAGAAATAAAAGTTATAGAAGATAAATCCGTAAAATCAAGGCAAATGTCAATGTATTCATTTTTTAAACTCTGCACTAATTAACTTAATTAACTTTTGTTTTGTTACTTAAATTTTCATATTTTGTTCTAATGTGAAAAATAAATTTTAGTAACATTGTTACCTTTTTTCAACAATTAAAATCTAGATTTAAACATGACCTCCATTAAGAGACCTCCTCTCGGAGCGACCAATTTTTATTGCAACGGAACGTGGTCGCATTAGGGAGGTTTTACTGTACATTTATTTAATAAAATTACAAAATTTCTTTCTGACATTAGACATAATTAAACCATATAAAAAATTAAACAAATTTACAAAATTAGAAAATGATGCAGTAACATACTTTGTTATTAAAAAATGAATTAAAGTTAAGTAAGAAAATATACGCTGAAAAGGTACGATTATTACTTTTTAACATTGAAGTAAACATTTTTCCTTTTGGCATTAAAATATTTTTCAAATTTTTATAAGCATTCTTCGTTATATTTAAGATTGGCTTTTAAAACACGTTTTTCAAAAATTTCGTCAGAAAGCCTATTAGCTTTACAATAATTTGTAATAGTTGAAAAAGAAAATAATCTTTCTACAAATGCCGACGAGGGCAGCGGTGTGTTATATTTAATGAAAATTTTTTAAATCTCTTTATAAGAATTCAATACACTTAGATCTTTGTTTTACTCCAAACAGAAATGCGCGTACAATAGATCTGCTTTCCTTTTAGGGTCTTGTTTTGCTTCTTCATGATCAGAATCAATAAAGAAAAAAATATCTCTTTCTTCACTATTGACAGAACTCATTATATCCAGAGATTCATTAGATTTCATTTCTTTTGTCAATTCGGTAATAAACAACATTTTAATTTTTGTATAAGCTGAATCGCTAATACAAGACAGACACTTGAATTTTAAAAAAATAGATGACATAAAGTTGCTATTACGGCTATTTCTGCTTGACGAGATGAAATATCAAAATACTGACTAAACCTGTTTTCTATACTTTCTAAATAAGCTTCGGCCAAAGGTCGGCAATATATAAAATCTTCTGTCAATGATTTTTGTAATTTATGTCGTAATGATAACAAAGTTGGTAACAAAATCCCAAAATACGTTTCTTTTTCTCATTGAAGGATATCTAAAGCCGCGGCAACATGTTTACTACATTTAAAGTATTCTTCTATATATGTGAAATCCTGATCTTTAAATGAAGTTTTCAAATCTAATTCCTTGCTCAAAATAGCAGATTTTTCTTTTATCGATAGAAATTGTTTCATGGCGTCAAATAAACTATTCCATCGCGTTGCGTTTGGTCGACTAAGAGTATGTCCCAAAATGGAGATGATAATTTCTGAAGATTTAGATCGACATGCTGCTCTCCAAAAAATATTAAATTTTTTCATCACTTGTTCGTGTATTTTTGAAATTTCTGTGCTTTCCAGAACATTGTTAGAATCAGTAGTTGCACACAAACTGAGTGTGTGAGACGCACATCTAAAATGTAAAGGTAAACACTCATTTAAATCAATTACATCTTCTACATCCTCATCTATGTTAGACGTAGTGTCAGAATCACACTCCGTACTCCATGAATTGTATTGCGCATCTAAATCACCAGCATCTTCTAAAATACATTTTTCTTCAATTCAAAAAATTTTAAATGCTTTCACAAAATTACCCCCATTATCAGTAATCGCAGCTATTACTTTCACAGAATTCAATTCAACCTTTTTGTAGATGTTCATAAGATGGTCATAAATTTTGTCGTTACTATGAGTTCCTTTGAATCTTTGACAAACTATAGCTCTAGAAATCCATTTAATGTCTCCAGATGAATCCAGTGAGCTGTCACTCCTAAGAAATTTCTTCGTCGCACTGACCATATGTCAGTGGTTATACAAACGAACTCGATATCTTCCAATTCACGTTTAATATTTTCTACTTGTTCATCGTAATATATTGCAAGTTTTCGCCCGAGGGCCCTACGACTCATTATGTTAAAAGATTTTGAATAAAAATTAATGTTTTTAATTATATTGTGGAAATAAATATTATCAATGCTTCTTAGCGAAATCATCGAATCAATAAAATAATTTACTACATCTTTGTCAAAATGATCTTGCAAATATACGTTTCGATTTGATTGCCCAGAAACACTTCATGATTTTCGTTGTTTTTTTTTTACTCCTTTAAATAGGAACGATATTCTTCCAAATAATTGATTCCATGCTTTCTTTTAAGGTGGGTTACAAGACTGGAAGTGCAATTATTTGAGGCTTTTACCTCACTGTTATACTTGGTGCCTTTTGCTACAATTCTACCACCTGAAGACTTATTTTCATTTTTTTCGAAAAAATTTCCATCTAGTATTATAGGTTTATTTTTACATGTAGAGTCTGAAATATCAGAATCAAAAGCAGTTTGTAAATCACTACTGCATAATGGAAATGAACTAATGGCTTGCATAATACACTGCTCAAAACAATTAAAGGATATTTCAAGTTTTATATAAAATAAAGATATAAACGAAATTTTTTTTGCCGAGAATAGAAGAAGAGAATCACAAATGCAAATTTTTCTGGTTTTCAAACTGTGGAGTATGCAAATTTTGAGTTCGACGTCAAAAACGTCGCTTCAGCGGCAGCGAATGAAATTTGACTTTCAACTGGATAAAAGAGAATGAAGACAAGGATGATCGGCATTCAGTGATTGCTTTGTTTCATTTGACAGATTCAGAAGCTTTGAGAATTGTTGGTAGGTTAGAAGGGGACCAAACTCAAGCAGAAGTAGCGCAAGCCATTGGAGTGTCACAAAGTGTCATTTCCAGGATCTGGAACCGTTTTTTGGAGAGTGGATGTGCAGGCCGAAGACCAGGGCAAGGTCGTAGATGGGCAACAACGCCCAATGAAGATCGGTATTTAGCGTTAACAGATCGGAGACACCGAACCATGAACGCTACTCTTATCCAACAACACCTTCGCTCGGCTACAGGCACCACGATTTCAACTCAGACTGTCCGAAACCGGCTCCATGCTGTAGGTCTGTATGCTCGCCGACCGATGGTATGTGTTAGATTAACATCAGGGCATCGTCGCGACCGCAGGGAGTGGGCAACCGAGCATGTCAACTGGAGGAGAAATGAATGGAGCAATATTATGTTTTCTGACGAGTCCCGTTTTTCTGTGCATCCGGATAATAGGCGTATTTTCATCTGGAGGGACCGTGGCAGTAGGAATAATCCTGCGTTCGTGCACGAAAGTGTCAGATTTGGCGGTGGAGTAGTGTTGGTGTATGGTGGCATCTCCATTGACGGGCGCACTGACCTCTACATCATTCGAGATGGAGCTCTAACTGGTCGCCGATATAGGGATGAGATCCTCAGACCTATTGTAGTCCCTTACGCTGCAGCAATCGGAGATAACTCCATTTTAATGGACGATAACTGCAGGCCACATCGTGCAAACCTGGTGGAGGATTTCCTTTTCGAGGAAGGAATCGTTCGAATGGAATGGCCAGCGTGTTCTCCAGACATGAATCCAATCGAGCACGTTCGGGACGCTCTAGGAAGACGAGTTTCTGGCCACCAACAACCCCCACAAATTCTCCAAGAACTGGAAAGAGCTCTTCTGGAAGAGTGGGGCAGAATACCCCAACTCGTCATTAATAGCCTCATTGAGTCCATGCCTCAAAGGTGTTCAACGTTGCTGGCCGCCCGTGGAAACCATACCCCCTACTGAAAATGATTTTCTTTGAAGAAAACACCTTTTCTTATTCTTTTTACTTTCTTCTATCTTCAATAGAAGAAAGTATTGTAATCGAAATTTTTTTCGACTTCCGGTTTTCGACGGATTTACATGTTTTAGGGGTCAGAGATTCCAAAAAACACGTTTATAGAAAATGTCTGTCTGTCTGTGTGTCCGTCTGTCCGTCCGTCTGTCCGTCCGTCCGTCTGTCTGTCCGTCCGTCTGTCCGTCTGTCTGTCGCCATTGTACCATCAAAAAGTGTATGAAGTTATGCATAGAATTAAACCAAAATTTTATTTTAAGTTTTTGGCTATGGCAAGCAGGTCCTCCTGGAATTTGGAAAAAATCGCCGGTAGGGGGCGCTGATATAGCAAGTTTTGTGCGATTTTGAATATTGTACCATCCAAAAGTGAATGGAGTTATGCATGGAATTGAACCAAATTTTTATTTTAAGTTTTTGGATATGGCAAGCAGGTCCTCCCTGAATTTGTAAAAAAATCGCCGTTAGGGGGCGCTGTAATAGCGATTTTTGTGCGATTTTGAATATTATACGGTCGAAAAGTGTATGAAGTTATGTATGGAATTGAACCAAAAATTTTTTTTAAGTTCTTGGCTATGGAAAGGAGTCCTCCCTTAATTTGTAAATAAATTGCCCGTAGAGGGCGCTGTAATAGCGATTTTTGTGCCCTTTTTGCGCCATTTTGAATATTGTACCGTCGAAAAGTGTATGAAGTTATGCATAGAATTGAACCAAATTTGATGTGTTTGTTTTTGGTTATGTCATGAAGGTCCTCCCTGAATTTGGAAAAAATCTGCCGGTAGGGGGCACTATAATTGCGATGTCTGTACCATTTTCATTATTGTACAATCGAAAAGTGTATGAAGTTATCCATATAATTGAACCAAAATTTTTGTGCATGTTTCTGGCTATGGCAAACAAGTCCTACCTGAACTTGAAAAAATTCCGCCAGAAGGGGGCGCTATAATTCCGATCTCTGTGCCATTTTCATTATTGTACCATCGAACAACGTATAAAATTATGCATACAATTGAACCAAAATTTTTGTGCTTGTTTTTGGCTTTGGCCAACAGGTCCTCCTTGAATTTGGAAATATTGCGCGGTAAAGGGTCTCTGTGCTAGCGATTTTTGTATACTTTTCTTGATTTTTCGTAGTTCTATTGTGCATCGGCGGCTCATGCAGGGGCGGGAACTCGCTACCTGCTAAGCCGGTTATTCGCTAACAGCTAATAATAACAAAATAAGGAAAAAATAATAATTTTAACAAATATCATGATATAGATTAACTCGTTTTTAGTCCGTTTAATTGACTTGAGCAGAAATTTAAGATGAAAATCAAAGTTGGTATAGTATTGAACTAATAATATTGAAGTATTAACATGTGTAACTAGGTTTTGAATTATTAAGATGTATAAGATAGAAGAAAGTTTTGGGATTGGCACATCCAACTAGTTTTCTCATATGCACAAATTGTGTTTTTTTCCTTTAGTACACAAATGCGCAATAAAATGCATTTTTTTCTGCCAAACATGTGTAATTTATTCTCATATAACCTACTATGTCTGTCGACCATGTATCAATCAGCTAAACAGTTTACAAGATACAAAATCCACCTAAAACTGCAATATCCTTTAATTGTTTTGAGCAGTGTATTTTTCGAAGAAATAAATTCTCATTCAATTTTTTAAAATTCTATAAAGAATTCAAAAATGTGCATTCACATGAAACAAAATTATAAAGGCATTGTAATATAATTTGGTTCATCAAAACACTCGCGTACCTACCATTCGGCAAAAATAATTTTTATAACGCGACAGCAGTAAATTGCATGTGAATCACGTGATTTTAAAATCAGCGCTTTATTTGCATAAGGTGACAAGTTGAAAGGTGTTTTTCTACAGATTATGCATCTTCTTTACTTGATTTCAAGCTGATAGAACATTTGGTGTTTTATTTTGTTCCATTTCGCACATTGTTTGATAACATAATTAATTAGATTATGAACAAGATTTTTTGTTGATAATATTTATTTTAATTGTTTAAAAAAAGGAAAGTAAAAAAAGAAAGATATGGGATATTTTCAAATGACGTCACAAATCAACTGTTGGAGGTAAAACAATGTTGGAAAAAAAGTTTTGATTGGTAGCCGTTAATTGTGGCTGTTATTGAAGTCAACTGCGCAGTTGTGATTGGCGGATGAGAAGGTTATCATTTGAAAGAAACCTCCCTATTAGTCTGACAAAAGTGAGCCGACGAGCAAATGGTCAAAAAACAACCTGTCATTTATCGATTATACATTATATGATAGAGTTACAGACAGGAAAAGCATAACAACAGTTTGTTTGGAACAATAAAAAATATTGTAAATTTTGAAGTTCATAAAATCTATGACCACTTACCCAATGTCTCGAAGTATGATGTTTTGGCATCCGCGTATCGGTCAATATACCTTTCCCCACGCTCCGAAAACTTCGACTGTAATTCTAAACCTGCCAAGTATAGTGTGGTTTAACATCATAAGGGGCCATTACCGGGTAACTCAAAAGGTTTTTTTTTATGGAACTATCTAAATTTTATATAAAAAAAAGATGAATTAAGGGCACTAAAAAGTTAAACTCTCTTAATACACGGTAAATTGTAGCAGTACGTTCAAACTGTGCTTTTACAAACTGGCGAAATGTAACCGAGGACTTTGCCCGTTTTTTAAATTGGAGCCTCCAAAATTTTAGTGCAGTGCGAATATAAGGGCCTGATAACCACAAACACTTATAAACTCGGATAGAAATTGTCGTGGCCTGCTCAAATTTTGTATGGTAAACGTTACAGTTTTAGCGGGGGGCGGGAGGGGGTTGATTTTTTTTAAAATCTAAGCCTCAATATTTTAGTACTCTATAAATATAAGGTATTTACAACTTAAAACACTAATAACTCGGAATGCTTTTGTCGTAGCGCGTTCATATTTTGTATGGTAAACGCAATATTTATAAAGGGCGATGAGAGATTTTTTGCTTTTTCAACGAAGCCCTTTAAATTTTAGTGTAGCGCGAAAATAAGGGCTCGATAACAAAAAAACAACACCTATAACTCGAAACCAGATTTATTTATTTATTGCCTAAGTGGGATAGAATCACCAGACCTCAAGGGTCCGATGTAGACTCTATTTGCCCCACCCGGAGTGCTCCACGACACGCGGGGATTCGTTAACAAAAAAAAAAAAATAATAATAATAATAATATGTACAATACAAGCTCCTCCCGCCGGAGCACAGGCTGCTCCCTCGCGACAAGGGGCGAGTGAGCAGAATGGGTGAGCGTGGAGTGTGCTGGATCACACAAAAAGTCCAGTTAATTGTGGAGGAGTAGCCACAAGGTTGTGGGTAAGTTGCAGCACCATGCAGGTCTATGAGGTGAGGTTTGTTAGTTCCATTTGAAATTTATAAATTCTATTTAATTTGCCTATAAGAAGGGGTCTTGTTAGAATATTGGAAAGCCAATTTTTGGGAAGGATGCGGGGGCGTTTAATATGCCAGGCTTGGGTAAGTGTGCAGTGATAGTAGCTATGTTCTGGAGAGCCGACCTCGCCACACTCGCAGAAGGGGGTGGCTGCCCGATAGAAACGTTTCAAGTATTCTTTGAATGGTCCATGGCCAGAGAGGAATTCTGTAGTTGCTGGTGAGAGAAAGTACATTTCTCTTGACACTATACGTATGAGATCGTATGTGTATCTACCTTTGGTAGACGCATCCCAATAAATTTGCCACTCTGAGATCATTTTTTGATTCAACCTTCTGCGAATATGTGAGGGGGGGAGGGGAAGGGTAAAATCTATTGATGTTCTAGCCGTTGCTTCTTTAGCCAACCTGTCAGCCCGCTCATTGCCCTCAATGCCAATGTGGGCCGACACGTGACCCAGGGCGACTTTGTGTATGAGAGAGAGTAACTTAATTTTTATGTCAAGGACTAAAGGGTTCTTAGTTCTGTGCGCGAAGATTGACTGTAAGCCTGGAAGACTATCACTGTACAGCCTGGTGAAGGAAGGAGGTTGGGAAGAGATCCAATCTAGTGCCCGCAGAATCGCAAAAAGTTCTGCTTGGAATACAGAGTTATCATCTCCGATTCTACAGACCCATTCATGGACCACCACATCGTTCCGCATGACGCAGAATGCTGACGCCACGCCCGATTCCGTGCGGGATCCATCAGTGTATACGATTGGGACTCTTGAGGGTACAAATGAATGTTTAGAAGGGTTGACTTGCAGATGTGATGTTTCTTTTGCAGGATGCAGGTACCAGCTGCTGACTTTCCTTTGTATGTCTGTTTGTGGAAAATGCGCGTCTTGCGTTTGTTTGTGATCGAGGTGAAGGATTCTGTTTTTGGTGTATTCATAATTTAGTGTTAATTTTATGGGAGGGATACCCGTAAGTACTGCGAGCGCGTCTGTGGAGATTGTTTTATACTCCCTCGCCATTCGTAGTAGGAACATCCTTTGCAGCGAGGGAAGTTTGTCCTTGACTCTATTGGTGAGGTTTCCTCCCCAGACGCCCACGCCGTAGTAGCAGATCACGCAAATCTCGCATGGTAAAGTGATTCTATTAGAGGTGGAGGGGGGGAGGTGTCTCTGTCTATTTTTTATTGAAACCTACAATGTTTTGTTATATACAAAAAAGATTTTTACAATTGAAAATACTTATAATTTATAATACTTATACTTATTTAATTCTCAAAGCCAGTGTTGGGTATGAACGCATTCATTGAACGGAAACTCGCGAACTTTGTTCAATTTCTGTGAACTTTGAGCTGAACTTAACTCAGTTTTTGATACACGAACGTGAACTGAACGAAAGCTCAAAAAATCCGCGAGTTTGAACGAAATTTACAACTCAAACTCAATTTTTTCATAACTTATTTAAAACTGTTCCAGCCGTTAAGATCACGTTTTCCCCATTCAAATGCCATTTAGAGGCCTAAACGGACTTGGGGCGGGTCGAGTGTGATCATTAGTTTTTTGGGGTCGTGCTCGAGTCTTGCTCTCTCTGGAGGCTCGGTCCGTGCCGAACAGGACTTATTTTTGGGTTTGTGCTCTATTATTCCTAAAAGTCTGTACCGACAGAAATTTTCTGGCCTGGTCACAACTGCTTGTATGAAAACTATTGCCCCGTCCCAGTCTGACTCGTGCAAAAATCTGTTTAATGAACAACTTACCTTGGGTCAACAATTTTTTCCGAAAAAAAAATATTTTTTAATTACCATCATTCTACAATTAAAATTCTCTTTAAAGAATAGTAGTACATATACATTTCTAAGGGGTGGGGTGGGGAGGGCATACAATACTGAAAACCCTGTTTTAAGAATCAGTGTATTACGAATTCCTGCTTTAAACGGAAAATTTTCTTGATCGGTGGATCTGGATCTCAGTGTTGCCAGTGGATACTTTTTTTTAATTCAGTTTTCTTGATTGCCTCCACTTTTTCGAAACGGTAAAATTATCTTTGTTTTCGCTTTAATTACTATGTCATTAAGTAAGGTGCATTTTAGCATATCAAAAAATTGGTGCCAATCAAGAATCCGAATTTTAAAAAAGTAGCCCATCTGGCAATACTGCTGGATATTCCAAATGGATATAATAATCCGTTCGAAAATAAATAATACACTTGCAAGAGACGACAGACCTGATAAAAAAGGAAACTTAACTATAACGATTTTTTTTTCTCTCTTATGTGTTTCCGTCTTAGAAGGTTTTTCGAGATAGAATTTTCAGATTTTTAAGTATCCAAGCCGTGTAAATGGATTAATGATATTGATAATAATTCAGATATTTACATGCTAATAGAGATCCATTAAAAAATTAATAGAGCTTACAATAAGATATATAGAAAGAAATGTAGTAGAAACAGTATTTTGGAACGGAGGTCCCTGTACATGCAGCCTATGGTAGAGGTCTGCAAGGGACCTAAATTTCTAGGCTCGGGCCCGTCCCGATCCATAGAAGAAAAATTCGGCCCGGCCGGTATAAACATTAAAAGTTTGGCCCGAACCCGGCCTGACCCGTACAAAAAATATTGACCCGGCCCGTAGAGAAAAAATTATAAAATTATTGGCCCGACCTGGCCCTGTATAATAGCTAAAAGTTCGACCCGGAAAAAAGTCAAAATCTCTCGGCCCGAGCCCAGTCCGGACCAAATGAATTGCTACAAAACATCCATCGATTTGGTTAAAAATTTGTCTCGTACGAAGAGTTCTGACAAAAATACTTATCTTTGATTCTTATTGTCATGTTTCCAGTTTCATTTTTATAAAAGTTATTGCGATATTTATTTATTTTTTATGAATCGCTATTTGTTGTACATAAATGTTTCAGTTATTATTAATATAGTTAATCCATATTCCATGTATTGGAGACTTAGAAATCTAAAGAATGCTATACAGTAAAATCTTCTAAGACCGAATTGCATAGGAAAGAAAAAAAATACATTATAGACAAGTTCCCATCTTAACAGGTGTAAATGTATTATATATTCTTTTCTCATGTATTAGCACATCCATTTTGCATGGATCAAGATATTTTTCAGGTTAAAAGAGGCAATTGTGAAAAGTAACCTACATTTATATCTCTACTACCAGTTTTATGCTTTTTAGGGAAAAAAAAGGCAAGTGTTTAATATTCAAATAGTCATAAAATTTATGTTTTAATATTTAAATATAGTAAAACCTCTGAATAGTAGGGACATCGGGATTATTGAATAGAGTCTTGCATCGGGTCAGGTTGTATATAAATTTCTGTTTCCATGTTTTAATGATTCTAATATTCTTTTTGCGGTTGGATAACCTAGAATAACCCTTGATAGCCATAGATAGATATTTTGGAAGTCAGGTTGTTTGCATTTTCACAAAAAGTTTGAGCAAAACTGTGTTTCAGAAGAAAATAAATATGTTTTAGTATATGAATATATTATAAAACATTTATGAAATTATTGCATAAGAAATAAAATTTATAAAAAATGTGACCATAGATTATTCCTTCTTTACGGTACAGTTAAGAACAATTTTTCTTCTCTCGGAATATGAAAAATGTTGCCAACATTTAATTTTTGATACACAACAAAAAAGCATGTATGATACGTGTCAGGGCCGAAACTAGCCTTTTTTGCAATCGGGGCAAATATGGATTTTGCCCCCCCCCCCCCGCGCTCTACCGTAAAGTATATATACAAAGAGAATTTTGCCAATTTTCTAATAGCATCTAATCTAATTATTAATCTAATAATCTAATTATCTAATCTAATATTAATCTAATCTAATTTTTAAAATTTAAAATATGTCATAATAAAATATGTAATACTGAACTACGTAATCTACAATGGCGGATCCTGACCCCCCCCCCCCAACCTCTGAACACCAACAAAAAGATTCTAAACATTATTTTTAAAATGAAATATACAGTAGAGTCCCGCTTAACCAAGTCTCCGCTTTAACCGAGTTATTTTCTTCTGATGGACTGGTGGCTTCCATTATTATGAAACAGCCATTATAAATGAAGTATATTAGGTGAAGATGAAAGAGAAAAAGAATTATGGCCATTTTTTTTCTTATTCTGACTAGAAAATCAGAGTTCTAACTTTTACGTCTGCTCTTTCATCTTCACCTAACACTTCTTTTATAATGGCTGTTTCATAATAATGGAAGCCACCAGTGCATCAGAAGAAAATGATCCATTCCAAGGGTATAATCCTTCATTTGGCACCCCTTCGTTCTGGCGCCCGGGGCACATGCCCCCTCTGCCCCCCCCCCCCCTTAGTTTCGGCCCTGATACTTGTGATAGTTTATACACATATACACATGTTACATGTGTGTAGATTGGGAGATGCCCAAATTAGCGATATAAGCATATAAATATATAAGTAGCATATTTTATGGAAGAAACACCGCGGCGTTTACGAGTTCAAAAGTTAATTTTTTTCCAAGTGCGGCGTTTACGATTTTTTTAAATACCAACTGATTTTCCTTAGTTTAAAAATTCATAAAAATACTTAAAATCGGATTTAAATATTCTAAATAAAACTTCAGACATCTTAAGATATTAAAAACGAGGCATCCTACAACGCTCAGAAAAGTTTGATTAAAGTTAGGTCAATGTGACGCTGTCGACAAAAGTAGCGTTCCGACGGATGCGGCGTTTACAACGGGTGCGGCGATTATAATATTTTTAAGCTTATTCTGGCCAATTTGAGGAGTGCGGCGTTTCTGCCATAAAATACGGTATTAGGAATTGCAAAAGTGTTCGCTAACTAGATATGTTATAGATTTTTAATATAAAAAATATTTTGGATATTCTTTTGAAAAATCTGGTCAACCCGAATCCGAATCACAAGAGTTAAAATTCAATTCGAACCCGAAAAATCATAGTCAACTCGACCCGAAACTGACCCCGAACCCGACTCGCAGCGAAAAAATATAATGCCCTGGGTCGAAAATATAAAACCCAATAACTGCAAATACTTATAATTGGGATCGAAATTTTCCCCAGGCCGCATAAACACCTCAATCGGAAAATAAAATAGTATTATTTTTCTGTTAGAAATAGGAGAATTTGTGGAACAGATAGTATCTTTGTCCCAGGTCCCAGACTAGTATCAGAAAAGAATAGAGAAAGCATATAAAGGAAAAACTCCACACTAGGACAAAAAGTCATGTTCAGTTAGATTATATAAGCAATACCATTACAAGAGGAGGCGCCAGAGATTTTTTTGTGTGCTTTGTTGCACAGACTAAGTAATTGGTGAATTTCTTATTATATCCATTTTAAAAGGATGGGAAAAAAAGAAAACGAAAAAGCCTACGGCTTGTTTGAAGTATCATTTGAGATAAAACGTTCCTAGTCTTGCTAGTGTCGCTACTAGTTCAGTAATCTAATCGTATATCCGTAAACTACTATGGTATGAATAAAACTTGGATTTCCTTGCGTAAATGCGCATTAGGTTCCCTTAGAAAGACCCCCTACGGAGGGCACTCCCTCCCCTTCGGGACCATACCCCTCGTGTAGATAATTGGTCGTCATAAACAACAACTATTGATGAAAGTTGTTGAAAAGTACAGAGGACGGACGATTCTAGGAAACGAAAACAGTGGGTACGCTTTCAATCAATTTGTCAATTGTTGGAAAGCACCTTCCCTCTTCTTTCGAATCAGAAGCAGTAATCTTTTTCATGCAGATTTCCTTTAAATTAAAGAGATTTTTTTTTCGGTAGAAAAATGCTATCAGCTTTAAATTTGGGGATGAATCACAAATCCTTAAATATACAATGATTTATTTATTTAATTATTTTTAATTATTTGATCTTTCTAGCATCAATGTGTTGTATGTATTTATTAGAATAAGAAACTATATGTAAATATAGTTTATACATGTATTTTTTAATGTATAACGCGATGACAATTGATTAAAGAAAGATTTTACTTCATAGGCATTCTCTATACGTGAAAAATTGTTATGAAAAATAGCAATTTGAAACGAAAAATGAAATCCACTTACTCAAGTATAAAATTTGAACAAAACAAACATTAATTTCTTTAGTTTCATCTGATAAAGTTCTTCTATTTAATAAGTGTTTTGTTTGCAAAACTTATTTTTTAAAGATTAACATAATAAATATCATTTGTGAAATGTACGATTTCATTAAGGCTGTTCTTAACTGCTCTGCTCAACAAGCGCAAAATGTTTTGACACATTTACAAATTCATTTTTTAACGGAAAGGTATAAAATTGGAAAGCCTGGCCATGGAAGTGATTTGGAATTGAACTGTTTTTTCTTCCATTTTTTGATCAATCAATTATCTGTTGAGTTATAAGCAATTTTGGTCACGTGACAAACACGTTTTTTGCCTGCTTTTGAGTGCTCTTTCTTCCTTCGCGCGGAAATTCGGTTCAAAATGCCCACTTTGACGCTATTTTCTGAAAGATCTATTGGGTTTCCAAAAAAAAAAAAAAAATGGAAAAAACAGCTCAATTACATAGTTTCTGAACAACATCAGCTTGTTTCATGCATTTTCGAACAAAAATAAATTAAAACTTATATCAGAAAGTTGCCCTTTTGGATTTGAGAACACACTTAATGAAATGTATCATTAATGAAATGTAGGATTTAAAAAAAGTGTTCTGAGCTGTGGTATTTATTTTTTAAATGCATCTGATTATATATAAATATCACTGTTACCATTAATATCCTTAATCCACATTCTATGGTTTGGATATTTGAAAAATTTAAAAATTCTATGCAATAAAATGTTTGGAATTGCATAAGAAAGAAGAAAAATCCGTTGTGGGCTGGTTTCCCTATGAGCAAGTTCATCATCGGTTTAAAATGCATTACATTCTTTTCACAAGTACTGTTATGCTCATTTTACATAGATCATTTTTTTTTTGGGGGGGGGGGGGGACGGGGGAGGGGGCGGTGTTAAACACGGGATTGCGTCATAGGCAGGTTCTTTTTTTCGGGTTTTACTGTAATTTAATTTTATTGCCAAGAAATGCATCTACCATCTACCCATCTTAAAGAATAATAAAAATAAATATATATGAATTTTAATTGTGGAATAATAGCGATTCAAAAATGCGCGCATTTAAATTTTTAAAAAATTGGGCCGGTCCAAATTTTACTGATATTTTTACTAGATAGGCCAGAGTAGTGCTGGTCCAGTGATTTTCAAATGAACTGGGTTGGAACGGGGACTAAAAATTTCTGCTAGTTCAAACCTCAAGAAGAATGCAGTCAAGTCCCGGCTTGGGTCGGAATATAAATCCAGTCCCGGTGCCGGCCCATCTCGTTCTGAACCTCTAGAAATAAGTAATCCACAAAACACGCTCGGAGCGAGTATTAGAAAGGAAAATTGGGCCGGGCCTATGAAGACCCTTACATCGAATAACCAAAAGATTTGTTCACAAAATTTTGTAAAGTTAAACAAAAAAATTCTAAAAAAAAATGAGTTTTTAGTGAACTTCGCTCACTTTCATAGATGAGTTTGAGTTGAACGAGTTTGTTCCAAAAATTTTGAATTTGAACGTGAACTTGACTCATTTTTGAGAAACTGGGTTTGAGTTTGAATTAGTTCGTTTATTTTGTGAGCGTACCCAACACTGCTCACAGCACATAAGTTTTACAAAGGGATGTTCATGAGGGAGTCATGCTATTTCGTTTCCTTCCTATAACTCTGTCTGTAATTGTCGTAAGACCACTAAACGTTGTTATGATTAATATGATGAGTGTATATTTTCAGGATCCTTTATATTTTTTATCAACAGCTAAATTTTATAAAATTGTGAATATAAAAGTCTGAGAAAATTAAACTCTTATAACTCGTGAACAAATTGACTCAGTGCGCAGAAATTTTGTGTGCTTGATCAATGGGACATAATTTAATATTAGACATTGTCGGATTTTTAACCACAGCCTACTAAATTTCAGTATAGAACCCGATAACCATGTACACTTTTAAATCGGATCCAAGTAGTAGCACATCGCACAAATTTCTTATATTACAAGTAATCATTTAGAGGTGGTGGCTCTATTGATATCTTATCAAAGCCTCCAAATTATAGTACATCATAAATATAAGAAGCCATGAAAATTATAACTTGGTTTGTGTATGTCATAGCACTCTCATAATTTGTATGGTAAACGTGATCTTTATAAAAAGGGAGAGAACTTTGTTGGCATTTTTAAAACCCGAGTTACAGGATTTTAAGTTGTGAGCATGTTTTGTTTTCATCTACAAATATATATGGTGCAATCATAAAAAAAATCAACAGAGCCTAACTCCCTTAAAATGTTTACGTTTATCATAAGAAATTTGTGTAGACTGCGAAAATTTGCATCCAAGATAAAAGTGTTTGTAGTTATCATGGCCTTAAAATACTGCTATATTAAAATTTAGGGGTTCCTGTTCAAAAAAAGACATAGCTCCGGCTTTATAAAGATTACATTTCCCATACAAATATGAATGTTCTACGATAATTACAGCTCGAGTTTTAAGTGTTTGAAGTTGCCAGCATCTTATTTAGGAATGGATGCTGTAGAAGTTTCTTAAGTCGATTTATCATTTATGTAATATCGCGATTCTTTAATCATAAATACATTTAACAGTGACGTTACCTTTAGAATAGGGAACCCATTTTTTAATTTATAGTGATCAAATAAGGTCTTTAATCGTCACCCCTCCCCCCCCCCTCCTGTATTATATAGTATAGTAAGTACTTTTAAATTTTCCAAGTAACTTTGATAAAATATATATTTTAAGCTTTAAAAAGTTCGTATGACCTCGGGATTCAGCACTTAAACAATAAATCAATTAAATTTAAAAAATCAAAATACCCGACTGCAACTAATTATTTCTATCAATGTGAAACTATTTTTATATTACTTACATATTTTTTTTAATTTATTTGTATTGGTGACTTTTAAATTGCGTTTAATTGTTAGTTCCTATCTATAAACACTCTTTTGATGAGGCCTATAGATGTCTATATGGTGGTTAGAGTTGCAGTAAAGCTAGAAATCCTACATACACAGCTTCCAGGTTGTGTAATATTTAAACGGAGCTTCTGACTGTAAAATAGTCAATGGAACATCGCCTTCATTTTGAAAGACCTATCCAATGATATGCCACTCAATAGGGTTCGTAACTTTTTTTCGTCTCTATCGCCATTTTATATTTTACGGCCTCCATTTTGAATTTATAAAAACAAAACATTGCCTATAACCATCGGACGGTTAAGACGAATAGATAGAGACCTCATTCATTAAAATCCATTCAGCCGTTGGGATGTTTCGAGGGTATAAAGAAATCCACATACCCAGGTACGCGTGAAACACACAACCCTTCTTTTCAGTCGGGTAATTAATGAGCTATTTTGAAAATTTTGATTAGTTCAGTAAAGAAATAATATAAAAGAAAAGGATTGTGTTTTTTCTAACTTCTGATGGCTGCTGAAATCTAAATTCAATAGTCTGTAGGGGGGAGGGGGTCTCCCATAGTCTTCTTAACTTGCATTCCAGTTCTAAAAACATACAAAAACATTTTTTATTTTTTTTACTGAAAAATGATTAAAAAGATGTTGAGGAAAAACAGAAGCATATTCAATGAATCTAATACTGAATTTAACCAATAACCTTCCGTGATGAGAAATAAAGTTAAATAAAAAGATAAAACAAAGATGTGTAAATCATACGCCGCAGTTTTATTTCCTTTTAGGTTTTAGATTATAATAAAATGTGTTTAACATAAATGCTGACATTCATGTAGTTGATGGAGAAGGATTGAAAGTAGGAGCCTCGGAGCACCCGGCTGCTGAAATTCATGAAGTGTTTGTGACGGTTTGCTCCTGTAGGATTAGCAATAAAATATATCTAATTTTCAATGATCGGAAAATGACAAAAAAACTGAAAATTTCAGATAACCGGAAAAACTCATAAATGTTTCCTCACCCCTCTCACTTTCTTTCCTTTTGCAAGAAATCGGGTTACCAATTCAGAACTATGATTTAAAGTATTTTTTTTTTATTAATTTCAAAATAATAATATATTAAAACTACAATATTCAAATATTTCCCAAACATATGAAAATTAATTTTTAAGGTAAAGAATGTATAAAAGTACAAACAGAAATTCGATGTATTTGTATCTTAACCCGAAACTGCTGTTAGCGGTCTCAGAGACTGCTGTATTTTTCAATTTTCACAAATTTTCCGTTTAACAATAGATACTGGTTAAATTTTGTTATATTTGGAGTCCCTTTATCTTCACTACTAACTTTTGAATAGCTGAATTTTAAAAATAATAGCCGTGTACGTGAAGTTTAGTAGATAAATAGTATTTTGAGAGTTAATGTAGCATTTTATTCATATTTAGATTAAGCGGTCTCACAGACCACTCACGGCAGTTATGCGACATCATTTGTCACTCCGGTTACGGGTTAACCGGTCTGACAGATTGCTCACGGTAGATATCGACAATATTTGTTACTTCGGTTACGGGTTAAATATAAAATTTTAATCTTTTCAACATAAATACTGAATAAATTTAGGAATGTATTCGTAATTGTAAAAAATTTAAAATAAAAAATGCGTTAAAAAAAAAATCGTCGTCGACACTGCCGAAATGCGATGCCCAACCCGATGCATGATTCTACTTCAATGTATTTTAATTAATTAGAAAATAATAATAAAAAAATCGTATAAATTTCAATATTACCCAAGCATGCGAAAAATTAATTTTCCTTAAACTAATGCATGAAAAGGTAAACTGAAATTCGATGAATTTGGATTTTAAATATATAATTTTTTGTTTTGTTTTTACAACTATAAAAATGGAATCGATTTCAAGAAAAGATTCTCAATCTCAAACAGGACCAAAAAATGTCTTTCTCTCCCCTTTAAAATAATTGCTTTTATCATATGAAATTTTTATGTTCTGTGACAATTTGGATCTGAGTTATAAGTGTCTATGTTTAACGGGTCCTTATATTTATGCCATATTGAAAGTTGGGGGCTTCTGTTAAAAATACCGACAATGTCCTCTTCCCCATTATAAAGGTTACGTTTACTATACAAAGTGTTTTACGATAATTGTAGCTTGAGTTATAATTATTTTAATTTTTCAGCCTCTTATATTTTTGATACACTAAAATATGGAAGGGCTTTTATGAAAAATCTATAGAGCCTCGCCCTCCTCCCTTTAAAACTGTTACGTTAATCATATGAAACTTGTGTCGACAAATTAGATTTGAGTTATATGTGTTTTTGGATATCGGGCCCTTATATTCGCACTATAATAAAATTTATGTGGTTTTTTTTTTTAAAAAAAGACAATCAATGTCTTCTGTAAAATTATGTCACTTTTTGGACCGAAATAACTAGGAACTGATATGGCATTGGGACCGATGTGTCCGTATCGAAGCCCTATGACCTAAACAGCAGGAACAAAGTCTGAGAACCGAAATCTACTCATGAATGATTAAATTTGAGCTCCTTCATTTTTAACATTGCATTCTCAATCATCAGATAATCTACAAAATTTTAAATGCATTGTATGTATATTGCTTATACCACAGAGATATTTAAGATCTATATGTTAAAAATAATGTGACATTGTCCCTTCGAGCGCGATAAGCAATTTTTTATATTTCGTAATAATTTAAACCTTATATATTGACTTTTTTCTGGGTATAAAACTTACTTTAAAAGAAAATAATAATCGTTTTGTAAAATTAGGGTGTATGCACCTCTGTCTCATGACACCTCTCGACATCAGACTCTGTATAGCGCGTTTTTCGGGTCTGAAATTTCCAGAAAACGATTAATTACTTAAAAATAACTAGAAAATAAGTAAATATGCAATTCTGCTTAAAAAATTCTATTATGTTTTTATAACATTATAAATTAACACTTACTGAGATATAAATAGTTACTTATAATTTAGTTACATTCTTATAAACGTAACTGGGATTAATTTGCATTGAATTACAAGTAATTTTCATATAAATTTTAGAAATGCAATTAGAATTAGCTCGTAATTGATTGCAATATAATTTAAATACATTTCATAGAATGTAACTTAGATTTAGTTATATTACATTACACGCTAACCAAATTTCATTCTGAGCAAACATAACTAAGATTAACTTGTAATACATTAGAATTTAATCTAAATTATATTTTAAAAACTGCAATTAGAATTAGTTCATAATTCATTGCAATTTAATTTAAATACATTTCATAGAATGTAATTTAGATTAATTTCTATTATATTACACGTTAACCAAACTGAATTCTGAATAAACGTAATTGACACTAACTTGTAATACATTAGAATTTAATCTGAGTTATATTTTTAAAGATGCAATTAGAATTGATCTATAATCCATTACAAGTTAACTGGATACTATAATTAAAAAAGTAATCGATTACCGGTTAATTGGGTTATATAATTAAAATCGAATATGAATCATCTTGTAATATAGATTATATGTTAATTGAATTATACAATTAAAAATGTAATCTGAATCATCTTGCAATCCATTACAAATTAATCTAATAAAATTTAAAAGAAAAAAATGAGAATTGGTTTGTAATCTATTACACGATAATCAGATTATGTATTTCAAAAGAGTATTTGAAATTACTTTGTAATGCCTTACATGTTAATCAATTGCATTGTGAGGGGATTATAATGTATTTTAATCTATAATTTCATTACTTTGTAATCAGATTCTGCCCAACACTGCCACACCCTCGTTTGAAGACCAAAGAGAAATCTGATACCTTAGGCCATTTGACTATCGACCATATTCTCCCCTTGGGTTCGAAGCTACAAAAGTTCGTCTACTTGGGAATAACATTCATAACCGCGCTATTGAAAAGCATTGTATTTAGAAACTGTATGCTTATGTTTTATTTTATATTGACTTTTAGAACTTTTCAGGGGCAGGCATGGGTTATACGTGGATTCTTTTCTCTATTTTAAAGTAAAGACATGCATATTTTTCATTTTATTTATAAAATAAAAATTTTAAATTTTTGTTAATACGTATACATGGATTTTAATAAATATGTATAGAAAATAATTCGTACAATATAAATCTGCAGAGTTTTATGCATGCATTTACTTGTAGTTCTGCTGCATCAAATGACGCAATAAGGTAAACAAACACGTTAGTCGTTATTTTTACACCACGTGATTCCCATGTGACGTCATGAGTATACTGTCCATTCCATAAATAAACATACAAGATAGGACACTTTCATAGAGCGTAAAGTTTATGCGATTGCAATTGCAGCGCCTTTAGTGACAATGAGGAAGAAACTTCTCATACTTGGAGTATTTTTATTACGGAGCGTCTACCTTATTGCGATCTTTCTGTTTTAATGTTATATGTTTACATTTTCAACAGAATCTTATACTTTTTTTTTTTTTTGGTTTTTTTTTTTAGCACATGAAAGGTGAATGATATATAAGTGCAACGAAAAACAACCTAAAAAATTCGACTTGAATCTTATATATCAAGTAAATACGATGTAACTGGATTTAAAACCACTTAAATCAATGTATAATTTAAAAATATACGAAATTTTGCACTCTTCAAGTCACAGAAAATCTGTCTACCCCTGCCTCTTGAAGGAAAGAATAGTTATTCAAAACATAGAGCGTAAACATATTTCTTCGACACAGGTAAATTTCGAAATCTGGTTAGTTCTACCCCATTGTCACTAGTGACACTAGTACTGTTGCTATTACAGGTTTTACCGCAAATACCCTATCATGTATGTTTATCTATGGACTATTCTTACTCGTTCAATTTCTTTCTAAGTTGCGAAACTAATATAGCGCGCGTGCAGATTTATCGACTTTAGTCTTTAAAAAAAAAGTTTGCCTTTAAAGATATAGATAATTTTTATTAAAATGTTTCTTTTTGGATTCAATTTTCGCCAATTTCAGAAAGCGGAAAAACATGTGCAAACTGTTTAAACATGAAAATGTAATTGATTTTTTTTTTTTTTTTTTTTTTTTTGAACAATTTTATATTTTAACGAATTTTATAAAAAGTTTTATATGATTTATTTAAAAATTACAATTAATTTTGACATTTTTCATGAAAAATATTAAATTCTTTGAAGTTTTATTCAACATGAAAACAAAAATAGCATTATGAGTTAAGCAAAATTGGCACTTGAAGTATACATATTTCGTTTATGACAAAAATTAAACATTATATAAGATGCGAAATTAAATTTCGAAAGATATCTGTGTGACTTCTAGAGTAATAATTAAATATTTTGCAAAAATCGATACATTAAAAGAATATTTATTAAAATATTTCTGTATATTCACCATATATATATATATATAGTTATATTTTTTATTAAAGCAGTTTTTTTATCGAAGTAGTAGTATTAGTAAGAAAATAAGATTAAATTTCAAAATACGTTTTTTTTTTTTTTTTTTTTTTTTTTTTTAACAAGTCACGTTAGAAATTATTACAGATTTTTTCATTAGTGTTGTAAATTATCAGTAAGCGAATAAAATTCATCTTTCTGTAGAAATATATACAGTGGTGGTGTTTCGGCGTAAATGCCCTTGAAGAAGAAATCAAATTTGTTGTTTATAATTTAATTCTGTTTATCTTTTATATTGTGAAACATAATTATAAAACTAATTTCTTCTGACAGAAAATCTCATTTGTTTATCTAACTTGTTTATAATCCTGGCTCTTGATCAGTATTTATAAGTAATATTATGATTTCAAGGTCATCTAATATAGATCTATTCACTTTTATAATAATTTTGGATTCTTGATGATGATTTATTATTTATTTAATGACTTTGTGATTTCTTGATATAACTTTATGAGTTACTATATTTATTTTGGTATCATTTAAATAAATTTATAAGTTTTATAATCTTGATGTCATTTAAATGAATATTATAGTGATTTATAATAATTTATAGCTAATTTAATGTGGTTTATTATATTATTATTAAAGTAATTGAAGAAGATTTATAACCAGCATATTATAATTTTTATTTTGATGTTTATTTTGTATAATATGTATCAGTTTTGAAAGGTTAGTCCTGACTCTGTAATCACAGATGTAAGGTTAAACCGTGGCTCTGTTTAATGCAGAGTGTATAATGGAAGTCTTGACTTTGCAACAAGCAGAGAACACATTTTTTTTTTTGTCTTGGCTCTGTTAGATAAAGAGAATTGTACTAGTATGGATCCATAGGATTAATGTTTAACTTCTAATGATGTCTGAAATTTACCTATACTATTTCATTTTATTTAATAAACTATTTAATCTAATAGCTCTCCCACCTCACTTGGATTTTGAAAATTTATTTGTCATCTGAATTATCGACGCCCAAACACGTGGTATGTATATATATATATATATATATATCTAATTTACAATAATTTGTTATTAAATTTTAATTTACTCAGGACAATATCATATTAATTACTAATAGTATGCCATTTTTATAGTGATTAATATGCATATAAGTATATTTAATATAACTAAAGTTATACTGTATGTATTAAAATTGGGTAATTATTTTATTATTATTCCTCTATTCTTTTTAATATTGATCTATTTTCACTTTGTGATACAAAATTTATTATCGGTTTAATGTGTTTGAATGTCCCACATTCATACTTTTTGGATTTTTATAGCTGTATGAAAATAATCCACACACTATATTTGAGATTTTTAGGTAATGGGAATTTAAGTATCTGATAATCTTCTATATACTTCCATATGTTTTTTATTTCCTGTTCATTTTATAAATATCTTATATTTAATAGTTATGATTAACGATTTTTATATTATTTTTATTATATATTTATATTAATTATTATTGAATTTATTTTATAGCATATAGCTATATGCTATATATTATCAATGTTATAGAATTATTTAAATTCTTAGTGTAGTTTAAATGAGTAAGAAAATAGAATATTTTGAATGCTTTTTTTAAAATTTTATTAACAATAGTTTTTTTTTTAATTTTTTGTGCATAATGATATATACTGTGGTTTATATTAGGTTTATAATTGTCTATATATAAAGATTTGTTTGGTATTGCTGTTGATAATTTTTTTTTTTTTTTTTTTTTTTTTTTTTTTTTTTTTTTTTACATTCATAGGCTGTCATTTGTTCATCTTGTGACATTTGAATAATAAAAATACTACTAGATGGCAGCACCAAAATTTGTCTTTTTATGATAAGTTATAAATTTTGTCTTTTGCAGCTTCTTTTCAGTAGTAATTTCCTACACCAGGTGATTTGTTTTCGCTAAATTTTGGCGATATTGTTAAATAGTAATTAAGTAATTTAAAAGTGTATTTTAGTTATTTTAAATAATGTAATTACTTTCTATTTATTTTATTTTATATTATATTATATTAATTGTATTTATCACGGTATTTCAAAATGTATTAACTGCATCCTTTGGTATCAATTACTGTGATTTCTTAACTGTTTTATTCACCTTAATCTTTACGTTATTATGGTAGCCATGTGCGAGTGGATTTATTGAAAAAAACTGAAATATTAATCGGTATGTTGTGTAATATTTCTATTTTATATGCTATAAATATTTAAATTGGTTTTATTGATTTTTCCATTTCATATTATTTGATTCTATTCTGTTTTCATTTTGAATCTATTCACTTGCTTATAATGGTTGTTCGGGCACAGAGAAAAAAAATTTTTTTTTAGCTTTAGTTTTTTTTTCTCACAGAAAACGACCATATGGCTTATATCATTGAATTCTGTGCCCTTGAAAACGTAATTCAATATATAAGCTTTTCCATTATTTGTCCGTGTCCACTTTCTTCTTTTTTCTTTCATAATAATTCTTATAATAAATTATTTGGCACTTTATTTTTTACTTACAGCTTTAATTCACAATATTACGGTTTTTGATGGTGGTAGGTTATGTTTAATTAATGGTTATATATATATATATATATATATATATATATATATATATCATCATCATCATCATCATCATCATCATCAACCGTTTTCAATCCACTGCTGGATGTAGGTCTCCCCCAGATTTTTCCAATGTTTCCTGTCTAGTGCTTTAGTCATCCAATTTACACCGGCTACTTTTCTGATTTCACCACTCCATCTTACTTGAGGTCGTCTTCTTGGCCGTTTTACATCTCTGGGATACCACTGTAGGGTGTTTGTGCTCCATCTATTGTCTTGTCTTCTTGCAATGTGCCCAGCCCATTTCCATTTTAGCCGTATAATTCTTTCAATGATGTCAAAAACTTTCGTCTGACTTCTTATCCAGGCTATTCTTTTTCTGTCTCTTCTAGTTATACCTAGCACACATCTTTCCATACTTCTCTGTGTTGTTTGTAATCTTTGTACCATCCGTTTTGTTAACGTCCATGTTTCTGCTCCATAAGTTAGGACAGGCAAAACACATTGGTTAAATACCTTTCTTTTCAAACAAAGGGGGATGCTACTCTTCAGAATAATATTGTTCTTCCCAAAAGCACTCCATCCATCTCTTATTCTTCTATTGATTTCATTCATGATACTATTATCCGATGATATTTCTTGCCCAAGGTACACATAACTTTGCACTTCTTTAATTTCAGTGTTGTTGTAGACGATTTTCTTTTTTGATGCAAATGAATTGAACATCACCATAGTCTTTTCCAAGTCTATTTTTAATCCCACATTAATGCTAGCTTCTGCCAAATCTTTTAGCATATTTTCCAATTCTTCAGGACTGTTACTGAAAATTAAAATGTCATCAGCGAATCGGAGATGACTTAAATATTCCCCATTTATTCTAATCCCTTTGTTTTCCCAATCCAGCTTCTTGAAAATATTTTCTAAGACAGCAGTAAAAAGCTTAGGTGAAATGGTGTCTCCTATATATATATATATATATATATATATAACCATTCGTATCCAGGTTATTCCCTTTCTGTCTCTTCTAGTTATACTTAGCATACATCTTTCCATACTTCTCTATGTTGCTTGTAATCTTTGTACCATCCGTTTTGATAGCGTCCGTGTTTCTGCTCCATACGTTAACACAGGCAAAATACGTTGGTTAAATACCTTTCTTTTCAAACAGGCATGTTACTCTTCAGAATAATGTAGTTCTTCCCAAAGGCACTCCATCCATTTCTTATTCTTCGATTGATTTCATGCATTATACTATTATCCGATGATATTTCCTGCCCAAGGTACACATAACTTTGTATTTCTTTAATTTCAGTGTTGTTGTAGACGATTTTCTTTTTTTTTTTATGCAAATGTATTGAATATCACCTTAGTCTTTTTTAGGTTTATTTTTAATCCCACATTAATGCTAGATTCTGCCAAATCTTTTAGCATATTTTCCAATTCTTCAGGACTGTTACTGAAAATAAAAATGTCGTCAGCGAATCGGAGATGACTTAAATATTCCCCATTTATTCTAATCCCTTTGTATTCCCAATCCAGCTTCTTGAAAATATTTTCTAAGACAGCAGTAAACAGCTTAGGCGAAATGGGGTCTCCTTGTCTTACACCTCTTCCAAGCTTGATCTTTACTTTTCCTTTGTCCAAGCAGATGGTTGCTGTTGCTTTCTCGTAAATCTTCTTTATGATATTGATGTAAGATTTGCCTATACCAATGTCCCCCAGAGATTCTACTACTGCTGATGTGTAGATATAATCGAATGCTTTTTCATAATCAATAAAGGCAAGGCAAAGAGGTAAATTATATTCCTTATGTTTTTCTATGAGTTCCCTTACCGTTTGGCTATGATCCAATGTGCTGAATCCACTTCGGAATCCTGCTTGTTCTGAAGGTTGAGCTGAGTCCAGAGCTGATTCAAGTCTTGTCGTTAAAACTTTGGTGAAAATTTTATAAATCACTGATAGTAAGCTGATCGGACGGTACTTTTTAATGTTTTCCTTCTCTCCTTTCTTGTAAAGTAGCACCATCACAGCATTATTCCAATCTTCTGGTACATCTGACTTCTTGAGACATTTGGAAAACAATAATCATCGAAAAAATTAAACGGCTAAAATGGAAATGGGCTGGGCACATTGCAAGAAGACAAGACAATAGATGGAGCACAAACACCCTACAGTGGTATCCCAGAGATGTAAAAGGGCCAAGAAGACGACCTCAAACAAGATGGAGTGATGAAATCAGAAAGGTATCCGGTGGAAAATGGATGACTAAAGCACTAGACAGGAAATATTGGAAAAATCTGGGGGAGACCTACATCCAGCAGTGGATTGAAAACGGTTGATGATGATGATGATGATGATATATAACCATTATAGAATATTACAAATCATCATCATTTTTAAATAAAATTTATAAATTGAGTATCAAGACATGATATAGACATTATACATATTAAATTGTATCAACAATTATTAAATTAACTAATCACTAATGGATTTTATAATAACTAGATCCAATCACTTATTAATGAAATATTAAAAAATCATAACGTTTAAAATATTGGAAAGGTAAATATTAGTAAGGCGAATGCATATAAAAAGATAAATAAATAACGATAAATATATAGGAAATCCTAAATATTTTAAATATTTTCTCAAGCTTTATGTAACAATAACAATTTAACTAATGAAAAAAGACCAGAAAAAATGAATCATTGTCAGCACCAATAAATTCATTGTACGAAATGTAGGATTATATATATGTCATTTTAATAAAATGTCAATATTCAATTTAGTGGAACTTAATAAAATTTATTTTTAATAATGAATAATGTGGCCGTACCACTCCGTATCTGCAGATAGGACGGACTCCATTCAGCAAGTGGTTTAGAAGAATAAAAAGAAAATTCTCATCTCTGTAGGGTTGCCACATGTAAAAGACTGTGTTGTTTTATTAATTGAGCGACAAAACTGGATAAACTGGCTACTCTGCCAAACTCGTGATTATGTGTCATCGGGCCTGCAATCCATAGTGAGAGGCGATACATTTAAAAATACACAATTTTTTGTACCAAAATTTAATGTTAAGCTACATTGTTAATGTAATCTCTAATGGATATATGACATACATTTTATGCATTTATTTTCCATGCTAGGTCAATGGCGGCCATCCAAGTGCAGGCAATTTCGGTATCAGCTACGTGAACTATGGACGCAGCAGGTAATGAGCAGTATAACTGTTTGCTTTCCGCTTAAGGTCTGGTTCAGACACTTATTCTTTCCTTTTTTCAATCTTTTCACCAGCGACTTGCAAGTACTAAAAAAGCTTGAAGAGACATTCCTTGAACAAGAAGGCCAAGATAATCCTTTCTATGGTGGTGGAATGTATTAAATTTATTGATGTACAACATATAATTTTAAGCTTTATTTGCATTTTTCTGATAATCTGATTTTTTTCGCCTAAGTAACCCTTTATCTCATAAACTATACAAGATACACTTTTGAAATTTTAAACACGCGTTTTTCTCTCATATGTACAGTCGTGAGAAAAAAAAAGTAAACACCCCTTACTAACTCTGCAAAAAATTATCGTAGAAGAAAGTTACTGGTGCCACACACTGTTAAAAATTTTGCAGCATTCTGGCAGGTCATTCGACCGTTTTTTGAAAAAACGGTTTCATAACCATACTTTAACTATATTCTGACCATAAAATGGCCAATAATATGGTCAGAATAGTGTTAAATTTACAGTTGTGTAACCGTTTTCGGAAAAAAACGGTCAAATGACCTGCCAGAATGCTGCAAATTTTTAACAGTGCACGATTGGTAATATACACTGTTAAAAATTTGCAGCATTCTGGCAGGTCATTTGACCGTTTTTTCCGAAAACGGTTACACAACCGTAATTTTAACACTATTCTGATCATATTATTGGCCATTTTATGGTAAGAATATAGTTAATTTATGGTTATGAAACCGTTTTTTTCAAAAAACGGTCGAATGACCTGCCAGCTTTTAACAGCGTAATGTGATTAAAATAAAATTGTTATTTTAGGCCAGATTTCTGAAAATTGCCGTGGCAGTCAACGTGTTAAAACGAACTTTGTTTTTTTTTAATAGCAATACACAATTTTGACACCATACATAAAGTCTACACCCTTCACTTAGCCTAAAAACAAATTTTTACGCAATTCATACCGTAAGTTTCAGAGAAATTAATTATTTTAAAACGAGTGTATTTTAGGGGCTGTATCCAAATTGATGTTTGGTACTGGATTGCTGACCGAAAGAGCCTCCTTCTTTATCAAGGCACCTTAAGCCCCACTTCAGCAGTCATTGAAGTGACTGCTAGATTACAGGATAGCATAAGAATTTCAAAATATCTAGTCACTTCTATCATAGACGGCCCCTTAAACCACCATTTTGCCGTTTTTTAAGCATAATTTGAAAACTACTTGAAAGAATAATGTGAAATTTTGGATTTCCATAAAGCAGGACATAATAAATCTAAATCCATCAAAAAAATTGTAGGTTGCAATTCATAATTTTTTCGAATATGGATTTCATAATTCATAATTCATGTCATAAAATTATAAAAATTGCAAATTCAACTTAATTATATTTGGGTATTTTAGTATTATTGCTACACAAAAAATTAGCACATTAGGAGTATAATTTCAGGAGATATTAATAAAAATATGAAAATGTAATTTAACATTAGAAGCACTAAATTTTGAATGCTTATAATTCAAAAACTTATCATTCAAATGACTTGAAATTTGGTGTCTAGGCATAGTTTGAACCGAAGATTTGAAATATCTTGTTAAAATTGGGTATTGCATTTGAAAAAAAATTAAGTTTGGGTTCGTTTTAATATGTAGATGGCCCCTAAGCAAATTTTATATACATCATTTAAAAGTAGACTTTATTTCCAATCGTTCGGAACCAGTAACTTTCTTCTACGATAATTTGTTGATGAGTTAATAGTGGGTGTTTACTTTTTTTCCCCCACGGCTGTGCATAGTTTAACGCAAGCTTTTTTAATTTTTAATTTTGTTATTTTTTAATGAATTTTACATTTTATTTATTTTATTTATTTTAGTTGTTTGCAGTAAAAATCATAAAATTATAATTATAGTTAATTTCAAGACATCCCTGTATTAAAGTACGTAAAAATATATAGGGACTAAGCTTTGAAAATTTCGGCTGATTCCTTGGAAGAGGCCCTGAGATATAGAGTAATCAATATGACAAATTTAACATTGAAAAGATACAAGTAAATCTATAGCAAATAACACCTTGTAATAATGTATTAATTTCTAATAATAAAAGGTGTAAAATAAAACGTTAAAACCAGTAAAAATACGTTTATTTCGACTGATAAGATGTTTCAACGCACCCCGAGTCATTTTCAAAAACAAATAAATGAAGCTTTTCTAAATTTGCATGGTCTATGACACGCCAATGACTCGTGGTAAAACAGCGGGCGTGTCATAGACCATGCAAATTTAGAACAGCTTTATTTATTTATTTTTGAAAATGACATGGGGCGAGTCGGAACATCTTAACAGTCGAAATAAACATATTTTTATTGGTTTTAAAGTTTTAATTTACACCTTTTAGCATTTGAAATTAATATAAGATACAAGTGTTCCACCCCTTTTATAGGATCAACAGCTGAAGTCCATAAAATGCTATAGGATATGTTTGAAGAGTCTTTTCGTTCTTGTACCACATATAGAAAATGTTGTTTAAAGAAGAGTGACAGTCAACTTCAGAAGAAGATGCTCCTAAAGATTCAGCCACCATAATAACAGAAGTCCACAAAACGAGGATAGTCACGTGAAGACACTCTTAAGCTTATGTTAATCCTATGAAAGAGTTTTTTTCAACTTCTCGTTTGCATTTCAAAATTTGATAACAATTTTGTTTTCTTTGAATAGCTTTGGTCAATGTTTATAACAGGGCTTTTTTTTCACCTTTTTCGATTTTGGGTGCAGATATATATATACAGTCTGACCTCGTTATTCCGGCATCCGGTTTTCAAGTCAGCTTATCACATCAAATTTTGAAAGTCTCGATTTTCTGTTTATGTTTTTAATGTAAATCCACTCCGGATTTTACGTTGTTGTATAATTTTCAACACCAGATATCCCGACTGTTAAGGAAAATTGTCCATTTTTCATAATCCATCTTAAAAGCGCGGAAATTAACCGGAAAGAAATGTCTTAGCCAAACTTTAAAAAAAAAATGTCTAAAATACCCATTGGGATAAAGGAGAAATTTTGTTTCAATCCTTTATCTGAATAAATAAACCCACACGCTATAAATAACCCACTTAAGCTCCAGATAGACATATCAGTCTACTCTCGGTCTTTTTGATCTGGTCAGGTGGCGCTTTCTTGTGGATACACAGCGTTTTTCATCCGACTAAAACCGAAGCAATACATTGCATTGAAACGATCAGAAATTATCTAATGCCCATTTCTGAAACAACGAATATCCATTACATTTCAATGTATAATATTGAATAAAGAATTATAGGAAGCACATCTAGGGATAAGCAAACCTTAATTCATCAACATTTCATGTAACAAAAAATAATAAAAAAATAAAGTAATCTTAAATCTGATTTTTATTTTTTTCAATTTTTTTGTGTGTTTAATTTGTTTAATAATAATGTTTTATTGCTTAAAACTGCAAGAACAGTTATGAATTCAAAATTGTCTTAAATTAATTAAAATACAGCTTTTTATAAACATATTTTTCTCGAACACCAGTTACCGCGACGCTTCACATATAACGACTCTTTTTTTCTGGTCATTGGGGTGTCGGGATAACGAGGTTCGACTGTATATATATGTGGGTGTATACATATTTCTTTGTTCAGTGATTTTATGGAAAATTTTAAACTGTTGTTTTTCTCGTTACTGCACCCATTTTTCACTAAATTCCACCAAATTTCATACTTTTTTACTTAAATCCTATATATATATATATATATATATATATATTAATATATCTTATGACGTCACTATTTATTTCCAAAAATGTAACATTCCTAATATCGATATATTCTTATAAAAATTTGCCACCAAAATCTAAGAAATTAAAAAAGGTCTGTTTAGAGACCGAGATCAGCCTACCAAAACAGAAGAAAAAATCATTTAAAATATTGATATGCAAACAAGGAATTTGACAACCACACTAACATATCATTAACATTAGCTTGCAAGTTTTGTTTTGTAACTAGCGTAGATTCTTAAGAACCTACATTAGTCATGGTAAGAAATGAATAAGCTAACTTAATCCTGCGGGAGCGTTCTTTTCCAATTTCTCGCTTGCATTTTAATATTTTTAAAGGATTTTGTTTGCATAGGATAATTGAGGATGACATCTGTTGTTTTCAGTTAGTACATTTTCGATTTTACTCACAGTTTTATTTTCTTTATAGGTGGATACTTTCACTTTTGGAATCGGTTAGAATCGATTCTACAGAACGCAGTTACATAAACCATGTAGTTAATTATACACCAAAACATGATAGCCAAAGTAGGCTGTGAAATTGGAATATTTTAAATGCTTTAAAGTATTAAATATAGATAAAAAATAAAGAATGTAATCATTTTTAAAAATACTCTTTTGTATTTTTTCTTGACACCAACTGCACAATAGAAATTAAATCAAAAATGCATTTTCTACACTTTTGATACAAATGATAATAAATTGTATCTTTTCTTTTCCTTTTCTTTCTCCTGTTTTAAAATAATTTGCTTCTGTTGATAAATAAATTAAAAATAATTATTTGATTTGTGTGTTTTTTAATCACCATTTTTTAAATTTCAAAATTAATATACATAACCTCAATTGTGCCCCTTAAGCTCAATTATCAGTTCAAGTGCACTATAATATAATTTTTTTTAACTCTGGTTGCAATATTTAAATTATATTTTATTGCTGTTATTGTCTACACTTTGAGAAAAAAATCTATATATTTAGTAATTATGTGTAGGTTTTTTTAACACACCATATTCTACACTATAATACATATTAAATGTGACACATTAAATTATAGGCTCAATTGTTCCCGAAATCTCAACTATGTTTTCAAGTACACCATAGTATAAGAAATATTGAAAAACCCTGGTTGTAATATTTAAATTGTATTTTAATATCGTTGTTTTCTACAATTTGAGAAAAAAAAAAAAATCGATATATTTAGAAATGTACCTACAGGTTTTTTTAACATACCATATTCTACGCTATAATATATTTTAAATGTGCCACCGAAGTTAAATTATATGTTCAGTTCCACCCGACATCTCAACTATGGATTCAAGTGCACTGTAATTAATATAAGAAATATTGAAAAACTCTAGTTGCAATATTTACTTTCTATTTTATTATCGTTGTTGTCTACATTTTGCGAAACACAAATCAATATATTTAAAAATGCACATTTTTAATGCACCATATTCGGCACTATAGTATATAAGAAATGCATTTTATCACTTTTTACCCGACTGAAAAGAAGGGTTATGCGTTTCACGCGTATCTGTGTATGTGGATTTCTTTTACCCTCGAAACATCCCAACGGCTGGATGGATTTTAATGGATGATGTCTCTATCAATTCGTCTTAACGGCCCGATAGTTATAGGCTAGGTTTTGTTTTTATAAATACAAAATGGCGGCCGTAAAATACAAAATGGCGGTAGAGACGAAAAAAATTTTACGCACCCTATTGAGTGGTATATCATTGGATAGATCTTTCAAAATGAAAACGATGTTTCATTGACTATTTTACAGTCAGAAGCTTCGTTAAAATATTATACAACCTGGAAGTTGTGTATGTAGGATCTCTAGCTTTACTGCAACTCTAACCATCATAGACATCTGTAGACCTCATTAGAAAAGTGTTTATAGATAGGAGCTAACAATTAAACACAACTTAAAAGTCATCAATGCAAGTAAATAAAAAAGTAGGTAAGTAATATAAACAAGTAATATAAAGAAAAATTAAGTCAATTCCTACTTAGATCAATAAGAGAATTTTTTTCTCCCATTCTTCTTTCCTCTTGAGTGGCGCTTAAAATACCTTGATTAAGAAGAGGACTCTCTCGGTCTTAAAATACCAATACCTTGATCAAAAAGAGGACTCTGTCGATTATTGAAAATTAATTAATTTAATTTAATTAATGAATTAATATTTAAAAAAACGGGATTAACATCAAGTGTCATCCACTACAAGTTTAAAAAAATTTATTTGAGCTTGATTGGATGAATAATAAGTATTTTATTAACGATTGAAAATTTGAACAATATATATATAGCGAGAGTGTGAGCTAATAGTAAGAATTGAAAAAAAAATAGTTTCACATTGATGAGAAATAATTAATTAGTTCGATTTTTACGCAGTCGGGTTTTTTGATTTTTAAATTTAATTGTTTATTACAAAAAGGTGCTCTTAGAAATATAGTCCGTTATGTCAAGTTCAAAAAGATGTTAAAAATACTTCATCTAGTGTAAATGATTAAACATTCAGTGTGAATTGTATTGAAAATAGATTGGTTGAATTCTTTTCGCTTGCTCATCATTTCCTTTCGGACTAGCACACGTTGTAATTTTCATCAAAATTTTCTTATCTTGAGTGAGAAATAAAAGTTAAAATTTCGAAACCAGTTATTTAAACATGTCACGTAACAAATATTTCGCTACTTGATCACGGACTCCTGTTTATTGTAATGAACTGTTAATAAGCACGACCGCATGCACGGCTCTACTTAAAAAACACTCCAAAACGTTCTTCGATGTGTATAGTTTTATTTCAGTGTCGTTGTGTTTTTTGTTTAGTTTAAAATATGTGTCATTTTTATTATAGCAATGAAATATCTGTACCGATAAGGCAATGATAATAAATATTAGTTTAATTATCTGTCTATCAGTGAAAGTTTTGCCGAATTACATTTAAATTTTAAATAAACATTTTTTGCTTTTTAATATCTCAATTATAACAAGTTTATAGGAATTTCCCTTGATTGTTTTACTATTGAATTTAAATTAATAAAATTTTAACTATAAAACATATTAATTTGTACGTTATCATTCGTCACCCCCCCCCCCCCCACCACCACCACCACACAAACACACACACGATGATATCGTTATCAATGTCTAAAAATTATTTTATTTTTAGATTGTTTTTCTTTCTTTTAATACGCTTGCAGTGATATACACATATCATTATACATTTATTAGTCGCAAACTTTATGGATTCAAGAAATAAATAAAGTATCAATACATGGAATAAATTTATATCAAATAACATCGAAAAGAGTTAGTTACTATTTAAAAATATTGTTACATAATGCATTTAAAAGTATTATTGACTTCCTGCACTTGACCCCTGCTTGGGTAGGTTAAAAGCAGCAGAATTTATCAATAAAACAGTTGACAAGACTCTTTGCTTTTCTTTTCTGGCAAACACAAGTATAATTTTCTACATTATTATGCTCCTGATTTTTTTAACAGCGCATAAATTATATGCGCATATGGCAAAAGATCAGGAAGGCCAAACGTTAGGTATATTTCCAAATTTTGGAATGAAATTATTTTATATACATTTAATGGCTTTAAAAATAACTTTGTTTTTTCATAAAAACATATAAAAATAATTAAAAAAAAAGGTAACAGACAATTTGGATGTAAAGAAAAAGTTACTGTAAAAAGAAAAATTTGGTTGGATCAAAAATGATAACGATATGAAAAAGAAACCCCGCACCCCCCACAGAGATATCTTCCGATATAGTGTGCCAGACCCACCTCCCACCTAAAGTGATAATAATATATATGCACAGCCCCATGTATGTACATATTTCATAGCGAGAGCTAAATAAAAATATCAGTTGAATTTTTTTTCTGATACAAGAATACAGAGTTATATGATATATTTTAATTAAGTTTTAAAAGATTATTATTTCTTGAAGTAGAAAAAAAAGATAAAAAATCCAACGAAAAATCTTTACTTTTTAAAAAAATGTCCTTTATGATTCTATTCCTATCTTTCTTTAACTGACCCGCTCTTTGTAATTATCGTCAGAATTGTTCTTATGTGAGTAAAACAATACTTTGCAAACCAGTTATTTAACTTCTGAGGGACAAATAATTGTCTAATCATCACTATCTTCTCTTTAGTTTAATAAATAATAAAGCAATTCGGAGCGTTCGAATGCACATAAAATCGCATAAACAATTTTTATGGCTACTGTTTCATAACGATATTTTTATTTGAAGGTTTCTTTAAGAAATGTTTTTCGTTCCTATTTCTTATGCTTATCACTATTCAAATAAAAATAAAACATCTGTGAATGTTTTTTGCAAATTATCTATACGAATAAAAGTTAATAATAAAAAGTTACTATAGTTAAGAAAAGCAACTCTACAATCCATGAAGATTCATAGCCTGCTGAGCTCAATTCCGCTGTTTGATTATGAGCCCTCAGATGCTATACAGGGTGTTGAAAAAGGCTGAAATGCGCATTAATGTTTTTCTTATTGTGGATACATAGAAATATAAATTATAAAATCTTTAAAAAAAATTGAATTTAAAGTATCGTTGATGAAATTGCCTCGTCATTAATTTTTAAAAAGTTACAGATTTTAAATTTTTATACGACCCCTGGGTCTTACAAGTTGTATTTAGAAACGTTTTCTTCATTCTCTGACAATTAAAACAATACAAATTCCACTCTTCTGTGACGAAATCTCGCCTAAATGTGATACTTGGAATTTTGTGAAATTTCTGATCTTTCCGATACTAAAGCGGACAGATGGTTTTTCAGCGGTGTCATTTACAAGCCCATGGACTATTATTTGGTACAGTTTCAAATCCGTGTCAGAGTCTGATACTAGCACAGGGATGGCGAACTTATGGCACGCGTGCCGAACTTGGCATGTAAGAAAATTTATTTGCACGCGAAAAAACTTATAGATCAGTTTATGAATAGCAATCTGCTTTTTTTTTTTTTTTTTTTTTTTTTTCTTACAAAAAAGAATTGTTTTGTATAACAGCTATATAATTTACTTTAAAATAATCCGTTACTTTTGAATAAATTAAGGTATTGTAAATTTCAGTGAAAGCGCCTTGTAATGTCATTTTCTCGCTAAACCATTCAACATAGAGTGTTTTCTAAATCCTTTTAATTCGCTATCAAAGGTTTTATTTTTGAAAATTGAATTTCACGAGACAGTTTGCATAGTAATATACCTAATTGACACGCTTCTACTTCTGGTTAGGTTTGATTTTATTTAGGTGTAGTGCTTTAAGTTACTTTAGGTTTTAATATATTTAGGTTTTAATTTTGAAAACTGAATTATAATTGTTAGTGTAAATAATTATATATCTATTGAACCTGCTTCTACCTGAAGAACTAAAAATGATCTGATACGGAAGTATACAATAAAAGAAAAACTCATTTATAGATTATTAATACGGAATTCGATGCGGCATGGGTATATTATTGGTTAAAATGTTTCTGGCACGTTAGATTGTTGGTACATAATAATTTTTAAATTTTTGGCGCGCATACTTAAAAAGGTTCGCCATCTCTGTACTAGCAGATGTAAGTGATCCCGTATAGAACCATAAAATGAAGGCGACGGTACATTGACGGCACAATGTGATTTGGTGACACACCGTCGATGTGATTTCACAGTGACGTGGATGTCTAATAGTTAAAGCAGTTTTTAAGCTCTTCTTTGAAGTTACACTGTTATCACTATGTGAAGACACAATGTTGTCCATTTACGAAAATGGGGATTTTCGTGACCATCTTTCATCTACCGGCTTACAATATTTTACTTATATCTTAAAAATATCTGAAAGCAATTTCAAACTCATAACCGGTTCCAAAACTAAAAACGTCCTAAGAAAAAAAAAACAGCACCCAAAATCGAAAATGCACGAAGACATCGAGTTAGACATCAGATATGCAGAAAAAAATGCTGCTATTGGTTTAATATTACTTGACGAGCGTCCTCCCGTTACTATCGTAAGCTCTTAAAGGAGCGTACAGTTGTTAAATCATAAAAAAAAAAAACGAATTTTTGTAAAACATAAGCGTTAAATAGCAACGTATTCTGAGTATATTGAATCAAACCGCACGAAAAAAAATCTTATGCTTTCATTAGTTATAACTAAAAATGTGTCAGTTGTTCATACTGCAAAATGGATTTAAAGGGTGCTTTAACTCAAAAGAGTTCTCATATTTTAATTGTGCGCACGATTTCTACTACACTACGCAATACAATTTTTACTCATCAGTTTTACGGATTTACAGGTTATATCTATATCTATAGACTGGATCGACCTTTATATTTAATTCCATACCCCGAAAAACTAGCTAAGATAAATTTTGGAATAAAATATTCAATCATTTCAATTATATATATATATATATTTATTTATTTAAATATACACAAATTATTGTACAGTCTTGAGCTACAGGTATAATCTGTAAAGGGTCAATATCTAAAAATCGGACAATTTCCTTCCACAATTTTTATTTTTTTAAATAATTGTACCAACTACCACATACAATTATATACTATGATATATACTTTGTCATTTAAATGCTGTAGTGTTTTGAGATCAAAGATGTATATTTTATGCGTGCGGTTAACTTTTATAGAAGAAAGTGTCTTTAACATCATAATCAGTGTCTAATAATTGGGACTGAGGTGATGTTTTTGTCTTAACAGCTGCACAGCCATTCTGTTGAAACATTTTGCACAAATGTAAATTATTAAATATGCCATGTGACATTTGTATGTTACATAAATAAAGTTGCAATACGTTATATATATATATATATATATATATATATATAAAGTTAAATATGGGGACATGAATGATGCTATACAAAAATACTCATCTCTATTCAAAACAAAACCTAAATATTTCTAAATATCAAATAAAGAGAAGAACAACTTATCTTCATCCATGGTGGCTAGTTGAACTTTAGTTGCTCTTGCAATGGAAATAATTCTGCCAGCGCCACCTAGTATCTGTTAACTTAAATGCGGGTTTAGAGAGGGACTGAGATGATGGTTAATCTCAGGGACAAATATATTTACTACAATATTTTATATTGCAATCTATACTAATAAAGGAGAATTATATTTTCCCATACTGTATATATGTAGATTTAAATATATAATGGCAAAAGTTAGTAATATTTATAGAAATGTTCACAGCATGCATTTAATATTGGATATTTGTACCTGGGGACAGGGACTGAAATGATGATTTACTTTGTTTAAAGCTTAAAATTGATTATTTATCCATCATTATATGTCTATTTATCATAGGTAATTGTTATAACAAATGTTACAATATATTACAGTTTTCGGTTCTTGATTTGAGTATAATTAATGAAATATTGTTGGCAGTTGACGCAAATTTTTCAATTTTCAGACATTGATCCGTAAAGTCGTAAGAGTGGAATATGGAAAAACTAATTTAACAGAAATCTTAGGCGAAATTTAAAATAAACATATGTTCCACGCTACATTTAATCATTTTTATAGTTTTTGTGAGCATAAAACATACTCTGTAATGCCTTCCTACAATTTCTAAATGAATTTGCATAAACAAAATACTCTAAATTTTACCCCAGTAATATTTTAAATATTCGAATTGTCACTTCTGTCTCTTATCCCTCACTTCATTCACTGATCTTCTGGAACACATTATTTTTAGAAATACAAAATTAAAACCAACATTCTAAAGTATAAAATAAAGATTTTTTATTATAAATTATAAATAGTTTTATATTTATTCTGGCTAGAGAAATGTTGTCCCATAGATTTTATGTCACTGCTGTCCCCTTGTATAAAAGTGTTCATGTAACTATCAAGAGGTCAGATAACATGGGGAGACAGTCATTTGGTATAAGCAACAATCTTGATTGCTGCGAAAGTCAGATGGCTTAATTATCTGCTTTTCAAAAGCAGTTACAAACTGCAAAATAGAAAGATAAAAATATGTTTATTACCTGTCACTATTGCCTCGTACTTAAATTTTTCTTATTTTTCTTTTTATTTATTCATGATTTTTTTCATGATGTAACATACTTTTGCTTAGTTATAAATATCATAATTCATTATTACTAAGATTAACTTACTATGAACACAGAAGCAATTTTCTTAATTTTACCACTACTATCCCCTTTCAATGAAATTTCAACATCTCGCTACCCTGTTGAAATTTTACTCAACCTCACATACACCACAATTTTTATTTAAAACTATTCAACATACTTATTGAACGTAGCTATATGATACTTTTATTTAAATAACTTTATGCAAAAATTTCCTATTTGAATCGAATGCAATATATCATATAAACAGGTCGATTAGAGGTAGGTAGTTAAAAGAAAAATACTGTTTAAAGTTTATTCCGGAATATTGTATGGGGAAAAAAAGTAAACACACCTTATAAACTCTGCAACTAATTATTATAGAAGAAAGTTACTGGTATCAAACGATTGGAAATAAAGTCTACTTTTAAATTATTTATATAAAGTTTGCTTAATGATCCATCTGCAAATCAAAAACTGGACAAACTTTGTTTTTCTTTTTCAATGACAACACCCAAATTTTGAAAGTATATCTTAAATCTTTGGTTCAAACTATGCCTAGAAATTTCAAGTCATTTTGATGATAAGTGTTTGAATTACACACATTAAAATTTAGAGCTTCTAATGTTAAATTGCATTTTCATACTTTTATTAATACCTCCCAAAATTATGATCCTGGATTCATAATCCTATAATTGATAGATTTATATTTATTATGTCCTGCTTTATGCGAATTCTCAATTAATTTTTTTCTTCCATGTAGTTTTTGAATTATGTTTAAAAGACCTCAAAATGATGGTTTAAGGAGCCGTATATGATTTGCAGAAAAGCATAATTTAAAAACATATATGTTTTTCTCATTTTATTGTAACACTAGCCGGAATAACCGAGCTAAACTCGGTCAAAATTAGCTTTGTGTTTATCAATAGATTATTCCCACTGAATCATTCTTGCTGTTTTAAATGCAATAAGCTTAACCCTAAGATATAGTGACCCAAAATGACCCACTAATCAATTTTTTTCGAACATGAGACCTAACACAATGCTCTTCTCGAGCCTGAAAATGATGGAATACAAAATATTGTGAAAATCGTTAGTCGTTTTCTAGATAAAATAAACTTGACCCACGTTGATTCAAAAACCCACTAACCGAAATTTATCGAACATGTGAACTATTTCAATGGTATTTTTGTATTGTAAAATGGTACAGCAAAAAAGAAAAAAAAATTGTCAAAACTGTTTGAATCTTTTTGAGATGCCGTTAGATTGATCCCGACCCATTATCACCAAAATGACCCACTAATAAAATTTTCTTGAGTATGCGACCCAGCCCAATGGTTTTATCTTGTCCAAAAGCGGTGTAGAACAAAGTTTTGTCAAAATCTTTTGAGCCGTTTTTTAGTTAGCTTGATCCTGATCCTTAGGACCCAAAATGACCCATTGATTGAATTTTCTTGAACATGCGGCCCTGCCCAATGGTCTTATCATGCCTGGAAACGGTATTATACAAAATTATGTCAAAATGTTTTGAAGCGTTTTTTAAATACAATTAGCTTGACCCTGACCCATTGTGACCCGAAATGACCCACTAATCGAATTTTCTTGAACACGAGACCTAGCCCAATGGTCTTCTCGAGCCCGAAAACGATAGAATACAAAATTTAGTCAAAATCGTTTAAGCCGTTTTTTAGATACAATTAGCTGGACCCTCACCCATTGTGACCCAAAATGACCCACTAATCAAATTTTCTCGAACATGTGACTTAGCCCAATTCTCTTCTCATGCCCAGAAACGGTATATTATAAAATTTGGTCAAAATGTTTGAGCATATTTTTAGATTCAATTAGCTTGACCCTGGCCCATTATGACCCAAAATGACCCACTAATAGAATTTTCTCGAACATGTGACTTAGCCCAATGGCCATCTCATGCCCAGAAACGGCTGTATATTAAAAAAATTTGTGAAAATGTCTTGAGCCGTTTTTTAGACATAATTAGCTTGACCCTGACCCATAATGAGCTACTAATCGAATTTTCTCGAACACGAGACCCATCCTAATGGTCTTTTCGTGCCCGAAAACGATAGATTACAGAATTTCGTCAAAATCGTAGAGCCGTTATCTAAATAAACTTAGCTGGACCCACTGTGACCCAAAAATGACCCACTAATCGTATTTTCTTGAACACGTTACCCATCCCAATGGTTCTTTTCGTGCCCGAAAATGGTTAGATACAAAATTTATTCAAAATCGATTGAGCCGTTCTCTAGATATAATTAGCTTGACCCTGACCCATTGTGACCCAAAATGACCCGCTAATCGAATTTTCTCGAACACGAGACCCATCCAAATGGTCTTTTTGTGCCCGAAAACAGTAGGGTGCAAACTTTTGTCAAAATCTTTAGAGCCATTATCTAGATAAACTTAGCTTGTCCCACGGTGACCCCAAAATGACCCACTAATCGAATTTTCTCGAACATGTGACTTAGCCCAGTGGTCTTCTCGTAATCCAAAACTGTAGAATGTAGAGTTCAATAAAAATCGTTGGAGCCATTTTTTAGATAAAAATAGCTTGACCCACAGTGACTCAAAAATGACCCAGTAATCGAATTTTCTCGAACACGTGACCCATCCCAATGGTCTGTTCGTGCCCGAAAATGTTTAGATACAAAATTTAGTCAAAATCGATTGAGCCGTTCTTTAGATATAATTAACTTGACCCTGACACATTATGACCCAAAATGACCCACTAATCGAATTTTCTCGAACACGAGACCCATCCCAATGGTCTTTTCGTGCCCGAAAATGGTTAGATACAAAATTTAGTCAAAATCGATTGAGCCGTTCTCTAGATATAATTAGCTTGACCCTGACCCATTATGAACCAAAATGACCCTCTAATCGAATTTTCTCGAACACAAGACCCATCCGAATGGTCTTTTCGTGCCCGAAAATGGTTAGATACAAAATTTAGTCAAAATCGATTGAGCCGTTCTCCTGATATAATTAGCTTGACCCTGACCCATTAAGACCCAAAATAACCCTCTAATCGAATTTTCTCGAGCACGAGACTCATCCCAATGGTCTTTTCGTGCCCGAAAACAGTAGGGTGCAAAATTTCGTCAAAATCGTTAGAGCCGTTATCTAGATAAACTTAGCTTGACCCACGGTGACCTAAAAATGACCCACTAATCGAATTTTCTCGAACATGTGACTTAGCCCAATGGTCTTCTCATAATCCAAAACTGTAGAATATAGAGTTTAGTGAAAATCGTTAGAGCCGTTTTTTAGATAAAAATAGCTTGACCCACAGTGATCCGAAAATGACCCACTAATCAAATTTTCTCGAACACGTGACCCATTCCAATGGTCTTTTCGTGCCCGAAAATGGTTAGATACAAAATTTAGTCAAAATCGATTGAGCCGTTCTTTAGATATAATTAGCTTGACCATGACCCATTATGACCCAAAATGACCCACTAATCGAGTTTTCTCGAACACGAGACCCATTCCAATGGTCTTTTCATGCCCGAAAACGGTAGGGCGCAAAATTTAATCAAAATCGTTGCAGCCGTTTTCAAGATAAAATTTACACGCACACGCACACACACACACAATTTTTGCTCGCATTATAGTATAAGATTTGGGCTGGCAAGAGGCTAAACATATTAAGCGAGGTAAATGGTCCTATTGGCAAGAAATAATACATTAATAGGAGTGACATAGTCATCCTTTAGCATTTAAAACAATCGAGTACCAAAAGTAAATTCGGATATAGCCCTAAAATATGCTCATTTTAAAATAATTAATTTCTCTGCAACTAAGCGTACGAATTTCATGAAAATTTGTTTTTAGGATAATTGAAGTGTGAAATATTTATTTGTGGTGTCAACCATGGGTATTGCTATTGAAAAAAAAGTTTGGGTTCGTTTTAATATGTAGATGACCCCCCCCCCCCCCCAAGCAAGTTTTATATACATCATTTAAAAGTATACTTTATTTCTAGTCGTTTGGTACCAGTAACTTTCTTCTACAATAATTTGTTGCAGAGTTAGTAGGGGTTGTTCAATTTTTTTTCCACGATTGTTGTACATTACTTACTACCTTATTACCCGACTGAAAAGAAGGGTTATGTGTTTCACGCGTATCTGTATATGTGGATTTCTTTATACCCTCGAAACATCCCAACGGCTGGATGGATTTTAATGAATGTGGTCTCTATCAATTCGTCTTACGGGCCCGATGGTTATAGGCTATGTTTTGTTTTTATAAATTCAAATTGGCGGCGTAAAATACAAAATGGCCGTAGAGACGAAAAAGATATTTCGCACAATATTGAGTGGCATATCATTGGATAGGTCTTTCAAAATGAAGACGATGTTTGATTGACTATTTTACAGTCAGAAGCTCCGTTAAAATATTATACAACTTGGAAGTTGTGTATGTATTGTGGATCTCTAGTTTTACTGCAACTCTAACCATCATAGACCTCATCAAAACCATGTTTATAGATAGGAACTAACAATTAAACACAACTTAAATGTCATCAATGCAAGTAAATAAAAAAAATAGGTAAGTAATATATACAAGTAATATAAAAAAAAATATTTTAAGTCAATTTCTTCTTAGGTCAATAAGAGAGTTTTTTTTCTCCCATTTTTCTTTCCTTTTGAGTGGCGCTTAAAATGCCTCGATCAAGAAGAGGACTCTCTCGGTCTTAAAATACCTTTATCAAGAAGAGGGCTCTCTCGATTATTGAAATTTAATTAATGAATTAATATTTGAAAAAAAACTGGATTAATATCAAGTGTCATCCACTACAAGTTAAAAAAAATGTATTTGAGCTTGATTGGATGAATAATAAGTATTTTATTAACGATTGAAAATTTGAACAAGATATATATATAGCGAGAGTGTGAGCTAATACTAGGAATTGAAGAAAAAAAATAGTATCACAATGATGAGAAACAATTAATTAGTTCGCTTTTTACGCAGTCGGGTTTTTTGATTTTTTAAATTTAATTGTTTATGTTTTATCTATTTCTAAAAAACTGTTTAAAATGTAACTTATATTTTCCCCTAAAACACAGAGTGAAATCACCCACTTATTGGAGAATCGCCATATAAAGAAGGACCTCATGTAATCATTTCGCATAATATTTGCAATCTTCATCGTAAGTCTGAAATTTAATTTACCCTCTGGAATTGCAAATAAAGTTTCATTTGCAACTGAACTCTAAAAGAAATTGAACCATATTTAAAAAACTATTTTGTAGTATATTCACATTGCGTATTCCGTATTTCCGAAGATGCATGTCTTCTTCCGTTATTCCATTTCCTTGTCTCGATATTTCATGTGTTGGGAAATAAATGTGAATGCTTACCTAGAATAAGAAAAAATTTATGCATATATGTGTTTAAGAGAATAAGAAAAATAACGTATCATTAAATTTACAAGTTTTAAGATAAAGGGCTAAGGCTAATAAGATTATGACCCTTTCAATGATAGACTAGAAATTACTTTAAAAAAAATATAGTATCTGTAATATCTTTTTATTGTTTGTTATATCTATTCAACATTATATAATATTTATGATTACTGCAATTGTTAAACTTTATTTTTCAAACTTGGCAATTTTTACACTTTACATTTTTGTTACATTTGCATGATTTACCTATGTATTTCATACAGCGAACAAATATACCATTTTGATTTTGTTACATGTAGAGTGGTATATAGCCAAGGGTCACTGTAGCTTCGCCAACCTGTAATAATGAGAAGTTCCAGGCTGGGTATCGTTCCATGTGATTTAGTCGGTAGAATGTCAGCACGCTATACTGATGGTCCGAGTTCGAGTCTCGGCATGGAATATTTTCAACTAGACTGGCCTTTGCACCTTTTAAGCAATTAATTTGAATTTTGATTTTCATTTGAAATTGTGTATGCAAGGCGAATGTTTCTCTCTGGAAAAATTTCCATGTATTAATATAGTCGAGGGTGTCAGTATTTATAAAATATTAGAATAAAATTTATTTCCCAGTTCTCTCATATTTAGAAAAAGAAATAAGACAGAAAAACCAAGCCTCCAGCTTAGATTATAAAATACTTGAATACAGTATTTCAATAGTTGAAAAAAAAAAGATTTTTTTTGTTCATTCCTATATATGATCTATAGATTGCTATTTGGACTATGTAATGGACCAAGTAATATGAAAAAAAAAAATGGTTGTATTTTAAAGCGAGAAGCACTACTGAAAAGCGCTTCCAGCAATTATTCTTCATAGGGAGTACATTAGAAAAATACTTTTGAGTGTCTCTGTAAGTGAACGACAAATTATATACCTCATTTTCAATAACGAACATGCTATAGTAAACCCAATAACATGTATCACTTTCATGGAAATTTCACTATATTTACGTGAGTTATAACAAGGACCAACAAAGCCAATTCATAAATACTTTTCAACATTGTTGAAAAGTATTAAAAAAAACACAAATATATTTTTGCCATTTTCCATCCACGTGTTACCTATTTATTACAAATTTATCTGTCTATTACGGTATAAGGTTTTTTTTTTTTAATTTGCACTTCATTTCGCTCATATATGAAAAAAGTTCTCTTTATAAAATAAATAATCTTTGTTATATTACATTGTTACATTAATTTCTTAATTTATATAAAATTATGTTTTTGTAATATCATTAAATAAGTTATATTTCTACAGTGCCAATAATTTGTGTATTTCCAGAAATTTTAAGAACAGAGTTACACATTTCCTTATTCACTCTCACACATCAACTGGAATTTTTAACAATCAGTGACAATTCTGGTAATTTAGTATTCCCAACATTCCATTTCCGAGCCACAAACATATATATAAGGAAGAACTTCATTTATTCTTTTCACAAAAACTTTCGCAACCTTCTTCGTAACTCTGAAATTTAATTTACCTCCGGGAGTGCAAAATAAAGTTTCATTCGCCATTGAACTCTAAGAGAAATTGAATCATATAAAAAAAAACAAAAAAAAAATTCAGATTGTATTCAAAAACATATTCCGTATTTCCTAATACATCTGTCTACCTGGAATAAGAACAAAAATACATGTTACTAAAAGAAAGAATAAAACAAGGTATCATTGAATTTACAAACTGCAAGAGGATGGACCATGGCCGATAAGACTATCCCACTCATAATCATAAACACAGATATTACTTTAAAGAATTTTTCAGTGTAATATTCTTTATTGTTTACTCTATCTATTCAATATTATATAATATTTACGACTGCTGCAATCGTTAAACAGTTTTTTTCTAGTTTACAAACTTGACTAATTTTACAATATGTACACTTCTGTTATTATTATATATATACATTTTTTTTCGTTTAACACATAGCATTTAACACATACAAAACGGTAGTTCTTTTTTTTGTTTTGACATTTGACATATGAACTAGTATTTTTAACAATCAGTGGCAATTCTGGTAATTCAGTATTCCCACCATTTCATTTCCGAGCCAAAAAAATATATAAGGAAGAACTTCATTTATTCTTTTCGCAAAAACTTTAGTAACCTTCTTCGTAACTGTGAAATTTAATTTACCTTCCGGGACTGCAAAATAAAGTTTCATTCACCATTGAACTCTAAAAGAAATTGAATCATATAAAAAAAAACCAAAAACATTTCAGTTTGTATTCAAAAACATATTCCGCATTTCCTGAGATGTATACCTCCTTTCATTATTTCATTTTCTTTTCTCGATATTTCACGTCTTGCGAAATAAAAATATATCTGTCTACCTGGAATAAGAAGAAAAATATATATTATTAAAAAAAAGAAGAAAACAATGTATCATTGAATTTAAAAATTGTAAGATGATGAACTGAGGCCTGTAAGACTATGGTCCTTTTAACGATAACAATAGAAATTTCTTTAAAGAAATTTTCAATGTAATATTTTTTATTGTTTACTCTATCTATTCAATATTATATAATATTTATGATTGCTGCAGTTAACGGATCCTTTTTTCTGCTTTCCAAACTTGACCAATTATAGTTTTGTTTTACAATTTTGTTAAATTTTACCTATGCATTTCACGCAGAGCAAATTGGAATTCCTTTTTACTTTCGTCTATCTTTACAAGAAGAAAGTATTGGATTCATGAAAATTTTCTAATCCCGGTTTTCGACGGATTTACACATTTTAGGGGATAGGGAATCATAAAAACATGTTTTTACAAAATGTCTGTCTGTGAGTATGTCTGCCCGTCTGTCTATGTGTGATACAAATTTTGTGGGCGCTTTAACTCAAGAACCAATGAACAGAATTTGTTAAATCTTTAGATTCAGTTAGTCCCTGATATAAAATGCTGCTGATTACATTTTGGTGTAAATCGCTCAAGATGTGGCGCTGCTATGCTGCGTTTTTCCCGATTTCCGTAATAGCTATATCTCAAGAACTAATACACGGATTTTTATAAAACTTCAGATTCCGTTACTTCTTGATATTTCGTCCTGATTACTTTGTAGTGTAAATCAACCAACAGGTGGCGCTGCTATGCGGCGACATTATTCATGATTATCGCAATAGCTCTATCTTAAGAACTAACGCAGGAATTTTCACCAAACTCCAGATTCAGTCAGTCCCTGATATAATTTAGAGCTATTTAGTTTTTAGTGTAAATCGCCCAACAGGTGGCGCTGCTAGACTTTATTTATCCCGATTTCCGCAATAACTGTATCTCAAGAACTAATTCATGAATTTTCATCAAACTTCAGATTCAGTTAGGCCCTGATATAAATTAGTCCTGATAGGTTTTTGGAGTAAATCGACCAACAAGTGGCGCTGTTTTGTAGATTTTTTTGCGATTTTCGAAATAATTCTACCTGAAAAACTAATGCACGGATTGTCATCAAACTTCAGATTCAGCTACAACTTGACATTAGTTGTTGCTGATTAGATTTTGGTGTAAATCACCTAACCGGGGCACTGATATGCTTTAATTTTCAAGAAATATTAACATGTGTGAGATAAAAGAAAATGCTTAGATTGCCACATCCGACTAGTCAATTTCGATATATATATCGGTTAAGGGCAACAGGATTTATAAAAAATAATATAAAATTAGTTTCCTACTTTACTAATATTTAAAAAACATTTTACAAAGACATTTTAGAAATTTGTTTTTCACATATAATCAATTTATTATACACAGAAAAAACGAAATTATCATTTTGATTTCCATATATAATTATGTTAGGCTTAAAAATTGTTAAAAATATTAAAATAAAATTTTTACCTCATTTCTGTAGTCTTGTAAAAAAGGTCTCTTAAATAAATAAAGTTTGTCATTTGTAAAGTTTGTATCACATTTTTATGCAGTAATGATATATATATATACATATATATTTATAAAATTAATTTAAAGCTGTATTTTTTAATATCATTAATTACCTATCGTGTCAATTAAAATACTTTACAAAAATTTTAAGAACAGAATTACATATTTTGTTATTCCTTCTCATAAATCAAATAGAATTTTTAAAAATCAGTGGCAATTCTGGTATTTTAGTATTCTCCCATTTCATTTCCGAGCCACAAAAATATATTTAAGGAAGAACTTCATTTATTCTTTTCACAAAAAAATTCTCAACCTTCTTCTTAACTCTCAAATTTAATTTACCTTCCGGCAGTGCAAATTATAGTTTCATTCACTATTGAAATGAAAAGAAATTGAATCATATATATATATATATATATATATATATATATAAACACTTCCGATTGCATTCAAAAACATATTCCGTATTTCCGGAGATGTATTCTTCCTTTAGTTATTTCATTTCTTTTCTCGATATTTCATGTCTTGCGAAATAAATGTATATCTGTCTACCTGGAATAAGAAGAAAAATGTATATGATTAAAAGAAAGAAGAAAACAATGTATCGGTGAATTTACAAATTGCAAGATGATGGACCAAGGCCGATAAGACTATGACGCTTTTAACGATAAACGCAGAAATTTCTTTAAAGAATGTTTCAACGAAATATTCTTTATTGTTTATTCTATTTATTCAATATCATATAATATTTATGGTTGCTGCAATTGTTAACAGTATTTGTCTGATTTGCAAACTTGACTAATTTTTTATTTTTTACACTTTTGTTATTATTATTATTGATTCAATTTACCTATGCATCTCAAGCGAAGAAAATGGTAGTTTCCTTTTAATTTTGACATATATATCGGTTAAGGACATCGTGATTTATAAAAAATAAAATAAAAGTAGTTTTCTAGTTTGCGCATATTTTAAAAACATTTTACAAATATATTTAGCAATTTGTTTCACATATAATCTACTTATTATACACACAGAAAAAAACGAAAGTATCATTTTCATTTTGATATATGATTATGTTAGGTTTAAAATGATTTTAAAACATTAAAATAAAAATTTTACCTCGTTTTTATGTTAATGAAAAAAAGTCCTCTTTACAAAATAAATAAAGTTTGTTATATTATATTTTCATACAACAATGATATATATGTTTATAAATTTATTTAAAGCTTTATTTTTGTAATATAATTAAATATTTCTACAGTGTTAATTAAATTACTTTGAAAAAATGTTAAGAACAGAAATATATATTTTCATATTCCTTCTCATAAATTTAACTGAAATTTTTATCAATCAGTGGCATTTTTGAAAATTCAATATTCCCAACATTGCATTCCGAACCACAAAAATATATGTAAGGAAGAACTTCCTTTATTCACTTCGCACGAATTCCTCAACTATCTTCGTAACTCCTAAATTTAATTTACCATCTAGAAGTGTAAAATAAAGTTTTATTCACGATTGAACTCTAAAAGAAATTGAACCATATTTTTAAAACATTTCAATTTAAAAAGAAATACGTATTTCTTATTTCCAAAGATGTATTTCTTCTTTGGTTATTCCGTTTCACTCTTTCTATATTTTACATCGTGATAAATGAATATGTCTTTGCCTACCTGAAATAAAAGGAAACGTTATTCAAGCGTGTAATTCCCCTTGTAAAATAGTTTAAAGATCGATATATACTTCGAATATCCGTTTTTATCACCATGAAACATATCCATTAAATTTACAAATTGCAACATACCATTTGTTTACTGATTAAGAATTTTTATAATGATGGTTTAAGTTATTTTAAACTGTATAGAATACGTCTTTTCTTTTGGTACATGCATATGTTAATTATTAAGTGAAATAATACTAAATCACAACAGAAACAGATTCATTGTAATGCTTTTTATTTTATCGTTTGCGTATCACAACATCTCTAATTTCGCGAATAACTTACATAACTAAGAAATATTGCTGGCAGATTATCAATTAGTTAACTTAAAAATAAGGATTTTAACTAATATACGAGGGTAGGCTGATAAGAAATGCACACATGCTTGTAGAGCGCGAACAAAATGATCTTCAGAAACTCGCCCAGTGGCATGTGCAAGTAACATTCTCCTTCTATATGCATGCGTGGGTTTAAGGTCGTTGAAAAAGTTACACCTACTGAGATTCATTGGCCTTTAAAGGCCTGTTGATAGGTCTACTGTAAATCAATGGTCAATTCAATTTCGTAATTGCGAGCCTGGAAAAGCCATAATTGTTGATGAAAAACGTAGCGGACGTCTGATCACTGCCACAGACGATAAACACCGCAAACGTGTCGACGGTTCAATTCAAAATGACCGGCGAATCACTCAAAAGCGCATCGTAAAATAATCTTACAATATAACAACACTCGTCTACCCACTTTGCCCGCAACTGCAGAGACTCTGCGAAATCTGAAGTTTGAACCGAATCTACACCCTCCTTACTCCACCGATATTGCACCTTGTGATTATATTTTTTCTACTACTCAAAACCTCAAGGATAATTATTGTACCTCATGATGAGGTGAAGCGCGCTGCCCAGTCCTAGATTCGAGAAAAGTCGGAAAACGTTTTCAGTGACGGAATAAAATAACTACACGTTGGGAGAAATGTGTTAGCCTTAATAGTGACTATGTTGAAAAATAAATATATGATTTTGAAGCTTAAGAATTGTACGTTAATGTACAATTCCCAAATCCCAATTATCCCGATCTTGCTATTTGTTTTTATTCGTGTTCTACAAGGATATGTGCATTTCTTTCCAGACTACCATAATAGAACTAAAAATGCTGCAAATTTGAAAATTTGAGTTGTCGAACAAGTTTATGTAAGAGTCCTCATTAATAGGGAAAATCCTGGTTAGATGCCCCTGTCATTGTATTTCAGCTGTTGGACATGTGGCGTACCTAGTACCGTTATTCTACTCTCAATTCTTATAAAACTATCGTAGTACACGAAGATACAGCGATTTACTTCTTCAAATAAACAGGTGTCGAATAATGTGTTAGTTTACAGGTTGCAGCCATATTTCTTCCTACTTCGAGAGCCACTAGCTGAAGAATCTATTCCAATCAAGTAGGATGGCCAAAATCATTGATTATTTTTTGATAAAAATCCTATTTATCTGGTATTTATATTACAGTAATATTTTTTATGAAGTTCTACATAAATTTTGGAGTAGATAGGTTAAATGTGCATTATTAGGTGGGGGTTAAGGTGTGAAACTATACCTGACATAACCTAACTATTATTTTATTTTGTTGAAAAAGGGATTGTTCTATGTTATTGCATGTAGTTAACTCCATCACGGAGGCGTTCCCAAAATTATAGTTAAATATATTGCATCTAGTTAGCCCCGTCACAGAGGCGTGACCAAAATTATATATATATATATATATATATATATATATATATATATTACGCTAACATACGTTGCACAGAAATCGCGATTATTTGTTATTATCTAATGGCAACGCCCGAGAAACGCATCTCATTGGTTATTGCGCAAAAGTCCTTTGGCGGGATTTAGGGCGATAGCGTTTATGTTTATTTACATTTCGCCGTGGATTAAAGAGCTCCATGATGTTTCGCTCTTTCACTGCAATTATAGAGCTTCAAAATATAATTTGAAGTGACCGTAAAAGATCTCGGCAAATGCTTGAAAGTGAAGAAGAAGCCGAATTAAGAACAGAAAATCGAAATAGTTTGGATCGAGAACACGGTTAAACACAGAGCATAAGCGATCGCTAAAATAGGCTTAATAACCGTAGCATGCACGCGTTTCCTCTGAAATACAAATTACTGATTTAAACGTTCTGGAGCATAACTGTGAGACTTTGAGTAAAACGTGCAATTTCTGCTAAGCACTGTATTGGCAATATGAATTAATCAGCAGCAAGAAATTTACAAAATGTTGTCATGACGTTAATTTCGTTTACCCCCCCCCCCCCCCCCCCCGCCTCTCCTCTGTACAGACCTGCGATACAAATTTCAGGTTCATTTAAGAATATTATTACGGGCCCACCAGAAGTAGGATACGATAAAACCTGCTTAGACGAAAACGATCAGTGATATATTCCGTATTATGCAGGTTATTTAAATTGAACAAAGCATAATAACATTTTTAGGGAGAGCTGGAATTTTTTTTTTGTTTAATCTAGGATTCCTTTATAAACAGGCTTTACTCCATTAGAAAATAAATTTGCTGGATGGTACTTTTTTAAAAAATCTATATAGTAATATTTGCTTACAATTTTATTATTTCTTTTTCATTATTACATTTTATGTTAAATTTGTAATTGCTTTTTCATCTAAAGATTTTAAATAAAAAATTAAATTATTGAAAATATAATTAAATTTTAATTGAATTCATCAATTAATTTGGAATAACAAAAAGTATGAGACATATAAAAATCAAAAAAATTAACCTGTGAATTTACACAACTTTGGAACTGAACTAGGGTGAGACCCTGGTAATTTGCACCGTCTCCACCCCCACCCCTCTCTGTACGGACCTGCGATAAAAATTTCAGATTCATTTAAGAATGTTATTACGGGCCCGGGCAACGGCGGGCGGGTCAGCTAGTATAGTTAAATTTTGATGCACTTATTAAAGGTAGAATCAGTGAAAAGAAAAAAAATGCACCCAAATTAACTTTGCTTCAAATAATCTTATAAAAACGTGACTTGTTGGATCCGATTAATACTAACGACGATTAATTAATGCTATACAGTAGAGCGCCAATTATCAGAACCTCAATTATCCGAACAGCCTATTTCTCTCATTTTTTTTTTTTTTTAAACCGAACTTCCATTTATCCGAACAGCCTATTTTTCTCAATTTTTTTTTTTTTAATGATGAGACCGTGTATGAAATTTAAGATGAAAAAGGAATTGAAGAAATGAAAACGAATGTCCTGAAAATGACCCACGTCCATCACATAACGAAGCCTTTGAATGTCATCAAGCCTTTGGAATCAGCCATGAAATGGCTGAACGGCGGAAGAACTCTGATCCTATTCAACTAACGTATTTAAGAAGATTTCGAGTTACGGCAGCATTGGAAAGAACGTCTGATTTGAAGCAAGTAACAATCGAAAACTTTTTTGTTTAAATTGTAATCTCTGGAGTTAAGAAAATGATAAAAAGAGAAAAAAGATATTAAATGATAAAAAAGTAAGCAAAAGAAAAAAAACTGGTTTTTAAACATGCTAGCACTAACTGGTGCAGCCAGTCCTAAGCCTGGATAAAGTGTGAAGGTTTTAGAGTAGTCAGGAACACTCCTTAAATTGTCTGTTCATTTATCCGAACTTTTGCTTATCCGAACTAGGGTCGGTTCCGACTTGTTCGGATAATCGGCGCTCTGCTGTACTTAATTTTTGATCATAGGGTCATCATAATATAGGAATTGTAAGAGCAACAACAACAACAAATCAATATTAACACCTAATTTTTACATCAAATTTGGACTTTTCGTTAAATTTTACCTTTGGTAAAGAAACGAGAAGTTATTGGATTGAGAATTTTGGCTGTTTAAATTTGGAAATACTAAAGCTAAATTTATTTTTAATCCTATCAAAATAGATTGCAAAGCAAATAGTTTTTTCAACCCTAACTTAAAAATTATTTCAGTTGCAATTTTGTATCACTATATCACTAGATATCGATTAATCTTAAAAGATTGATAGGTTACTATTCATGTTTTTCTCGAAAATTAATTTCGAAGAAATTTTTTTTTTCATTTTCCTTTAACTTCTTTTGACTTTCAAATAATGGTTAATTTTGCGTTAGTTGGGAGTTGCAGTAACAAATTAATTCGTGATCTGGAATTTGCAATTTAATGGGAAATATCAGCGTTACAGTGGCTTGGATGCGATCCTTCTTCCATGTCACGTGAAGACAATGTTTTCCCGTTTGGTATTCGAAGGTTCAATTAACAAAAAAATCCAAATATGTTGTCAAACTTCAGTGTTTGTATTTAAAATTTAATGTATGTTGCACACGACTCAGTAGACGTTATTACTGATCTGTTAGTACCACTCACATATTTATGTGTTGATTTGAAGAAGAGTTAGTATCGGGTGTATCTTCTTTTCCCACGCAGTATACTTACATGAATTGTTAGTTATCAATTTTCTGAAAACGTTTCAGTAAGTTCAACATTTTCTCGCGGAGTTTTGTTATGGAATTACCGTGATACTTGTGATGGAAGTTACAAAAATATTCTAGAATATACATCTCAACAACTGTCAATGTCAAAAATATTAATACCCAGTCTCGACCATTTGTCCCCAGAAGTATCTGCGTATTCTCCTTAGAGACCTTTTCGTTTTGCTCCTTTAATGCATTCAAATATTATATGAAGTTCAACAATGCTTGCGAAATATTTTAATAGATATAAGATCTTATCATTTTTTTTTTTAATTCTCTTCTGACAACTTGTTTCTCAACTTTTCTGAAAAAGAAATTACTTTATGTCTAAACAGCAAAAAAAGCAAAAATACTCTTTTAGTTTCTACAGAGTGGTGCAAATAAAATTGGTCCAGATGAGTCGTCATTTCTGATGTGATTGCAGCAATTCCACAAATCCAGCTTCAATCTGCCTTCCACAACTTGCTGACCAGGGCCCAAAAGTGCCAAGAGATGAATGGTGCTCATTTTCATCATTCAACTAGTATTTCCTTTCCTTTGATATGTTTCTTTGTAACCTGGAACTCTGTTCTCCGGGCCACTTTTATTTGCCCCACCCTGTACTATATGTAAATGTGTCCAAAGTTTAAAATATCACACAAAACGATCTAAGGTATTTAAAGAGAATTTTTGTTCAGCTTTGAAACTTCATACGGGGATCCGTTTGTATCTGTTTAATATGTGGAAGATTTAAAAAAATCAACATTACATGTCCTTTATAATCCATTTTAAATTATTTTTTAAGTGATTTTTTTTTCATCAATTCAAAAATAATTCATTCATGAAAAGGCTAACTAAAATGTTTGCTGGATAGGCCGTCATATTTTAAGAATGCAAACTTAAAAACACTTTTTTTTTTTTTGTAGCTGCAATTTTATTCTTATACCATCTGGTTCTGTACTCCAAACAGCGTATCGCGTACCCAGAGCCAGACCTAAAGAAATTTGCGCTAAGTCACATAATGATTTTAGGGGGCTACTGCTCTCACATACTTGCCGTCTGGTTAGTTATGTATGCATTTGACGGTGAATATTCGCAACTTATTATTATTTGTATTCAGATTATAGGATTTTTATGAACAAAAAATAATTTTAATGCGTATTAAATACATCCAGTTTGCAAATAAAATATGTATCATAATCTAACAAACAGATTTTCAAAAGAGATAAAATGATTTGCGGGCCCCTGAAATTCCAGGACCTCGTGGCAGCAAGCGAAAAAAAAATCCTGCGTGTACTGCTCTAAGCACATAGCTTATCAATTATGCAAACTCGAAGATCATAATGGTAATGGAGAAAATACAAAGGAGAAAGACAAAATACAAAAATGAAGTTGAAGATTTTTGGTTTACAAAGATATTCGACTTGAGACTATACCTGTTTTAATCTAATCCCTGTTTTAAAAAAACTCAGCCTCATGAAGCAAGTTAAAGAATGTATTGCAATAATTAACCCCTTCACGACGAGCGTCGAATAAACGTGTTGTATAGAGTACTCGGAACCCCAAATTATTCCTACCAAAAACTATAAATTTGGCTTATTTTATCACAGAATTTCTGAAATTAAACTAAGTACAACATTCAATTTGAAAATATTGATTATAAAAAATTAAAAATTATGTAAAGGAAGTTCGTCGCGAAGGGGTTAACGCGTTCACTGCCAAAACTATGAAGTAAGAATTTTCAAATTTCTTGTTGAAAGTCTTTTGCCGCCACAAATTCAGAAAGGTAAATTCCACTTTACTAATACAGCGAAATTTCTGCCAATAAATAAGGCATTTTTTTTATTCCTAAAATAGTGGTGACAAAGTAATTAAAAAATTAAAGTCACGAGTATATTTGTGGTTGGCAGTGAATGGGTTAACACGTTGACGGACACTTGCCTCTATAGCCCTCAAAGCGAAGTTCACTATGTGGCATAATGATTGATTGACACCAGGATTTACATGAAAAAATATATGAAAATAAGTAAAAGCCTAATTTCACACACTGTAAATTGAAATGTCTGAAATTCAGACACATAAGTTTCTGAAACGGAGTGTTCACTTTTCAGACATTTTAAAGTGTCTAAATTTTTAAGACGCCTGTATGTGTCTAAATTTAAGACATTTCAAATGTCTGAAATGCATCCATGTTTGACCATCTTTAATTTCTTCAAAAACAGCCATTTTTTCGGAAAGCCTTATACACAGAAAAAAATCCTTTAAAATATAAAAATTTTACCGCCAGTCAAGACGCCAGTACAATTTACGTATTTTAACGAAAATTTTCTTCAATTTCTGGAAAAATTTATTTATTTATTTATTTATTTTTGGAAATTTCTGTATTTAAAAAAAAGGGGGGGGGGGTACACACGTATTTCAATACAAGATCTCGCACATTTTGCATGTTTAACTCATTTAACTCAATTTTCAACATTACACTTGCCCCTCGCAGGATACGAACTGGGGACCTCGTGGTTACTAGACTGGTCATCCTATCCTCTCGGCCACACTTGCACAGCTGAGAATCTCAAACATTGTTACTGACTTATGACTCACAATTTATTTTACGGTAATTGTAAATATTTTGTTAATCTACTTACAATTCTGAACTATTTTACACATCTTTTCTCTAGAATTTTGAATATTTTGCTTTTTAATTTCCTGCAATGTAAGATTAGCAGAAGGTTTTCTACTTCTACCGAAGAAATTTTCAGAACAGAAATATTATTGTTAATACAGATGACACGTTATTTTTGAAATATTAAAATATTTAAAATGTTTTAACAGTGCATATGTATATATATCGCATATATATTTAATTAATATCTATATATATTTAATTCGGGCTTGTCCCGTTTCAGTTGTGTGGGTAAGGGGGTGGGGGGGCGTAATTCAACGCCCATTAAAAAAAAATCAATTTCTCATTTAAAAAAAATGCATATATTTTTGCCCAAAGCCTGTGTTTAATGTTAATGCAAAGGTATGTGTATATAAAAGTGTGTGAAGGAATATAGTTTTCTGTTTTTTGAATTTTTTTCTCTTTTTTTCTTCAGATCGGTTGAATATATGGCAATTTTTTTTTAATTGGACTCATTAATTCCTATATATTCCATATTCCATATGCCATATATTCTGAACAAAATGTCTCAGTTATAAATATTGTATATAATTTTTCTTCAAAAATAATAAAAACCAGTGTTTATATTTCCGCAAATAATTTTTTTCTTCCTTTTTTCCGATCGAAATACAGGAGGTTAAAATTTTTTGATGAGACTAATTTTCTTACGGTGAAATGAGATCATTCCTGAGTTAAATCAATACTCAATCATTAGCTAAAAAGTTATGTAGTAAAAAATTTCAGAAATATTCCATATAATTCCAAAATAATAATAATAACGAATTAAAATAACTTCTCAAAACACCGTCAAAAACTTAAATGCGCAAAATTATAATAAGTTCGACTTTTCTTATTCAATATAGATGGCACCACAGTTTTCGGTATATTTTTCAATTATTTTTCTTTTGCGAAAATTTCGTAATTAAACTTGACATTTTCTTTAAATTTCAGAGGGAAATAGCATCAGCATACGCTTTGGATACCACACAGATTCAGTGGAGCATCCAGAATTGCGATTTAGAGGGGACTAGCATATTTTAGATGTAGTGTTATAGTCGTAAAAAAAATGCAAGCGTCGTAACCAGCTGGAAAGTTTGGGTGTAATTCTCAATGCTTTTAAGATGTTAAATAATGAAATACTGTACTGTACTAATATATACCGTTGTTTTTGCGATTTTTTTGGTGTGTTTCCGTATTTGGATAATTTTAAAGTGTTGTTTGCAATCAAACAATTTAAAGTTTTATTATTAAATTATCAAAATATTATGAAGGTTAAAATGTGCAAAAAGGTGCACTGGATCTTAAATTTATAATTAAGTAAATAGTTTTTTTTCTAAAGTAAATTTTAAAAACATTAATTAATTAGTTTACTTAAGTATAATTAAGTAATTAATGTTTATAATTAAGTAAATTTTAAACATGCTATAATTTCGAATTTCATAACAAAATTTAAAAAAGAGAAAAAAAAATGTGGGACAAAATTAATATCTTTTTAAAAATTCCGATTTTTTAAGGATCTATTAAAAAATAATAATATTATTTCATAATTAAAAAAAATAATATCTAGTCTAGTCTGGGAGAGGCTTCAGCCCCCTTAACTCCCCCAGTAGGTGCGCCAATGCACTAGTTTGAATATAAATAAAAAAATCATGTCTAATATACGTGAGTTTAGAAAATTCTGATTGCGAAATATGTGGATTTGTCCTTGAAAGATTATATTTTACCTTTTAAATGGAGAAAAATGCAAAAAATGGAAAATTTTCTGGAATTTACGGAAGAAAATTTACATTAAAATACGTAAATTGGCGTCCCAATTGGCAATATAATTTCCATATTGTAACGGTTATTTTTTACAGTGTATAAAGCTTACAAAAAACAGTGAACAATTGATTGCCTATAGCCAAACTTGCAGGGTGATCAAAAATGGATGCGATTCAGACGTTTGAAATGTCTTAAATTCAGACGTATATGCGTGTCTTAAAAATTAAGACACTTTAAAATGTCTGAAATTTGAACACTCCAGTTTCAGACACTTATGTGTCTGAATTTCAGACATTTCAGTTTACAGTGTTTATACCATGATCATATAGTAAGACACTTAAGTGTCTTAATTTCAGACACCTTTGATGTCTGAAATGCCATATTCAGACACTTAAGTGTCTGAATTTAAGACGCCCTTATTTGCAGTGCGTTAATTAAATAATGCAAAATTTAGTTTTAAAATACTGGTGCCAATTTAGGAGTTAAATTTAAGTGGTATATGTAATATACCGGTGCTCTTCAAGGGTTTAAGAGCCATATTAGAACACTTGTTTATAAAATGAATAATGGTTATGTAAATTCATCATAATTTAATGTGATTAAAATTATTTTAAAGCAATTTTAATTCTTTTTTCTTCTCTTCTGTTGCAATGTTTTTTAAATAAATTTCAAAATGCACATTGTAGGGTAAAAAATAAGATCTATAGTTACCCTGAAATTGAGCAAACAAAAGAACGAAGACAAAGACAAAGATTTTTCCCTAGAGGTATGGATAGTAGAGATGTGCATTATCTAATGCATTAGGATAAATAGCAATGTTATTGTTTTATAGTTTATTATTTAGTAAGAGATTAACAGAAAGTCCCTGATAAATTTGGAATTTATCACCTGCACAGTATTAAAAAATTAAAAATAAATAAATAATTAAAAGATGAAAAATATTTTTTTTACAAATACATATTACTGCTTTATGATAGTTACTGAGTTATGATACTTAGAATTTTAGGAATTTTCAATGTTTTAGTCACTATAAATGGAAAAACGTGTTTTTAGTGCAAGAAAATGCTGAAAATGAATGAAATTCAAAGTATCATAACCAGTTAAGTTAAAGCCACAAACTGATTTTAATGGTATAGATTTTTCTCAACACAAAGCAAAGTCTATACTTTCGTCCCAAATTTATTTCAAACATTTTGTTTAAAGCCTTCTAATTAAAACATCTGTTGACAGCATACACAGCGAATAGTTAGTTTTAAATTACAAAAATTAAAGAAAAGGATGCGGGAGATAAAAAAGGTGGGAAACCGATAATCTTGATCAAACATTCCTGAACTTTGGTGCGCGGGATCCTGGAAATGCTTGAGTTTATATAGAGGGTTTCGAAAGTCTTACGAGTTTTATTGTTAGCAACATTATAAATAAAATAATAACAAATTTCTTTGCCTTCCCAGCCTATCAGTAATGAAATCTGTGGCTCACTAAGAAGTAATATGCTGCTTTAGCTTTGCTTTTTATTATCTCCTTTCGTAAGTATCACCACATATTTAACAGAAAACAGTTTTTCCAGAATTGTTTACTGGAAAAAACTAATATAGAATTTCAATGAATGTCCATTTAGGTATAATTTTTGAACATAAAACTAAGATATTCCTCATATAATGGCTAAGAAAAGTTAAAATTTTTCTTATAGCGAAGATGTAAAAACTTTTTTTTTATATGGATGAGATAATACTGTATAATTCATTTTATGATTGATGTAACAGATAGTTTTGCCAGATTGGGTTTTTTTTTGTCCCCAGATTGTTGATTGTCACCGTTTTCTTTAAATTGAAATATTCGGCCTTTTTATGAATATATTAAAAATACTGAAAAATAAGGCGAATTATACTATTTAAAAAAAGTGGTGACCGTCAAATAATCTGAATAAAAAAAGTCCCCTATCTGGCAACATTGGTAACAGATTTTACCAATCTTGTAAATTAACAATAATATTATAAAAATAAATTTACCTTGTAAAATGTGAGTACTTGTGAACGTACATATATAAAAAAAAATATTTCGTATTAACTGATATATAGAAAGGAGAAAAAGGGGTAGGATATAGCAAAGTGTACATTATATCAAAACAGTACCGAAATCACTAAACTGAAGAGCCGCTAATGTAAGTTATGGAAATAACTTTAGCAATATTGTACGTAGTTCGTCTAGGTCTAATAGATAAGTATATCATGCTGACTTCATTATATCACTTGTTCAGGTACATTACTACAAACAAGTATATAACATGACTTAAAAAATATACTTTAAAAATTATTATTTTCCTAAAATTCTACCAATAATAAACAAAAATATTTCTCTAAAAATAAATACTTTTTTTATTAATAAAAATTCTGAAATTTAATTTTATAAAAAGGAATTAAATAAAGAAAGAATTTTAATACAAAGTAAGAAATAATTAAACGCATTGTAAATATTAATGGCAATAATTTTACTAGGAGACGAAGTTAAATTAATCAAAAAGTCATTACGAGAGATTACTTGACTTAGGGCAGAATTATGCGAGTGGTTTCGTTTGGAAAGAATTCAATTAAAAAAACATTTTTTTGTCTTTAAACATCAAACTGTGATAAGAAAATATTACTATTTTTTAATATAAAACTGATTTTTTTATATTTCTAATTATAATTAATTTACTCTCTTAGAAACATTATTTTTAAATGAAGTAGTACAACTTGTGAAGTGCGTTCGGTAAAATATCCAAATGTAGGTGTAATCAAAAAAAGAAAAAAAAATTCGCATAAATTATGCACTTGCTGAAAGTTTTGAATACGCAATATTATAAGAACAGAAAATTTATTTTTGTATATTTTTGTTTAAATATTTCCTTACTAATGCAGGACCAACTCAGCCTAGCAGTTAGCATACTGGCGACAAAATGAGGAGCTTATGCCGAAATTCGCGGGTTCGAAATCAGCCCTGTCTGGGAAGGGTTGCTGTGCAATGTTTTAAGGGTTTTCCTTGTATACGAGAAGAATAATTTAGATAGATTTACCGTCAAAAGTTATCCTGAAGGTTTTTTCTCTAGTCAATACAAACAATACGGGCTGCTACTTAATAGAATTCATATCCCATAATATTGTATTATTTAGACTAATGTTTTTTATCAATCGGCAGCAGATCAACATAGGCTTTTAGCTCACAGGCTATCAAAGTCTTAGAGCTAAAGTGCTCGCCGGTTCTGTAAGTATGTATGTACGTATGTATGTATGTAACGCAATAACTCTTGATAGAAATATCCGATTTGGTTCAATAAAATTTTCTAGGATAATTTTGGTAAGGGGCTTCCCTAATTAGTTTTGGGGGTTCATTGGTTAAGTATAAAGGAGGAAAATGGAGGCTTATCCCCCTTAATTGAGATAAATGGGTTTTTCATGTAGAATTATCCAATTTTCTTATACAGGTTTATTCTGATAAGGCGCTTCCCTGATTAGATGTGGAGATTCATTGGTTAAGTATAAATGGGAGAAACAGGTGTGTGTGTGTGGGGGGGGGGGGGATGATTCCCCATATAATTTATTTTTCGAGGGGCATTGTTTTTTGAAATAAGTATATAATATACAGGGCAAGTCAAAATGAATATAGTAATTACAAACGGCTATAACTATTTAATGGAAAATAATTTATCAATAAGATTAACACAGAATGTAGACAGAACTTCAAAATTTCTTTACGTAAGGCGCAAGTGCGGTGAAGCGGAAGCCTACGCATGCGTGAGTTGAAACTTCGCCACAAGAAACCTGTTTATTGTAGGCGTCTCATTAGTAAAAATGGCGAGTCCTTTTGCAGAAAGCATTCTGCGTGTTAGAATTTAACAAATGTCATTCTGTTATAACAGTGCAGCAAGATGGGGCACCCCCACACTGGAGTACGGAGGTTCGCACACATTTAAACCAACATCTTCCAAAGCGTTGGATCGGTCGAAGTGGAGATGCCAACGATGTCTTCTGCTCTTGGCCACCGAGATCTCCGGACTTGACACCGGGCGATTTTGTGTCTCCCATGCCTAAAACAATTGAAGAACTCAAAATACGCATTTGTAATGCTCTTGTGTCGGTGACCGAACAAATGCTTCAGAATGTATGGCGTGAAATGGACTATCACCTAGATGTTGTCCGTGTGACCAAATGGTGTCACGTAGAACATCGCTAAATTTTGTGAAGTGCACAAAAATCATATTTTGAGGTTACATACACCCCCACCTCACCACTTAATTTGTAAAATATCTCCTCACCACTTAAAGGTTAAAATGAGAATTCCATTTATAAAATTTCAATAATCAATAAATAATATGATACAAGAAAAAAATAACCCGCCCGTAATAAAATAAATAATTTTCGACGCAAAAACGTATTTTTGTAAAAAAATACATTTGGAACATTTTTAATTTTAATATAAAACCCGAATATTTGAGTAACATTTTGATTAAAAAGAAACCAAATATGTAGTTTTTATAAGGTAATTTTCTTTAAAGAAACCAAAAGAAGGTTTCTTAAAAAGAAACCAAATATATAGTTTTTATAAGGTAATTTTCTTTCTCAATCAACTTTATTTTCTTTCGTTTTTAACATGTAAATGATCAAGAATGGCCTAAATTATTTACAATTCTATGAACTTTCATAACAAAAAATAAAATTTACGTCCAAGCAAAATAAGAATTTGGGAATCTGAAAAAAACGTAAAATTTTTATGGCTTATCCAATACTAAAGTTAAAGTAGTATAGGATTGTAGTAGGAATATCACTCCAGAAGAATACATAACTTTTTCAAAATCTACGCTCTATTCAATGCATTTTTCTTTTTTGCCTCTTTTACGTTTATTTCTTTAGGATATTCCCATATTCCGACATTGTCGTTTATATATGCACACATATATAATACAAATTTTGCCATCAAATAACGTCCGAAACACTGAACTAATTCTAAACTAATTAGGACAGTCTGTTGATATTGTATCGCTGTTGAGGTCATTAAGTATTTAGCTTTTATTGTTCTTTTACATGGATATTCAAAAACAAAAATCATGCAAAACTTGCGACAACAATAACGTGCAAAACTCTAATATAATTCGAAACTAATTTTGGTACATATTGATCTTGCTATTATCTAGGAAGACGTCGCTAAGCAAATATGTATCTCATATAGTTCATTTATATTAACACACATATTCCTCCAAGAAATGCAAAATTTGACATCACGCTAGTGTCCAAAACACTGAAACAATTCAACCTAATCCGAACTGTGTATTCTTGTAAGTATCTTAAAAGACTTGGTTAATCAAGTATTTGTCTCTTATAGTTCGCTTACTGGGAATGACAAAAGTAAAAATCATGCAAAATCAACATCACTATAACGTCCGAAATACCGAAACATTTCGAATCTAATTGGAATAGTTTATTGACAAGACATAACAAGAATGAGTTCCTTAATCAAATATGCAGTTATTATTGTTCTTTTACAGATACCCACAACAGTAAAACATACAAAACTTGACATCATAATAACGTAAATATTACTGAATCAGTCAAATCAAATTAGAACAGTGTATTGGTCTTGCGGTATATTCGGTGAGTTTGTTAATAAAATTTGTAATTATTATAATTCTTTCAAAGGAATCCACAGAAGAAAAGCATGCAAAAGTTAAAAATTCTGAATAATTTCAAGCATAATTCGTACAATGTATTTTTCATGCAAGTATCTTTGATGTGTTTGTTAATCAAATATGTTTTTCATTTTCTGGGACAGGCTTCTACTTACTGCTAATTTCTTTATCATTCCGTAGCTTTATTTTATAAAATTTGTCAATAAGAAATGTTTTCTGATTACCTGTGAATTTGAAGCAAATAACAGTTTATTTCCTTTTGAAAAGAGTAATTTGTACTTATCGTTCTTTTAAACAAACTCACAAATATTTTTAAATTATCTTCTAACTCTTTAAGCAACAGACATCACAATCGTGATGGTCAGTATCATTACCTATTATACCACGCGTTAAGTTGGGATTTCTTAAATGCTCATGAAAGATGAAGGAGATTTCATAGTCTCAAATTTTGCTTTTGGATAGCATGTCCAAACACACTGATAGGGAATGAAGGCTTTGTTTCGGTTAAATAACAAATTACAGAACATTTCTTGTATCTTAAAGAGTTACATGACATTACGTTTTTTAAATATATTTTAGTGAGATTATACATATTGTGAAATAGTCGTATCAGTTTGGTAGCTTAGAAAACGTTTCAGTTTGACTTATTTGTTCGTTTTTTTGTTAATTTGTCTGCTTTTATATCGATTTTTATAGCAATAAACTATTTATAACACCTCCTGCATTATAACAATAATTACACATTTCACCATTACAACTTGTAGTGTTGAAAGAAAAAATGTTTATTAAAAATATGCTTCAAACGATTACTTGAAATATAAAATCTAATTCCTCAGTTTTATTTATGTTCAAAGCTTCGTACAGATTTTCTTACTTTAATGACAAAACAATAATTTTAAATTAAAGGAAAATCAAAGTGTATATTTTATAAGTAATTATCTGTTTTAAGAATTTACTTAATCTTGTAAATCGAAGAATATATCGGAAACAATGAATAGAAGTTTTTGTTCTTGAAAATAATGCCATTTGAGACTTCAGATAATGACAAGAAAAATGCTTTCTCCACAGCTTTCTAATTAGAACATAAATTCCAATTAACCAAATCTATAGGGAATAGGAAATATTATTGGACGAATCAAATGAAACTTCGCAAAGAATCAGAATGTATAACGTACAGGAAAGAAAGGATTTTGCATCACTCTCTGGTTTTACAATGTATACATTAATAAAATAAATTAATCATTTTATATTTTACGAGTCTTTCTTAAAAGTATAAACTGAATCCTTTGAAATTATCAGTATTATATTTTATTCATTTCATTGGCAATATATTTGTAAAAATTTTATGAAGACTTCCAGTTTTACGATAAAAATTTAGGGGTTTAAACATATGCTTTATAATAGGTTGGACTTCTTTATTATTAAAACAAATTTCGAAATAATTTTATAGAAAAATACTTATTTTTGTTTACCTATGCTCTGATCAACGCATACAAGTTTTCGTAATATCAAATTCTTTTCTATAATGGAATTAACATAGTGATGAAAAATTTAAAAGAAAATCAGTTAGCAACTATGTTTAATATCTTTGATCCTACATGCAGACACACGCAAAGAGAGTTAAAAAGAAAGATAAAGAACACAAATAAGAATTGTTTGTCGGTTGGTTTTGATTGGAGAAACGTCAGCAATAGAACGGGTTGAAAACCAATACATCCAAGCATCCGTTACTGCTTTTAATATATGGGGCATTCTCACAATATTTTGACTTTCATGTCCCTGAATAATAATTTTTATTTTAATACACTTTTTGTGATTTTTTTATTTCATATACTGGGGAACATCCATTGAATGATTGCACAACAATATTAGCGAGATAAATAAGTTTTGGACGATGATGGGGGTCCAAACACCTGGAAAACTCCTATACCGTCCCGTGTCCCTGATGCTGATTTTTAAGTTTGGAGCTGTCTGGATAAAATTGCTTCAATAAAAGTAATTCGATGTAATTTTTTTCTGAAACTGGAACTATTGTTTTATATAAATATGTACCTAAAAATTAACCTGCACACATTTTTAGGTTTGTTATTATTTTTTAAACTCTGTCCCTGGGTTTTAGATTCCTTACCATCTCTCTTCTAAAATTATACAGAAAATCATTTCAGATGCAGCCACAGAAATTTTTCAAGTTTTTTCTCATGCAGAAGTATGCAGAGAAATAATGCCTAAAATTCTTTGGCAGGAAATTTACTGTAGATTTTAAATCAGCATTTAAATACCAATTTCAAGCATCGTGGCTTTACTGGTAGTCTAACTCCCACGGTTTATTCCTGCACTTTTTCCTGGTAAATTAAAAAAATAATAATAATTAATTTAATCCAATTTTAACAACTCTTTCTAAAAATCAATGAACATTGTGGCTATCACTTTGTCTTAACATGATTTTCCTAAAAATAGGCGGTAATTTACCTTACCGTTCCATCCTTAACGTCCCTTTTTTTACCATTTAGTGCTTTTTTTTCCAATAATCCCCTTTTTTTACCTTACCGCTCCTTTTTTAACACCCCTTTAAGACAATGTTATACAAAAATTCTGTATTAAAAGTACTACATTGTTATTATTTCTTATTTGAATGTCCTGTGTGTACCATGCAAATTCATTATAAGTAAAAATTTAGAAGAAAATAAAAAGTTATAGGGGTAAAATGGTAAGGAAAATTAAGCTCGCAAGTTTAACTTAAACCCAGTTAAATAAAAAAATTTTCGCTGCTGACCATTTTTCTTTATTTTGAATCATTAAAGCATTCGTCTATCAGATTAAAATGTTATTTTAGCAAGTTTAATTTTGTCAGATTTTTTCCCCAAAAGTCAAAAGATTGTGAGAATGCCCCATATGTTGTCGTAAAGTAATTACACAGTATAAAGCCATAATTATTTAATATATTTAATCAAAAGCAAAAATATACATGCATGTGTATATTAACACAAAGCTATCAGGATTTAGTTACCAACTTAGATGTAGAACCAATTTCCAAAATTTAAAATCCATGAAATAATCACAAAAGAAAACTCTTGAAATATATATAAACATGGACCCGGATACATTTTTCTATATTTTCAGAAAGAGAGTGACCTATCAGAATACTGAAGTTTGCCTAATTTTTGCTATTTTCGAAAATATCGTAAAATTTTCTTCTTACTGGTCACTATCGTTTCTAAAATAGCAAAAATCTATCTGAACCTCTTCTTTAAATGTAAGAAAAGAGTCGAAAATAACATGTGATGGTATATTCTCTAAGAATTAAAATAAGAAAGATTTTAAGAAAAATAAGATAAGAAAAATCATAAACTTTTCCACCAATGATGCACTGTAAAAAAAAATACTGCCAGTTTTCCGATAGGAATCGGAAAAATCGTTGCCCTTATCGTACCGGAATAATTTCCAACCCCCTCTCGGAATAAAATCCGTAAAATACCGTTTTATTGACTATTTCCTTATTTTTACGGATTTTATTCCGAGCTGGGTCGGAAATTATTCCGGTACGAAAAGGGCAACTATTTTTCCGATTCCTACCGGAAAACTGGCAGTATTTTTTTTACAGTGTGCTTGTAAGATGATTTAACATGTCTGTGCAGCTGCTTACCGCCAGTGGCCAATCGTTATTTTTTTCACTTCGTTGTAGCCAACATCCAGAATTTGTATTTTCTCATATTCGCGATGTCGATAAACTTCTTCGGGACGAGCATCTTTTACATTATTAACGTCCGGTACGGTATGCTATTTCTTTCTCCCAGCTTATTTTGTGTCGTCTTTAAAAAATAACGTTACCTTACAGAAGCCAGCCGTAAAACAAAGCAGTACGATTAAATACTCTAAATCAATTTTTTAAACTTCTAAGCATCGCACATTTTCAATTTTTATACCGTCGTATTGGGAGAAAAAATTTCTTTTTAATGGAATTTGTTAGAAAATTGCATCTCCATTTCTTTTCGAAATATTAATTTTTTGGTAGTTTTTGGAGCCATTTGCTTAATATTGGCAACGGAAGTACTACATTTCTGTAGAAAGTAAAGGATATATAGTTGGAAAATATTAATTATATAATTTTGCTGCCATTTTTTCATAACAACCGAAAGAAAATGTCATTAAAGTACGTGCTATTTATTTAAAAAATATATAAACGAAGGTTTATTTTTATTTTTATTTTATTTTTATTTTATTTTATTTTATTTTTTGGCGGCCGATTATCTACTGGAGGGATATAGGCTATAAACGAAGGATTTCTGTTAAAACATGGAGCTATTATTAACAGTATTTAATTTTAAGTATCTTATATTAATGTTACAAACAAATGAAGGCCTATGAATCATAAGACAGCCGTATTTTTTATCGGGTTTCTTTAATGACGGCATCTTTTTGCTGCAATTCAGGGCTCGAAGCGTTCCTAAAATTTTCACACTTTGCTACCACTATTTTAAAAAGATAAACTTTACTGTAGTTCTATTATAGATATTGAAAGAATCTATCTCGAAGAATTTTTATTTAAAATACTGGTAGCAAAGTGCGAAAATTTTAGGAACGCTGCGAGCCCTGTGCAATTGTGTATTTTTTCACGATAGTGACGTCCTATGCCTACTTTACCGTAGATGTTTGAGTGGGTCGTAAATGTGGAATTCTTAAGCGGATGCGAATGACGTCATTTTGCATAAAATAAAAGCGTGCGCTGCAAGTCTTAAAAATGAAATGTGTTTTGTACTATTTATATATACATATATTTTTTTTCGTCGGGGGCGACACTAAATTCTGAAAAAGCAGAAATCCTATTTTCTAGTCATTGATATTTATTGTGTCCTTTAATAAATTCGAGTACTACTTGATTATTCCATCGACCAATTTCACCCAATTATACAAATCGCCAAACTATTCGTCAAATTATACAAATGGAAAATTGTTGCCATTCTAAACTTTTAAGATAGGAAAATTAATAATTTTAAATTTAAAAGAATTCCCTAAAGAATAGGGTTACTTTAATGATGACATTTATGACGTCGCCACATAACAAATATGAAATTTGGTTTATTTTTTTCACCGGTTTTTCCGTATAGAATTTTTCACATTATTTAATTACTTTAAATCTTTAATTAACCCCTTAAGCGTCGCGCCCGATAAGTGTAGGCTACTTTTTTAAAAAATACAGTTTGTTTAATTGACACCACTTTTTTTAAGTAGAAATATTCAGCTTGCTTAATAGTAGCTAAAATGACGCGAGAATAAAACCAATTACACTATTTAAAAAAAAAAAAAAAAAAAAAAATGGTGGGAATTAAACAATCTGAATTTTTTAAAAGTAAGCCTACATTGCACGTGAATCACGGGCGCTAGAATTAAGATGATAAATAGTGTAAAAATTTCAGTACAGAAAAACTGTTGTTCAGATTCAATGATTTCGTGCATCCCATACGTGTGAACCAATGATGGAACGTGGTGTCATACGGCTATTGAAAAGTGGTTGTGCATGTCAGCGCGAACGTGTTAACCCGTAACCAGAGTTGAACCATAATTGGAAAGCTCGCTGCTTATTATATGCACTCAGTAAACTTGCATTATTCCCAAAACATGGTATATACTTAAAACAAATAGTAACTCAATAATTATGCCATTTTTAGAAAGATCAAAACATTTTTTATTTGATTTTTTGTACATAAAAATGACAAAATCTGTGAAAAAAAAATACACTTTCAAATATAGAGTTTAAAACATATTTTCGAAAAGTCGATTAAAAAAGTTCTTGGTAACAAGCTTAAGTGCACATGAACATGATAAATGCAAAAAATGTTTAGTAATTAAATAATTTTAGAAAAATCGAATTATCTGAACTTAAATAAAGATTTTGAAAGTCATTTTCACATTCTTCACAAACATGGTAGGAACATTTGAGACTTATAGGACTTTTGCATAGTCTGCAAAAATATTGTGTCTTTCTTTTCAGTTTTGCACGACAACAGTAAAACGTTTTTCGGACACTCAGGCCGATTTTTTGTTCTGGCATATTCAAAATGTTATTTGAAGTCCGCCGAGAAGCTGGGTTACTTTGAGGCCTATAGCTACAATGGCAGTCGCCTCGAATTATCATTTATTTTACACACAGAGATAATTACATATTGTTTTTACATAAAAATTTCGTCAACATACAAGGACGATATAGCACAATAAAATTTACAGCACCAGAGAAATACAGCTGGGAGCTCCACAAAGAGTGTGCAACCGAGCCAGCGGAGTCGAACCCAAGGATCTTCATACGCTCTACAAGTCATTTGCGGCGGGGTATCTTAACCACTCGGCCATGGAAGACCCTTCAAAATGTTATCATCATCATCATCTATATTTCAGTTTCAGAGTCACTATTGCGTTCGTTTATAACACCCAAATTCTTGTCCCAATCAACATTGTCACTCTCACAATCATCAATATCACTCTCTACTTCACTCATCCATTGCTGTAATGTTTGTTCAAAGTCAGGATCGCTATATCGTGCCTTTTTACTAGGATCGGGAAAACAAGACATTTTTTATTCGAATACCAAAACCCTCACAGAACCGGAGTGAGAGGTCTTAGGAGACCGTGCTGAAAATTTGGCGTGCTATAACGGAGGGGGAAACGATCCAACAGTATTGTGCACATGATCACGAAGAGCATTCAAGGTCATTTGAAGGTACTGAAAGCCATCTGTCCTCAAAGTACGGGGGTTACACGATATTTATGATGATAGATTAAAGGGTGTCTCACAGATCGCATAACTCCGATTACGGGATTTAAATAATATCTTGGAACTTTTCTGGTTTCACAATCGCCTTTCAAAAAATTTATGATAGATTCTCCCCCAGAACCACGGTGTGCTTCAGTGGTAAGTTGAACCCTTTCGACTCGGGCGTCTCTTACTCAAATTTTATTCATTTGACACTACTTTTCGAAAAGAAATTCCTTTCAAGTACACAATTGCAAAAAATGCTCTAATTAAATAAGACAAATTTTATTTTCCTTTGTTACTGCTGCCAAAAACAAATTTTGCAAAGAAAGATGATGTCCAATATCTGGATATACGAGGTGCAAAGGGTTAATATTTGTGGTTTTAAAACATAAGGCAAATTGTGAAGCTTTATATAACTTGAAAATTCTCTAGGCACTAAATGAAAATTAAAACATATCTTTAAGCTTGAGTACTTATTTACTACAGAACATATTTTTCTAGTAGAAAACTTTTTTGAATATTACAGTATTCCTACGCATTTAAAGCTTGATACTTCTATGGAAATGAATGGAAATCTTTGTTTCAAATTTGCCAAACAACTCAAAAAAGTCGTTTCAAAACAGTTTTACATATTATTCAAATTTTCCCTTTTTGCAGTCACTTTTAATAGTGCAACAAACAAATTAAATTTAATAAACATTCTTGCCGTAATTTCTTACGTTTGACAGCAACCTTTGACGTAGACAAAAAAAAAAAAAAAAAAAAAAAAAAGAAAAGAAACCTTAACAAAAAACATTCTCATTATTTTTACATCAAATATATGAATTCTAAATAAGATGTGAATGTTTTACATTAGTTTCTTTATGCGTTGACTGATACTTTTTAAAGCATTTTTGTGGATAAAATGATGGAAAGTTTCTTATTCATATTACTTTTAGGTTTGTTTTTCATCCTTTTCAATTGACGGTTTTCCTTTGTTTATAAATAAAATAACACGATTATTTTTTCATCAATTAAAAATGATTATAGTTAAGAACAAAACAAATATTTTATCTGCTTTCACTTATTAATCTAAGAATATGGACAAATTCACAAAAAGAAGATATTTACAAAAATCGTATATTAAAGTCGAAAATTCCATGTTCTACAATTTCAAATATAGAAAGTATTATTATCCAACAGTATTCTTAAGTACTTACAAGTAACCATCTTTACAATCAGAAAAAAAAAAAAATCATTTCTTAGTTTTAAAAACTAAAATTTTCACTCAAATTTCTAAAAGGGTTTCTTATTATTAATATTGTTTCGAACCACGTATTAGCTGACATGATAGTATTTTTCCAGATTTAAGCTAATAAAAATTGTATTTCGGATAAATAAATTATAGTTACTCGAATGACAGAAAAAACAATTAGAAATTGGTTAAGAAAATTTCGAAAACTGTAACATAAAGTTAAAAACCGAAACATAAAATTAATTTTTGTTCATTGAAAACCTGGTTATATCACGTATATAGCCATGTTTTCATAAGAAAAATCTGAAACAGAACTATGGAAAATCAGAAACAAGAAATATGGATGCAAAGTTCCTTGTTCTATAATTTTCAAAACTTTAGAAAATATATATATTATTTTTTACTAGCTGACCCTCTCGGCGTTAACCGGGTCCGTGATAATCTTCTTAAATTAACCTTAAATTTGTATAATTTTATATCTTTAATACGATTTTGTCTAAATTACGTACATGCTCACTGTGTGAAAATGTGAGAGAATCAGCTAATTTTTGAGATTTGTTATGTAAATTTTTTTCATAATATCGGGAAAATTGTACGGGGTTCGAATGTACAAATTAAAACTTTCAAACGTCCTCTACTTATGAAAGAATGAGTTAAGAGGAGAGAGTGTGTGATTAGAAATATACAGGCCAAAAGCTTTAAAACAATATGTCACATCAAAAAATTCATTTCCGCTCCCTCCCACAAGGGGAATGCCCCTAATAGTCTGGATCAAAAATAGACGCCACCAATCGAATGCCCCGGAGGAGTTTCACTCTCAGTCAAGCTTTTTGAAATGGGATCGAATCTCGCCGTAGCTTAATTAGGAACTGAATTAGAAAATTTAACTCCGGAGGTGATAATGAAATGTTCATAAGATGAAAGAGTGGTCCGAGGGCACTCCGATGATATATCACATGAGGGTTTGAAAAAGTTTGAAAAAGTTTGAAAATTGCCTTCCTGTGGGTCCACTCTCACGCCTCTGGAATTTACCGCCCCACCCCCCTCTTTGACTTAAAAAAAAATAATATTTATGGGAGGTCTCAGTCAGAAAACAACATATAAATGATGCTTATTGTAGTAAACGCTGCGGTTTTAAGGAAAATTATCGCGCCCCGACTCCTTTCCCCAAAATTCAACTCTCCCACCTTCTTTAAAATTTTACAGCATTATCAAATATTTGAAATGTTAAAATGGATCAAAAAATTGGATGTAAAATAATAATTAGAGTGGACCAATGCTTTTGTACAAAACTGTACGTTTTTAAAAATTCATCCCCCCCCCCACCACCACCCGAAATTCAACAACGCCACTTTCATTAAAATTTTAAGTGTTATCAAATATCTGAAATTTTAAAATCGATCCAAAACTCACAAGTACAACAAAGATAATTAGTGGAGGAAGCTTAGATTTAAATAATGTGCCATTGCCAAGTCTTACCTTTTCTTAAAGTAGATTTTCGGAAAAATTAAAAGTTCTTATCAATTTCAAAGTTCTTTTAATTAACAGATTGTAAGGAGATTTACATATTCGAAATCAGCGAAAATAACGACACAATGGTGCATAAAAATGAAATCTATAAATTCAATATTTGAAAAATTTTACAGGTTGTCTATAAACGCCACTACCCGCAAGCGCCAGTCATTTGCGTTTGAAACACGAAGCGCCTATGAAAGATTTCTCAAAAATCTGTGTTTCTTTAAAGGTAATAAAAAGAGATTTTATAAATCGACTTTTAATGGATGTATAATTTTTTTATAGGAGTACAGGAATAATTTTTAGAATTTCTGAAAGAAGAATTTTTTTAATCTGTCTGTGCGAGTTTTTAAGCCCGGTAGAACTTAAGATAAGGCTCTCTTTGAAAAGTCACAGTACATTCATCATCCTTAGAAACCCTTCATTCCAGCAACCCCCCCCCCCTCTTTTTCGAGTTGTTAAAAAAAATTTCAGCGCTTTAATAAAAATCTATGCTTTAATTGAATTATGCATACTTTTCCATTCTTTTAATTGAGTTTTTTAAATTAATAACTAAGCTAATTATTAGAAATTTAAAATTCTGAGTCTCAGGTGCATTGGGAGAGGCCTTTGACTATCTTCACACAAATTTCCAGTCTCGTACGTGCCATAGATTTCGCTAGCTATCGCACCCACACAGACACACAATCAGACACACAGAGCGAAACTTTTGTTTTATTAGTATAGATTTATTTAATTATTTATTTTGTGGGGAGGGTGGCAGACAGCGCATTCTCTTTGTAAGCGTATTAGAATTTGCATTGATTTGATTATGCAAAATCACAAAATCAATAAATATATTTTCTCTGAAAGCGTAAAATTGTATTTTTTTTATTAAAAAAAATTATTATTGTGTGTAAAATATATAAAAAATATATAGTAAATTTCAAATTAATCTGAATTCATTTCTTATGAAAGAAGCTTTTTTAAAATTTAATTTACTAGTTAAATACAGTTAGCGTCCTTTGAAACTCTATTTGATGCACTATTCGTATCAGTTTGAAAGGCTTGACATTGACTTTGATAACATAAGATGTTCAATCTAAAACATAAAAGGATATCTTTAGATTAAATTTAAGAATCTGAATTTTCCATTTTATATAATGAATTGATTCCTTCCTACAAATGACGTTATAGTTTTTCTCATATAAATAAATTTCCATTTCTCTCCAACATGGATGTTTAAATAACTTTTTAATACACGACATGCTTCATTGATAAAGAGTAAATTTAAAATTTTTAATACTAGACTTTGAAATAAATGTATATTGAAGATATTGATAATTTTGAAAATTTGCATATAAAAAAAGGATCAATGTAAATAAATTTAAAAAGATTTTTGAATAAACGTTATCTAAAGCATTTTTTAAATGTCTTACGTAACGTAGTTATGTTGTTATAAATTGTTTAATAAGAAGTTTTAATTAATATTGCGTTGAAGATTACTCATATAGCTCAACAGAAAAAGGAAAATAATATGCTTTCACTTCGTAAATACTTTTTTTTATTGCAAATGTTACACTGAGGTATAAGCTACATCTTATCGCTGAATGAAGTCAAATTTACTAAAAATATATTTAACAGTCCCATTTTCTTAAATATCCTATATTATGAAACCCATACACAGTTAAAAAAAAAAAAAAAAAAAGATGTATTTAAAAAAGTACAAAACTAGTTTTTGTAAAATCTCCAGAAATCTTTATGTTTACTAAATTTTATACGTACACTGTAATGAAAAAAGATTTAAATATACAAAACTAGGTTTGTAAAGCTACAGAAATCTTTATGCTTACTAAAATTTTATAGGTAACCCGGGATAATTACATTATATATATATTTTTTTCAGTTACATAAAAAGTTCTAGGCATCCCAGTTTCCTAAAAAAAAATCTTAGTAACCTTACAGATTTTTGTTACAGTGCAAACGTGAATATATTACATGGATTCCTTTTGTTGCAGTTACATAAAAAGCTCTAAATATCCCAGTTTCCTAAAAAATTCTTAAAACCTTATAGATTTTTTTTTTTTTTTTACAATGTATGCATGTCATGGGTAGTGTTACTAGGTGTACCGCGTAAATTAGGGTTCCAAGTGCTCTAGACACCCATAATTTCTTACAGTGTATGTCGCCATCTTTAATCATAGTTAACTCTGTCATTACATAAGGCGAACAAATTTACTTTAATGCTTTCATGGGCGGTGGGATATACAGGGTGTCTATAATTAAACGACCCTACTTTAAAATTATATACAGACAAAACTATTGTTCATAAAATTGTGAAATTTTGTGATGGACATAATAAAAGAATGGGAATTTTTTTGAAAGAAAAAAACATTTAGTTCAAAATTTCGCCACTAGGGGGCTTTCTTAGTGAATTACGCACTTTTTAAAGTTTTTACGCTTTATTTTTCTCAAATTAAATAAGAGAAATATACAGACCGCCCCCTGAAAAAAAAATAAAGCTTAAAAACTTAAAAAAATGTATTGGTGTTCGAATTGAACGTACCGTACAAACTCTAAAAAAAAATCCTACCACAACAGCCGCCTTTTCTTTTTCAGAGCTCAGGCCTAGTATTCAGTGGGCGGTGGCTAAATGTGTAATTTACTAAAAAACGCCCTCTAATGGTGAAATTCTGAACTATTTTTGCTCAAACAAATTCTCATTCCTTCTTTATGTCCGACACAAAATTTCACAACTTTCTGACCAATAGTTTCGTATTTAGACAACTTTAAAGTAAGGATTATTTATTAAAGTAGGTTTTATTATGGATACCCTGTATATGTTCCACTTAATTTAAATTACCAAATGCAACAATTGCACCAGGAATTTTAAACAAAATTTTACATTTATAGTGTATTTGAAGAAAAAGCTTTTACTTATTATGAAACAAATTTGTTCGTAAAACCAGGTGTCATTCAATCGTTTCAACATTTTAGCAACAGAAGTATTTTGCCTATGAAAGAGGTTAAAATAATGGTGTCCAGAGCATTTTGAGCACCGAATTAAGCGTGACAGATAGCAACACTAGTTATAGACAGGGCCGAAACTAGGGGGGGGGGGCAGAGGGGGCATGTGCCCCGGGCGCCAGAACGAAGGGGCGCCAAATGAAGGATTATACATTTGGAAAGGATCATTTTCTTCTCATGGATCGATGGCTTCCATTATTATGAAACAGTCATTATAAATGAAGTGTTAGTGAAAAAAAAATGGCCATAACTTTTTTTTGCAAAAAAAAAATTATGGCTATTTTTTTTTCCCATTCGGACCAGAAAATCAGAGTTCTAACTTTTTACGACTGCTCTTTCATCTTCACCTAACACTTCATTTATAATGACTGTTTCATAATAATGGAAGCCATCAGTCCATCAGAAGAAAATAACTCGGTGAAAGCGGAAACTCGGTTAAGCGGGCCTCGGATAATCGGAACTCTAGTATATAAGCAAACACTGCAAATAGCCGGTAATACCTGCGAATTCTTTTATGTGAATGAACTATAATTGCAACAAATGTAATTTACGTAGTTCAGTATTACATATTTTATGATTACATATTTTAAATTTTAAAATAAGTCGTCCATTAGAAAATTAGTAAAATTCTCTTTGTAAATATACTTTGAGGAAGAAAGAAAGGGGGAGGGCGCCAAAATTCATGTTTGCCCCGGTCGCAAAAAAGGCTAGTTTCGGCCCTGGTTATAGACACAAAAGATGATAGTCACAGATAGTAAGATGGTAGTTTTTGGAAAGACTGCATTCTGTAGATAAGTATTTGAGAATTTGCATTGATTTGATTATCAAAAGTCATAAAATCAATAAATATATTTTCTCTCTGTAAACGTAAAAATATTTTTTATGTTCAATATCAATTATTTTTTCTGTATAATGTATAAAAATATATAACTTTAAATTAATGTGATTTTGTTTCTTATAATAGAAGCTTTTTAAAAACTGAATTAATTCGTTAACCTCCTATATTCATTAAAAAAAAAAAAAAAAAACTCCGCAAAGTACTACAAAGTACTATGAAGGCAATGGTTGTATATTATTGATGGATTAAAATGAGGGCTGATAGATATTATACTAAATGAGATTTTTTTTCTTTTTTTTTTTTTTTTTTTTACCGCTAAAAATCGATACGTTAAAAAATTTAAAGGTATCATTGCTGTTGCTTTTCAGTATGGTTTGTAAGAAAATTTTCTTATTAATTAAAACCGTATACGTAAAGATTATCAGAAGACAAAGAAGACTGTAGATTTTTCAATTACTTTTTACTTTGTGGAATCTTTAATCTCTCTTCTAAAATAAAAGCCGAATATTTCATGGAAAAATTCGTCAGAAAAGTTGTCAAATCTTTGAAGCGTTTACGAAAAAACATTAAACTTATTGCAGTGACAGGTTTATGCGATAAACATATAAAGTGCTTCTAATATTTCAAAAATAATCCCATTTGCTGTCTGTATTTAAAAAAAATCTTTCTGGGCAAATTTAAAAAGAAAATTAAAGTATTTTTTTTTTCTAAATCTAAAGAGTCTTGAAAAAATAAATATTATTTTTTGTGGCCCACATGTAATAATTATTTCTCTTTTAAATGAATACATAAAGGAGTCTTTTAAATCATTATATGCAAAGCAAAATAAATAAATAAATCACCTTCAACTGTAAAAATGTCCTAGAATTATTGAAACATCTACCTTTTTGATATTATTAAGCGTCACATTATTGATTAACACTAGAACCGCGGGACTTTAGGTATACCTAGAACTGCGGAACTGGTCAATTTGACCCTAGATCGAAAATGATATATAAATATGCTCAAATTTTTAATTTCGTTAATTAAAACATTACATTATCTTATAACTAGAAAGGTAGCCCGTCAAAAATGACGGAAATTTAGATATAAAGATATATACAACTCATGTGCAAGAATATGAGTTTTCTCGCTGGTTCCGCAGTGATAGATAAAAATATCACATTTTAATAACGAAACACATTTATGAAAAACTGTGTACAGTAGAAGGCCACTAATCTGCACAGTTTGGTTCCAAGTGTTATGCAGATTTGAGGCTTTTTGCGGTCATGTCTATTCAATCTTTGTTTACATTTTTTTGAATTCATATATTGGACAATTTAGATTGTTAAGCCTTAAAAATAAATAAATTACACACTTGAAGTAAGATAAAAACTATTAAATTATCGTATACGATTTCATGAAATGGTATTATATGGTATTATATGTGTGTGCTTCTCGATCTTGGTTACGACGTTGGTGAAATTGGCTGCAACTTGTCATAATCCTAATAGTGTGGGCCGCTATAACAAAAAAGTAACCAGTTTTTAGTAAAATTTCTGATATAAAGTAGTTTTCAAAAACTTGTGTAAAATTGTAGGCCGTTCTCATGTTATGTCTGTCCTAAGAATAATATTTCTAACACTGAAGAGTTTCCATGTACATGTGGAATTTAGAAAAGCTTCTCCAAAAGAAGGGTCCTAAAATGACATTGTAATTTCACTAACTTCAAAGTTTAATCGGCACCTGATGTTGTTTACTGAAATCTAATAAATACAGTTATTTTGAATATTACAACAGAATTAAACAGTTAAACTTATTTAACTTAAACTCGCTGTTACTTCCCGATGTTATTTTTTACTATTAAGAAAGAAAATTATTTAAATATTTCAAATCATGCATTTATAATTTTTTCCGTCTTTAATAACTAAATAATGAAAAAATATGCTTTTGTTCTGAGCTCATAAATATGACAATAAAATAATGTAACTAAGAGAAATTGCAAAATTAAATCTTTGTGATTTCAAACGATAAACAAACGATACCGCCACCATTTTACCTACTATGACGTAATTAGGATATTGTCCATTGATTGTTGGAGAACTTACTTTGTGAATGATTACCTCAATACCTCAATTATTTAATATTTTTTACGGTTCACGATGAATGAATCACTTGTGTTTGTTTAGGTTTATAGAATGAGATATTAAGCTGTGAACCTAATTTCAATTGAAGTTATCCAAGGATTTATGTATTTTTAATCGAAATTAAAAACAATGCTTTGATCTCGAAATAAAAAGTTTTAGTTTGTATAATTAGTTATTTCTGTTAATTATTTATTTAGGTACTTTTCCATTATAGCGCATTTTTAAAAAAAGCTTGATGCAATTCGGGCATCAGAAAGTGAGATATGTTCCCAAAATATATAAACAGCTATGAAAAAAAATCTAATGAACTTTTATTTTTGCTTATATATGTAATTATATACATAAAAAATCGGGTACAGATGTCATATACGCCCCATATTGGCGCGATTTTTTCCTGACGCCAATGTCATATACGCAACGGGTACTTAACTGGCGGCAAGGTGTCGTTATTTTTTTGATATCGTAACCCGGATGTTGTTGTTTATGCTGTTGATGTTTTCGCCAAATTTGCCTCGGAAAAAAAATCGCGCCAATATGACATCTGTGCCAAAAATCGTTTCTAAATATATATAATATTTTTTTTTTATATACAAATTACCGCACAGATTTAAGATATGAACCGGGATACCTCATTGGCGCCAAAATGGTGTTATTTTGCATGCTATGGTAACCCGGGTATTGTGTTTTATTTATTAATAAATTGTTTATTTACTTTTCTTTTCTGTTTTTAATTATATAAACTGTTTGGGGCACAGATGTCATATACGCCCCATATTGGCGCGATATTTTTTCCAATGCCAATTTGGCGGAAACATCAACAGCATAAACAACATCATCCGGGTTACCATATCAAGCAAAATAACGACACTTTGGCGCCAGTTAAGTACCCGTTTCATATAAGACATTGGCGTCAGAAACAAATCGCGCCAATATGGGGCGTATATGACATCTGTGCCCTGTTTTGTTCTATAGTTATTATTCAAACTTTTATTTATTTATAGTTATTTCCTTTTCAAAATGATAGCAAATAATTTAAAAATATATAAGTAACTGGTATTCGAAAGCGAGATTTCTGCCAAATTGGCGTCAGAGAAAAATCACGCCAACCCCGATGCGTATATGACATCTATGTAAAAATTACTTCTGTTTCCTTATAAAAATGGGTAAATAGCTTTTTTTATATAAAATAAATTGCATACATATGGAAAAATTGCTTGTGAGTATGAAGCAGTAAACAGGTTGTCAGAAAATACGTTGGCAAACTTCTTTCTCGCCAAGAAACTTTTCTCCGAAGTATTGTACATAAGCAATGATTGCTAGAAATGCATTTTTAATTATGATATGCGCTTTTATGTTTCACTACATTTATGCATACTATACTGTGTGTATAAATGCTACAGTTCATATGCAGGGCTACACAAAAGAATTCGTAAGGGTTAGTGAGTATGAGAGTAAATTGCTTAAAGTTGGTTTTTAAAGGAGTTATGCATTTTTACGCTGAACTGCATTTAGTTTACTAAGAAATTGATATACAGGGTCACGCAAAGAATTGGATACATAATCGTCTATGGATGATAATATCTGGAAATGTGATTTCAGTAGTTTTAACAGTAGTTTAAATTAAATTTTAGCTAAATAGTGGCATGTAATAACGATATTATTAGCTATAGACAGTAACTGCTGAAATCAATTTTTAAGATTTTTTATGCGTCTTCTAAAATGTTGGTACAGATGTCACATTCGCCCCATATTGGCGCGATTTTTTTCTGACGCCAATGTCATATACGCAACGTGTACTTAACTGGCGCCAAAGTGTCATTATTTTGCTTGATGTGGTAACCCGAATTATGTTGTTTATGCTGTTGATGTTTTCGCCAAATTGGCAACCAAAAAAAAATCGCGCCAATATGGGGCGAATATGACATCTGTACCAAAATGTTTACTTAGTTATCTTATTTACCTTATTTCCCCAAATAACGAAGTTTTGTTAAAGCATTCAGGATGTGTTGGAAAGTGTTTCATATTCCATGCTTAGCTCATGATTTTTCTTTCTTCTTTAGTCTTATTTTGCATTTATTTTATTCTTAATTTTTTAGTCTTATACAGCTTTATAGAAACTTTGACACAGTTATCATATACACACACAGTTCTCATATATTGGCGCGATTTTTTTCCGACGCGAATTTGGCGAAAACATCAAGATCATAAACAACAACATCCGGGTTACCATATAAAGCAAAATAATGACACTTTGGCGCCAGTTAAGTACCCGTTGTGTATATGACATTGGCGTCAGTAAAAAATCGCGTCAATATGGGGCGTATATGACATCTGTGCCGAAACTTTAATATTTAATGTTTAAACTCCTCCACCCCCCTTGCATATAGTACAAACTGTAACACAGATAGCGCAAAATAATAGACAGTTTGGTACTTTCCACTGTAGGGGCTTTGGCGTTTTTTTAAAAAAAGCTTGGGTATCAGAAAGTGAGATTTGGGTAATTTTCCGTTATACGGATACCATTGTCGCCAAGCGTAATAGGCGGCGACAAATGAAAATCGCGTGAATTGAACCATTTGAAAAATAAAAGAAAAAACATTGTCGATACTAAAGTGAGCATTTAAAAAATATAACATTTGAAAATTCCGGACTTTACGAACTATTTCATTAAATCACAAATATATACTTAAAATAAGTGAACAAATAACTGTTATAAAATAAAGCAATGAAATAAAACTCATATTAAACTGCTGGCATAAAATTAAAAATATCTTTTAGCATATTGAAATAATTGGCGCATCAGCATATATTTTGGCATGGTGTCCGTATAACGGGAAAATATCGAGATTCGTTGTCAAATCATATAAACAGCTATGAAAACAAACTTGATGAGCGTTTTTGTTTGTTTTATATGTTTATTTTATATGTGTATTATTGATGTTTTTATGTACAAATTACACCTGTTTCTGTATAAAATTAGAGAAACGGCTTTTTTATGTTAAATAAATCGTATAAATATCGAAAAAAAAATACGTGTGTATAAAATGATACAGTGGATAGGTTCCCGGAAAATATGTTGCCAAATTTCCTTTTTCGCCAAGTCACCTCTACTGGAAAAGTACCTAAAACACATTAAAATTGCGCAGTTAGGAGCTCACACAGTACAGCGTCGTCTACTGGCGGTTATTTTATTAGTAGCATCGGGAGGAAGATGTAAAGATGTACTTTAAATTCTCACTCATAGATTTTGAAAAATATCTTAAAAGAGCGGAGTTTAAATTAAATTTCGGTGACCTCCTTTATGAAAGATTAATGGTTTTAAATGGGAATTTCGCCAAATTAGCCAACTATCACCAAGTTGGATAACATTTGGTGCTACTGTGGTAACCCTACATTAGTATTTTTCAACAATTAATCATTTCAATGACGCGGTCCTACCGGAAATGTGAGGGACACACAGAGACTTGGATTTTATATAAATAGACTAGAAAGGTAGCCCGTCAAAAATGACGGAAATTTAGATATAAAGATATATACAACTCATGTGCAAGAATATGAGTTTTCTCGCTTGTTCCGCAGTGATAGATGAAAATAACACATTCAAAGGACGAAACACATTTCTGAAAAGCTGTGTACAGTAGAAGACCACTAATCTGCACAGTTTGGTTCCAAGTATTATGCAGATTTGAGGCTTTTTGCGGTCATGTCTATTCAATCTTTGTTTACATTTTTTTTAATTCATATATTGGAAATTTTAGATTGTTATGCCTTAAAAATAAATAAATTTTACACTTGAAGTAAGGTAAAAACTATTAAATTATCGTATACGATTTCATGAAATGGTATTACATGGTATTATATGTGTGTGCTTCACGATCTTGGTTACGACGTTGGCGAAATTGGCTGCAACTTGTCATAATCCTAATAGTGTGGCCGCTATAACAAAAAAGTAACCAGTTTTTAGCAAAATTTCTGATATAAAGTAGTTTTCAAAAACTTGTGTAAAATTGCAGGCTGTTCTCATGTTATGTCAGTCCTAAGAATAATATTTCTAACATTGAAGAGTTTCCATGTATATATGAAATTTAGAAAAGCTTCTCCAAACGAAAGGTCCTGAAATGACATTGTAATTCCTCTAACTTCAAAGTTTAATCGGGCCCTGGTGTTGTTTACTGAAACCTAATAAATACAGTTATTTTGAATATTACAACAGAATTAAACAGTTAAACTTATTTAACTTAAACCCGCTGTTACTTCCCGATGTTATTTTTTACTATTAAAAAAGAAAATTATTTAAATTTTTCAAATCATGCATATATTATTTTTTCCGTCTTTAATAACTAAATAATGAAAAAATATGCTTTTGTTCTGAGCTCATAAATATGACAATAAAATAATGTAACTAAGAGACATTGCAAAATTAAATCTTTGAGATTTCAAACCATAAACAAACGATACCGCCACCATTTTACCTAGTATGATGTCATTAGAATATTGTCCATTGATTGTTGGAGAATTTACTTTGTGAATGATTACCTCAATGATTTAAATTTTTTTAAAGTTTCACGATGAATGAATCACTTGTGTTTGTTTAGGTTTATGGAATGAGATATTAAGCTGTGAACCTAATTTCAACTAAAGTTATCCAAGGATATATGTATTTTTAATTGAAATTAAGGAACAGATGTCATATTCGCCCCATATTGGCGCGATTTTTTTCGGTTGCCAATGTGGCGAAAACATCACCAGCATAAACAACATAATCCGGGTTACCACATCAAACAAAATAACGACACTTTGGCGCAAGTTAAGTGCCTGTTTCCTATATGATATTGGCGACAGAAAAAAATCGCGCCAATATGGGGCGAATATGACATCTGTACCGAAATTAAAAACAATGTTTCGATCTCGAAATAAAAAGTTTTAGTATGTATAATTGGTTATTTCTGTTAATTATTTATTTAGGTACTTTTCCATTATAGCGCATTTTAAAAAAAAGCTTGGCGCAATTCGGGCATCAGAAAGTGAGATATGTTGCCAAAATATATAAACAGCTATGAAAACAAATCTAATGAACTTTTATTTTTGTTTATATATGCACTTATATACATAAAAAAAATCGTTTCTAAATATATATATTTTTTTATATAGAAATTACGGCACAGATTTCAGATATGAACCGGGATACCTAACTGGCGCCAAAATGGTGTTATTTTGCCTGCTATGGTAACCCGGCTATTTTTTTTATTTATTAATAAATTGTTTATTTACTTTTATTGGTACAGATTTCATATTCGCCCCATATTGGCGCGATTTTTTTCGGTTGCCAATTTGGCGAAAACATCAACAGCATAAACAACATAATCCGGGTTACCACATCAAACAAAATAGCGACACTTTGACGCAAGTTAAGTACCTGTTGCCTATATGATATTGGCGACAGAAAAAAATCGCGCCAATATGGGGCGAATATGACATCTGTTCCCTTTTATTTTCTGTTTTTAATTATGTAAACTGTTTTGTTCTATAGCTATTATTCAAACTTTTATTTATTTATAATTATTTCCTTTTCAAAATGATAGCAAATAATTTAAAAATATATAAGTAACTGGTATTCGAAAGCGAAATTTCTGCCAAATTGGCGTCAGAGAAAAATCACGCCAACCCCGATGCGTATATGACATCTGTGCGAAAATTACGGCACAGATGTCATATTCGCCCCATATTGGCACGATTTTTTTTCTGACGCCAATGTCATATACACACCGGCACCGGGTAATTAACTCTCTCCAAAGTGTCGTTATTTTGCTTGATATGGTAACCCGGATGTTGTTGTTTATGCTGTTGATGTTTTCGCCAAATTGGCGTCGGAAAAAAATCGCGCCAATATGGGGCGAATATGACATCTGTGCCAAAATTACTTTTGTTTATTATAAAAAAATGGGTAAATAGCTTTTTTTACATTAAATAAAGGTACTTGTTAGTTATCCCGTCGACCAAATTACTGTCGCCAAATTGTAAGATTAAATGCCAATAATGGTTGACATTAAACACGACCGTGTTTCTTACGTCATCAAGTGATTTTTAATTCGACGTTATATTTGTATTTTTATTAATGTTTTTCTAATTTAATTGATATTTCGTTGGAACAGATGTCATATTCGCCCCATATTGGCGCGATTTTTTTCTGTCGCCAATATCATATAGGCAACAGGTACTTAACTTGCGTCAAAGTGTCGTTATTTTGTTTGATGTGGTAACCCGGATTATGTTGTTTATGCTGTTGATGCTTTCGCCAAATTGGCAACCGAAAAAAATCGCGCCAATATGGGGCGAATATGACATCTGTACCATTTCGTTGTTTAAAATAAAAATTATGTCAATTTGTATAATTTGGCGAGTGGTTTGGCGATTTATATAATTTGGCGAAACTGGTCGACGGGATAGCTAACAACTACCTAAATAAATTGCATACATATAAAAAAAATTGCTTGTGAGTATGAAGCAGTAAATAAGTTGTCAGAAAATACGTTGGCAAACTTCTTTCTCGCCAAGCAACTTTTCTCCGAAGTTGTACATAAGCAATGATTGCTAGAAATGCATTTTTAATTATGATATGCGTTTTTATGTTTCACTACATTTATGCATACTATACTGTATGTATAATTGCTACAGTTCAGATCCAGGGTTACACAAAAGAATTCGTAAGGGTTACTGAGTATGAGAGTAAATTGCTTAAAGGTGGTTTTTAAAGGAGTTATGCGTTTTTACGCTGAACTGCATTTAGTTTACTAAGAAATGTTTATAAATATAGATAAAATGATATACAGGGTCACGCAAAGAATTGGATACATAACCGTCTATGGATGATAATATCTGGAAATGTGATTTCAGTAGTTTTAAGAGTAGTTTGAATTAAATTTTGGCTAAATAGTGGCATGTAATAACGATACTATTGGCTATGGACGGTAACTGCTGAAATCAATTTTTTAATTTTTTTATGCGTCTTCTAAAATGTTTACTTAGTTATCTTATTTCCCCAAATAACGAAGTTTTGTAAAGCATTCAGGATGTGTTGCAAAGTGTTTCATATTCTATGCTTAACGCATGATTTTTCTTTCTTCTTTAGTCTTATTTTGCATTTATTTTATTTTTAATTTTTTAGTCTTATACTGCTTTATAGAAACTTAGGCACAGTTGTCATATACGCCAATTTGGCGAAAACATCAACAGCATAAACAACAACATCCGGGTTACCATATCAAGAAAAATAACGACAGTTTGCCGCCAGTTAAGTACCCGCTGTGTATATGACATTGACGTCAGAAACAAATCGCGCCAATATGGGGCGTATATGGCATCTGTGCCGAAACTTTAATATTTAATTTTTAAACTCTTCGCTCCACACCCCTTACATATAGTACAAACTATAACACAGATAGCGCAAAATAATAGACAGTTTGGTACTTTTCTACTGTGGGAGCTTTGGCGTTTTTTTTAAAAAAGCTTGGTGTAATTTGGGAATCAGAAAGTAAGATTTGGGTTCGTTTCCGTTATACGGATACCATTGTCGCCAAGCGTAATAGATGGCGCAAAATGAAAATCACGTGAATTGAAGCATTTGAAAAATAAAAGAAAAAACATTGTCGATCTAAAGTGAGCATTAAAAAATATAACATTTGAAAATTCCAGACTTTTACGAACTATTTCATTAAATCACAATTATATACTTAAAATAAGTGAACAAATAACTGTTATAAAATAAAGCAATATAATAAAACTCATATTAAACTGCTGGCATAAAATTACAAATATCTTTTAGCATTTTGAAATAATTGGCGCATTAGCATACATTTTGGCATGATGTCCGTATAACGGAAAAATATCGAGATTTGTTGTCAAATCATATAAACAGCTATGAAAACAAACTTGATGAGCGTTTTTGTTTGTTTTATATGTTTATTTTATATGTATATTATTGATATTTTTATGTACAAATCACATCTGTTTCTTTATAAAATTAGAGAAACGTCTTTTTTATATTAAATAAATCGTATAAATAGCGAAAAAAATGCGTGTGTATATAAAATGAAACAGTGGATAGGTTCCCGGAAAATATGTTGCCAAATTTCCTTTTTCGCCAAGGCACCTATACTGGAAAAGTACCTAAAGCACATTAAAATCGCGCAGTTAGGAGCTCACACAGTACAGCGTCGTCTATTGGCGGTTATTTTATTAGTAGCATCGGGAGGAAGATGTAAAGATGTACTTTAAATTCTCACTCATAGATTTTGAAAAATATCTTAAAAGAGCGGAGTTCAAATTAAATTTCGGTGACCTCCTTTATGAAAGATTAATGGTTTTAAATGGGAATTTTGACAAATTAGCCAGCTATCGGCAAGTTGGCTAACATTTGGCGCTACTGTGGTAACCCTGCATTAGTTTTTTTCAACAATTACTCATTTCAATGAGGCGGTCCTACCGGAATCGTGAGGGACACACAGAGACTTGGATTTTATATAAAATTTCGGTGACCTCCTTTATGGAAGATTAATGGTTTTAAATGGGAATTTCGCCAAATTAGCCAGCTATCGGCAAGTTGGCTAACATTTGGCGCTACTGTGGTAACCCTGCATTAGTTTTTTTCAACAATTACTCATTTCAATGAGGCGGTCCTACCGGAATCGTGAGGGACACACAGAGACTTGGATTTTATATAAATAGATTATCATCACTTCTTAACATTTACATTACATTTAACATATAAAGTCAACAGAAACTACCTACATTTCAGAAAATAATACTCAAAATTGTATTTACTTAATTATAATAACATATATTTTAAACAAAAATAAACTCAGACTTTATATTTTAATAGAAAATACATAATCCCATTCAAATAAGTTTAGACATAAAACCTAAGAATATTTTAAACATACATAAAAAATACCAGTTTCTTACTAGTTATACAGATATATTTAATCCAATTTATTCTATGCATTGCTTGCAAAACTTGGTTATGGGTTTTGTACATTTACCACAAACTTGTGGGCACGTTACATTTTGAACAAATATGTTTAGTTTTATTTTCACTATTTGAAGTATGGTAACGGACTCGTGTCCACGCTTAGTTTGTAGTTTTCTATCGTTTTCAGTGATTGCTTTGCACATAAATTACACAGTGTTTTTGCAGAGATAGAAGAAACTGTCCAATCGTGAATAAATTACCGTTTACTAATAGATTTTCCAGTTACGGCTTTGTAAAACCCAACCATTGATAGCAGCAAGATACAAAATATTATAAATTGGATAAACCGGCCTCCTACGTGAAGCAGACTTGACAGTATACTTACTTCTCACCTGTATAATCAATCGCATCTACACCGAATTTAGCTGCGTTGTAGTAAGCAGCAGTATTAAGTAGCTTTTTAGAATTATCTAAAATTTCAACAGTTGGATGTAGACTGCTGAGCAACAAAACATTTTATCTTTTTTCCCTAGTAAACAGTTAGCCTGATGTCTTTATGTGTTAGTACAATAGCCGCATGGAAATTCGATTTTGATATTTTAAAGAGGTATTTGTCTCTTTGAGCGTTTTACAGTTTCTACAAATCTCGTTTTTTTTTTTTTTTTTACCAACATCTACATCCCGGGTAAACTGGTTTTAGGCTGATTGATGTATTTATGTGTTAGTCCAATAGCAGCATGGAAATTCGATTTTGACATTTTTACAGAGACTGGTATTTCTCTCCCTGAGCATTTTGCAGTTTCTATAGGGCTCGTTTTTTATCAACATCTGCAAGCAACCAGAATTTGATACTGAATTTAGCTGGTTTGCTAGGCAAGTACTGAGTAAATCTACTCATATATTTTAAAAGTAATAACTGCTCATCTATGCTTATGTTAGGCCCTGCTATATAGTTAGTCTTGCAATTTTCAATTAAACGATTCCAGGTATCAGAAATCATGGTAAATTTGTTTGTCTCAAGACGACTTAATTGGTTTGATTTTATATCGAAGCGAAAGAATAATATTATTTCACGAAATGTTTTTCTTGGCATTGTATTTCGAAGGAAAACGGCGGTCTACAGTTCATTGATCAAAGGCTATTCAGTTTGACTGCTTTGACACAATATTTACATCGTGAATATAAAACTCATATAAAAGCATCAATTTCTCCAATGTAATCACCCATTCATTTTAATGAATTTCTCGACGAGCTTTATTTTCCGTACATTTCTTTATATGTGTCAATATCCATTCATCTATAAGAAGTCTCCAAGCACTTGACGAGCTGTTATCCACAATATTGCGTTTAGGATGTGGCGTTTAGCCGCAAACTTCTTCCAAAACGCTATGCAGTGTTTTTCCCTTTTTGTTGCTTGTTTCTATTTGTAGAACGTTTCAAATTGTCTCATCTTTGCCACCGTCTTTATTCCCAAGTGTGAATGCGCAAGCTATTACAAATTTATTTTTCCGATTTCCATGAGTGTAAGTAATTTTTGTTAAAATTCTTGATTCTTCATTTTTCATCTGATAAATCGGACAAACTTTCGTTTAATACTGATAAATGTTCGTCTACATTGCGTTGAAAAGGTCCAGCAAATGTGAGAGCATTGGCAGAGTCGTCTTTACTTTCATTTTCTTCATGAGAATTCAACTTTTCTTCATTTGCAGGCAGATATTTCTCCTCGCTGCTCAAAACTAAGAGAATCAGTATTATCATGTTCTGAATCGATTTCAGATAATAGTTACCAATATTCGAAAGCTTCTTTGGCGATAATATTACGTGATCGTGAAATGACATCTACACTTCGAATGAATACCGAATAAAAGCAATTTGAATACATCTTCTAAATATCTATTATAATTTTCCACTGCATTTGACCCCTCTTCACATAAAGCATATACATTCTTGATTGAAAAACCTTCACTATTCCACCTTCCGATTCTGTCCATTAGAGGAATTCTGGATGAAGCTGGTGTTCTTTGTCATTACTTCCGACAAAATGCATCTCTTTTTCGTCATTTATGACCGCAAAAACTCATTGCGGGTCAAACTGACCCGCTTCGCGGTTCTAGGTATAAATGGTTATAACCGGAAATTTATGTATGCTATTGGCTTTTAAATTCGATAAGTTGTTGTTTACCTTCAAAAATTAAAAGTCAGAAAAGGGAACATTTTTCCAATTAATATTTTTTGCGCGGCGACAAATTAAACATCGATTTGGGTCAAATTGACCCGCTCCGCGGTTCTAGTGTTAAAGATTTATCCAAATCTCCCGTTTTACTAAAATATGTCTAGTAAATGTTTGGCATTTTAAGCTTCAGGATTAATATTTTAAAAACATTTAAAGTAAAAAAAAAAAAAAATACCTAAATTGGAAAAATGTTCTGATGTTATAAAAGTACTGGTCTTTTAGATTCTCTCAGTGTCGCATTATTGATTAGAGATTTATCCAAATTTGCCATGTTGGAAAAAATAAGTGAAATAAAGTTGTGCATTTTAAGAAAATTTCGTTCTTGTATTCCTTTACTACAGATATTGCGAAAATTGGATTAATTTACTTAAGTGCGCTCTAAAAGAAATTATCTGCATTCAATAAATTACTTCTTACTTAAACGCTTTTTCGCCACTTAAGCAAGTGAACTGTTGTAATTATTGCTAATAATTTATAGTTTTCGAATGCTTTCTGAAAACAGAACGCAGTTAAAAAAAAAAAAAATGTAAACAATGAAGAAATAAAAAAATGCAAGATACTTTAAGAAAATCCCTAATCCAAAGATATGTCCCCTTATAAATAACTTATGAGTTTTATAGCACCTCAAATTGCAAAACAAACTAAAAATGTTTTATATTAAAAAATTATTTTAACGTCTCAACATTGAATTAACCTGCAATGACAACTCAAAGTAATTACTTCTATTTCTCAAATTAAAATTTTAACACTTATAAAGTTACGTTACATTTTTATTTAATTAAAACCTTAACGCAGTAAAGTTAACGTTATTTTACGGTAAAAAATATTATTCGTATTTTTAAGAAAAAAAAAATACTTTGTTGTTTTTGTTCGTAGAAGGATGTTTTAAGATATTATTACAATATTCATAGATAATTATACAATAGACAATAAATACAACAGAAAATTTATGTTACTTTAGTAACATTATAAATTTGATATCATTAATTTAACTTTAAATATTATCACCTGTATTAAGAAAAATGTTATATTAATGCGAAATATTTTTAATTTAACAAACGAATTACAATTCCAGACTAATATGTACGTATAGTCTGTGTACAGTTTTAAGTATAATTATTCTATTTTATTTTGGATAGAATAGCACCTTTGCGTTTAAAAAATAAAGTATATAGTGTCTATATTTGAAACTTCAAAAAAAATCATGTAAAAATCATCAAAATACTGCAATTTTCATGCAATTTCTTTCATTATATTGATTTGACTTATGAACAGACACAATAAGAAAAACAAAAACGCTGACCTTAATTCCTCATATGGAATATTGATGTACACACGATACCTTTAAACCATTAACTACAAAATGGATAACTCTATTTTTATAATAATAATTATTTATAGCAGAAAAATGTTCTTAAATTATATTTGTCAAAAAACAATTTAAGTCACGCGCAAGCGTTCGCAGCCTGCACACTCCCTGTACTCCTACATACACATATTCCCTGGAATCGCAGATGCAATCCTTCTGTTATTGACTTTGCTATTTCTAAAAATCTTACTTTTCCTATTTCTACTTCTGTCATTAATGAACTTAGCTCTGATCATCCTCCTGTTACCTTTAAATTTGATCTTATCAATCCTATCACCCCTCTGTTGGAATTGATTGGAAATTTTTTTCTTAATAATGCCGACCTCACCTATCCAAATATCAACAATACCACTGACATCGATAATGCTGCCACTAATTTTGAAAATATTATCAGAAAATATATTTTGAAAATATATTTTTTTCTCTTAATAGCTTCGTTTTATATCTTTTAGAGATAAAGACATCCCTTTTTTATCTCTATTCTTTTTATACTTTTATTGTACTACAAATATAGTACTACGGTTAGACTAAATTTTTATGACTCCTCTCAGAGTTGTGACACAATTACTCATTAAAAGGGAATGGAGTTGCATTGCAACTAGGTATCCCATCAAAGCATCACCTGTTGACCTGTTATACAAGTACTTCGTAGTACTATTATGAAACGTCTTAATATTTTTTTCCTTTATTCAACGGGTCAAAAAACTTTCAAATTGTTTACATAAATTTCTATCTTCAATGAGATCATTGCTGAACTGTCGCACTAAGATGCCCCCGACATTGTTTTAATACCTAATTTTCTTTCTGTTGTTTTTCTTGACTTTTCTTCTTTTTGTTTATTGCAAATTTATTTAAGAACGTCTTACTTAAATTTTTCTTTTTATAAAAATATCAATAAATACATAAAATTATTATACTTTGTCACTTTTATAACAATACTGTCTACCAGGAGTAAAACAACGTATGACAATCATTGAAACACGCCGTACTGGCCTTCTCGTATTTGATATCGACTGTTTTGAAGAATTGACGATGTGAGTTTCAAAATTCGCCTTATCCATAAAATCAAATTTGAAGAAATCGCCCAAAACCTCTAACAGCGTCCATTGGTTTTCATTGTAAACCAAGTTTTTACAATGCCAGAAATATAGGATAACACTAGTAAGATTGTTGTGTTTTTTGGTGCAGGTTTATCAACAGAATAGTTCGATAGAGAAAACATGAATTTTTAAATGTTTGATAAGGTGAGATTTGAAAATTACGTCCTCAAATTGAACATTTCATCCTTTTACATTTTTTCTCTTTTTTAGTAGTAATACTGTAGTCGTTTTCTAAATTTAATTATATTTTCCATTTTTAATACTATCCTAAATGCTTTTCTATCTTTAATTTCAATTATGCTCAATCTTATGCAATTTAAACTACACTTAGACATCTTTTCACTTATGACTCCATAAGTTTTAGAAATAAAGATACTCTAAGAGAGGGGGTAAAGTTGGCGAGTGCAAAAAATGCCTAAACTTTTTAATTGATCCAGATTTGGAAGATATTTTGCAGTTAAGCTGTCTTCATATATGACTTGAGAATAAGGAGAGAAAAAATACTCTGCAGTATAGGCAGATTTTATTTACATACCAGAAAGATTATTCTAAAGCTCTGATTATATTAATATATTTACGTATTGTCTTTTTTATAAAATTATTTAAAAATACAAAAAAAGTATATATATATATATGTATATATAAAGTGTGTCCACGTATATATTCGCTCTCTGAGCTTTCACCTGACCGACCTTTATTTTCGCAACCGTTGGCCCTAGATGTATACTTCCAGTTACAAAAATGGTTTAAATAATGTAAAGAATTATTTTTAAAGCGATTTGGGTCAAGAAAAACATTTATTAAAAATTTACGAAATTAAAAATTTTATACGGTCACCCCGGCCCTATAAGTGATATTTAGTGAAAATTTACTGTGACAGTAACAAGTAAGACAAAAAAAAGTCCCAGTCATCTAACATTAAAATTGACCGAGTTACGAAACTTTGAAATGCATGACTTATACCACTTTTTTGCATCTCAAAACAGATGATTTCGGCCATGCTTTCAGAGTTCATATGCAAAGTACTTAAACTTATTTCAAGGTATCTGCGCTTTGAAAGAAATCGTACAGCTATTACGATTGAGTTAACTTTTATTAATTAAGTTTCAGATTAGATAAAATAATTATAATTTAACATATGTTTTATTTTGTAAGGATTTGAGGCTATGATTTCTTTTAACAAAAAATATGTTATTTTCATAAGGTTTTATTTAACTCACAACGATCGTCTTTCCAGTTTAAAATTTGTACTCGAACTTAAACTCACTTTCAAATGTCCGATCGATGTTAAAATTTTACACACTGACTTAAATCTGATTACAATGTAATATTATTATGATTTTCGACGCTTCCCATCTTATACATACTTATATTAAAGGATAACACAAAAAAATTTGGATAGATTACCATCAACAAGTTTAAGAAAGAGTTTTAGATTAGATAACATAAACCTGCGACGGTTGTGCTTTTTAACTTTTATAATTACGTTTTATGTATTTTTGTAACGCTGAATAAAAAAATTATGTTCAATTTTAACTATCATGTCATTATTATTCGGAAATCGTAAATTCCAAGGTTAAAAAATAGCGAAAAATCTGATACTATAAAATAGATGAAAGACTTTTTTATTCAGTTTAATTTTATTTAATTCAATAATTTATTCAATTTTTTGGCTTATACTGGGTTTCTTACATCTAGAAGTTCTATTTCTAGAGGCTGGGAAAGGAGGGGGGATAAAATTTAACTTTTAGCTTTTTAACTTTGAAATTTGCGATTTGAGAAAAATCCTAACGAGATAGTTTAAAATGAAGGTCATATTCGGATTCAGTGCTATAAAATACATAAGAATCAATTTTCAAAAGCCAAAAACATGGCACAACCCAAAATTTGAAAGACAGTGTAATCTAACAGCATTTTAAAACATGTATCATTTTGTAAAGAATTGAGGCTGTTGTTTTTCATCCTTTTATTTAACAAAAATTCTGTTATTTTTATCATCTTATATGTTCAGTACAAATTGTACATTTTGCAGTAATATGTCAGACAGATTAAAATTTTCAAATTTATATTGCAATGCTAATTTTACTCTCAACCATTTCTTTAATATATCTGATGAAATTATATTCCTACTAAATATCTATATATGACTCCTAATTTGCAGCAAAAAATACGCTCCAACTTAAACAATTATTATTCGGTCAATTTTAATCGTAGAATAACGGGACTTTTTTTGCCTTACTTGTCAGTGTAATTTGTCAGTGTAATAGACTTGGTGTTACAATCTCAACCGTTTTTAATTTTTTACATTACTCAGGAATTAAGCTCGGAAACAATTATTTAAAGCTCTTTTTTTATTTATTCATAAGTCAAAATACCCGAAGAAACTTTCAATTATGTTCATGTTATATTTTAATAATTTTTTTGACATTTTAAACATTAAAAAATTTTTGATTTAAATCATGATTTTTTTTTATTCGGTTGATTAAAATCATGATTTAATCGCTGATTTAAATCAACTTATTAAAATCGTTGAAACCCTAATTTTTAAGTTGTTCAAAACTACATTTATTCTATTCTCAATAGCTCATAATATAACAAGATGATCAACCAATAGACTTGGTGTTAAGTAGCTATCAACCAGGAACCCCTCAGTGCTATTCCACTGCTCAGCACTGTTCATGTCATTGATAATTTATAAATTTGACGATATGCCAATTACAGAATTGGTAACTTAAATTCGTAAAAATAGTTTAAGCATCTACAAATTTAAATTGTTGGCTTTTCACAAAACTACTTAATTCGCTATAAATTTTCAATAATTATGATTAAAACAATTATCGATTAAAAGTATAAATAAACAATTAAATTTAAAAAATCAAAAAACCCGACTGCATAAAAAGCGAACTAATTAATTTTTTCTCATCAATGTGAAACATTTTTTTTTCAATTTCTACTATTAGCCCACACTCTCGCTATATATATCTTGTTCAAATTTTCAATCGTTAATAAAATACTTATTATTCATCCAATCCAGCTCAAATAATTTTTTTTAACTTGTAGTGGATGACACTTGATGTTAATTCATTTTTTTAAATATTAATTAATTAATTAAATTAAATTAATTAATTTCGAATAATCGAGAGGTCCCCCTTCTTGATCAAGGTTTTTTAAGACCGAGAGAGCCCACTTCTTGATCAAGGCATTTTAAGCGCCACTCAAAAGGAAAGAAGAATGGGAGAAAAAAAATCTCTTATTGACCTAAGTAGGAATTGACTTAAAAAGTATGTATTTTTTTATATTACTTGTTTATATTACTTATCAATTTTTTTTTATTTACTTGTATTGATGACTCTTAAGTTGTGTTTAACTGATAGTTCCTATCTATAAACACTGTTTTGATGAGGTCTATAGATGTCTATGATGGTTAGAGTTGCAGTAAAGCTAGAGATCCACAATACATACACAACTTCCAGGTCGTATAATATTTTAACGGAGCTTCTGACTGTAAAATAGTCAATGAAACATCGTCTTCATTTTGAAAGACCTATCCAATGATATGCCTCTCAATAAGGTGCGTAATTTTTTTTTTTCGTCCCTATCGCCATTTTGTATTTTACGGCTGCCATTTTGAATTTATAAAAAACAAAACCTAGCCTATAACCATCGGGCCGTTAAGACGAATCGATAGAGACCTCATTCATAAAAATTCATCCAGCCGTTGGGATGTTTCGAGGGTATAAAGAAATCCACATACACAGATACGCGTGAAACACATAACCCTTCTTTTCAGCCGGGTAAAACCAGTGCAAATTTCAGTCAATTTAGTTCATTATTCTGAGTTAAGCTGCCTTCATACTATGGCTTGAGAATAAGGCGAAAAATACTAGGCAATGCTGAGTGATTTTATTTACTCTCTAGAGTGAATAACGTAAAGCTCTGATTGTTAGTATCTTTACTCATCATGTCATCAATAAACCTTTGTAAAATTAACGAAATGCCAGTGCCAGAATTTGTAGTTAAAATTCGTAAATATAGTTTATGCGTCTATAATTGAAATTGTTGCCGCGGTGATGCGCCGTTCCATTCACTATACTTTTTCAACAATTCTGATTTAAAGAAATAGTTAGTCTAAACATATTGCAGCTTTCAGTCAATTTTTTTCTTTATACTGGTTTAAATAGACACAATAAAAACAAGATAATGGTTATATTCTTCTTATAGAACATTGACGTATATATGACACATTTAATCTATCATCCACAGAAAGTATAAAGTTAGATCACATCGAAATAGATCCCCCTTTTTTAGAATAATATTTACTTGTATCGGAAAAGTTTTCTCAAATTATATATATTAAAAAACAATTTGCGGTACCTAATATTTGATAGATATTTTGTAGTTAAACTGTCTTCATACATGGCTTGACAATAAAGAGAACAAAACTGTCAGTACGAATCATTTCATAAATATACCTTTGTAAATGTGATGACATGCCAGTGCTATAATGTATAAATTAAATTCGTAAATATGCGACTTTCTGCAACTTACAGTCAATTTCTTTCACTGGAGAAACAAAATGTGATGATGTAAATTTCTCTTATAGGATATCTATCTATATATGGCAACTTTAATCCATTAACTTTCAAAACTATAATGCAGTGTTTCAATATTTTTGCTGATTAATATTTATTGAATTTCCAAATAATATTTATTGACACCAGAAAAATACTTTAAATTACATATATTTAAAAAAAAATAGAATTTTACCAAATAGTAGAACAACCAGCACATTCCTTGATTCCTGTAATTAAGCTGTCGACATAGATGACTTGAGAAAAACGGAAAAAAAGTCCTACAATATATAAAGAACAGATTTTATTTACATAGCATAGTGGTTAACGTAAAGCTCTGATTGTTAATCTTCTTAAGCATCATGTCATCAATAAACCTTTGTAAATTTGACTGCATGCAACTACCAGAATTTGTAACTTACATTCGTAAATGTAGTTTACCCCTCTACAAATTTAAATTACTGTCGTGGTCTTTCACCAAACCGTCCAATTCATAATAAATTTTCAAGAATTATAATTAAAAAAAGAAAGATAAAAAAGTAAAAAAAATGCTCCAACTTTCAGTAAATTTCTTTGATTATACTGATTTAACCAAACACAATACCAAAAAAAAAAAAAAAAAAATGACAGACAGCGTAGATTTCTTTTATAGAGCATTTACATTGTCTCCCAAAAGTGATTGTACGCTTACGAATTTCAATGAAATAGCGCTCTATCCATTAATTAAAATTAATATTTCAGAATGAGTATTTAATGATAAGATGTATGACTTATTCTTAACAAAACTACTAAAAATATTTTTAAAATGTAGTAAAACTTTATTTTAAAGAAATCAATAATAAAAAAAATAACAAAAAAGTTACCTCGCAAAAATCTTTGTACACTTTAAAAATATCTCTACATATTAGTAAATATTGTAATATTTCGTTAAATTAGGGCTTAGTATGATATGATTTAGCATCCACAACAGCTTTTAAACGTCTGGTAACAAATTTCTTTACTTTTTTTTTGTAATTATGCATCACTGTTCATCGATCCTTACTGTTTTTAGTTCGCTTTTCGTTTTAATTTCATGTCTTCGTATTCTAACCTCCAGTTCCCTCCAAATATGTTCTATTCTGTTTAAATACGGCGATTGAGGTAGTCCTTTCAGAACTTGTGGGAAATTACAGAGAACCAGAGGCCAACGTCGAGAGCCGTGTGCTAAGGATCGCTATCTTGATAAAAAATAAAGTTGTTTCCAATACTCAAATTTTGAGCTGATAATTTTAAATTGTCTTTTAAAATATTTGAATAAATAGCATGATTCATTATGCTATCAATAAATACAAAATTACCTGGCCCTAATTCTGCCATGCACCCCCACACAAGGGCACCTCCACCGCCATGCCTAACTGTTCCAACTAAGTTCTTGGGATTAAGTTTTTAATTTTTACTTCTCCACATAATAATACTCCCATCAGAACCAAAAATGTTAAATTTGCTTTCATCTGCAAATAAGACATTATTCTAATATGATTCGGATTTATTTATCATTGATTTTGCGAAGGAAAGTCTAAGCTGTCTGTTTTCCGCATTAACAAAGCATTTTTACGGGCAGACTGCCCATTTAATAGTTTATCTCAGCACTCGTCGGACAGTTTAAGGTAAAACTGAAGTAGAAAAATGATCATTAAAATCTGTAGTAACTTTTACAGCACTTAAACGTGTGTTTTTCACAATTTTCTAATTATAAATCTCTGATCACATTGTATTAACTTTGATTGACGCCCTTTTCTTACCTTGCTTTCGATCCAATTTTATTCTTTAAAGTGTTGAATAGCATACTGCACTACATAATGGTAAAAATTAACTAATTTAGCAATATACCGAGCTTATTTGCCACTACTATGATGAAAAATAATTAATTTTCCGATGCTGTTAGTTGTTTCTTTATGACTAAGAGCCATTTTAAATAATAAATACAATATTACGGAGAAAGCAAGCAAAATTTGAAGCCAAACGATGTTTTAAATGTCACGACAATGAAAAAATAAAAATAAAGCGACAAACGATCATTTTCATAATGAATTTATCCGAAAATGTTTCAGTGTACGAAGCCTTTTTTAGTGGGTTCTTTCTTTAATTCCTACCGTTTTCATTTTTATATAAAAAGAAAACCTGCCAATATTGAAAAATATATATTTGGTGTTATTTAGAATAACAAAGAGGTGATGTGAAGAAATATTGACTTCATATTTGAATTCATTTCCAAGGTACTTCCTTTTTACTACAAATTTTTAAAGTGTACGAACACATTTGGAAGCCACTGTACGTATATATGGCACCTTTAACCCATTACTATAATGTAGGGTTTTCAACATTTTTGCTGAATGTCGTTTGCATCACAAAATTCCGAAAGATATTCTTTGCTTCTTTTAAAAGCAGAATTGCTGTCATTAAATAAAGTAGATTTTTTAATCCTAAAATAGTAATAACTTATAGTAATAGTAATAGTTAATTTAAATACGCACATTTATTTTGAAGTAGCATCATCGCAACACAAGTGAGGAGTGGATTGAGTTAAAACATTTCTTCAAAATAGATCACTCGTTTTTCAGAATATCATTTATTGGCACCGGAAAAATATTTTCAAATTATATATATTAAAATATAACTTGAACTTTATAAGTTGTAGCATCATGTCAACTGCTATCAGTGTTGCCAGATTGGGGATTTTGTCCCCATTTTGGGGAAATTTAAACCTCTAGGGGAATTTTTTGGGGACAAGTAGTTCGTAGGAAAATTTTTGGGGGGAAAATTTGGGGATTTTTTTTTTACACTATTTTCCGTAAAGATTTCCTTTAGTCTTGTAGAAAAACTGGATCTGTCTCGAACTCAATTTTGATATGAAAAACGAAACTATAATCCAGAAATCAGAAATATCAATCATTATTCTCTTGGATGTGGTCGTGTTCGTTGTTTTCTACATTACAGTTTACATGTATCATATTACTGATGCATCAGACTCTAAAGTCTTAAGCAGCTTAAACCTGCACGTAACTAAATCTGCACGGCTTAAAAAATAAATAAAAAAAAATAAATACGTGGGAAGCAGATATTTTTCTCTTATGATATACAAAAGCACATCGATTGATACAGTGAAAATACTTTGCATTATGATTATGCACCACGGCAAAATATATCTCTTATTCTTTTAATGTAGCTACAGAATATGCTTTCAGCCCAGTTTAAAAGTTTGTTTCTTGTAAATGGGGAATTTTTTCAAAAAAGGCTTGATTTGTGAAAAATTTTTGAGCTTAAATTACTTAAATATTTTTTATAGTGGTAAATTGAAAATTTAAAAATTCACTTTTTGAGTAAAAACTGAGTTGGGGACTTTTGCGGAAAAAAATACTGATTTGGGGAATATTTTTCAGCTTAAATTAGTTAAATATTTTTTATAGTGGTAAATTGAAAATTTAAAAATTCACTTTTTGAGTAAAAACTGAATTGGGGACTTTTGCGAAAAAAAATACTGATTTGGGAAAAATTTTAGAAACTTTGGGGAAATTGACTTTTGACTATCTGGCAACACTGACTGCTATGTTCGTGTAGTTAGCTATCTTCATAGATAGCTTGAGAATATTTAAAAAACTTATCGCGCTGTACTGGCAAATATTATTTACACATCAGAGTGGTTACTTAAAGCTATGATTACGAATAATAAGTAAACTTTTGTAAATTTTATGAAGAGCCATTGCCAAAATTTTTAACTTAAACTCTTAAATATATTTTATGTGTATATTTGTCACAGTGATCTTTTACCAAACCGTTTAATTTAATGTAATTGTTTCACGAATTTCAATAAAAAATATATTTTCTCAACATTAAAAAAATTATTTTGCATGTCTGTAAGGGGCTTTGCATATGTAACGATATCAGTTTAGGGGGAGGGGGGAATATGGTAATGATATCGAAAGTTGTCTCTAGGGGAAGTGGGGATTTGTCATTTGATATCGTTATCATTTTTTATCCCCCCAAAAATTTCTCTTTTTATTTGTAGCTTGTTCTTTGCATCAAAATAGTCATATAATTTTTTTAGTCGGTTATCTGTATTTATGAAAATACAAAGTTATTATTCAAATCATTAAATTATGTAATTCCAAAATATGGCAAACTGCATCGTTTGGCATTCCTATTCTTCTGTCATATGTATAAAGACTAACAGAAACTAACCCCGAAATATCTTTAAAATCATACTTCATGCGTTTACTAGTAAGGAAAAGAAAAATATTGTTGTCTATCTGTTTCGTTGGTAAGAAGTTCTGCTCCCCCCCCCCCCCCCCCACACACACACACACTCCGTACATGGTTCAACTATAAGTAGAAACTATTATTGTTGAATACATTATAAAACAAAAAACTATTATTAAATACTTTTGAATAGTAGCTATTTCTTATAGATACTATATTATAAAACATTCCTTATAGCTATTATAAAACAAAAAACTATTATTAAATACTTTTGAATAGTAGCTATTTCTTATAAGTGGTATTTTATATAAATTTATTTTATATATAATAGGTTTTATATTTTATAGATAATAATCATTTGAATTATTAAAGTATGCAAATATTAAATGTATAACTATATTTGTATATCACTGCAAACCAAAGAAAAAAAAAAAACAATATTTTTTAGACATTGATAACGATATAATTAGGGAGGAGGGGGGGGGGGTCGTAGGATGATAATGCATGATATCGTAAGGGGAAGAGGGAGTCCGAAATTATCAAAAACTTGATAACATTATATGTGAATTGTACAGCCCCTAAATATAAAAATTTCAAATATATTTAATAACCAAAATTTGTGTCCTATAACTATTTTTAGGATAAAAAAGGGGTTTCAAATTTTAGTAAAACCTAACAATTTTCTAAAAATCAAGGAAATATGCATCTGCTGATAAGTGAAAAAATTCAATATGAAATACAAATAAAACATTATATTTGCAGCTACTTAATGTTAAAAACTAATATTATTATTTTAATAACTAATTTGGTAAATTCCTTAATACTTTCCTCACAGTTGAAAATTATTTATAACTTCGGTTTACCGGTCCGCGCTCTAACTTTCGTAAATATATCCGTATTTTTATGTAAATAAGATGGGTTATCGAGGTTTACTACGGCATGTTTGCTATTGTAAACTGAATGTGAAGCATTTATAGTTACTCCACAATGATACTAAAAAAATCTCATCATATATATGGTAAATGGGAAAAATTGTTTGCGAAGTATGTTAATGATGTTACACTATTCCAAGTATAATGAAATATATATGCATTTTTGCGGTGAACTAAAACATGTATTCTGTAGAATATATTCTGTGCATAAATATATATATCTTCCGTGTGTATATTCTGCTGAATATAATAGTTATTTACAAGGTCACCCGAAAAAATTCTATTACATAATGCTCTGTGAGGAAAAATTATTTGCAGCACATTTTGTTGATGTTACGCTACTTCAAACACAATGAAATTTGTATACATTATACAAGTGCATTACAAGATGCTCAATGTCGAAAATAACATTCATAACATTTATCATTCATTTACAGGGCCACACAAAAGATTTCAGTTATAGTACAGTCCACGAGCGATAAATGCTGGAATTTCGTTTTCAGTTATCGAATTAGTTTTTAAGTTTAACTAAATTATTGCACACTACGTGCGGGGTTCAAATTCAACAGATCATATACATGGTTAGGCAGAATAATTCATTAGCGTGCTTTGTGTATAAGCATGAATTTTTTAAAGGCGTTTTTAATTGAGTTACACATTTAACAGTTGAGTTATATTGAGCATACTAAAAGATCAGCGTAGATTTTAATATATAACTTAATTTCTGAAAGTTCGTTTTTAGTATTTAGAGATGTATGTAGATTTTAGTATGGCTGTTAATTTCTGAAAGATAGTTTTTAGAATCGTGTTACACGATTCTTTTGCTGCATTAAATTTAGTTCATAATAAGGAGTGTTTAAAAAGCTGTAAAACATATAAGGGTCTGTACATAGTTATTCGAGTTCATTTCTGTGTATTTGTGGAACTTGCTGGAGGTGAATATTTGAGGACCGTATGTGTTTTGTGTCTAAGCTAAATTCTAACAATACTGTGTAGCGTATACAAATATACAAATCATATAGAGGGATGCATAAAATAATTCTAGTATCTCTCAGTCTATTGACGGTAATTGCTGAAATCAGATTTTCAAATGTGTTATGCGTTTCCTTGGTTATTACCTCCGGTATGCTATTTCTTTCTCCCATCTATTAATGTGTCTTCTAAAAAAAAAAAAAATAACGTTACGTTGTATAAGCCAGCCGCCAAACAAAGCAGATGTCTCCTAGTACGGAAAAATCCCTACTGCAATTTTTTAAACTTCTAAGCATCACACATTTTCAATTTTTATACCTTCGTATTGGAAAAAAAGTACATTTAAATGCAATTTGTTTGAAAACTGCATCTCCATTTATTTTTTGAGATATTCATTTTTTTGTAGTTTTTAGCACCATTTGTTTAATTTTGGCAACTCAAGTACTCCATTTCTGTAGAAAGTAAAGGAAAAATAGTTGAAAATAGTAATTATATCTTTTGGTTGCGATTTTCTCATAAAAACTGAAAAAAATTTAATTAAAATACGTGCTATTTTGAAAAAATATAAATGAATGATTCCTGACAAAACATAGAGCTATTATAATGTATATTTAATTTTAAGTATCTATATTAATATTACAAACAACTGAAGGCATATTAATCATGAGATAGCCAATTTTTTTTGTCCAGTTTCTTGAATGAAGAAATCTCTTTTTCTGGATTTGTGTGTTATTCAGCGATAGCCACGTCCTATGCATATTTTACTGTAGATGTCGTTTAGGACTGGATCATAAATTAGGAATTCTTTAGCAGATGTGGATGACGTCATTTTACATAGAATAAAAGCGCGTGTTTGGAGTCTTAAAACTGAACTATCTATATTTATATGCATAAACATTTTTTTTTTCATTGGGGCCGACACTAAATTCTGAAAAAGCAGAAGTCCTGTTTTCTAGTTTACTCATATTTCTTCTTTCCCCTCTTAATCGTTGAAATTCCGTTACAGAATTCTTGAAGTTTTAGAAAGTGTTTCATAATCTGTGCTTGGCACATGATTATTCTTTCCTGTTATCTTTTTTTTTTTTTCATGTATCTTTTAACTTGACACACCGCTTCTTGATAAGGTGCGATTGATTTGTATATCATATGCATTAAACGAGCAAGCAATTTTCCCGATTACAAATGATGTAGTAAACGACTAAACAGATTTTCACGAAACTTGAGCCATGGACTAAATCGAGCACGAGGAAAAGTTCTAGTTAGGTCCCGAATTCAAGAACATTTGTTTTTACAGGGTAAAACATGATCTTAGCTGAAATTTTGCTTGCTATAAATCGAACAATTCGCCTGCAATTTACACGAAACGGGTTTTCTATACTAATTCAAGCACAAGAAACACATCTAGCTAGGTTTCGAATACGTGAAAACTTGTTTTGATCGATTAAAACAAACTCAGCACTGAAAATGATTCCATATATCGAAAACGGCTCTAACGATTTTCACAAAACTTTATTCCTATACTAATTCGAGCACAAGAAATCGATCCAACTAGGTCACTAATTCCAGAAAACTCGTTTTCTATTGTTAAAACAAACTCATTACTTAAATTGGTGGTATCAATCAAAAACAATTCCGACGGTTTTTATGAAATATGCTTTATTAGATATTGAGAAAATCATCTAAGTCTCGACTTCGGGAAAAAAAATGTTACGTTTAAATCAATTTTTAAATATTTGATCTGCCGTAATTGAAATCCTCGCAAATACAAATATTCATTTTTCATCCGCACGATAAAGGAAGGATGATCTCGAAGGCCGCTGTAACGGCTTGGGCCTTCTATACTAAATCGAGCACTAGATAATGACTATGTAAGTAAAAAATACGGTAAAACTCGTTTTAATTGGCTAAAACAAATAAAATTAATTGATTTTAACAAATAAAATTAATTGATTTTAACAAATTTTGATTTTGTGAATTTAAATATTTTCATAAATATTCTGTAAATAGGCTAATATTTCTTAATAGATAAGTGTGCTTATACTTTTGATATGTTTAAAACCACTGACATATAGTTAGAAACATCGCTGTTGTTTGAAACCATGGCGATAAAACACTGTGTAAAATTAGAAGCAGTTTTAAAAGCAAGACAATTGTTTCTGCCAAACGTGCCACATAATTCCCGAAACGGATTATTTTTGCCGTCAACTATTGACTTGGACAACGATTGTTGAAGAATAATCAGTGAAATTTTTATAAAACATGGAGAATAGCAGTCAGAATATGCCTTAGTAATCTCATGTAAAAGTGTTTTATATTTATAAAAGACAATCCAAATTTCCTTCTATATAGATTTTTGGTTTACAAAATTGCTTACAATATAAAATCAAAATCCCCCCCCCCCCCCGAATAATGATATTATATATAAAATAAAAAAGCATTTTTATATTGTATCTGAAATCTGTCACCACTTTTGAACCATTGTGACATCATTTTCACTGTCTTTTCGCTTATGACTCTTTTAAGACTACGAACAGCAGATTTAAATATATCCTCCATGACTTATTGATATTTTGTATACAGTAACTTTCACTTTTTGATGTTTATTGAAAAATAAGTATAAAATTAAAATGGTAAAAGCACTCTTTTAGAAGCATTCAATGTTCGTATTCACGCCTAGTTTATTTTCACTTAACCCTTTATGTACTGAATTCTGAATTCATGAACATTTTATCTTATAAAGCATTTTTCGTGAATTGTTTAAACTACATTAGAAGATTTACATAATCATTTAATAAATTTTAGGAGGAATTTAGAAGGATTGAATGATTTCGAAGGATTAATTAAATTTGAATTTATAGAGATTTTGTGCGATATTTATAACTCCGCTCAAATCTTTTATTTTAAATATTTTTCTTAGTATTTTGTAGAATTAGGAAATATACGAATATAATGTTCTTACAATAGAAATATAGAAATATTTCCGAACTGACAAATCTCCCCCCCCCCTCCCCCAACACCAAGAAAGCTGAAAAGGTGCAAAGGCAAAATAAATCATCCTTTTAAAAATATTTTTGTTTTGTGTAACCCATAATGCTTTTGCAACAAGATAAAGTAATGTATCTATAACTCATTCTAAACTGTATTACAAATTAGCAGATGTATTAAATGAATTTTATAACAAGTTATTTTAATGGTACTTATAAGTACCGTCAGTAGATAAAGAGTTAAAGTACATTAATTTCGTGCGTTTACTGGAATTAATTATGAAAAATTCACTTCTTTTAATGCTAGGTTAAAAGCACAAAGAAACAGAGCAACAATTATATAATAAGTTCATTTGCTTGCGTTTTCCGCAAAGCACAAAAAATATATGAATTTTTAATGATAGGGCTCTGTGCCCACGCCAAATGAATGTATTGTAACGGAAAGTTTTGAAAAAAAAATTGCAGTCAAACAAATAGACGTGATTTTCATGATATGAACATAAAATGCTTATAAAATAGTGTTTTTTTTTAAACTATTTTTGCTTTTTTACTTATTAGTATTATACTCTTCATCTTTTATTTATAACTTATTTTCTACATTTTAGCCCTTAATATGTCTTATTGTTGAAGTTTATGGCAGCCAGTTGAGATATTTTGGCGTGCATTTGTTGGCGCATCATTAAATCCATTGTTCTTCCGAATCCCATACAACTGTAGGCACCACAGAGAATATTTGGCGATAATGAAAAGTTGTATTGTGACCGGAAAAATGCCTGTGAACGTAATTTTTTTTTATAATTCTAATCTATGAAGGAGTGGGTTAAAAATATATTACAAAATTCCATCTTTACATACAAAAAACAGGTTGCGTTAAAAAAAAAAAAAAGAGTATTCAAAAACTACCGAGCGAGGCTTGGTCTACCAGGTACTCATATATAATAAACAAGCATGCAATTTTGGATGCTCAGACAAGCTCGAAAACGACTAAAAGATTTTACGAAAATTGCCTCTTATACTAAATATTTCACGAGAAAATGATTTAGCTAGGTCGTTGAAATGTAGAATTCGTAGAAATTCGTTTTTACAGGTTAAAAGTCAGCATTGAAAATTCTGCTTGCTATAAATCGATAAATATATTATAAAGATTTTAATGAACCGTGTAACCTATACTAATTCCAGCAGGTTAAAACAAGCACAGCAAGTAAAATACTGCTATAAATCCAAAATATCTCTAAAGGTTTTCAAGAAAATTCTTTTCTATACTAATTCGACCACGAGAAACCGATCTAACATTAAAGTGGCAACAAAAGATATTTCCTCATGAGGGATAAAAAAAATCATATTTTCCAAAACGAAACATAGCTTTTTGTTCAAGAAAATTATTAGCACTATGAAGGTTCAATTGAGAGATTCAAATTGAATTCACAAGATGGCTGTGAAATTGACTCTAGTTGACACAAAAAAAATTTTAGGACGGTTTTACATGCGAGCAATATCAGAAAATGTTTAAAATTCAGGTTGACATTAATCGTGATGATGATTCAAGAGCTTTCTTTTTCTTACTTATATGTTAAAAAACAATAAATGATAAAAATATTCGCATACATAAAAATGACTTATTTTACGATTTCATGAAACATACTTTCAGATTTTGTCCAGCCTGTCAACTGTTATCTTTATTTCGACATTGTATGGGATGGTTGCTTTACGTACACTGTCAGAAAAACTCGTCAATATGCGGTAAATTATTTCTCATTTTTTAACAAACAAATAATTTCCGTACTCCAGAAAACATGTTTTATCCGTGAGTTCTCGAACGTCTAAAATAGAGGGAGAAATTCCGTCCATTCCAAGCTCGCATGCATATTAGTCCTATTAATAACAAATCCGAATTTATATTTTAAATGAAAAAGCAAAAATTCTATGAATTAATATTTCTAATTTAATTTAAAAAGACAAAGTTTTCGAATTTAAAAATAAAGAACATTTATTTTTCCCATTTATTCAAAAGTACTCACAATTTATTTTTTAAAGTTGAATAAAGTTAAATATAGTTGAATTTATAAAGTTGCTTATAAATAAATATTCGCATTTAAAATATACTTTAAATGAACACATTTAAAAGATATTTTAATTAAAATTTGAATGGAAAATAATCGATATTACTCAAAAGAAATCTTATCGAATAAAAATATAATATTCGTATTTTACCTCTAGCAATCTACGTAAAAATATTTAAAATTCATATTTTTATACTATATTAATACTAAAGTATAAAAACCCAACCACAATCTCATTAAAGACGAAGTTTTTTCGAACTTCAAAATTAAAAGCTTTTTAAAGAACTTGATCAATCTATACCCATCTGAAGCGAACATATTTACTTCAAAGCGTTTCGCTGCTGTACAACTACACCTCAGTTCTGGCGTGCTAGTCTGGTAATGCTGAGATGGCTTGCTCGAATCCAACGTCTACCGCTTTTGCTTTTTCCTAACTTTCTTCAATTGACGGATATTTTACCTCCTGTTACGAAAAAAAAAAAGAATATTCGTCAATTCACGGAAATATGCCGGCAGCACTGCTGCCAGTGGAATTTCCGTAAATTGAAGAAAGGTTTTCTGAGAGTGTACTTTCGCGAAAGCTTTCGAGGTCATAAACATTTTTGTCACAGATTATAATTATGATTGAACCCATATTTTTCGTATTCATATTCAGAGCTATAGAATGGATACTACAAATAGCTATCCCTACTGTTGCGTTAAGATTATGACAAGTTATCGGCTGCTTCCGGATTTTCTATGATTTGAACGTAACACATTTTATGATTACAAACATTATTATTGATCTAAATGTGATTAGACTTTGAAATAAAAATAACAAATACATTAGACGGAAAGCAGCTGCACAAGACAGCACCTCCTCTGCTCAAATCCCATGATTTGTTAAATCTCGATTCGCGTATTAAAATGCAGCTGATTTGTCATGTCATATCTTGATGAAAGCACCTGCCCGATTTTAGTTGTTGACTGGTTTACCATTGTATTTTCCTGCTCCTAGTCCTCCACGTTTTCATAACTTTGGGAGCGAGACATTACACTGAACCAATCAATCACTAAAATCGGGTCTGAAGGTGCTTTCTACCAAGATATGACTTGGCAGACAAGTTTCATTCGGGGAAAATGAAATATAACTTTATTGTAAATTTAGAAGGTAATTATAGTCTTAATTTTATTAAATACAATATTTCAAACAAAAAATTATGTTTACAATGTACGTTAAAAGCATTCCCAATAAAAATGCACACATTCTATAACTTTATTTGCCAAGAGTTTTTTTCGTTCCTCCAAGATTTGGTTTCTAATTTCAGAGCTGGTAGAAATGACGTCATTTGGGTGAACTTACAGAAAAATAACTTTATTTTGGCGAATACCAAAATCATTTTATTTTATGGATTAAATTATATGCTTAAAAAATATAATTTTTCTCGCTAAAACATTTTTTTTTTTATGTCCTTGTGAAAATGTTTAATCGCCATAAGGAAATAGTTTAAAATCTGTTTTTCTACTTTAATTTAAATTTAAAAAGCTATCACGGAATTTTTTTCGTCAATGGAATTTATTTCAATGTTCCAGTCGACAGACGATTTTTTGCATTCTAAAATAAACTGATTCCTGAAGATTGGTTAATTTTAATTTTGGAACTGATGTCAAACAAAGAAATCTAATAATCCCTATATTTTTTCCCTTTTCTGCCTTTTATCCGAAAAAATGGAGCAATTTAGTTGCAATCATTACAGAAATATCATTAAAAATTACGAAACAAATTATATCTCGCAAACTAACGCAAATTTTAAAATTCTAAGACCTCGTTTCACATCCTCGGATCCATGCGGAAAATTACCATTAATTTTATCGCCCAACGTTCCACATTCCAGGAGGATTGACTGTGAAATACAAACGGACTGTCACTTTTTAATATAATAGATTAATGAAGTTTTGATTTCGTTATGAAAAATTACACAGATACAAATGCTAAACTATTTACATTATTTTAGTTGCAAATGGGTTATTCGTAATGGAGCTTACATGCGATGGAAATATACTAAAAATATTCATGCTTGAAAATTATTTTTAAATTAATGATAAATCAGTCAATTAAGATACAGTTTTCAAACAAATTGCTATTGAAAGAAAATTTTTTCCCTATCTGAGGGTGTAAAAAATCAAAATGTGCATGTTTAGAAATTTAAAAAATTGCAATAGCAAAAATTGCTAAACAGAAATTTCATCATCATTTGTTGCCATTAGCGAAATGACGTCAGTGTTACGCACGGACACGTCTGTCCTTTATAATATATATTGATAGGGTGTTTTCTAGAAATTTCTTATCAGAATATAAATTCACATTAAGCATATCAGTAAGAAACAGAAAAGATCAAACGATTAATTAAAGTATGGAGGAAACTACAGGAAACTGGGACGAATTGCATTCAGAAATCGTTTGTTTTATAACATTTATGAAGTTCAACGGTATGTTGCTATTACTTGAAGTAAAATAATTGCACTTTCTTGTTCATAAAACTGCTTAAATAGAAATGATATAAAACATATTATTTCATATTCAGTGCAGCAAATGATAATTCTATAATTTAATATTAGAAAATCTACATGTTTCCTATTAATAAAACCAAAGGATATAATCTGGGATTATCAGGGCACAGAACATACTCCATGGTGTTCAGAACATGGGTAAAATAAAATTTCTTTTAAATGAAGATTCCAATACCTTTTTTTTATATTTCTTATTCTTATTATATTTCTCACTAAAAACACCAAAAAGCACTTTTATATAAAAACTATCAATTATATATTTAAATAAAATTTTGAAATTTATTTTTAGTATCCGCATGCCAGAAGTTAATAACTAATGATATTGCCAAACAATTTGCTACTTACAGCAGCATTTTTTATTCTTATAAGTTTGGAGTTTAAAATTGTAGATTGAATACATATCTGTTAAATTTGTCTTTTTCTTATATTATATTATTTTATTATTAATTGATAAAGTGTTAATTCCGTTATGGTATATTAGCCGGAAATAAACGCTGAACTATTTGTCTTGTTTTAAGAGCAAACTGGTCGAGCCACACGCGATATATATATGTATGTACATATATATCTTAAATCAACCTTGAAAATTATTTTAATAAGCATAAAAAACAACCAAATTGCATTTGAGAGATAATTTTTTTCCTATTCGGGGGTGTAAAATTTCAAGTACTGAGTGTTTAGAAGTAATTTAATCTGCGAACAAGTAATATAAAAATTTTGTTTTTAAAGTCAATTCCTACTTAGTTTATCACAGAAAAATTTAATATAACCCCTTAAGCTAATATTAGTTTTTGTTGCATTAAAATATCTCAATTTGTTGATTTTCTATAAGCAAGTAGGTTTACAATGGAAGTCTATGGGAATTTGGCGAAATATTAGAGATATCGCCAAGTTGGCGTCACTTTTGGCCGCCAAATTTGGCGATATATCGCCAAGTTGGCGACAAACTTGGCGGTATTTGGCGACATAACAGGGTCCTCCCTATGGTAACCCCCCTTATAGATATGAAAATGCATTAAATGCTTCAATAACCAATGGCCGCCATTTTGTCTCCCATCTAAAACTAAAATTAATTAATTAAAATTTAATTAATTAATTAATATTTGAAAAAACTGTATTAACATCAATTGTCATCCAGTACAAGTTTAAAAAATTTTATTTCAACTTGATAGGATGAAAAATGAGTATTTTATTAACGATTGAAAATTGGAGCAAGATATATAAATTTATAAATAAATATCTCTCTATTCTAAAAAAAAGTAACTACCGCTGTCACCGCCGCCGCCGCCGGTTTTGATTTTTTTGTGTCCGGAGGGCTTTCTTCGTTAATATTAACAAAAATAATGCATACAAAAATATGAAAATCGGTGGTTTTATACAGAAATGTTTGATAAACACGCTGATGCAGCCAGTTTTCAAATCGAAGAATTATTTTAAGAGTTATTTAATGCTAAATTTGGACAAAATCGTTCCACTAAAAAAGTTTTATAGTAGCAAAAACTATACGTTGCAGTGTAATCATTTTTAGATCATTTTATGCGTTAGAATTTGCCGGAGTGCAGATTGCATTAATTTTTTTATTTTGACTCATTTTTTCAGGTTTTATTTCTATTTTAAATTCAAATTTTCAGCATTTCTAGAGATATTTTTTACAGATTTCAGAAAATTGTACTAATTTAAACTGTTGCCAACTGTATAAAAAGCGCAAGCAATAATGTTTGCTTCAAATTAAAAATTTATTTACACGTGACTATTATAAAGAGGAAAAAAACTTTCAAATTAGAAATAAATAATTACGTATAAAAAGCAGGAACTTATTAAAAATTACGTCATAAAAAGTATACACGTGAATTTTAACAGAGAAAGGATATTGTAAAATAATAAATTCATTAACATGCGTTAGAAGTCTTAGGAGAAATTACGTCATATTTACGTCACATTATAGTTATTACATAAAATGAACACAAAATAATATTGCAAAAAAGTTTAAATTTAGAAATTGCGCTAGACATTTATTTGATATTTTGAGAATTAATTTAAAATGTCTGATTTAAAAGAACTTTCTTTTCACTTTGTTAAAAAATACCAGGAGACAAAGACTCTCTTTACTTAATTCCTTTTATATTAGCTTATTTTGAAATGTTGTTACACGTGTATACGTCATCAAGTTATTTTTATTTCGACGTTTTATTTGTGTTTTTATTAATGTTGTACGAATTTATTTGTTCTTTCGTTATTTAAAATAAAAATTATATCAATTTGTATAATTTGGCGAGTGGTTTGGCGATTTATATAATTTGGCGAAATTGGTCGACAGGATAATCAAGTAGTACCGCAGCGGATTTGGCGTTACAATTCCCCAATTAAAGAGAAATGAATAGAAATTCGTTTATAAAAGAGATCGCCACTGTTTTTTAAATTATAATTCAATCTTTCGAAATCTTTTTAAAGCCGATCAAATTAGCGTGCATTTAGAGTCTGCGGTGTCTGGACGGGGGTTGGCGAGCGTAGCTCGTAGGGGGCCGAGCCCCCTAGTATATATAAATAAATATAGGGAGAGTGTGAACTAATAGTAGGAATTAAAAAATGTGAAATGGATTGCTTAGATTATTGCCACTGTCAATTTTACGTCAGCGTTGCTCACGGACATGTTACTGCTTTATAATATAAATTGCAATGATATATTATTGCCTATTTTGTTCTGCAATGAAAAGTAATAAATTTCCGAATTTTATCAATGTAGTAAGAGCGTCTAATATAGAAATGTAGAAAAGTGCAATTTTAATACTATATATTCTATCAAGCATAATCTTTTTTTTACTAAATTTACTTGAAATTCTACATTAAAAATATATATCAGGTGTAATGAGTAAAATATTTCTTGAAAATAAAATATCATGCATTTCAGTTAATGATAAACAAAAAAAGGTTTATTCCGCAAATTTCTTATTAGAAGATAGATTTTTATTAACCAAACCCGTCGGAAACAGAAAATGCTATATGACAAATCAAATGAGGCTTCTTTAGGAATCTCAAATTAATTGCATTTAGAAATCATTATTTCAGCCAGTTTGAAGTTTCTCGGTATGCAACTTCTTGTTAACGAAGTAAAATAATTGTGCTCTCTCATTTTGTAAAAGTACTTCGGTAGCAGTAAAAGTAAGCATATTTTTGTATAATTAATAACAAATTATTTTTTTAATAGGAATAAAAGAGAACTACACGATTCACCCTTTAAAAAATTACACATAAGCATTATTCTATAAATTATTCTGCATTTAAAAGTCATTTATTTCCTAATTTTATCATTTATAATAAGAAAGGTTTTTAAAGAAATTTAACAAAGTGCAACTTTAACAATTTATGAAGCCGTAATCTATATTTTTTCTAAATTTACTAAAATTTCTTCATTAAAAATATAGATAAGATGTAATGAGTAAAACATTTTAATCTTGAAAATAAAGATAACATGGATGTCACTTAATGATAAGAGAAAGGTTCATTCCGCAAATTCCTTTTTAGAACATAAATTCTAATTAATTAAATCGGTTGGAACGGAAAAGGCCTTATGACGAATCAAATGAAGCTTCTTAAGGAATCTGAAGTGAATTGCATTTAGAAATTATTTGTTTCATACACTTTGAAGTTTCTCGGTATCCTAATTATTGTTAATGAAGTAAAATAATTGTGCTCTGAATTGTGCTCTCATTTATATAAAAGCATGGATAGCTGTAAAGTTAAACATGTTATTTTGTAGTTAATGTGACACAAAAAAATGATTAAATAAGGACTACACGAGGCTCTCTAAAAATGCTTTCGCTGGAGCATTATGTATAAATTATACTATATTTAAAAGTAATTTGTATCCTAATTTTATCATTTATAATAAGAACGTCTTCTAAAGAAATTTAGAAAAGTGCAACTTTAATACTTTATGAGGCAGTAATCAATTTTTTTTTTCTAAATTTACTAAATGTTCTTCATTAAAAATATATATCAGGGGCTATGAGTAAAAAAAAAATTATCATGAAAATAAAGATACCATGGATTTCAGTTAATGATAACAAACAGGTTTATTCTACAAATTTCTTATTAGAACATAAATTATAATTAACCAAATCCGCTGGGAAAATAAAATGCCATATAACGAATCAAATGAGGCTACATAAGAAATCTCTGTGAACTGCATTTACAAATCATTTGTTTCGCCAACTTTGAAGTTTCTCGGTTATGATCTTGTTAATGAAGTAAAATAATTGTGCTCTGTCATTTGTAAAAGTGCCTGGATAACTGTAAAATTAAGCATAATGTTTCATATTTAATGTAACAAATTATTTTTTTTAAATATGATTTTAAATGAAATAATGAAATCTGAAAAGAATTTATTTCCTAATTTTATTATTTATAATAAGAACGCCTTATAAAGAAATTTAGAAAAGCTCAACTGTAACTCTTTATGAAGCCGTAAACTATTTTTTTTCTAAATTTACTAAAATTTCTTCATTAAAAATATAAATCAGATGTAATAAATAAAATATTTTTATCCTGAAAATAAAGATATAATGGCTTTCACATAATGATAAGGTAAAAGTTCATTCCGTAAATTCCTTATTATAAAATAATTTCTAATTAAATAAATCCTTCGGGAACAGAAAATACCATATGACGAATAAATGAGGCTTCTTAAGAAATTTGAAATGTACTGCATTTAGAAATAATTTGTTTTAATCACTTTCAAATTTCTCGGTATGCTACTTCTGGTTAATGAAGTAAAATAATTGTGCTCTGTCATTTGTAAAGATGCTTGGATAAACGTAAAATTAAGCATGTTATTTCATAAGAAAGCTGAAATCTTTAACAACGATTTTACGCACAAATAACGTATAGATACGACAAAAAATTCCATTGCGATCGATTCGGAGATTCCTGAATCCCCTTCCTCAGTGAGGAAAAAAAAAAGGAATTAAAATGGGTTTGAAAAACCCCTCGGTTATATCCTAGAGTACTGGCTTATGTACTGATTGAAAAAGATACTCTTTTCAAGCATGTGGAGGTGCAGCAGGGTCATCAGTGTGGAGGTGCGCAGGATCCCTCCACAGTGGCGAAAGAAAAGGGGTAAAGGGATTCTGGTCATCATTCACTAAGGAGGAAGTATGTTTATGAATATAGAGAGCTTCGTAAAAGTATAGACCAAAAACTGAGTTACATTTTTGAATAATTTTAGCGTCTGGATAATTAATTAAATTTTTTGTCGTGTCTATACGTTATTTGTGCGTAAAACCGTTGTTAAAGATTTTAGCTTTTTTATTAAAATGCGCACAAAGTTTTAGCTATGCTTATGTTATTTCATAGTTAATGTAACATTTTTTTTTAAAATATGATTAAAAAAGGACTATACGATTCTCACTTAAAAAATCACACTAAATCATTATTTTATTAATTATTTAAAAGTAATTTATTTCCTAATTTTATTTTATTATTTATAATAAGAACTCCTTGTAAAGAAATTTAGAATAATGCACTTTTCATAATACTTTATGAAGCCGTTGTTTATTTTTAATATATATACTAAGACTTCGTCATTAAAAATATAGAACAGATGTAATGAATAAAAGATTTTTATCGTGAAAATAAAGATATCATGGATTTCAGTTAATGCTAGAAAAAAGAATTATTCCGAAAATTCCTTATTAGAAAATAATTTCTAATTAAACAAATCCTTCGGGAACAGAAAATGCCATATAACGAATCAAATGAGGCTTCTTACGGAATTGAAATGAACTGCATTTAGAACTGATTTGTTTCAGCCACATCGAAGTTTCTCGGTATGCTACTTCTTGTTATCGAAGTAAAATAATTGTGCTCTGTCATCTTATAAAAGTGCTTGCATAGCAGTAAAATTAAGCGTATTACTTAATAGGTAATGTGACAAATTATTTTTTGAAATATTAAAAAAGAATTACACAATTCTCAGTTAAAAAATTACATTGCTTAATAAATATTTTCTATTTTAATCTGTATCAAAAATAATTTATTTACTAATTTCATCATTTAGAAGACGAACGCCATGTATAGAATTTTGGAACTTTAATAGTTTATCAATAGTATTTCTTTTTAATCCCTTAACCATACAGTGCGCAGTTTTGCATATATGCAAACAGCAGTGTTCTGAATTTAATAGATTTTTTTTATTCGTATATACTTGATTCACACCAGAAAATTAAAATAGAAATATTTGGTTTAAATAATAACAGACCTTTCCTTATTTAAATAAAGCGAAATTAACCATCGAAACTTTCTGGTGTAAAGTCAGATTTTCTGGACTACGTTATTTCTAGAACGTATACTATCATGGGAATTACAATGTTAAAGGTTAAGCTTTATAAAATAAATAATTATATAAAATAAGGCATTTGGAGACATACTTCTTAAAATATTTACTAGTTTGCTATATTTTAGTGCAAAAGAGCCAAACGACAGTAGTTTTTACTTGCATTGCAGACATGCAACTGAAGAAAAGATTGGCGTATTATATAAAAAATGTATCTCTGATTTTTTCCATTATTTTTCCTGTCTAATATCTAATAAACCTTTCAGAGAATCATATATAATTTTTGAAACAAAATAAAAATCGCGAATTTAAGGGTTAATTCTAACTCCCGTGATATTCACGGGCTGTCATGGGCTGTGCGTTTAATTCAGATTCTTTCATTCCCACCAGTTTTATAAAATAGTGTAAATGGTTTTATTCTGGTATCATTTTACTTGTCATGAAATTAGGTGAATATTTCTTCTTCAAAAAATGGGGGCAATAAGCAATCTGAATTTTTAAACCGTAATTTAATGCGACCGTTAAGGGGTTAATTTACTAAAGTTTCTGCAGTAAAAATATATATTAGGTGTAATGAATAAAAGATTTTTATCATGAAAATAATGATATCACTGATTTCAGTTAAAAATATGAAAAGTTTTTTTCTACAAATTACTTATTAGAACATAAATTCCAAATAATGAAATCAGTTTATACAGAAAATGCCATGTGGCGAATCAAACGAGGCTTCTTAATGAATCTGAAAGGAACTACATTTAGAACTGATTAGTTCAGCCACTTTGAAGTTTCTGGGTAAGTAAAATAATCGTTCTCCGTCATTTGCATAAGTGCTTGGATAGCTGTAAAATTTGGCATATTTTTACTGTTAATACCACATTTTTTAGGGTTCCGTACTTAAAAAGTTAAAACAGAACCATTATAAGATCACTCCTGTGTCTGTCTTTCCGTCTGTCACAGCCATTTTACTCGCAAACTATGGAACGAGGAAAGTTCAAATTGGGGGAAGTAATAAAGACTATTGACCCACATATTTACGGATTATTAAACATTCACAAATGTATTTACGAAAAATGTAGAGGAGCTAATTAAGTTACTTGAAAAAAAAATCTTTTCTTTGTATATCGCGTGAAAGATTTCGTAATGTAGAACTCAAAAATACATTTCTTTGAATTTTAGGTATTATATTTTCAGAGATATCGTATAAAATGTAGTGCAGAAATGTGTTCCCCCCACATCTATTTCCGAATCTACTGAAACTAAAATTATGAAAAAATTAGACGGAATAGGCGGTAACTTAAACCTTGCAGGAAAATTATAGCGATTGCCCTTGGTCACATAATTTTTTTAAAAAACGCATTTTTCCGTTACACACAAATTTCGATTTGCGGGCATTCAGCAAACGTGTTGAGGAGCGCCTGAGGTACGTATCGTAGCAGAAGTATAAAAGTATTGTTGATAATGATTTTCGAAAAAAAATTCGTCGGTAATTAGCCGAGGTACTAACCCTTAAATTTTTTGAGATCGGCCTTCGTTTGGTTGTGTGCGGACGTGTCCCAGACGCGCTCCCAAAAAATGCTTGGCTAAAAGCGTCCCAAGACCCGCGGGCCAGGGGCCCTCTATGGATTCTGATGTGTGAATGTCCCTGCTACAGTTTAAGGTATGTTGCATGTTTCTCGGCCTTTTAATTATTAAGTTATGAGTAATTTATTATTTCATTCCTCAGTCATTTAATTCTGCTGACCCTTGCATTTGCTAGTATTTTAAAATATAACTTAATATTAGGCATCTCACCTTCTAAATCGCCGACAATCTAATCTAATAGCAACAACAAAGCAGCAGTTATTATTCTAATTTAATTTCTCATGTTTTCATTAAAATGTTCATTCCTACTTAAGATTAAATCATTATTATAGCTGCTTTTAAACCCGGACCATGTGCTTCGAATTCGCTGGATTTAACCTAAGTCCAGCCTCCTTGGGATGACTATTAAGATAACTATATCCCATGCAGGCGTCTTCTCACCCCCGCCAGCAGCTAGTTGGGCCGGTTGGGCCATAAGCGAGGTTCTGGAGGGGGGGGCGGGGGTCGCAGTCGGGTGGGGTGTATCCGCCCTACTGGTCGTGTGTGTGAGTGTTTTTTTTTTTTTTTCTTTTCTTTTAGAGAGAGAGATAAGTGCGAGGTTTACCTCTACTTGGTTCTTTCTCCGTTTCTCCATCTGAATTTTGAGGGAAGTGAGGGCCTAGTAATTTGGAAGCGATTGATACCTTCTCATCTTGTCTCTTGGCAATCAATCGGGACTGGCTTGGGATATTGTACAGCGGGGGTGGGGGATTTGGTCTATGAGATGTATAGTAAAGACCTTTTTTCCAGACTTTACTTTCGGATCGTTTATGTAAAAATATACTTTTAAAAATTACAATTCCCATTAATGTATATGTGCATATATATATATATATATAAATATATATATATATAAATCAGCGTAAATACGCATAATTATTATTTAAAAAAATTATTCAAATAAGTTAAAATACAGAATTTAATGTTTAGGCATTAAAGGGGAATAAATAAGTAAATAAATAAATCCTTTATAATCTCCTTCTTTTAATTTACGATTAGAAGCATGAACTAGTGCATTTAGTTTTTTTTTAAAAAGGCAATTTTCCCACAAGCTTCTTTCTTTATTATTTGCTAAAGTTAAAAGTACAGTTTTAACTACCTCCCAAGATATTTTAAATGTTCCATTTTAAATTTTAAAATCATTAATAAATAAATAATTTAAATAATTGTCGAATAAGTGCATTTAAGAAATATATATTACATACTTTATACTTTATTTTTTACATTTTAATATTTACATTTTTGTATTGTTGCAGTTTCATAGCAAATTGGCATATTTTAGCGTACATGATTTGGCATATAATTAATTGCATTCTTCTTGTAACTCTAATACAATTTTATCCATAAGCATTATTTAGAATTTTTCCCCTGGAACCACCTTAGGAAAGACATTATCAATTTAAATTAAATTATCAAAATATTAAAATGTTGTTTTGTCATCGAAAACACACAAGCTTGCACAAATTGTATAACCTTTGCTTACCAGGAAGTGAATGAAATATCTTTGAAAAAAGGGAAAAAAGGAAAAAAAAAAAAAAAAAAAAAAAAAAAAAGGGAAAAAAAAAAAGTCCATGTAAAAATACATTAACCACGTTAAAAAGAGTAATTATCTTGGCTACGGTCTTTTTATTTTCTTTTTTTTATCTATTTTCTTTTATTGTGTAACATCACTAACTTAAAAAACTTAAAGCCAGTAGAAACCTAAGAAATCAGTGTTTATGACTAGTAGTGTTTGTGAGACAAAAAGGCATTCAAATAAGATTACACTCACGCCACTTAATGTAATTTAATAATTGGGGGGGGGGGGGGATGATTTATAACAAACCTTCTACAATCTAATATCAATCATTCAAGTAACCGGCTTTATCACAATTTTAAAAACAGTGTTTAAATATTAATTTTACCTCCGCATGCATATGTGTATGTATACATGCAGTATGTATGTGTGTATATGTATATATATATATTAATCTTACTTTCCCCCCATAATACTCAGAGTGTCTTTAGCTTTCCACTGCACACTTTTCTGTATGTCCAAGCATAATAAGATCGTTTGGAAATAATACTTTTAATTTTCAATTACCACTTGTCTCATGTTAAATCAGCGTTTATAGAGATGACGTTACAAATTACTTATTTAAAGCAGATTAGTAAAAATAACATAACCTATTTATTGGACTGCATGTAAATAAAATCTGTTTTTTTTTTTAAAGAAAAAGAAAGGGGAAAAAAGGGAAAGAGAAGAAGGGGGAAAAATTAAAAGGGAAGGAAGGGAAAAGAAGAAAAAAAAAAAGAGAAGAAACAAAAAAAAAAAAAAAAAAAAAAAAAGGGGGGGGGAGGGGGAACTTTAAGACTTTTCTTTTTTTTTTCTTCCTAATATGTTAAACTCTTATTTCTGATGGAACATAAACAAAAATAACTTATTGTACATACTTTTTCATAATAGTTCTTGTATTTTTTATTTATTTATTTATTTATTTTTTATTTTTTTTGTGTGTGTTCTTTATATTCTTAATGATTAAAATTGGTAAAAAAAAGTGACATTTTTCTTTTTTTTTAATTATTTTCCATTAGGCCTAATAAGGGGAGGGGGGAAATAAGGGAAAAAGAAGGGAAAGAAAAGAGAAAAGAAATTGCATTTTTTTTTTTTTTTTTTTTTTTTTTGAAAGCTTATAGTATTCTGGGATAATTGTGCAATGCGGCTTGGGTTCGGAGTCTTTAATTCAAGTTTTTTAGGGAATCGTCGGGGTAGGGTTGGTTTTGGTGGCTTGTTTTGAATGGGGCGGTGGGGTTCTCTTCAAAATTGCCGGCTTTTTTCTTTTAAAAGGGGGGGGGGGAAGAGAAGAAAAAGAGGGATTTTTTTTTTTTTTCCATTAAAAAGAAGGGTAGAAAGGGAAATGGATTTTTTTTTTCCTTCCGTAAATGGAGTATTGGATGTTTCCCATACCACTAGAGATTGCTCACTGTAGGGGACGCGACCTGGTGACCAGTGGGGTGTCTGGGCTTCGCCTGGCTGTGGTTTTCGCCCTCCATTTTGGAATTTCGCGGCCCATAGCGAGCACATGGTTCGGGTTTTGCTACACTTCTTGATTGTCTCATCCTAACTCTAATAGCAGGCCTAATGCAGGTTAATTGCTGCTGATTTCAATCGAGACAATGTTGCCTAATTTTACTCTTAATTATCTAATAAGAAACATTTTTTTTTTCTACAAGCTTTTAGCTCATTTCGGACTCTAACTTATTCTCAGTTTTTCATTTATTTTTCAAACTTAAAACTTTTTTTTCTTTTTTCTCCCCATCTGACTTTATTTTCTATTTTATCTAACCCCATATTTATTTAAATTAAAAGTGTTTGTCATTTTATTGAAATTTTTTCTCAATTACTGGACTTTGAAATTATTCCCATATTGCAAATAAAGCTTGTATTATTATTTTTTTTCCCTCACCATTTCAACAAATTAGAAAAAGTTGTTCTTGAGACTTGATTTTCTAGAGACTCAGCCACTTCTGTTCAATTCCCCCGTGTCCGCCGGTGGTCTCTGGACGGGCTTAGCAGCCAATTTGTTTACATGTCATTTTTTTTTGTATGTCCCTTCTGCCTGTAATTTGTCAAAATCCAACAATATTTCAAAAATGCTTCATTCTCCCACCCCTCTTTTAAAGATTTTTCCCTCATTGTCCTGTGTTCTGCTGGACTCTTAACTTACTTCCAGTACAAATACTAAATTCCTCATGTTCAACAATAAACATGATTTTTCATCTCCAAATACATACTTTCGAACTTTACAATACAATAACAATACAACAATTCGAACTTTAACTTTCTTTTTCCTTTTTGCGAGAAAAAAGAAAAAAAAAATCACTAGGAACTTTGTATCCAGCAGAACTTATAAAATTTTTAACCTGTGTTTTGCTGGACCCTTATCTTATTTTCAGTAAGAATTTTAAATTCCTTATTTTCAACAATAAACTTGTTTTTTCATCTCCCAATGCATATTAAATTCGAACTTTAACCATCGTTTTCATTTTTTTTTTTTTTTTTTTTTTTTTTTTTTTTTTTTTTTTTTTTTTTTTACGGGAACTTAGAACATTTCGGCCCTTATATCCTAAATTTCGTCAAAGTCCAAACCCACTTCAAAATTCATCTAAGTCCACCCCCCCCATACTTTCTTCAATGTCCAGCCCCCTATGTTCCTGTGTCCAGCAAATTTTTAAACTTTAACCTGTGTTCCCGTGTTCTGCTGGACTAACTTACTCAGCAAAAATATTAAATTCTTTATTTTCAACAATAAACGTATCTTTTCATCTCCTAATACACATTTAATTCGAGCTTTAATTTTCTTTTTCATTTTTTTTTTTTTTTTTTTTTTTTTTTTTTTTTTTTTTTTTTTACTGGAAACTTAGAATATTTCGACACTCATGTCCAAACCCACCTTAAATTCATCTTGTCCAGTACCCCCACGCCCTAAAATAAAATTACAACAATTTTATCCAAAAACAACTCCTAACATATCTAATTACAGTGCTGAGCAGATGCAGGGGCTCACAGACTAAATGCCACGTTACCTTCCCACCCACTATTCCAAACCTAAACATGCAACAGGCCGGGACGGCGCACAGGGGCCTGTAGATGGGTTCCCACAACCCGCGGATCATTCTTCTGACTTATAATATTTTTTTAAAACTATATCTGCCATTCTAGTTCTCAAAGCCATTCTTTATTTTTTTCTCACATACCATCGCTGCTCACAATGGGAGAAAGCCAAACATATTCCATTGCCGAATTGGCAAACAAGGCTAAATCCCTCGTTACCTTAGTCCTGTCAGAGGACGAAAATACATTCACAGAGGAATCTGCTGACCACCTGAAAAATGTGAAACTGATCCTCCAATCGATCAGAAAACAAGACCACGCCAATCAAAAATCAGTACAGGAGTCCAAACAGGAGTTTGAAAAGCTCCGCTTAAAAGCAGATCTCCTTAAGGAACAGCTCACCACACTAAACGAGAACATTGCCAGCCAGATCCAACAGATCCCAAAGACTGAAGAAATAGTAGCCAGGCTTGAGGAAAGTCTCCATAGCAGACTAGACAAATTAAGAATTGATAATGATAGAGACGCATACCTTCGTAGTCAACAACCTTCCCTGCTCTATAATGATCAAGACGGCAAGTCTCAAGAGTTCCCTTCACCGACAGAGGAGGTAGTACCGACGGAGCCACAGCGGAGGCTAGGAGAGGAGAGGCATCTTCGAACAATTGTGGTCAGGGGCAAGAAACGCTCCATGTCCGGACTGGCTATTAGAAACCTGCTCGAAAAACAAAATATCGCCTGTCCAAAAGTAGTATTGGAAATCAAATGCCTTCGAAGACAGCTGGAACTCTTTTGCCGATCCGCCGAAGAAACGAAAGTCGTCCTAAGTGATCTAAAATCCCATGCTAGAATTGCTGAAGATCTATTCTTCAGCATTAAAACCCTCCCATTTCACAAAACTATCCTGTTTGGAGTTCCCGACGGAACAACACTAACTTATATTACCTCGACGTTGGATGAAATTTACGATTATCACCCAGACGAAATCCGATTCATTAAAGCCGTTCCTTCTAAAAGACCCTCATGCAAGGACTGGCACCTCATTCTGTCAGAAAAATTAGCCATGGCAGTAATCCAAGATGGAGGCATACCGCTGGGATACAATCTCTGCAGACTGCGGCCACACACCACAGTCCAAAGGTGCAGAAACTGCCAGCGATATGGGTACGCAGCAAAGTACTGCCATAATGATGAAACCTGCGAAATTTGCGGAGAACTCCACCCATCCTCAACCTGCAACAAATCCCCCTCGTGCGTGAACTGTAGACGCGCAAATAACCTTTTCAATGCACACTGCAGAACTGATCACATAGCCTCTGCCTCCAACTGTCCAACCTTCAAGTTCGAGTATAACAGAGAGCGGGCAAGACTGAATGATCTCTTCCAACTTCCCTTTCGAAATCCCCAAGCACCTCCCCCGGCGGCTCCATCCTCCCACTCTGGTCCGGGACTCCTGGGCGAACATCCTCCTGCACATCGAGGTTATTTTCCTTTTCCGAGTCATGCTCCACCTCCGAACCTCTACTCACCTTACTACCAGGAGGACTACTTCAGCCAGCAGCAGAACTTGGGCTTCCAAGGTAGGAGGTTTTAAACTTTTTATAACATACACAATACAATGTCATCCTCAGCACCTTCTCCCCACCCACCCCTTCCTTTAGGCCGTCTAAATTTTCTCCAAGTAAACCTCAATCACTGCATAGCAGCCAGTGTAAGCACAATCAACCACATGGAAGAGAACGAGATTGACATCGCTCTACTGCAGGATGCTTACTGCTCCGATGGAAACCTCGCTATCTTCAGCAAGGACTGGAGAAGGTTTTCCTCTCGGAATCTCTCCGCCCACATCGTTGTCAGGAGCTCGAGTCTTGTATGTACCCATCTCTTTACCGGCGACAATAGCGTCTTCATCTCCATAACGGCGAAGGAGGGCGAGATTGTCGTCGGATCCTGCTACGCAGCCCCCTCGGCAAACTTTGGCCTTTGTCTCTCGGAATGGGAACACACCATCACAAACAGGAAGGCTTTCATCTGTGGTGGCGACTTCAACGCGAACTCATCCCTCTGGGGATGTCCGCGTGAAGACGCCCGGGGTGACTTGCTGTCAGGACACATAATTATCCATAACTTGGCACTTGCAAACATGCACAACTCTGAAGCCACTTTCGAAAGACGAGATACAGAAGACAGAGTCATAGCAGAAGGCTGGCCTGACCTAACAATTACAAATTCCTTCACCCTACCACGAATATCACAATGGTCCGTATCAGACATACACAGTGGCTCAGACCATAAATACATACACTTTTCTTACATGACCTCTCCACTCTACACGCAACGTAGACGCTACAACACAACTCGCGGAAACCTTCGCAAATTTAACAACGTCATCAAAAGTCATAAGTCATCCCTTTCAGCACAACTCGAAGGGGTGCACAGCGAAGACACACTCAACTCCTTCACATCTAATTTAATCGAAACCATGCAGACTGCGGCGAAGGCTTCCTTTAGACTGAAAACAGTCCAAAAATCACACACTTTCTCATTCTGGAACAAGGATCTTAGAAAGCGGAGGAACCAGCTGACAGCCCTCAGACGCAAGATTAAAACATTGCGCCTGCTCAATCCTATCCCCCCTGAAGTAAAGACCCTTGCAGCACGTCGTACGAGACTTAAAGCAGTTTACAAACGTGAGATTCTGGCGGCGAGACGGGCGGCGTGGGAGAAATTCTGCAGCAACAATGAGAACCCTTTCGGCATCACTCAAAAATTTCTGACCGGCAAGTTCTTCACTCCGGATGAAATACGTCTAGAAAGACCAACTCACCAAACCTCGCGACAAAATAACCTGGAATTCCTGACACACACTCTCTTTGGCCCCTCGGCTTATCCCCAACAAGACAACCAGGATATCCTTTTCACAGCACACGAAGACAAACGCTTCACAAAGGCAGAAGTAAAAACAGCACTATACACACTGAATGACAAGAAGGCCCCAGGGCCGGATTCAATTGACTTTCGGAGACTAAAACTCACTCACAAACAACTTCCACACATATTCACGCGCTGGGCTAACCTCTGCCTCACCATGAGGTACTTTCCTTTAGTACTCAGGCAGGGAGAGGTAGTTTACTTTCTGAAGCAAGGCAAGTCTCCTTCCGAACCCAAGTCATACAGACCCATCTGCCTTCTTCCCACTCTGGGAAAGCTTCTGGAAAAACTTCTGGTTATGCGGTTGACACACTTCTTGGAGTCAAACAACCTTCTCCACCCCAGACAATTCGGGTTCCGCGAGGGCCACTCATGCGAGCTCGCACTTCATGCCATAATGACTGCCTGTACTGAAAGCATAGCCCAGGGCAACGCAACATCACTCGTTTCACTAGACATACAAGGCGCATTCGACAACGTAGAATGGCGAGACATTCTCTTACAACTACAAGCACTCAACTGTCCGGGGAACATAGCTGGTCTCATCGGCTCCTACCTCTCACAGAGGAGCGTCCTGATTAACTGGGGTGCTGGCACATCTACCCACAGATTACAGAAGGGTTGCCCCCAGGGCTCGTGCCTTGGCCCAATCCTCTGGTTGCTTGTAGCAAATGTGCTACTAACAGAACTAAATCGGCTGGGATTTAAACTATTTGCCTTCGCCGATGATTTCAGCTTCATTTTCTCCGGTCGTTACAGACGTCATCTGGAGGAACAATTTGCCATAGCTCTTCCTATTTTCTGCCGGCTCCTGGATTTACTGCACCTCACACTCTCACCACAAAAGTCTCAAGCACTAGTATTCACCAAACCACACAGATATGATCCAAAACGCCCTCCAGTGATGAGGATCAATAATGTCTCCATTCGACACGTACAATTCATAAAACTCCTAGGTATAACCATTGACGCAAATCTTAACTGGATCCCACACATTAACGACCTAAAACTTAAATTGACATCATATCATAATAATTCATTAAGACTAACTTCTAAATTGGGAGGGGTAGACAACAAAACACTGAAGATCTGGTACCTAACAATAATCGAAAGAATAATACTTTACGGGGCCTGTATCTGGGGGGGTAATTTATCATCCATAGCACAACCTAAACTAAAATCAATACAACGCACTTTTCTCCTACAAATTTCAAGAGGCTACCGCACAATCTCCACAGATGCACTACATATACTTACAGGTATTCCACCCATCACACTTCAACTAGAATACGAACACGCCAAATCCTCAATCCTACAGCTAAAACGTGATACAGTAATAGATTCTCTTTTTCCAAACACAACATTGCAATACAAAGTCAGGAGCTGGCAGCTCCACCCGGCTGAGGAGACTTCACATTTTCAAGTAAACACAACACGCAACAGCTACACACCTGCCCTTAGCACCACACTCTTCACTGATGGTTCAGGCACAGAGACTGGCGTGGGCGCAGCCTATTGCGTCACGGAGGGCACGGTGGTGGTCCATCAGTGGTCTGCAAGGCTAGATGATAATAACTCCGTATTCCAAGCGGAGCTGTTCGCAATACTAAACGCATTAGAGTGGGTGGAATCCCACTCTAGCAATAGTATTATCATCTACAGTGACTGCCTCTCTGGCCTGCAGGCAATACAGGCACACAGGACAAAACATCCTCTAGTACTGCAAATCAAACTAAAACTTAAGAATCTCCTACATCGTATCTCACTAGGTCACGTCTCGGCTCACAAAGGTATCTTTGGCAATGAACTAGCAGACAACCTAGCGAAGAAGGCCACACAGAAAGAAACAATAGACACACACCTCCCAGTGCCCCAGTCATACGTCAAAAGGGTCCTTAGAGCAAGGATACTGACGCGATGGCAGGAGCACTGGGATACTTCAAAAAAGGGCAGGCACACATATAAGCTAATTCCTAAAGTTTCTCTCACACTATATAACTTAACACCCTACACCACTAGCTTCTTAACAGGACATGGCCCTTTCATGGCATATCTGGACCGCTTCAAAATAAGATCCACTGCCACTTGCGTCTGCGGTGAAGATGGCACTATAAGTCACCCGTACTACAGTTGTACTCTCACGCAACGCTGGCACTTGAGGCGTCCAGACATACTGCCAGTCAACTGGCTCCAAAACGTCCTTTCCCGCACCCTCCTACTCAACAAATTAAAACACATTCACAATTTCCTTACATACTTAACAAACTTAACTTAAGCCCTGGTTCTGCTTATCCAGTCTCACTGTCACCATATCAATCTTCAAACAGCACCAGAATCCAGTCCTCTTTATAGGCTCCAATTAAATTCTCTTACTCATCAATGTGTGGTTTCCTACGATCGCAAGAGCCTCTGCTCGTGCTTCTGACCATTCTATCAAGAGATACATCTCCAATGGACGCTTGAGTATCTGCTCGTGCCATCTTACTTATGCCACACAAAACATTACATCTCCAATGGACGCTGAGTATTTGCTCGTGCCATCTTATTTGTGCCACGCAAATCATTACATCTCCAATGGACGCTTGAGTATTTGCTCGTGCCATCTTACTTGTGCCACGCATTCCATTCTTTTCCCTTCCTGCCGCCCCTTGTCGCGAGAGGGGTTCCTACCCCGGCGGCCAGGATCAGTGATGTTTATTATTATTATTATTATTATTTATTTTATTTTATTTTTACTTTAAATGTTCTCATACTCCCGCCCTCTGTCGCGAGTAGGCGTTTTCCTGGCGGGAAGGCATTCGTCTAATTTTTGTAATCCCACTTTGTCCTTTTAAAAATAAATTCTGGGTTCTGTGGTCGGTGGTGCATAGACGCCCTTAGCGGTTGAGCGTCGCCCCTTGAGCATTTTGTGTTTGTCCGTCTGCATACGGCCGGACAGGGCTGTACTCACTAACGAGCCTCAACGTGTCGGGGAACATACCGGGAGAGACGTTAAGCTCTAAGGGGCAGGCCTAGCCGGCCCTGAGCAGTCTCTCTTAGGCTGCCTAACCCTTAAATTTAAGGACGGTTTGGACATACATAATGACAGGGGTAATACTCTATGTACCATCAGCTTTTAAAGCTTAGATAACAACTTTTAATTATATATTTGTGTAATGCCTTTAATGATATGATAACAACTTTAATTATATATTTGTGTAATTTGTGTAATATAAGGTGTAATGTATATTTGTGTAACCCAGTAGCAGTATAAAAGCAATAAACGTCAAATTGTTAAAAACAGACTAATTTAATTAGAATTAATTTGTCTGTTTATTAGAATTTGCATTGAGTGGATCTCTCAATACAATTCTCGTGTCTTTAAATGTTAATTAAAAACCTATCTGGAAAAACACGGAACGGACCATGGCGACGTTGCAACTTTGCGACCTCCTTTCAAAGCGCGTTTAGCACAATGCCAAGTTTAAACTTTGAACAAGGTTTTTTTTTTTTAAAGCTACACTGTAATAAGAAAAGATTATTACCACGCTAAATTTAGTTTTATGAAATGCCAAATGAAGTTTAAATACGCAATACTTTTATTGTCAATACGAAATAAAGTAAAAAAAAAAATAGATTAGGATAAGATTAAAAAAAGATACAGAATAGCAATATTTGATATTATTTAGGCTTCATATCTCTTTGAACTTTTATGGTATACCCATTCATACTTTGGGGATATTACATATATAATGTTAGGAACTATGCTAATTCCCCCCCCCCCCCATCCGATGATATCATTATCAATGTCTAAAAATTATTTTATTTTTAGATTCTTTTTCTTTCGTTTTATACGCTTACAGTGATATACACATATGATTATATATTTATTAGTTGTTGATATCGTTATCAATGTCAAAAAATTCTTTTATTTTTAGATTCTTTTTCTTTCTTTTTACACACTTACAGTGATATACAAATATGATTATACGTTTATTAGTTGCATACTTTACAGATTCAAGAAGTCAATAAAATACAGGGTAAGTCAAAATGAATATAGCGATTACAAACAGCTATAACTATTTAATGGAAAAGAATTTATCGATAAGATTAACACAGAATGTAGACGAAACTTCAAAATTCTGTATACATACGTCATAGATGTTCTATTTGATATCCCTTGGTCACACGGACAACATCTAAGTGGTAGTCCATTTCACGCCATACATTCTGAAGCATTCGTTCAGTCACAGACACAAGCGCATTACAAATGCGTACTTTGAGTTCTTCAATTATTCTGGGCATGGTAGGCACAAAATCGCAGGGTGTCAAGTCCAGAGATCTTGGTGGCCAAGAGTAGCATCGTCGGTATCTCCACTTCGACCGATCCAACGCTTTGGAAGATGCTAGTTCAAAAGTGTAGGGGGTGCTCCATCTTGCTGCACTGTGATAACATAATGACATTTGTTAAATTCTAACATGCAAAATGCTTTCTGCACGAGACTCGCCATTTTTACTAATAAGGCGCCTGCAATGAACAGTTTTCTTGTGGTTGCGAAGTTTCAACTCGAGCATGCGTAAGCTTCCGCTTCACTGCACCTGCGCCTTACGTAAAGAAATTTTGAAGTTCCGTCTACATTCTGTGTTAATCGTATCGATAAATTCTTTTCCACTAAATAGTTATAGCCGTCAGCAATCGCTATATTCATTTTGACTTACCCTGTATTAATAAATGTAATAAATTTATATTAATTAACATCTAAAAGAGTTAGTTACTATTTAAAAGTATTTAATAATAGTATATTGTTACATAATGTATTCAAAAGTAATATTGTCTTCTTGCACTAGTCTCCTGCCCGGGGAGGTTAAAAGCAGAACTTATCAATACAAGGCTGACACAGGTAACAAATTTTTTAATCCCACCTCACACAACTTTCTCAAAACAAAAATTATTGACATACTGTTTGAGAACATCTGCAAGAGAAAATATACTGCACAAAATCTGCATTTTTTTAAATAGAGGTGCGAACAGACTAGAAAAATAGTCGCTTGTGGCAGCCCTGTCAATAAAACAGTGGACAACATTATTTGTCTCTCTTTATTGGTAAACGCAAGTATCATGCCCTACATATCTTATTCCTGATTTCTATAATAACGAAATGTATGCGCATACGGCAAAAGAACAGGAATGCCAAACGTTGGCGTATTCCAAATTTTGGAATGAAATGATTTTATAAACATGTAATGACTCTAATAATAGCTTTGTTTTCATAAAAACATGTAAAAATAATAATAAAGTTAACAGACTATTTGGATGTAAAGAAAATATTTCTCAAAAAAGAAAAGTTTGGTTTGATCAAAAATGATAACGATATCAAAAAGCAGCCCACACCTCTCCCCCCTCCCCAGAGATATCTTACGAAAACAAGTGTCAGACACCCCTCCCCTTAAAGTGATAATATTATATATGCACAGTCCCTTTTCTAGTATATACAGCTATAGTCTATACCCAATCCTACATTGATAGTTTTTTATGAAATCTTATTATTCTTTTAGCAATGATTTTTTTTAATAATACTAGGGGGCTCGGCCACCTACGAGCTACGCTCGCCAACCCCCCGCCCAGACACCGCAGACTCTAAATGCACGCTAATTCGATCGGCTTTAAAAATATTTCGAAAGATTGAATTATAATTTAAAAAACAGTGGCGATCTCCCTATAAACGAATTTCTATTCATTTCTCTTTTATTGGGGAATTTTAACGCCAAATCCGCTGCGGTACTACTTGATTATCCCGTCGACCAATTTCGCCAAATTATATAAATCGCCAAACCACTCGCCAAATTATACAAATTGACATAATTTTATTTTAAATAACGAAAGAACAAATAAATTAGTACAACATTAATAAAAATACAAATAAAACGTCGAAATAAAAATAACTTGATGACGTAGACACGTGTAACATCTTTTTCAAAATAAGCTTATATAAAATGAACTAAGTAAACAGCGTCTTTGTCTCCTGGTATGTTTTAACAAAGGGAAAAGAAAGTTCTTTTAAATGAGACATTTTAAATTAATCGTTTTTAATCTGACGTAATTTTTACCAAGCTATTCTTTCTCTTTTAAATATTCACGTGAAAATACTTTTGTTAGAAATGAAATATTATTTGCGCTTTCCTAACAAAAATAGTTGAAAAGATCCTCTCAAAATATCAAATAAATGTCTAGCGCAATTTCTAAATTTAAACTGTTTTGCAATTTTATTTTGTGTTCATTTTATGTAATAACTATAATGTGACGTAAATATGACGTAATTTCTCCTATTTAAGACTTCTAACGCATGTTAAATAATTTATTATTTTACAATATCCAATCTCTTTTAAAATTCACGTGTATACTTTTTATGACGTAATTTTTAATAAGTTCCTGCTTTTTGTACATAATTATTTAATTCTAATTACAAATGATTTTTCTGTTTATAATAGTCACGTGTAAATAAATTTTTAATTTGAAGCAAACATTATTGTTTGCGCTGTTTATACATATGGCAACAGTATAAATTAATACCATTTTCTAAAATAATGCAAAAAATATCTCTAGAAATGCTGAAAATTTGAATTTAAAATAGAAATAAAACCTCAAAAAATGAGTCAAAATAAAAAAAATAATGCAATCTGCACTCCGGCAAATTCTAACGCATAAAATGATCTAAAAATGATTACACTGCCATGTATAGTTTTTGCTGCTTTAAAACTTTTTTAGTGGAACGATTTTGTCCAACTTTAGCATTAAATATCTCTTAAAATAATTCTTAGATTTGAAAACTGTCTGCATCAGCGTGTTTATCAATCATTTCTGTATAAAACCACCGATTTTCATATTTTTGTATGCATTATTTTTCTTAATATTAACGAAGAAAGACCTCCGGTCACAAAAAATTCAAAACCGGCGGCGGCGGTGACAGCGGTAGTTACTTTTTTTTAGAATAGAGAGATAAAAAAAAAAATCTTTAAAAATGCATTTATTTATTTTTAAGATTTATGTTAAGATTAAAATGTCTATTTAAATTTCTAAAAACAAAAACGACGATCGCTTTAACGATTTAAGTGTGAGAACATACACTGTAAAAAAACAACAACAACAACAAAAACAATCAATTTTTAACAAACTAGGTGGCTCGGCCCCCTACGAGCTACGCTCACCAACCCCCGTCCAGACACCGCAGACTCTAAATGCACGCTAATTTGATCGGCTTTAAAAAGATTTCGAAAGATTGAATTATAATTTAAAAAACAGTGGCGATCTCCCTATAAACGAATTTCTATTCATTTCTCTTTGACTGGGGAATTTTAACGCCAAATCCGCTGCGGTACTACTTGATTATTCTGTCGACCAATTTCGCCAAATTATATAAATCGCCAAACCACTCGCCAAATTATACAAATTGATTTAATTTTTATTTTAAATAACGAAAGAACAAATAAATTCGTACAACATTAATAAAAACACAAATAAAACGTCGAAATAAAAATAACTTGATGACGTATACAAGTGTAACAACATTTCAAAATAAGCTAATATAAAAGGAATTAAGTAAAGAGAGTCTTTGTCTCCTGGTATTTTTTAACAAAGCGAAAGAAAGTTCTTTTAAATGAGACATTTTAAATTAATTCTCAAAATATCAAATAAATGTCTAGCGCAATTTCTAAATTTAAACTTTTTTGCAATATTATTTTGTGTTCATTTTATGTAGTAACTATAATGTGACGTAAACATCACGTAATTTCTCCTAAGACTTCTAACGCATGTTAATGAATTTATTATTTTACAATATCCTTTCTCTTTTAAAATTCACGTGTATACTTTTTATGACGTAATTTTTAATAAGTTCCTGCTTTTTATACGCAATTATTTAATTCTAATTTGAAAGTTTTTGTCCTGTTTATAATAGTCACGTGTAAATAAATTTTTAATTTGAAGCAAACATTATTGCTTGCGCTTTTTATACAGTTGGCAACAGTTTAAATTAGTACGATTTTCTGAAATCTGTAAAAAATATCTCTAGAAATGCTGCAAATTTCAATTTAAAATAGAAATAAAACCTGAAAAAAATGAGTCAAAATTAAAAAATTAATGCAATCTGCACTCCGACAAATTCTAACGCATAAAATGATCTAAAAATGATTACACTGCCATGTATAATTTTTGCTGCTATAAAACTTTTTTAGTGGAACGATTTTGTCCAACTTTAGCATTAAATAACTCTTAAAATAATTCTTCGATTTGAAAACTGTCTGCATCAGCGTGTTTATCAAACATTTCTGTATAAAACCACCGATTTTCATATTTTTGTATGCATTATTTTTGTTAATATTAACGAAGAAAGGCCTCCGGTCACAAAAAAATCAAAACCGGCGGCGGCGGCGATGACAGCGCTAGTTACTTTTTTTTAGAATAGAGAGACATTTAATAATCCATATATTTATTGTACGGAACCCTCTGAGCGCGAGTAATACTCGCACTTGACCGTTTATTTTTTTTTAAATGATTAAAAAAGGGGCATAGGGTACTAGCGTAAAACTTTCAATTAAGCATTATTTTCTATTTTAATCTGTATTTAAAAGTAGTTTATTTCCTAAATTTATCATTTACTAGCAAACCCCGCGGCTTTGCTCGCGTAATATTTGAATTATGCCAAGTGATATTTATATGTCTAATTTTTATTAAAAGGTACTAACTAATTTTTTATTTTATTAAAAGGTAATATTTTATTTTATTAAAAGTTTTTTTTTATTTTTATTAAAAGGTACATATTACGTTTAGGAATAATTCAAAAATTACTATTTAAAACACAGTTTGATTAAACATCATTGATTATTACACTGCATTAAGCAGAAATGAGACTTAAATTAATAAAACGAAATAAAACTAAATAAATGATAATTTAGAAAATATTTTTAAACTTTTATGCTCAATTAATACGCTTATTTCAGTATTCATTTGAAGTTCTGAATTTTTTAGAAACCATCTTCTTACATCTTAAAATTAACCATCATGTCAAATTCCAAGTCCTACCACCTCTCTCAACATAAAGGGCTACATTGAAATAGGAACTGTCACGATTAATTTGCCAACATTAATTTTGAAATCGGTTTGTTATTTCCTAATATTCCACAGAAACGTAATTTAAAAAGCTTTTAAAGGCCTTTTTTAGAAAGTTTGTTATTCCTGTGAACATCAGGTGGTAGAATCGCCGGCATAAAATATAGCCTGTGTAGGATCAGAGACTGTTACCATTGATTCGCAACTATTACTTTTATAATCGGTTTATATTCCCTGAAATTGCATAGAATCGTAATTTAGACCTTTTTTCGAATGCTTTTCGCACCTCCGCTTCGCTTCACCATTTTTTAATTCGAATTTATTTTCGACGTTCCTTCGAGGGCATTTATATTTTAGAAGTAACTACCATTCCATATTTAAAGTTTCTAGCCTTTTCCGTATCACAGCAATCGCAATTTAGAAAGTTTTTAGCTCCTGCAACCCTGTGGTGGTAGTGGAACAGACATAAAATATAGCTTATGTTTGAGCAGGTTCTATCACCAACAATTTGTCATCTTTATTTTTTTAATCGGTTTGGTAATTTATAAGTTTGCTTAAAAATTGTAATTTATAACGCTTTTCACTCACTTCATCTTTTTAAGTTTGGAATTTTCTTTCGACTGTTCTTAGAAAGCAGTTGCATCTTGTAAGTAAATACCATTACATACTTCAAAGTGTTAGACCCTTCAGTTGTGCAAAAAACGCAAATTAGAACATGTTTTGCTTTTGCAACCCTCAGATGGTAGTGACAGCAACATAAAATATAACCTATGTTATAGCAGGGACTGTCACCATTGATTTGCAACCATTACTTTTGAAATAGCTTTGGTATTTCCTTAGATTGAGTAGAAATCGCAATTTAGAACGTTTTTAGGACGCTTTTCGCGCATTTTCACCCCTTTTTAAATTTCTATTTTTTTCGAAACTGTTCTTAAAGATCATTTATATCTAATAAATATGTATCTTGCCTAATTTTAAGTTGCTAGCCCCTACCGATCACAAAAATCGAAATTTAGAACGCTTTTTTGCTCCTGCAACGTCTTGGTGATAGTAATACCGACATAAAATAGTGTCTATGTTAGAGCAGAGGCTGTCAGCATCAATTTCCTACCATTACGTTTGAAATCAGGTTCATTCTTCCTGAGATATTGCCGACAAATCGGCATTTAGAACGTTTTTAGAACGCTTTTTGCGCATCTTGCTCCTGCATTTCCTCTGGGGTAGTGGAAACAGATATAAAATATAGCCTATCTTGGAGCAAGATCTGTCACCATCATATTTGAAATCGGTTCAGTACTTCCTAAGATTGCATAGAAATCGCAATTTAGAACGTTTTTTACAACGCTTTTTGCGCATTTTGACCCCTTTTTAAATTTAAATTTTTTTTTAGGAAATGTCCTTAGAGATCATTGATATCTTATAACTAACTACCATTCCAAATTTCACGATTCTAGGCCCTTCCGTAACGCAAAAGACGCAATTTAGAACGTTTTTCTCCTGAACCCCCTTTGGGGTAGTGGTACCGACATAAAACATCGCCTATGTTGGAGCAAGGGTTGTCACCATCTTTTTGACGCCATTATTTTTTAGATCGGTTTGGTATTTCCTGAGATTGTATAGAAACCACCATTAGAACGTTTTTTAGAACGCTTTTCACGCATTTTCACCCCTTTTAAATTTCGAATTGTTTAAGAACTATTCTTAGAAATCCTTTATATCTAATAAGTAGCTAATATTTCAAATTTCATATTTCTAGGCCCTTCAGTAACACATAAATCTCATTTTTAGAACGCTTTTAGCTCCTGCACCCCCTTTGGGGTAGTGACATCGACATAAAACATAGCTTATCTTGGAGCAAGGGTTGTCACCATCTTTTTGACGCCATTATTTTTTAGATCGGTTTGGTATTTCCTGAGATTGTATAGAAACCACCATTAGAACGTTTTTTAGAACGCTTTTCACGCATTTTCACCCCTTTTAAATTTCGAATTGTTTAAGAACTGTTCTTAGAAATCCTTTATATCTAATAAGTAGCTAATATTTCAAATTTCATATTTCTAGGCCCTTCAGTAACACATAAATCTCATTTTTAGAACGCTTTTAGCTCCTGCACCCCCTTTGGGGTAGTGACATCGACATAAAACATAGCTTATCTTGGAGCAAGGGTTGTCACCATCTTTTTGACGCCATTATTTTTTAGATCGGTTTGGTATTTCCTGAGATTGTATAGAAACCACCATTAGAGCGTTTTTTAGAACGCTTTTCGCGCATTTTCACCCCTTTTAAATTTCGAATTGTTTAAGAACTGTTCTTAGAAATCCTTTATATCTAATAAGTAGCTACTATTTCAAATTTCTAGGCCCTTCGGTAACGCAAAAATCGCATTTTTAGAACGTTTTTTGCTCCTGCACCCCCTTTCGGGTAGTGGCACCGACATAAAACATATCCTATGTTGGAGCAAGGGTTGTCACCGTCATTTTGACACCATTATTTTTTAAATCGGTTTGGTATTTTCTGAGATTGTGTAGAAACTACCATTTAGAACGTTTTTTAGAACGCTTTTTGTGCATTTTCACCCCTTTTAAATTTCGAATTGTTTAAGAACTGTTCTTAGACATCATTTATATCTTATAAGTAACTAATATTCCAAATTTGATATTTCTAGGCCCTTCAGTAACGCTAAAATTGCATTTTTAGAACGCTTTTTGCTCCTACACCACTTTTGGGGTAGTGGCACCGACATAGAACATAGCCTATCTTGGAGCAAGCGTTGTCACCATCATTTTGACACCAATATTTTTTAAATCGGTTTGGTATTTTCTGAGATTGTGTAGAAACTACCATTTAGAACGTTTTTTAGAACGCTTTTTGTGCATTTTCACCCCTTTCAAATTTCGAATTGTTTAAGAACTGTTCTTAGACATCATTTATATCTTATAAGTAACTAATATTCAAAATTTCATATTTCTAGGCCCTTCAGTAACGCTAAAATCGCATTTTTAGAACGTTTTTTGCTCCTAGACCCCCTTTGGGGTAGTGGCATCGACATAAGATATAACCTATGTTCTAAGTTGGACCAACACCATCATTTTGATACCATTACTTTTGGAATCGGTTCGGTAGTTCCAGAGCTTACCTCCGACAAATAAACAATTTTTTCCTCTTTATAATAGGAGTATAGATAAGAAGAACGCCTAATACAGAAATTTAGAAAACGATAATTTTATTAGTTTATCAAGCTTAATTTTTTTTTCTAAATTAACCAAAAATTATTCATTAAATATATATATCAGATGCAACGTGTAAAAGATTTTTACCTTGAAAATAAAGATATGATGTTTATCAGTAAATGATAAGAAAAAAGGTTTATTCCGAAAATTCTTCATTAGAACATAAATTCAAATTAACTAAATCTGTCGAGAACAGAAAATGCCATATGAGGAATCAAAAGAGGTTTCTTAAGGAATCTGAAAGCAATGGCATTTAGAAATCATTTGTTCCATCTACTTTGAAGTTTATCGTTATGCTACTTCATGTTAATAAAGTAAAATAAATGTGATTTGTCACTTGTAGTAGCGCTTCTATAGCATTGGAATTAAGCATATTATTTCATAGTTAATGTAGCCAGTTATTTTTTTTTTCAAATATGATTTTAAAAGAAAAACTATAGCTTCGAGCATAGATTATGAAACACTTATCAGCACATCATTGAGAGTCGTGTAACAACACTTAATGAGCTGAAGGATTATGAATAAGTAAACTGTTTCTAAAATGCATAACTAGTATTTGAAAAGCGAACTCTTTCGTGCAGCGCTGTATATGATCTGCGCATATTATACACACAAGAAATATTAAGAAATATAGTTCAATTTAAAAATGCAAAGCACAATTCAAAATGCACTTCAAGCAATTACAGCAATTATATGTTTTTGTAACCCAATACTTTTATGTGTCCCAGTAAATAACGATAAATGCTATTCACACCATAACCCTTTAAGACCCGATGTATTTGTAAACAAAACTAGTCTTACGTGTAGAAATTAAAACATGGATTGCAATCGCTACCTGTTGATAAAAAATGATACTTTATTCTATCTGCAAACCATAACTATCGTTCGATTCGAGTTTTTATTACATACGACTGAGAAGCAAATATTTAAAGGAATGTCTAACCCGCACGATCGTGCGGGTTGGGATTTAAAGGGATATTCTATAGTATGCATCTTAGAGTTCATCTCACCTTATTTATATTGATATCAATATGTTTGAAATTGGTGATACATTATTAAAATAAATTGCAAGCTATTTTTCCCTGAAAACCATAATGTAATGGAAATCTTTTGAGTTTCCCTATAAAGGAATCTGAAGGAATTTCTGAGATTTTGTATGCATGATAAATTTTTTCTTATAATTTATATGTTTTATAATGCAAATATTTGATCTTGATTTATTTGCTTACATAGATAAAATAAGGAAGTATGCATAATGTCGACAGGTAGTTTCGACGCGCAGCCGCCATTTCCGCGAAGTAGTGGCGGTCTATTTTAAAGTCTGAAATACAGCGCACGTATCACAATTTTCTATTTTACTCACGTATTTATTGATTTTCTCACTTTAAATACCGACAATCGGGACTACTTTGGTCCTTGCGGGGTTACTTTGGTCCATCCCATAAAAAAAGTTTTTATTCTTTGTATTAAACAAACAATACAAGATAATTTGGAGTTTTAGCCCTTGAAAAATATTTTATACCCAACTATGGGGTATTTGAATAGTTTGGCTGTAATTTATTTTTTTTTAGTGGCGACACTGGATGTGTTTGTAAACAACTGTTTTCGTGTGTAAATTTTAACTCTCCAAACTTTCTATAGTGAAACAATATGGATAAGAGCTACAAATAAGGTAAATGTCAAAATATTACCTTTAGTAACCTGTAACACATGTGTGATCATAGTTTTCCCTTTAACTTTTTATTTTGAGAGGAAAAGTTTGCGTTTTCATAAAGCTAATATGAAAATTAGTATTTCGGGGATGCTTTGTGCCAGACATTTTTTGGTCCGGAAATAGCCCCAGTTACTTAGAAATACCTTTTATGCAACCAAACCTCTTAAAACATGTTTTAAGTAACATTTCTTTCAAATGTTAGTGTAGAAAAATGTTGCATTAATTGTTTTTATTCCAGTTGCTGAGGATAACATGACGAAAGCTGTTTCTCGTTTCTTTAATATTAACAATTGGTTTATTGTGTTTAAATGAAAAAAAAAAAAACATTTGTTTATCGAGGTTGCAGTGTTAACTTATTAGTAACTGCTATTGCAATGGAGTTTCAATAAAAATGTATTCATTTACATATGAAATGTATCCATTTTATATTAAACTAAGTGAATGGAACAAAGAAGCCCCCAGCAGTGGCTACTTTGTTCCAAAACTTTAAAAATAGTTAAAAAATAAACAAAATAAAAAAATTCCTCTCTAAAACCATACAGTTTGCTTCATTGTTTCATGTTAATTGTTTACAACTCAATTTCGACGCTAAAAAATCACATATAATATTTTTTAATAATGAAAATGTGAGTGGAACTAGGAAAAAGGCTGCTCAAAGTAGCCCCGGTTGACGGTAATGAAATAAGTGTGGAAATGCACTACTACACACTTCATTTTCAATGTCGAACAAAACATGATAAATCTCAATTTAAATTACTTTGCAATCTGAGTATATTTACGCAAGTTAGAGCACGATCAGAGACTGCTAGATAAACCGAATTCATGAGCACTATTAGAGTAAGCTGCATTGTGTTAAAAAGGATTAAATGATTCTTGCTTAAAAAATTACACTGAAGCATTATTTTCTATTTTATTTTGAGAAAAATAATTGATTCCCTAACTTAATCATTTATAATATGAACAACTTATATCAAATTTTCGAAAAGTACAACTCTAATTCTTTACCAGGAATTAATCATTTTTTCTAAATTTAGTAAAAATTTCTGCATTAAAAATCTAATGGATGTAAAGAGTAAAAGGTTTTTATCTCGAAGATAAAGCTGACAGGGATTTCAGATAATGATAAGAAAGAGGATTATTCAGCAGGTTTCTTATTACAGCATGAATTGTAATTAAACAAATCCGATGGACAAAAGAAAAGGTCAGAGGACGAATTAAATGAGACTTCTTAAGAACGATCTGAAACGAGTTGCATTCAGAAGCATTTATTGTTAGACTCTTAGAAATTTCACAGTATGCTGCCACTTGAAGTAAATGGTAATGAAGTAAAATAATTGAGTTTAATAAAACAATTGTGTTCTTTGTAAAAATGTTCGGATAGCAACAAAATTAAGCACATTTTTTCATGTTTAATATAACAAAAAATGGATATGTTTTCAAATATGATGTTTTAAAAAGCTTCATTTATGGCGATTTATTTTTAGTTACCGTATTTGGCGATATTTTGTCAAGAATGCCTAAACTTAGCGAAAATTTGAAGAGGATGGATATACAGGGTGTCCCAAAAGTCCCTGACACATTTTAAAATTCCATATAAAATAAAGTAATTGTCGTATAGGAGTGCTTTTTTTACTAAAATGCTTCTCTCGGTGAAAAGTTTTCTTCAAGCGGATAATAAAATTAGTTCTAAACTTCACACATAGATGGCGCTGCACCTTAAATTATCAGAAAGAAGCATAGAAAGCTCAAGACAATCAGTTACTGATCATTTTATTTTGTCAAAACCAGTTTCAGAGAACAATAATTTATGGAATCCATTAGCATAGTTCAATGTAAGATGCCTTTGTAGTTCGAGTCACATTCAAATGGAACTCCAGTGTTCGCTACCACTGATTGCGGAATTGATTGGATCGCTTGGCACGAAAGTTCCTTTGAGCAGTAATGATGGATTTGGTTTCGAAGTACTAGCCTACACAATTAGCTTTTTCGCTGGAGTCGTCATTTCCGTGTGACAGCGCCAAAACAAATATAAAAATCAGAATATATACATGTGTGAAATCAAACATACGGACAAGTGGCGGCATCTATGATCGAAGTTTGAAACTAATCAGTTTCATTCTCTTGAAGAAATCTTTTCATCGTGAAAAGCATTTTAGTACAAACCGCACTCCTATGCGGCAATTACTTGATTTTATATTGAACTTTAAAATGTTGCAGGAACTTTTGGGGCACCTTGTATGTAGTTTTAACCATAAAGTAGAAAAAATAGTTACAATAATTAAAATATATATGCCAGAAACAGCGTTTAATAAACCTCATAAATGAAACATTACTGTGGCAAAATCAGCCACCTTAGAATTTCAAACTGCTATATCTCAGCCATTTTGTAAGATAGAACAAAAACGAAACATGCTCCGGATCCTTGTATCAGAACCAAGCGATTAAGCGGTAAAACATTTTGGATTTTTAATATATTTGTGTATATTTTTGAATCTGAAATATTTCACTGACCGCACTTTTGAAAAACACCACGTTTGAAGCTGATTAGCGAACTCGGTAAAAACCTTGGTAAGCCCGGTACACATGCTCAGTAACATTCAAATCGATTTATAAATACGAATGCTATGGCATGACAAAAATCAGATTGTTTCAAAATTTCAGTCACATTAGAAATTTAAACTGCTATATCTCAGACATTCTTTAGGATAGAGGCGAAACAAAAAATGCTCCGGAATCCTTGTATCAGGACCAAGTGGGGCTAAGGGGTAAAACATTTTGAATTTCTAATATATTTGTACATATTTTTGAATTTGAAATATTTCAGTCGCCACCATTTTGAAAAACATTACGTTTGAAGCTGATTAGCGAACTCGGTTTATAAATACAATTGCTGTCGCATGACGAAAATCAGATTGTTTCAAAATGTCAGCTACCTTAGAATTTTAAATTACTATATATCAGACACTTTTTAAGACAGAGGCAAAACGAAAAAGTCCTTCCGGCCAGTGCCGGGAGGAAGAGGTAGCTTTCATATTCCTTATTTTAAAAAAGCCAACTTATATTATTCAAACACACGAAGCTCAATTAAGTGGAAACCGAATGTAGGAGATTCAATACTAATTTTTATCAATACTAAATCATTATGAATGAGAATTTTGCGAAATTAGTCAGCTTTATCCAAGCTGCTTTTAATTAAAGTAACTTATATTTGGCTGCCAAATTCGGCGATTTCTTAAAGTGCCTGCCATTTTAAGACAACATGGTGGATGAGGCTAACCAGCGAGCTTGGTCGAGACCTTAGTAATTGCTGTGCACATGCTCACTCACATCGGAATCAGTTGATATATACGAGTGCTTTCCCAGGCAAAAAATCAGATTTTTCAAAATGTCACCCACGTTAGGAATTGAAACTACTATATCTGAGCCATTTTTTAAGATAAAGGCAAACAAAAAATGCTCCTGAATCCTTATATCAAGGTCAAATACTTAAGAAAGAAACCTTTTTCAATTTCTATTTATTTTGCACCTCACTTTAAATATATATTTTTTTAATTTAATGGCCGCCATTTTGAAACAAGATGGCTGAAGAAGCTGGCCAGCGAACTTGGTCGAGATATTGATGTATACTATCCACATGCCTTCTTCCATCGAAATAGGCGAATACGTGTGGTATCGCGTGACAAATACAAGATCGTTTCACAGTGTTAGCCATGATAGAAATTCAAAGTGCTATAATTCAACCACTTTTTAAGATATAAACAAAAGAACAAATTTTCAGAAACAAAAACTGCTCCGAATCTTTGTATCAAGGCCAAACACATAAAAAAAATCTTTTTCATTTTCCAATTTTTTAATACCTCATTTTAAATTTTAAAATACATTAAAAAAAATCGCAACCCTTTTGATACAAGATGGCGAATGAAGCTGGCCAACGAACTCGGTCGAGACATTGGTATGCACTATGTACAGACCAAGTAATATCCAAATCGGTTCATAAATACGCCTGTTATCGAAAGACAAAAATCAGGTCGTTTTAAAATGTCAGCCACAATAGAAATTCAAAATGTTATAACTCAGCCATTTTTTTAGATATAGACAAAACAAAACCTGTTCCGGAAACTTTGTATTAAGGTCAAACACATACGAAAAAATCTTTTTCATTTTCCAATTTTTTGGCATCTCATTTTAAATTTAAATTTTTTTAAATTTTTTTAAATGGCCGCCATTTTGAAACAAGGTGGCGGATGAAGCTGGCCAACGAACTCGGTTGAGTTATTTGTATGTACTATGTACACACCAAGGTACATCCAAATCGGTTCATAAATAGGTCTGTTATCACGTGGCAAAAATCAGGGCGTTTCCAAATGTCAGCCACGCTAGAAATTCAAAATTCTATAACTCAGCCATTTTTTAAGATATAAACAAAACAAAAACTGTTCCCAAATCTTTTTATCAAGGTCAAACACATAAGAAAAAAATATTTTTTCCATTTTCAATTTTTTGGTACCACATTTCCAATTTAAATTTTTCTTAAAATTTTAAATGGCCGCCATTTTTAAGAAGCTGGCCAACGAACTCGGTCGAGACATTGGTCTTTACTATGTATAAACGAAGTTACATCCAAATCGGTTCATAAATACGCCTTTTATCGCGTGACAAAATTCACGACGTTTCAAAATGTCAGCTTCGCTAGAAATTTAAAATGCTATAACTACGCCATTTTTTAAGATATAGACGAAACAAAAACTGCTACGGAGTCTTTGTATAAAGGTCAAATACATAAGAAAAAAATATTTTTCCATTTTCAATTTTTTGGTACCACATTTCAAATTTTAATTTTTTTTTTTAAATTTTAAATGGCCGCCATTTTGAAACAAAATGGCGGATGAAGCTGGCCAACGAACTCGGTTGAGACATTGGTATGTACTATGTACACACCGAATTACATCCAAATTGGTTCACAAATACGAGAGTTACAGTATGACATAGGTCAGATATATATATATATATATATATATTGATATATATATATATATATATATATATATATATATATCAATTTTGAACGGAGGGTGGTTTCGGGGTCTGGGGGTCATGATCGATGAAAATATACCAAAATTTTTTGAAATCGCTTTCCTCCGAACGGCTGCAATAGGTAGCTTTTTGTAAAGAAAGCTACCTAAAAGGCTGCGTAATCCTTGTGTGGAGGCCATAATTGTTTTGTACATCTTTTCGAATTTGAGATTTTTAAGTACCTGTCATTTTGAAACAAGATGAAGCCAAAGAACTTTCGAGATCTTTATATACCTTGTACACATGCTCAGTGTCATCCAAATCGGTTCACGAATGCTACACTATGGAAAAAAATCAGATATATATCTTTATTAAACCACATTTGAACAGAGAGTTGGGGTTTGGGGTTCATGATCGCTAAAAATATACCATAAATTTTCGTATGGTATCTAAATGGTTAAAAGAGAGCTACATCATTCTCCCTTTAAAAAAATACACAGAAGCATTTAGTCCAGGCAATAGGGAATTTTACCTAGCAAAATTAATGGTAGTTCTGGAAATCAGCTTACTTTATGTTTTTTGGGTCGCGGAATCCGAATTTGTAACTTCCCACCAAAATTTCCCTCGGCAACCCCCCCCAAAAAAGGTTTTTATTAAAATAATCAATGTTTTATTGTGTTAGGGGAAAAGTATCTAGAAATTCAGAAAGTAGACAAAATTTGCAACAAATTAGATATATGACATTATGACTTAGGATGAAGGGGAAGGGGGGATCTGCCTCGGAACATGCGGGCGGTGCTGCGTGGATTAAGGTTCGCAATTCCACTTAACCACTCACAAGTTTACATTCGCCCCCTCATCTCCCCTCCGAACTTTCCATATAAGGTTTACTTTAAGTTTTTTGGGTCGCTGAATCCGAATTTTTAACTTACCCCCAAAATTTTCCTCCCCGAAAACCCCCCAAAATAGTTGTTATAAACTTAAATTTCTTATTGTTTTAGGGGAAAAGCATTACGAAATTCAGAAACTAGCAAAATTTGCAACAAATAAGATATACGACATTATGACGTAGGATAAACGGGGAGAGAGGAGTTGAGCATGGGAACATTCCCCGCGCGCTTTTCTCAAAAACCAATTGTTTTTCAAAAAATCAATTTTTTGGGAGGTTGCCGGGTGAAATTTTGGTGGGAAGTTACAAATTCGGATTCAGCGACCCAAAAAACATAAAGTGAGTTGAAATCCAGAACTAGTATTAATTTTTTCAGGTAAAATCCCCTATTGCCTGGACTTCATAACTTAGTGCACGTAGCGCCGCAGTGCATGTTCAGAAGCAGCTCTCCCCTTCCCCGTTCATCCTGCGTCATAATGTCATGTATCCTATTTGTTGCAAATTTTGTCTAGTTTCTGAATTTCGTAATGCTTTTCCCCTAAATCAATAAGAAATTTAAGTTAAAAACAACTATTTGGGGGTTTTCGGGGGGGGGGGGGGATTTTGGGGGGAAGTTAAAAATTCGGATTCAGCGACCCAAAAAACATATAGTAAGCCTTTTTCCAGAACTACCATAAATTTTGCTAGGTAGAGCCCCTATACGGTCTCTATTGCCTGGACTGATTATTCTATAAATTATTCTACATAATTTATATAATTTATATAAATATATAATATGCGTAATTTATTTCCTAATTTTACCATTTATAATAAGAGAGTTTTTTAAAGAAATTTAGCAAAGTGCAACTTTAATGCTTTATGATGCCGTAATCTATATTTTTTTCTAAATATACTAACATTTTTCATTAAAATATGGATTACATGTAATGGAGTAAAAGATTTTTACATTGAAATTAAAGCTAACATGGATAGCAGTTAATGGTAAGAAAAAGGTTTATTCCGCAAATTCCTTATTAGAACATAAATCCTAATTAAACAAATCTGTTAAATGTCTTATGACGAATCAAATGAAGCTTCTTAAGGAATATGAAGTGAGTTGCATTTAGTAATGCTTTGTTTCATCTGCTTTGAAGATTCTGGGTATTCTAATTCTTGTTAATGAAGTAAAATAATTGTGCTTTGTCGTTTGTAAATAAGCTTGGATTGCTGTAAAATTAAACATGTAACTTTATAGTTAATGAGACACAAAAAAAAGATTAAATAAGAACTACACAATGCTCACTAAAACTATTTAAACTGAAGTATTATTTTATAAATTATACTATATTTAAAAGTAATTTGTTTCCCAATTTCATCATTTGTAATAAGAACGTCTTATAAAGAAATTTAGAATAGTGCAACTTTAATATTTTATGAAGTAGTATTCTATTTTGTTTCCTAAATTTACTAAATATTCTTCATAAAAAATGTATATCATGGGTAATGAGTAAAAGATTTTTATCATGAAAATAAAGATACCGTGGATTTCAGTTAATGAAAAGAAAAAGGATTATTCTACAAATTTCTTGTTAGAACATAAATTAAAATTAAAGAAATCCGTAGGGAAAAGAAAATGCCATATAACGAATCAAATGAATCTTCATAAGGAATCTGAAATGAATTGCATTTAGAAATAATTTGTTTCACCTACTTTGAAATTCCTCGGTTATGCTACATCTTGATACTAAAGTAAAATAATTGTGCTCTGTCATTTGTAAAAGTGTTTGGATAGATGTAAAATTAAGCATATTATTTAATGTTTAATGTAACAAATCATTTTAAAAAATATGATTAAAAAAGTAATTTATTTCCTAATTTTATTATTTATAATAAAAATTCCTTATAAAGAAATTTAGAAAAGCGCAATTTTAACACTTTATGAAGCCGTAAACTTTTTTTTTTCTAGATTTACTACAATTTCTTCATTAAAAATGTAGATCAGATGTAATGAATAAAATATTTTTGACTTGAAAATAAAGATATCATGGATTTCAGTTAATGATAAGAAAATTTTTGATTCCACAAATTCCTTATTAGAATATGAATTCTAATTAACCAAATCCTTCGGGAACAGAAAATGCCATTTGACAAATCGAATGAGGCTTCTTTAAGAATCAGAAATGAATTACATTTAGAAGTCATTTGTTTTAATCACTTTGTAGTTTCTCGGTATGCTACTTCTGGTTAATGAAGTAAAGTAATTGTGCTCTATCATTTGTAAAGGTGCTTGGATAGACGTAAAATTAAGCATGTTATTTCGTAGTTAATGTAACAAATTATTTTTTCAAATGTGATTTAAAAAGGACCATATGATTGTCACTTTAAAAAATTACACTGAAACGTTATTTTATAAATTATTTAAAAGTAATTAATTTTTAATTGTATCATTTGTAAATAAGAACTCCTTGTAAAGAAATTTAGAATAATGCACATTTAATAATTCGTTATTTACGTATTAACGCCACTGCAGCTTATATATATATATATATATATATATAAATATATATATATATATATATATATATATATACTTATATATATATATATATATATATATATATATATATATATATATATATAAATATATATATATATATATGTGTGTGTGTATATATGTATATATAAATATATATATATATATATATATATATATACTTATATATATATAATATATATATGTGTTAGAGGTCTGCACGGGCCGGAATTTCCAGGCCCGGGCCCGGCCCGGCCCGTACGAAAGCTATCTTGGCCCGGCCCGGCCCGTGTAAAAATTGGAAGTTCGGCCCGAGCCCGGCCCGGCCCGTTGTAAAAATTGGAAGTTCGGCCCGAGCCCGGCCCGGCCCGTTGTAAAAATTGGAAGTTCGGCCCGAGCCCGGCCCGACCCGATACAATTTCTACAAAAAAAAAAAATCCGTTTTTTCTCAACATACAATTAAGATTCTTTTAATGAATACTACATACATATTTATGGTAACATTTTACAGTATATTTTACATTACTATGATGCTCGCAAAACAGAAAACGCACAATAGTAAACATTAACGATTACTTACAGTCATCGTGTCTACAGACATTTCAAAATGGAAATAAAGATTCATTAAAAGATTAATGTAGTTCAGAATAAAGGATTAAAAACAAGATATCATTTGAAGGTGTATAATAAAAAGTAGATTTGTGAAAATATTTCTCTCATTTTTAAGACTTTTCTCAAATCCAAAAGACCTACATTTCGACACATTTATGAAGTCTTTTCTTTTCGGAAACGTGTAAGATTGGCAGGTATTCTTATTCAAAAGCTATGCAAATGTCGTTTTTTTTTCATAGATAAAAGCAATATATCTTTCTGAAAATACTCTTAAAGTTAGCGTTTTGAATCGAATTTCCGGAAGCGATAGCACAGGAAAGGAGAAAAACGTACAGTCACGTGACAGGAATCGCTGTTATCTCTGTAAGTAATTTATTAAATATGGAAAAAGCTATTCGTTTCCAAATGCCTTCAATAGGCAGGCCTGTCAATTTTATGCCTTTATAGTTAAATTTTTTGTCAGAAACGTGTGTCTGAAAGCTTTGCATTGTTGAGCAGTGAATATGAGAACCCTCTTAAGGTATATTTCCAAAGATACTGTTAAGAGAAGTTCATTATCACTATTAATATTACAAAACAAAATGACTGTTCTACACATCCTGAGATCGATTAAGACCACTTCCTTCCCGGCACGAGTCTGCTGAAAAAAAATTAAACTCTGAATCAGACATCTTGTAACTGTACGATGCCGATCTCTACGATGGACACGTTACATTTCTGTATTGATGTTGTTAAACTCGCATCGGCTCGTGACACACATTTATACTTCTCGAGAAAATCATATTCATTGAAAATGGCTCGTATTTTATCTGCTTCGCTTAAATTCTTATATCGGGCCGATAGGCCCGATTACTTTTTTTGCCGGCCCGTCCCGGCCCGTTTATTTTGTCTGTCGGCCCGGCCCGTTTATTTTGTCTGTCGGCCCGGCCCGGCCCGTTGAAAAAATTGTCCTAATTCTGCCGGCCCGGCCCGTTTGAAATTTCGCTTTCATTCCGCCGGCCCGGCCCGGCCCGCGGGCCGGGCCGGGTACGGGCCTCGGGCCAAGCCCGGGCCCGTGCAGACCTCTAATATGTGTGTGTATATATATATATACCGAAGATATATATATATACCTGTTTAATAAGACATAGGACCACATTTCTCCCTCAAAACCGCCAACACCCGACCTGGTATGAACTCGACAAAGTTCTTATAGGTAGTCTGAGGTATCTGGTACAAATCGCAGATCAACTGCTCCTAAAATTCTCACATATTGCGATGTGGTAGCGTGGCAGCACGAATTGGGATTTCCAGGTGGAACCACAAATGTTCTTTTGGATTCATGTCAGGTGAATTTGGAGCCCAGAACATGACTTGAAACTCACTGAAATGCTCCTCGAACTACTCCCTGGCGATTTCACCCGAATGACATGGTGCATTATCCTGTTAGAAAATGCAATAACCTGCCCGACACGTTGTTATCTTTAATGGATGCACTTGGTCTGCAACGATGTCAGGTAGCGCACAGACATCAGGGATTGTTCTATGGGGATTAGGGGTCCCAGTATACTCCATAAAAACATCGCCCACACCATAATATAGCCTCCGTAGTCTTGCCTCCGAACAACTGTGCATCCGTGAGCCAGGTTTACCTTTAGAAATTGGCGTATTCGCACGCGCCCTTGGATGCGATGGACCAGAAAACAAGATTCGTCGGACCATGAAGACATTGTTTTTTACTCCTAAAAAATTTAAAGAGATTGGACCATCCATAATCAACTCACGAGTCGCATGTGGCCTGGCGACCTTTTATGTGCGGCCCGACAGACATATAATCATTTATCCATGTTTATAATTTTAATGGAGATGCGCCTAAAAAGTATTTAAGACCTTCACCGTTGTTTTATATGTCTTAATGGGAAGACAAAATCAATCCTGTTATTCAATTCCTACTATTAGTTCACACTCTCCCTATATATATATATCTTGTTTAAATTTTCAATCGTTAATAAAATACTTATTATTCTTTAAACTTGTACTGGATGACAATTGATGTTAATACAGATTTTTCAAATATTAATTCATTAATTAAATTTTAATTAATTAATTTTAGTTTTACATTGGAGACAAAATGGCGGCCATTGGTAATTGAACATCATTTAATGCATCTTCATACCTATAAGGAGGGGTTACCATAGGGGAACTCTGGTCTGTCGCCCAATACTGCTAAGTTTGTCGCCAACTTGGCGATATATCGCCAAAGTTCGCGACCAAATCGAGTCGCCAAAAGTGACGCCAACTTGGTTACATCTCTAATATTTCGCCAAATTCCCATAGGCTTCCATTGTAAACCAATAGGATTTGCTGGCTTATAGAAAGTCAACAAATTGAGATATTATAATGCAACAAAATCTAATATTAGCTTAAGGGATTATACTAAATTTTTCTTTGATGACATAAGTAGGAATTGACTTTAAAAACAAAATTTTTATATTACTTGTTTATAATTAATTAAAAATTACGTAAAAGTATCTTCAATGCCGCTTTCTTGGTCAAAAGTTATTCAATTCCTACTATTAGTTCACACTCTCCCTATATACAGGGTGATTCATAAATATCGAAACAATAGGCTATTTCCTTAAATATTGCCCCTAGACCCATACTTCCAATTGTAAAGTTTCATAAAAAAAGGTGCAAAATTTAAGGACATAAGTTGCAACGTCTATTTGAAAAAATACGAAAATTAAATTTTTATACGGCCCCCGTAGTGTAAAAATTCCAATCAGGAAGATTTTCCCTATCCATTCCTGAATTAAACACAAAAAATTGATTCTTCATATCTGAAAAACTCGCAGAGTTATGTCCGTTTAAATAATTCATCAGGTTTTAAGGGATTAGACACAAATTGAAATGCGTGCAATCCAAGAAGCAATGTAACTTTAAGAGTTCTAGGAAACATGTACAAAATATATTTCTTGAGTTAGAATTTTTTTTTTTTTTTTTTTTTTTTTTTTTTTATGGTTAACCATATAATTTGCAAACAAAATCACATCCTAATATTTCTCATAAAGTTTCTAAAAAATTTAAATGATTAGTATTTTTTAAAGCGGATTTAGTTTAAAATCTTTATAACTCGAAACATTATTCATCGGATTTCAATTTTTTTTTCATTTAATTAAAGAGGAAAGTATAATTTTAGTTTTATTTCAGGATTTTCTTAAATATTAATTTTAAAAATATTAAAAATATTTATTTAAAAAAATATGTAACTTATTTTAAAAAAATCATATTTTCAAAAGTAATTTTTTTTTTTCAAATTTGCCGAAACAAAATTAACGTGAAATAATAAAAAAAGACATGTTCCAAGTTTGCACCTTTTAGGTAGCTTTCTTTACAAAAAAGCTACCTATTGCAGCCGTTCGGAGGAAAGCGATTTCAAAAAATTTTGGTATATTTTCATCGATCATGACCCCCAGACCCCGAAACCCCCCTCCGTTCAAAATTGATATATATATATATATATATATATATATATATATCTGACCTATGTCACACTGTAACTCCCGTAATTATGAACCGATTTCGATGTAATTCGGTGTGTACATAGTACATACCAATGTCTCGACCGAGTTCGTTGGCCAGCTTCATCCGCCGTTTTGTTTCAAAATGGCGGCCATTTAAAAATTTTAAAACTTGAAATGTGGTACCAAAAAATTAAAAATGGAAAAATATTTTTTTCTTATGTATTTGACCTTTATACAAAGATTCCGGAGCAGTTTTTGTTTCGTCTATATCTTAAAAAATGGCTGAGTTATAGCATTTTGAATTTCTAGCGTGGCTGACATTTTGAAACGTCCTGAATTTTGTCACGCGATAAAAGGCGTATTTATGAACCGATTTGGATGTAATTCAGTGTGTACATAGTACATACCAATCTATCAACCGAGTTCGTTGGCCAGCTTCATCCGCCGTTTTGTTTCAAAATGGCGGCCATTTAAATTTTTTAAAAAAATTTAAAACTTGAAATGTGGTACCAAAAAATTAAAAATGGAAAAATATTTTTTTCTTATGTATTTGACCTTTATACAAAGATTCCGGAGCAGTTTTTGTTTCGTCTATATCTTAAAAAATGGCTGAGTTATAGCATTTTGAATTTCTAGCGTGGCTGACATTTTGAAACGTCCTGAATTTTGTCACGCGATAAAAGGTGTATTTATGAACCGATTTGGACGTAATTCAGTGTGTACATAGTACAAACCAATCTCTCGACCGAGTTCGTTGGCCAGCTTCATCCGCCATTTTGTTTCAAAATGGCGGCCATTTAAAAAAATTTTTTTAATTTAAAATTTGAAATGTGGTACCAAAAAATTGAAAATGGAAAAATATTTTTTCTTATGTATTTGACCTTTATACAAAGATTTCGGAGCAGTTTTTGTTTCGTCTGTATCTTAAGAAATGGCTGAATTATAGCAATTTGAATTTCTAGCGTGGCTGACATTTTGAAACGTCCTGATTTTTGTCACGTAATAACAGACGTATTTATGAACCGATTTGGATGTACCTTGGTGTGTACATAGTACATACTAATGTCTCGACCGGGTTCGTTGGTCAGCTTCATTCGCCATCTTGTTTAAAAATGGTGGCCATTTAAATTTTTAAGAAAAATTTAAATTTGAAATGTGGTACCAAAAAATAAAAAATTGAAAAAATATTTTCTTCTTATGTGTTTGACCTTGATAAAAAGATTCGGGAGCAGTTTTTGTTTCGTCTATATCTTAAGAAATGGCTGAGTTGTAGCATTTTGAATTTCTAGCGTGGCTGACATTTTGAAACGTCCTGATTTTTCTCACGTAATAACAGGCGTATTTATGAACCGACTTAGATGTACCTAGGTGTGTACATAGTACATACAAATATCTCGACCGAGTTCGTTGGCCGGCTTCATCCGCCATCTTGTTTCAAAATGGCGGCCATTTAAAAAAATAAAAAATAAAAAAATTTAAATGAGATACCAAAAAATTGAAAAGTGAAAAAGATTTTTTTTGTATGTGTTTGACCTTAATACAAAGATTCCGAAACAGTTTTTCTTTCGTCTATATCTAAAAAAAATGGCTGAGTAATAGCATTTTGAATTTCTCTTGTGGCTGACATTTTAAAACGACCTGATTTTTGTCACGCGATAACAGGCGTAATTATGAACCTATTTGGATGTAACTTGGTCTGTACATAGTACATACCAATGTCTCGACCGAGTTCGTTGGCCAGCTTCATTCGCCATCTTGTTTCAAAAGGGTTGCCATTTAAAAAAAATTTAATTTAAAATTCAAAATGAGGTATTAAACAATTGGAAAATGAAAAAGATTTTTTTATGTGTTTGGCCTTGATACAGAGATTCCGGAGCAGTTTTTGTTTCTGAAAATTTGTTCTTTTGTTTATATCTTAAAAAATGGTTGATTTATAGCACTTTGAATTTCTAGCATGGCTAACATTTTGAAACGATCTTGTATTTGTCACGCGATAACACACGTATTCGCCTATTTCGATGTAAGAAGGCATGTGGATAGTATACATCAACACCTCGACCAAGTTCGCTGGCCAGATTCATCAGCCATCTTGTTTCAAAATGGCGACCATTAAATTAAAAAATATATATATATATTTAAAGTGAGGTGCAAAAAAATTAGAAATTGAAAAAGGTTTCTTTCTTAAGTATTTGACCTTGATATAAGGATTCAGGAGCATTTTTTGTTTGTCTTTACCATAAAAAATGGCTCAGATTAGCAGTTTCAATTTTTATTGTGGGTGACATTTTGAAAAATCTGATTTTTTGCATGCGACAGCACTCCTATATATTAACCGGTTCCGATGTGAGTGAGCATGTGCACAGTAATTACTAAGGTCTCGACTAAGTTCGATGCTTAGCCTCATCCACCATGTTGTCTTAAAATGACAGGCACTTTAAGAAATTGACGAATTTGGCAGCCAAATATATGTTACTTTAAAGAAATGCAGCTTGGATAAAGGTGACTAATTTCGCGAAATTATCATTCATTATATTGATAAAAATTAGTATTGAATCTCCTATATTCGGTTTCCACTAAATTGAGCTTCGTGTGTTTGAATGATATAATTTGGCTTTTTTTAAATAAGGATTATGAAAGCTACCTCTTCCTCCCGGCACTGGCCGGAAGGACTTTTTTATTTACGATTCTTGACTTATAATAATTTAAAGACAAGAAATGGTAAAAAGTAAAAAAAAAAAAAAAAAATACATCATGCAGAAAAACGCATTTAAAGTTTTAAACATTGATTGGCTCCTAATAAAATGTTTAAATGCTTTTCTAAAAATTGCACTGAAAAAGCAACTTGTTTCTGTAGCTTAAACTTCCGATTCAGTTTAACTTTTGCCGTTTCCACCTCCTTTTTGCACTATTTAAATGTCCATAAATAAATTTTAAATGTGTAATTTGAAACAATGCTTTTTCTAACATGCCGATTAGGAGTTTTTCATATTTTAGCCCTCACAAATTCAGGCTTTTTATCGCCCCGGCGAGGCCGTTAAAAAAGTCTGTATTGTGGGGCCGGGCCAGACACGTGATTGGCAACTTTTTTCTGAAGACTCGGCCAGACCAGGCCAGGCCTAACGTATTTTTTCATACCGAACCGGGTGTTGGTGTGATTTATGACGGCCAATTATCTACACGAGGGATAGGGACCGAAGGGGTGAGTGGCTTCTGTGGAGGTCTTTCTAAGGGAAAATAGCCCGTATTTACACAAGGATATCCAAGGTTAGAAGAAAACCACAGAAAACTCTGAATGATGGTGCCGAAGGACGCGATTGGGTTCAAACCCAGCACCTCCCGTCTACCAGCTTTGAGAGCAGAACCTCTCGGCCACTGGTTATACCGAACCGGGACTAGTTTCCTTATTCCTAGGTCTCCCCTGGGCGAAATTTTCAGTCCCGGTCTCGAGACAACCCGTATTAAAATTATTACCTCTGACAGACCTAATCGGTGCAAAAATAACTAAAATTTGGCTCAGCCCAAAAACTATTACAACAAATGCATATATTTTTAATGGCCATTATTTTACAATAAAACTTTAAAATTCGTATTTTTAAAGGATAGTAGATTTTAAGGCAAAAAAATTAAAATACAGCAAAATTAGTGAAAAAAATCTGCCTATGACGGAATACTTTCTTAAATGGAAAAATCTGTTGATCCACGGAAAATGAATACAATAATACCTGAGAAAAATAGACTACATTTACAAGGGAACTTGTCTATAACGCATTTTTTTTCTTTCCTATGTGATTCCATCTTAAAAGATTAGCATTTTTATAGCATTTATAACATTTTTCATTGCTCCAACACATGGAATATGGACTAACGATATTAAAGGAGAAGTGAATAATTTACATATAAATAGAGATTCATTAATAAAACAAATAATCACAGCTTTTGGCGCTTCTTTAAAAATAATAATTATAAACATGAAAAAAGAAAAGATATAATAAGTATTTTTGGTCAGAACTCCTCCATACGACACAACTTTTAACCATATCGATGTAAAAAACTATGTAGAAATTCAGTCAGGCCGGGACAGGCTACGATTTGGACTTTTTACTTTTTTCCAGTCCAGGCAGGGCCGAACTTTTTTCCTATGGGTCGGATCGGGACTGGACCTAGATATTTCGACACGTGCAGACCTCTAGTGCAGACCACCAGCATACTTTGAAAACAGGTTTAATGTAAAATCTATACGCTGCCTATTTTATGTCAAAAGGAGAGGCACTGTCTTATATCGACTTTTAATAATATACAATTTGTGGATGATCCCTATCATGCATTCAAAATGAGTCAAAAACTCGTCGCTCAGAGGCATGGATAAATGGTGTAAGTCACGAATTTTGGATTTTGATATCTCTGCGAATTTTGAAGATATCGAGATGAATTTTTTTTTTTGTGTTTAATTCAGGAATGGATAAGGAAAATTTTCCTAATTGGGAATTTTACTCTACGGGAGCCGTATAAAAAGTTAATTTTTGTATTTTCTCATATAGACCCCCCCCCCCTCCCATGGAGTTGAAACTTATCTCATCAAATTTTGCACCTTTTTTTATGAAACTTTGCATTTGGAAGTATGTGCCTAGGGGCAATATTTAAGGAGATAGCCTATTGTTTCGATATTTATGAATCACCCTGTATATTTATATATCTTGTTCAAGTTTCAATCGTTAATAAAATACTTATTATTCATCCACTTAAGTTCAAATACATTTTTTAAAAATTGTAGTGGTTGACACTTGATGTTAATACAGTTTTTTCTAATATTAATTCATTAATTAAATTTAATTAATTAATTTAAGTTTTATATAGGAGAAAAAAAATTCTGTTATTCAAATTTTCAATCTTTAATAAAATACTTATTATTCATCCACTCAAGTTCAAATACATTTTTTTAAACTTGTAGTAGATGGCACGTGATGTTAATACAGTTTTTTCAAATATTAATTCATTAATTAAATTTAATTAATTGATTTTATTCAAATTTTTAATCGTTAATAAAATACTTATTTTCCATCCACTCAAGTTCAAATACATTTTATTAAACTTGTAGTGGATGACACTTGATGTTAATACAGTTTTTTCAAATATTAATTCATTAATTAAATTAAATTAATTAATTTTATTCGAATTTTCAATCGTTAATAAAATTCTTATTATTCATCCACTCAAGTTCAAATACATTTTTTTAAAACTTGTAGTGGATGACACTTGATGTCAATACAGTTTTTTAAAATATTAATTCATTAATTAAATTTAATTAATTAATTTTAGTTTTATATGGTTTGTTGACCTAAGTAGGATTTGACTTTAAAAAAATATATACCACTTGTTTTTACATGTAATCCTACTTGTGCTACAGTGGTATATACATTTCTCAATCTTTAACTCTAACAAAACATTACTCCAGATTAATTAAATTTGCACTATATATTTCTACAATTGAAAAATAAATAAAAAGTTTCACCTTGAGAAATATACTGATTTATTAAAACAATTGTCCGGTTGTTTTTTTTTTCTTTTTTTTTTTTTTAGTTTGGAAATTCAGCATTGTTACATTACTAAGTTTTGTATTTATTATATAGCTAGTACTGATTTTTCATGACTGAACATTTGTGGAGGAAAAAATTGGCACTAAAAAATGTTTACAGTACTAATTCAAAATAACAAACTTTGCGGCTTATATCTACAACATTTGCAAGAGAAATCTACCAGTAAGTTCATTGTTTGTAAATATTTAATTTTTTATGACATTTCTTCAGCGACAAATGCTCAAACCTACTGATAATATTAACTTTGTTATACTACTTATATTATCTTACTATTTCACTCTTTTATAACGCTTTTTTAAGTTTGTAGAGGCTCGCTTAACGTCGCAAAAATATCTTTGAGGCCTGCCAGAAAAAAAAAGAGCTAAGTATGGCTGGGTTGGACGATAAAGACTATTTTTTAAGTTTTTGAAATACCATACACCCGCGCCCTTTCCTCTTTTTTCAGCCAAATTTCAAAATTACGCATAGGCTCCGAAAATCAAAATACGCAACGAATACGAATATATCAAACAGTACTCTCTTTCAAATTTCTTTCCATCATTGCAAAACATTTCAAAAAATAAGAAAATTAACACTTTTTAAAAATTCCCGAAAGTCACTCCTCGTTTTATCCGCGCATTGTGCCATAGGATTAACATTACGCACATTTTCAGTTCTAAATATACACTTCATTTTTAACAATAGCTCTGAAATTTTAATAGTAGCTTCTAGCTAATGGCCGAGTATCGATTTGGTTCATATATAATCGGACTCAAGAGTGAAATAATTAGTTTGAAAATAAAAATAAAATTCACTTAGGATTCCGATGCGAAAAATAAATAAAAATAAATAGTTACGCGTAAAACATTGATTTTTAAAACTAAATATAAATATTTCAGAACGAATATTACAAACGTCGTCGGAAACATGATTATAATACAAATTTGATATAAAAATTATAACATACTAGAAAGATAGCCCTTCAAAAATGAGGAAAATGAGACATATAGATATATACTATATACAACACATATGCAAGAATAAGAGTTTTTCTCGCTTGTTAAGCAGTGACGGATGAAAATAACACATTTTGAAAACGAAACACATTTTTGAAAAACTATGTATAATGAATACATAAAAAATGCAATTTAAGTATAAATTAACTTTTGGTCAGAAAACTTCTGGATTTGCGAAATTTTCGGCATTTTTTTTAAAAGCTAAAATTTGATAAATGGCTTCTTTACGTTAAATAAATTATATTAATATTGTAAAAAAATTGCGGGTGTAAATAAAAAGAAACAGTGAATAGCTTTCGAGAAAATATGTTGCCAAATTTCCTTATTCGCCATGACCGCTAAAGTGGAAAAATACCGAGAATTTAACTTTTGTGTACGGCTATGTAAAACGCGGTACTTAACGTACTTTTCTAAAGTTTGTCATAATTTGGGCTTCAGATGTGAGATATTTTTCCAAATGATATAAACAGCTATGAAAACAAAATGAATGAACTTTTAAGTTTATTTATATAACATATATCCAGATCTATAAGCATTTTATTTATATCTATATTATTGTTGTTGTTTTTATACAATTTACTTCTATTTGTATACAAAAATAGTTAAATGGCTTCTTTATATTAAATAAATTGTATAAATATTGAAAAATTACTTGTGTATATGAAACAGTAAATAAGTTGCTAGAAAATATGTTTCCAAATTTCAATTTCTTTATCTCACCAAGGCCCCTATACTGGAAAAGTATCTAAAGCACATTAAAATCGAGCAGTGAGGAGCTCAGACAGTACAGCACCGTTTATTGATAGTTATGTTATTAGTAGAAACGGGATGAAGATGTAAAGACGTACATTTTCGTATATTACACTTTAAATTCTCCCCCACAGATTTTGGAAAAAAAAAAAAACTTTAAAAGTTCGGAGTTTAAATTAAATTGCGGTGACCTCAATTATAATGGATTAATGGTTTTAATTGAGAATTTCGCCAAATTAGCCAGCTAACGCCAAGTTGGCTTCATATATGACAACTTCTTTTTGTCGCCAAATTTGGCGATACTCCGCCAAGTCGGTCAACTTTTGGCACTACTGTGGTAACCCTGCATTAGTGTTTTTCAACAATTACTCATTACAATGAGGCGGTCCTACCAGAATTGTGAGGGACACAGAGAGACTTGGATTTTATATAAATAGATGGGAGGGTAATAATGAGTTCGAATTATAAAAAAATTCCTCATAATCCATCCGTCAGAAGCAAAAAAAAAAAAAAAAAGAGAATGTAAAAGAAAAAAAAACAGATGAAAAACACTGCTTTTTACAACTAAATATAAATATCTTAGGGAAATCCAAACGGGAAATACAGAATGACATAGTAGAATTCAAATGAGATTTATTAAAGAATCTAAAATAAATAGTTTTTTAGAATACTTTAGAATGCATTCTGAAAAAAATCAAAAAACGTATATACACGTACATTTTTTCATTCATCGTAAACGAACATTTCAATTTCGACTTTCCCACTTTCCCTCAAAACACAAAAGCCAATCAAACATATGTGAAATCCTCTAATCGAAGCTGTGTTTACGTATAATCGCAGGGGATATTTCAGAAGTTGTGCTGCCAGTAATGTTATATTTAGTAAAAAATAATTTTATGCATGTTTCTCCACCCTCAAATTTCTGAAACATCTCCCGTCTCATCTAAAAATTAAATGAAATCGGCCAATCTAAGTGACAAATTTCGTAAAATCCCGCATCAGTGATGCTGGTATTTTTACGATATTGTTTTTGACCAGATGTTTAGATTCAATATAGACATATATGCGTACATTATATACTTTATCCACCTATATGAGAAATTGAGCATATATAATCACCAAAAGTGACAAAAGGAAAAAAAAAATACATTTTATCTGATATAGCGAAATTTTTATGTTTAAAAATGATTATTCTTGCATACAAAAAAGAAGCGTAGTAGAATTTAAATTAATCTGGTATATACCCTATCAAAAAGAGTTTTCAATTCAATTTAATGGTTAAATAAATTCTATGTTCCGTAAAGGCACATTTGATATCACTGTTCATTTTGAAAAGCTTGACATTCAGTTCGATAACTTCATAAGTTAAATAATAAATTGAAAATAATAGTTTTAGATAAAAATTCTACAAACTGGAAATTTCCATTAAATATAACCTACAGTTTCTTTCTCAAAAAATAACATTACAGTTATTCGCCTAAAGTTATTAAATATGCAGATTTTCAAATACATTTTTAATACATGGCATTCTAAATCGATTCTATATTATTGGTGGAATCTGTTTGAAAAATGCATAGCTATTCCTTGATAGTTTTCCGAAAGCGTATACGAAATTAAATGTAATTAAAAGAATGAAATCCGATTTTGCAAATGTTAAGTTATGCAAACATAACGTACTCTGAAATGTCGAAACTTAATACACTTTTAAATGTCAAATTTCCCCACGATCATATCGTATAGCCAGGTTATCTAATTAATAAAAATGAAAATTTGTCTGTCTGTAATGCTATACAAATCCACAGTTTGGAAGCCAGAATTGCGAAATGTTATGTACGTGTGTATTAAAACACGGCCGAGGCAACTAAAGCAATCAGAAATCGAAATAATTTATAGTTAACTTTTAATTAATAAAACCCCACAAATTTAACAGCAAGTTCCTATAAAATTTAAACATTTTTCGTTATAGCAGCTGCCAACAATTAAAAATCACAATAAAATCCCTTTTTTATGTTCAACCTGTAATCGCGCGAGTTCTTTAACCAATGTGGGATATACATATAACGTACACCATGCTGCAATACTAAAGAGATGTAGCGGGTATTACGTTAATTCTTTTACCTCGCAAGCAAAAATTAGAGATTATTTAATTGCGCTTAATTATTACAATTTTTTTTTTTAATAAAGACAAACATTTTATCGCAAACATCAAGAAAACTTTTCATTCTATTTATGCCTTTATTCCAAAGATATCGTTTTATCGTCTGCTGCCATACTAACATGATATATTAAATTTCATTTAAAAAATGCGCAGTAGTAGACAAATATTTTACTAAATCGAAACGTTATTTTCAATTTTGGTTTTAGAATTAAATTCGTGAACTCCCGTGCGTAGAACGGGTTAAACAGCTAGATCTTTATATTTATACTTTTAAACATAAAAAAGACATTTCTGCCAGTAATAAACTATTTTGAAACTTCGAATTATTCAAAACTGGTAGGATATGATTCAAATCACGTGGGATTTCAACAGAACACCTTACCTTCTACCGCCCATACACATGGAGATCAAGAAATAGAAATATACTGGGTGGTCCAAAATATAATTTATGGCAATTCCCCCTTAAATCTCTGACGATAGCAACATACGTGGCCTGTCTGAAAAGTATCTGACCTTTGGCCGCAGAAAATGCATAATTAACACTTGGAAATTTTTCTAGAAAGAAACATTCGCCTTGCATACAATATTTCAAATGAAAATCAAATTTCAAATTAATTGCTTAAAAGGCGCAAAGGCCAACCTAGTGAAAAAATCTCATACCAGGACTCGAACCCGGGCCATCAGTACAGCGCACTGACATTCTAATCATCTAGCCATCAGTATAACGCACTGAGTTCCGGCATGTAATCTTTTTCACTAGATTGGCCTTTGCGTCTTTTAAGCAATCAATTTGAAATTTGATTTTCATTTGAAATATTGTATGGAAGGCAAATGTTTCTGTCTGGAAAAATTTCCAAGTATTAATGTAGTTCCAATCGATGCTGGATTTAATTAAGTTTCGTGTTTGTCCCATGTCGGTGGCTTACAAAAATATTCCACCTTGTGCTGCATTTGTTTCCTTGCCAATCTGTAATAGGGAGAAGTTCCAGGCTGGGTATAGTTCCATGTGGTTTAGTCGGTAGAATGTCAGTGCGCTATACTGATGGCCCGGGTTCGAGTCCCGGCATGGAATCTTTTTCCCTGGGTAGCCCTTTGCGCCTTTTAAGCAATTAATTTGAAATTTGATTTACATTTAAAAAAATGTATAACTTATCGGACGGGATCCGAGCCCCACTCCCTTCAAAGCAGACTCGTTGCGCCTCCAAAGAATTAGTCCACCGCTCCTTCCACTTCTTTTGGAATTATGTACAACACCGCCGTCGTGTTTTGCATATCTCATCTCTAGTCTCAAAACAGGATCCTTTCAATGACTCCTTCAATTTCGGAAACAACCAAAAGTTTCAAAGAGCCATGTCTGGTTAGTATGGAGGTTTACGAACGACTTGAATTCCATGTTTCATTAAGAAAGGTCTGAATCAGGTGCGATGAATGAGGTGGGGCATTTATGAATCTTACGACACCTAATGAACCTTACGAATTTCTTTGCTTTGAGAATCACCAAGCTGTCACAAAACGTGATGCAGTACCTTTGCTCAAGTCGTTTAGACAGACTGAGAGAAATAAAAATCCGACGGACACGTATGACAGCTCATAACTCGATGACCAGTAGTCAACGACTGGCTCACGGGGGAAAAATCAAGCATGCAAATTGAGGTATTTCCTTCCAATGTGCACAGTGGCGCAACCATAAAATGACTACTTCGGGCGGGAAAAATCAATGTCTGATAGTTATCAGAGGGACCTCGTACTTCCAATTACAAAAAGTATACAAATCAAGAATGGCTTTTTTATATGCTGAATTTGTTTTACAAAAGGCTTTAAGCATATTAAAATATGCGATTTATTTTTTACCGGCGCCGTTTTCCTTTATATTTAGAGAAATTTTGCGTAGTCTCTAAGAATGCCATTAAAAGACTACCATCTTTTTACGAAAAAACTTGCCTAATAATGATATTGTGACTTTTGTGTGTTTTTCAGTATTGAAAATGCGTCTTTCCATGTCAGCAATGAACTTATTACAATTAAACGAATTATGACTCGATAAGTTTTCATCATAAAATATAGGGATTTTTTTAAATGTTCATCTTAGACGCAAGGCCATGTTTTTTTTAATTCAACTTATCTAACAAATCTGGTTGTACAAAATGAAAATTCCGTATATTAATACATATACTGCCTTTGAAAAATAAATTAGGGCGTACTTGTTTTTACAATGGTTGTAAACACTTTTATAAATATGACTATTATAATGTTCTTCTTAGACAATATTTTTTCCTAAATATAAATTTTACATTCTCAAAAAACATTTTTTTTTTAAAACAACATTTCTTAAAATCCTAAAAAATACAGGCATCAAGTTGCCGGAACAAGTTGCTTTGTGATTGGAAGAAATTTTTCTGAAATTGGCTGGTGAATTTCAAGAATATTTGTGCTTAGGTTTGCAATTTTTTTTTTTTTTTTTTTTTTTTTTTTTTTTTTTTTAAGGAGAAAGGACATACGTAAACATTTCGTTTCCTTCTCTCTATATAATAAACGGTCAAGTGCTAGCATTACTCGCGCACAGGGAGTTCCGTAGAATAAATATATGAATTTGTAATTGTATTATTAAAAAAGAAAAAAAAAACGCTGCTAAAAGAATACTGAGACTTTGTAAAAAACTATGCAACGTAGGGTTGGGTTATTAGAGAGTATATATTAGAAAAGTGTAATCAGGTATACCATGAAAGTTCAAAGAGATATGGAACCTAAATAATATAAAATTAAATAAAAACATAATTTGAAGAACAAATTATAAAAAACAAAATTTATTTCCTATATTGTTTAAGCCCGAGAGAGGACATATATTAAGATATTTCATTCAATTAGTTCTACATTTAATGTTAAATTTTTGTAACAAATTAGTTAATCCAATTCAAGATTAAAAGAAATAATAAAATTCATACAATATGATACTTAAAACACCCTAAAAAATTAGAATACGTTCAAATAAAATCGAAATAAATTTTAGACTTCTTCCCTTTTTAATCGAAAATATTTGTGTTGCAGATTTTGTATTGTGTTTATGACAATTGTACATAATATGATAAAATGCATGCAAAATGAAAAACTTGAAAATTTTTTTGATTTATTTCGATTTTATTTGAACGTAATCTAATTTTTTAGGGTGTTTTAAGTAACATGTTGTATGAATTTAGTTTTATTTTTTAATCTTCAATTGGCTTAACTAATTTGTTACGAAAATTTAACATTAAATGTAGAACTAATTGAATGAAATATCTTAATATCTGTCCCCTTTCGGTCTTAAACAATATAGGAAATAAATTTTGTTTTTTATAATTTGTTTTTCAAATTATGTTTTTCTTTACAATGTCAAGTATTTTAATAACTACAGAATTCAGACGAACTCATTTCAAAAGTAATAGAGGATATCATCATCAGGCTTGGATGTACTCGGTATTGCATCACAATGTGTGATGCATAATTTTTTTTAAATATCGAAAGAACAAATAAATTAGTGTAACAATAATAAAAATACAAATAAAACGTCGAAATAAAAATCATTTGATGATGTAAACACGTGTAACGTGCTTACAGTCAAGTGAATGACATTTACAATCGACCAATATTGGCATTTAACCTTAGTTTGGCGGTAGATTTTTGGTCGACGGGATAACTAAGTAGTATCAAAAAAGCTATAATCAAAACATAAAAAATTAGCTTAACTTAAATTTATATACCCTATTTCCCACTCAGGCACGCTATGAAAGCAAAAATAAACTGTGTTCAATCCTTACTGCTAATATTTAACAATATTATAGCAGTGATACAGTAAAAAATAAAAAATAAAAATTTTACTTAAATTTTGATACATTATTCTCTCCCAAGGGGTGATGTAAACACATCAGAAAATTATTACCTAAGGTTAACTTGGGGTATAAATAGTTCTCATCTCGAAAAAAAAAGTACATTTTAAAATTTAAGTTATGTAATTCCTCACTAAGTTCGCTACCTGCGTAAAAATAGCTATCTATTTGAAACTTTTTACTAAAACATAAACTTGACCAAAGCAAAAACTTATTCTGAAAATAATCTTTTTATTTCCACTATGACGCCATATTCACCTTTTTAATTCTTATAAAATAAACTAGTTCAATTTAATATTTCACGTGAAAATCTCAATTAAAAAGAAATAAATTATTATTACTGCTTTTGAAATTTTTGCAACAATGAAGAAAAAAATTTTACATTTTCTATGAAAAATGTCAGTTGATTCTCGATTAAAAAAAGCGAAATTTGGAATTATTAAGAAAAATATTTGAATAATGTAAAAAAAAATGGCCCATGTTTCTCTCTGGGTTATAATTCACCCATATGCAAAGGCATTTTACCATTCGTTTTGACCCTGACGTCAGGCAAACGTTTTTGCACTTTAAATTTATAATATCATTAGAATAAGTAAAGAATAAAAAATGAGTGGCACCAGGGACAAAAAGGTGGGAAGAAAAAATGTAAAAGTTATGATCTCCATAGGCTTTTCTATGTTAAATTAACATTGAGAAGTGACACTGGAAAAAAATAAGTATTGCTCTACCGCGCAATACTTAAATATAGCTATTCGTATAACTCTTTTTTTAATATTATCGTAATCTGTTTATGATGAACTTAATTCGGTACTGACAATAAAAGCAGCGCATAGTTAAAATTCATTTGGCATTTCATGAAACTAAATTCAGTGTAGTAATAACCTTTATTTCAACAGTGTAGCTAAAACAAAACCTTTGTTCAAAGTTTAAATTTGGCATTGTGCTAAGCGCACTTTGAATTGAGGTATCAAAGTTGCAACGCCGCCTTGGTCAGTGCCCCGTTTTTACAGATAGGTGTTTAATTAACTTTTAAAGTCACTCGAGACGTATTGAGAGACACAATCGATGCAAACTGTCGCGAATCCCACAGTATTTATGCGATTCATTCTAATTAAATCTTACGAGGGCTATGCCCTTAAAAAACGGACACCTAATTTTAATTCCAAAACAGACAAACGGCACCAAGAATATCTAATTAAAATTTTCCTTTTATCATGTACGTGAAAATAAGCAAGTTAGCATTTTCTAATAAATTCGTTTATACATTCTGGTGTCAGTTCATTATTTCATAAGTTTATAAATAGAATTACTCCGTGCCGGAAAGGATTAAGTGGTCGCAGGACTCTTAAAGCTTTAAAATTTAAGAAATTTTAATTTTTTTAGATATTAAACTGCTATCCTTTCTGAATATTTTGATATAACTGTTTCCTTGAAATTCCCATTAGAGCAGAAGTTTTGTCTTTTAGAATTATACCCGCTAAATAGCTGAAGCGGCGTTTCCGAAACTTTAAAGTCATTATTTTCCAAATGGCGTTTTTTGGGGCATAACTCGCAAGATGCCTCAAAAACTTCTGAATATTTTTTCATGAAATTTTCAAAATATATATTTCATGTTAGTCTGCATAAACTGAACATAAAATTTCCTTTTTATTGTTCAAAAAACTATTTTTTAGGTGATTTTACTGTTGGATTTTCAAAATTTTGTATTAGCTAAATGCAACATTGCATTAAAAATATAAAAATGCTTTAAATACAAATTTATTTACAATCTGAAGTATAAGTAAGCACCAAAATTTTCATTCTAAATGCAATATTTACTTTGTAATCCTGCGCGTAAACTGTTATGCTAATTTTTTGTTCGACAAATTTCTAACAGTTTTGAGCCCCCTATAAATACTAATTCTGTATCTTGCAATTTTTAAATACATGAAACGAAAGAACATACTTATATCTTTCATCCCAATTAAAATTGTGTTTTAAAATCATATACATTTTAAGACATTAAATGTTGAAAATGGTCTTTTTTTCATTTTTTTCACTTTTTAGAGTCTCGAGACCCCTTAAATTAGTATGTTTTTAACAATTTGACGTTTATTGCTTTTATACTGTTATTGGACACATTTATTACATTACACATATATATCATTAAAAGTTGATTACTAGGCATAGAGTACGCCGCCCCTGTCCTTGCGTATGTCCAAACTGACCGTACCTTTAAGGGTTGATATCTCAGCTAATTACCGATGATTTTTTTCGAAAATCATTATCATCAATGCTTTTATTCTTCTGGAACGATAGGTATATCCAGCTTTTTCTGAATGCCCGTAAATCGAAATTTGTGTATAACAGAAAAATGCTAATTACTCAAAAACTATGTGACCTAGGGTAATCGCTATAATTTTCCGGCAAGGTTAATATTAACATCTACTACCTCTAATTTTTTCATAATTTTAGTTTCAGTAGATTCGGAATTAGGTGGGGGGAACATATTTTTGCGCTACATTTTCAACAATATCTTTGAAAATATAATACCTAAAATTAAAAGGAATGTATTTTTGAATTCAGCGTTACAAAAGCTTTCACAGGATACCCCACATGATATACAAAGAAAACATTATTTTTTTCAAGTAGCATAATTAGCCCCTCTACTTTTTTACTAAATATATTTATGAATGTTTATTAATCTGAAAATATGTGGGTCAATGGTCTTTATTACTTCCCCGAATTTGAACTTTCCACGTTTCATAGTTTACGAGTAAAATGGCTGTGACAGACAGACGGACAGACACAGGAGTGATCTTATAATGGTTTCGTTTTTACTTTTTAAGTACGGAACCCTAAAAAAGTAACGATTTGGAAATGGGCCATACGATTTGTAAATGAACCACTGAAAATCCGCGTAGATACCGCGAAACGCATCTGATTGGTCAGAGCTTTCTGACTTCTCTTACGGGGAATTGTGCTTGGCGTAAACCATGAAAGTAAAGAATTTATATAGGATTGGCGGGAAAACGGAAGAATCTTCTGCATTTCGATAGACCACTGGTTTTTTTTTGTTGTTTGTTTGTTTGTTTTTTTTCTTAGAGGTCGATGGCAAAAGTGATTTTTGCAGAAAGAAGATAATTTCCATTAAGTAATGAGAAAAGGGCGGGGGGACGGGGCGTCATCTGCTTTTCGATAGCCTCCTGCAATTTTTTATGAGGAACGGTATGTAGATTATTTAATTATTATTACTATAAAAAAAGAAAGTAGAAAGTATTTAATATGTACTATTTATAATTTTATACATATATGTTGGCGTAGAAAAGGCGGCTAAGTGAAAATTTCAGAGAAGAGGAGATTTATGTGATAAAATTACTTCCTGTAACTACAAATTAGCAACTTTATTACAAAGATAAGGGGAAAAAATTCCAAATAATTTTAATAAATTTGTTATTTTTTAAATTTAAGATTTTTTTTATTTTTAATTTCTTATTATTTTATAATTTTATTTAATTATGAATTTAGTTAATTTGTAATTATTCAAATAAATTATAAATTTTACATATTTTTAATGATTTTATATTTAACAATTCTTATAATTAAGAAACGCTGTAAGCTCTAATGATCATGTGCTTGGAGATAAGGAAATAAAATTGTCAGGAGTTGTGGAGTAGCGCGTTTTTGCCAAGTGCAATCTAAAAATTGAATGCATAGGAAATAAGGGATCGCGGTGCGACCCATAATGGAAACGCGAAACAATTACGTCAGGGGTTGGCTGGAAAATAGGGATTGCTTCGCGATACTGACCGAAATCGCGAAGCGATTACGCGGGCGGTTCGAGCAGGTGGGCAGAGCCCCCTAATACAAAAAAGTACTAAGTAGCACAGTTGCCGTAGTACACTGTGATCAGACGAAAATAAAAGTTTAGACTGGATTCATGGTAAAATTTACGGTCAATTAGGGAATCTTTTATATTCTGAGAGGGAAAAGGTAGAACAAAGAAGAAAATTTTCGTGTTTTAACGAAATGTAATCAACGGTAAAATTTGTTCCTTTCACGGATTTTTTTTTTTTTTTTTTTTTTTTTGAGAAAGTTTGAAGAAGGCGCCACATAAAAAATTAAATCTCATTTTTTATCATTTATAAACATGCATATGATATATGTTACACTTTGTAAAATGTATTTCATATATAAAAGCTACACTCTATTTGAATACATGTTGTAATAGAAAGTATGTTTCAATTATGAGAGGTTTAGCGGATAATCACTTTAGCCTCTATTTCGAATAAGGTCAGTCTGCCTAAATGAGACACGATTCCCCGCAGTTTTGTCGCATTTACTGTATATGTGGGATTTTATTATATAAATGTATATTTTATTAAACAACAAATTACTGAATACTGTTTCTTTAGTTCAAAACTAACATGTTTTGTAGAAATTTAATAATTATCTGTAGTATAAAACCACAATATAGGATTGTCGCATTTAGGTCACTTTTGTCGCATTTATGGCAGCTAAAACCTAAATGAGGCGTTCGTAGTCCTAAATGTGATAATGCATTTTATATATGACAATTCATCTGAAAAAGTCCATTTAACGAATAACTGCTGTGACAGAAAATTGCCACATTACAACTGTGAGCGCTCTGCGAAACCATTCAATTGAAAGATGAATAAAATGTGCGATTAACTCATAAAATACTGTTTTTGCATTAAACTGTTTGTACAGTACGATCTATCTATCTATTTATATATATAAAATCCAAACGGAAATTTCTTTCCGAACACCGAGATTTCGAGTTCTACCGCATGGATTGTTACAGAACTTATACCGTTAGATAGGTATCGTTTCAGGGAAGGTTTTAAGCTATAACACATCATTCTACCTTGATTAGTTATAGAATTATTACGGAAAATTCTGTTATTTTGGACTTTGTTACTTCATATTTCCTTAAATATCTGGGCTCCTATTGGTCGTAGAGCTTAGATCTCGCGCCAAAAGTAGCTCCGAAGCACCCAAGCAAACTTTTCCCCGCGATTATTTTGCCGTCTTCCCATTTCCTCTAACTCTATTAGGGGCCCGCGTAAGGTCCCTTTAAAATATTTGTCGTTGTAATTTCAGCAATTATCTTAAATTATTGGTTAAGACCGCCACCCTCCCGACTCATGTATCTACGGAAAGGTTGCATGAAGGAGTTTCGTTCAGATACGCTTTCGTTAAGAATAGAGTGCGCTCCCTGGTGGTGGAATGTGGAACTAACATAACGCGATATTGTTAAAATTAGGAAATCTAACAATGCGATCTGTTTTAAACTTTAAGATAGTTCATAACACATAATCTATTATCTATTCTATTATATATATATATATAAAATCTATTATCTATTCTATTATTTATTATATATATAAAATCCAAACGTAAATTTCGTTCCGAACGCCGAGATTTCGAGTTCTACTGCATGGATTTTGACGGAACTTATACCGCTAGATAGGTATTGTTTCAAGGAAGGTGTTAAGTTATAACACATCATTCTACCTAGAATAGTTATAGAATTATGACGGAAAGTTGTGTTATTTTGGGCGAAAGGGTTACTGTTATTTTATTGGCGATAAATTTCGTTGATAAATGTATTGAAATGGCTGTACATATCGGAAGAAAACTTTTATTAATTTTGTTTAAAAGAAAAACAGTTTTGACGAGTGGCAATATTATAAAACGACAATATCGAATTTAAAAATGAAAGGTAATGTTTTAATGCTTGAAAATTTATTCAATATGAAAGATTGCAGTTTTAAACTATATCTGTCAATTTATCGCTTGCGTCAGGTTAAAAAAAATGCATCAGCAAATCTGATAAGATAATACCCGAGTGACAATTTTGTTTTTGTTTTAGAATTTTTTTTATAATTTACTTTTTATTTTATTTAACTCATCCATCATGTGACTTTCAGAAGAAACTAGCAGATGTAATTATAAAAATGACGGTACTTGTGAGTTTCATATTGTCTGTTTATTTACGATTTCATTTTATAGCCAAACAATTTAATTTTAAGCCAAAAATGCACAAGCGTGGCTTCGCTTTGAGCGACATTCGCAATATTGGTTATTTTTCCAGTACACGACTGCATTTTTGGAAAAATCTAATTCTACTTATATATATATATATGTAATTCAAATGGAAATTTCATTCCGGCTGCTTAGAACTCGGGTTTTGCTGAACTTACACTGTTAGATAGGTAATTTTTCGGGGAAGGTTTTAGTACGTAACACGTCGTTCTACGGTGCTTGGAATCGCATTATGGTTTAAAGTTCTTTTATGAGATGAACCTGATAATGAAAAATTAGCCTTTATAAAAGATTCTGCCGAATGTGTTTCGATGGAACTTGGACTGTAATTAGATAATTTTCAAGGAAAGGTTTCAGTATAAACCATGTCCTTCTACGTTGCTTAGCCATACAGTTTTGGGGAAAATTCTGTAATCTGGTGAACTCAATTATCACAATTTAGCTTTTAAAAAAAGTTATAATAAAAGGTTTTTGATAGAATTTGCATTCTTAGTTTGACAATTTTTCAGAGATAGTTTTAGTATATAATATATGGTTCGACACTGTTTAGTCATAGAGCAAGGGGGTAAATTCTGTAATTTTCAAATTTTTCCTTTGCGAAGTGGAAGAAATGGGTTTGGAGAGAAAAGGAAAGTTTTTATGCATATTTTCTGTTCTATAATTATAGAATTTATTTACTATAAATAAGACACTTATCTCTTTTTATATAAAAACAGAAGTAAATTGTATATAAATAACAAAAATATTAATATTCATAAATAAAAGGTTTATATATAGGAATACATATTTTAAAAAGCATAAAAGTTCATTTTATTTGTTTTCACAGCTGTTCATATCATTTGGTCACAAATCGCACTTTCTGAAGCCCGAATTGCCCCAAGCTTTATAACATCTAACAATACCCATTGATCTAAAATCAGGAAAATTGGAAAGTAGATGTAGTTTTTAAAGTATGCCTTAATTAAGGAGATAAATTACGTAATCGAGTCCACAGACAATTGGCATATTAGGTACAGATAAGTTACATAATTGAGCCTACAGACAAATGGCGCATGTTACCGGGCGTGGTTTGACACACAATTAACTTAGGAAAAGGTTAAAATTGATTCTGTGTTTTTAAAGCGAACCAATTCTATAACCGAATTTACAGAGAATTGGCGAAATTTGAGAAATAGTTTTTTGGAGAAATTTTGCTACATTTACGATATACCAACACCATACCAAAATGTACGCTATTGCGCCATTTATTTCAATCCTAAATATGCAAACATATTTTGGTACTTTTCCAGTATAGGGATCTTGGCGAAATAGAGAAAATAGCATTGGCGGGGAAGGAAATTTGGCAACATATTTTCTGTCAACCAATTCGCTGTTTCATTTCATATACACAAGCATTTTTTTTTAGGTTTATATAATTTATTCAACATAAAGATGCTATTTATCTAATTTTATATAGAAATAGCAGTAATATGGGTACTACTTAGTTATCCTGTCGAACAATTTCGCTAAATTATATAAATCGCCAAATTATACAAATTGACATAATTTTTATTTTAAATAACGAAAGAACAAATAAATTAGTATAAAATTAATAAAAATACAACTATAACGTTGAAATAAAAATCACTTGATGTCGTAAATACGTGTAACTTGCTCAAAGTCAAGTGTATGCGACATTTATGATCAACCATTATTGGCATTTAATCTTATAGTTTGGCGACAGATTTTTAATCGACGGGATAACTTAGTAGTAGTACCGTAATTTGTATGTAAAAAACATTAATAATATACACATATAAACAAACAAAAATTTCATCAAGTTGGTTTTCTTAACTGTTTATATCAATTAGCAATAAATCTCTCTTTCTGATGTCCGAATTGCGCCAAGCTTTTTAAAAAAAACTCCAAGGCGCCTATAGTGGAAAAGTACCAAATTTAATTGCAAACTGTGCCAAACATTGTGGCTTGCTATTTATTGAATGCGAATTTCTTTTGGCTTTAATCATTATTCAATAGTAACACTGGAAAAAAATTTAATTAACTGTTTTTTTTAAATTAAAAGTATTTTTTATTATTAAATAAAATTAAGTTATAACTTCATTTTTCACTGATTAAAAAGCGAAACATTTACTGCAGTGCTAAGAGACACTTAGAATTTCATGTGCGTAGTTTAAATGGCGATTTTGAAAAAAAAAATATTTTATAATATCGGAACCCACACCAAATATGCTCATTTTACCGAGAATGTTTTGGCTCAAAATGAAATACAATTGTTGCAGACATAATTGTAAATCTCAATACTCGACGACTGAAAAGTCTTTAAAATTATTCAGCAGAGACAACGAGGAATAACTTAGTTTCATAAATTTTAAGATTCAATATTCTTATCGATCTATTTACTTCTGCTTCTACTATATATACGAAAGTTAAATGCAAATGGGAAATTCGTCCCGGCTGCATATAACTTGGGCTCACCTGACTTGATTTTGATGAGAATCGAAATGATAGTTATATACTTTTTCAGGGAAGATTTTGGCATATAACATATCCTTGTACGTTGCTTATACATATAATTATGTTTAAAAGTTAGATAATCATATGAACCCGATTATGAAAGATTAGTCTTTTTAAAGGATTCAGCAGAATGGATTTCGATTGAATTTGCACTGTTAGTTAGATAATGTTTCAGGCAGGGTTTTAGTATATACTATACCCTTCTGCATTTCTTAACAATAGAGATGTGGTGGAAAGTCCTATAATCAGTTGAACCAGATTATGAAAGTTTAGCATTTTTAAAAAGTTCTACAGAACGGCTTTTGATAGGAATTCCATTGTTAGTTACATACCTATTCAGATATGGTTTTAGTATTTTGCATATTGTGCTACGTTGCTTAGTCATAAAATAAAGGCGGAAAGTTCCATAATCATGTGAAACCGATTATGAAAGATTAGACTTTTCAAAAAGTTCTACATGGCGGATATTGATAATACTTGCTTTGTTGATTAGACAATGTTTGGGAGGTTTCAGTTTATTGCGTATCATTCTACTTTCCTTAGTTATAGAATTATGGGGAGAAAGTTCTATAAACATCAGATGGACCCCAATATGAAAGATCAGCCTTTAAAAAAAGTTTTACTGGATGGATTTCGTCAGTTTGTTATCTTTATTAGTTAAATAATTTTTCAGGTTTTGTTTTATTACATAGCATATTGTAATATCATTCTTTACCAAATCCTACTGTGATTGATGAATTAAAAGAGTTGAGATCTTAATAGCGGAAAATCTGTCTGCACATTAGAAAATATAATACACAATGGCGTTCATGTCGTTTTCTGCAGTACAAAAGGACATTTCAATTAGGTTCCAGATTGCTTTAAATCACAATGTCAAACTCACTGATACATTTAGTTTGATTCAAGATTCGTTTGGATAAACAGACCAGCGTAGCGGGCATAGCCTGCTAGTTATATATATAAAATCCAAACGGATATTTCGTTCCGAACATCTATATTTCAAGTTCTACTGCATGGATTTTGACGGAACTTATCCTGTTTGATAGGTATCGTTTCAGGGAAGGTTTTAAGCTATAACACATAGTTCTACGTAGATTAGTTATAGAATTATGATGGAAAGTTCTGTTATTTTGAGCGAAAGGGTTACTATTATTTTATTGGTGATAAATTTCGTTGATAAATGAATTGAAACGGCTGTACATCTCGGGAGAAATTTTTTATTAATTTTGTTTAAAAGAAAAAAAAAGAGAAAAGAAAAAATAGTTTTGACGAGTGGTAATATTATAAAACGACAATATCGAATTTAAAAATAAAAGGTAATGTTTGTAATGCTTAAAAAGTTATTCAATATGAAAGAATGCAGTTAACTATATTTGGCAATTTATCGCTTGCGTCATGTTAAAAAAAATACATCAGCAAATCTGATAAGATAATATCTGAGTGACAATTTTTTTTTTTTTTTTTTTTTTTTTTTTTAATAATTTACTTTTTATTTTATTTAACTCATCCATCATGTAACTTTCAGAAGAAACTAGCAGATGTAATTATAAAACTGACGGTACTTGTGAGTTACATATTGTCCGTTTTTACGATTTCCTTTTATCGCCAAACAATTTAATTTTAAGCCAAAAATGCATAAGCGTGGATTTCGGTTTAAGCGACATTCACAATATTGGTTATTTTTCAAGTAGACGACTGCATTTTTTGAAAAATCTAATTCTACTTATATATATATATACATATATAATTCAAATGGAAATTTCATTGTGGCTGCTTAGAACTCGTGTTTTGCTGAACTTACACTGTTAGATAGGTAATATTTCTGGGAAGGAACCTGATAATGAAAAATTAGCCTTTTTAAAAGATTCTGCCGAATGTATTTCGATGGAACTTGGACTGTTAATTAGATAATTTTCAAGGAAAGGTTTCAGTATAAACCATGTCCTTCTACGTTGCTTAGCCATACAGTTTTGAGGAAAATTCTGTAATCTGGTGAACTCAATTATCACAATTTAGCCTTTAAAAAAATTATAATAAACGGTTTTTGATAGAATTTGCATTGTTAGTTTGGCAATTTTTCAGAGATAGTTTTAATATATAATATATTGTTCGACACTGTTTAGTCATAGAGCAACGGGGTAAATTCTGTAATTTTCCAATTTTCCCTTTGCGAAGTGGAAGAAATGGGTTTGGAGAGAAAAGGAATGTTTTCATGCATATTTTCTGTTCAATAATTGTAGAATTTATTTACTATAAAAACGACATTTATCTCTTTTTATATAAAAACAGAAGTAAATTGTATATAAATAACAAAAATATTAATATTCATTAATAAAAAGTTTATATATAGGGATACATATTTTAAAAAGCATAAAAGTTCATTTTATTTGTTTTCACAGTTGTTCATATCATTTGGTCACAAATCTCACTTTCTGAAGCCCGAATTGCGCCAAGCTTTTTAATATTTAACAGTACCCATTGATCTAAAATCAGGAAAATTGGAAAGTAGATGTTTTTTGCAAAGTATGCCTTAATTAAGGAGTTAAATTACGTAATGGAGTCCACAGACAATTGGCATATTTGGTACGGATAAGTTACATAATTGTGTCTACAGACAATTGGCGTATGTTACCGGGCGTGGTTTGGTGCACAATTAACTCAGGAAAAGGTTTAAATTGATTCTGTGGTTTTAAATCGAACCAATTCTATAACCGAATTTACAGAGAATTGGCGAAATTTGAGAGAAAGTTTTTTGGAGACCTTTTGCTACTTTTACGTTATACCAACACCATACCAAAATGTACGCTATTGCGCCATTTATTTCAATCCTAAACGTGCAAACATATTTTGGTACTTTTCCAGAATAGGGATCTTGGCGAAATAGAGAAAATAGCATTGCGGAGAAGGAAATTTGGCAACATATTTTCTGACAACCAATTCGCTGTTTCATTTCATATACACAAGCATTTTTTTCTATGTTTATATAATTTATTTAACATAAAGATGCAATTTATCTAATTTTATATAGAAACAGAAGTAATTTGGGTACTACTTAGTTATCCCATCGAACAATTTCGCTAAATTATATAAATCGCCAAATTATACAAATTGACATAATTTTTATTTTAAATAACGAAATAACAAATAAATTAGAATAAAATTAATAAAAATACAAATAAAACGTCGAAATAAAAATCACTTGATGACGAAAACACGTGTAGCTTGCTTAAAGTCAAGTGTATTGGACATTTACGACCAACCATTATTGGCATTTAATCTTATAGTTTGGCGATAGATTTTTGGTCGACGGGATAACTAAGTAGTAGTACCGTAATTTTTATGTAACAAAACATTAATAATATACATATATAAACAAACAAAAAATTTCATCAAGTTTGTTTTCTTAACTGTTTATATCAATTAGCAAAAAAATCTCACTTTCTGATGCCCGAATTGGGCCAAGCTGTTTAAAAAAACGTCAAGGCGCCAATAGTGGAAAAGTACCAAATTTTTTTTGCAAACTGTGCCAAACAATCTGGCTTGCTATTTATTCAACGAGAATTTCTTTTGGCTTTAATTATTATTTAATCGTAACCACGCAAAAATTTTAATTTACAATTTTTTTTAATTGGAAGTATTTTTTATTATTAAGTAAAATTAAGTTATAGCTTCATTTTTCGCTGATTAAATAATGGAAATGTTTACTGCAATGCTAAGAGACACTTAGAACTTCATGTGCGTAGTTTAAATAAGGATTTTGAAAAAAAAAATTATAGTATCCGAACCCACACCAAAATGGCTCATTTTACAGAGAATGTTTTGGTGCAAAATGAAATACATTTGTTGTAGACATGATCCTAAATCCCAATACTCGCCGATTGAGGCTTTAAAATTATTCAGCAGAAGCAAGGAGAAATAACTTACAGTTTCATAAATTTTAGGATTCAATATTCTTATCGATCTATTTGCTTCTGCTTCTACTATATATACGAGAGTAAGATGCAAATGGGATATTCGCCCTGGCTGCATATAACTTAAGCTCACCTGACTGGATTTTGATGAGAATCGAAATGATAGTTAGATAATTTTTCAGGGAAGATTTAGTATAGAACGTATCGTTGTACGCTGCCTATACATATAATTATGTTTTAAAGTTAGATAATCATATGAACCCGATTATGAAAGATTAGCCTTTTTAAAAGATTCATCACAATGGATTTCGATTGATTTTGCACTATTAGTTAGATAATTTTTCAGGCAAGGTTTAATATATACTATACCCTTCTGCATTTCTTAATAATAGAGATGTGGTGGAAAGTTCTATAATCAGTTGAACCCGATTATGAAAGTTTAGTATTTATAAAAAGTTCTACAGAACGGATTTTGATAGGAATTCCATTGTTGGTTACATACCTATTCAGATATGATTTTAGTATTTTGCATATTTTTCTACGTTGCTTAGTCATAAAATAAAGGCGGAAAGTTCCATTATCATGTGGAACCGATTATGAAAAATTAGACTTTTCAAAAAGTTCTAAATGGCGGATATTGATAATACTTGCTTTGTTGATTAGACAATGTTTGGGAGGTTTCAGTTTATTGCGTATCATTCTACTTTGCTTAGTTATAGAATTATGGGGAGAAAGTTCTATAATCAGATGGACCCCAATATGAAAGATCAGCTTTTAAAAAAAGTTTTACTGGATGGATTTTGTCAGTTTGTTTGTTTGCATTATTAGTTAAATAATTTCCAGTTTTTGTTTTATTATATTGCATATTGTACTATCATTCTTTACGAAATCCTACTATGATTGATCAATTAAAATGGTTAAGACCTTAATAGTGGAAAATGTATCTGCACATTAGAAAATATAATAGCACAATGGCGTTCATATCGTTTTCTGCAGTGCGAAAGGACATTCCATGTAAGGTTTCAAATTGCTTTAAATCACAATGTCAAACTCACTGATACATTTTGTTTGATTCAAGATTCGTTTGGATAAACAGACCAGCTTAGCGGGCATAGCCTGCTTGTTTCTAATAAAATTTCGATTTTTCAAACGTTTCAAACACTAGTACTAGGCTCCAAATAAAGCAAAATTTCGCTGTATCGATAGTTAAACTGGAAATTACAAGTTAAACTGTCAAAATTAAAAAAAAGCAGCTCTAACAGCAGTTAAGGGTTAACTGTAATTATTTTTTTGAATTAATTAACCCTTAACTGCTGCGAGCGGTCTCCGAGACCACCTGATTAAAAGATGAATGAAAGTCTCTATTAACTCACAGGGTACTGTTTCTGTACTAAAATTTAAGTACACGACTGTTATAATTAAACTTTTCAATATTATTCTTGAAATGTTTATCACGGCGCAGCACCGTGCTGTTTGTCAATTTTACACTGTTAATATGCCAAAGTTATTTGAATGCTGTGTATCATGGCTAATATAAGTAACCCTCAAATAAATAAATGCGTTCCTAATATAAAAAACTCTCACATCCTTCTTTGCCAAGGAGGCCATAACTACAATTAAAGGATTGTCGCAGAAAACATCGTTTAAAATTCGCGAAATTTGCGCGTCAATATTAACCCATAATTTATACACCAGTGCGATTTGGGTTTCCGTAACTTCAACTCCGCATAATTTTGCTGACAATCTGGTGATAATGAAATATAACTACATGATCAATATACGAAATTTAATAAGGAATCCAAATGAAATATTTGATTTTATCAAAATTCTTATTTCGTGAATGAAAAATGCGAATTTATTAAAGACGCCGACATTTCGCTTGATGCAAATTCACAGTGTGAAGCTTACGGGTTAAAAGAGTATTTAAAAGATATTTATAATATTGTTAACTAGACTATTTATTACCAATAACTTTATTATAAAATGTCACATGATATATATAGCAGCCTTAGAAATAGATTAAATCGTACAATATTTCTAATAACTCTGATTAAGCCAAAGAGAAGCTCTGTGCCTGATATTCTGTTGAACCTCCCCCCCCCCCTCTCCATTTTTCTTGCACTTTCACAAAATTAACATTTTTGGTACTTAAAAATACGTATATGGAAACAAATATTCATTTAGATAAACATGGTTTTATTTATTTTTTATCTTTTACTAATTTAAAAGTAGAAAATGTCGATTATAACGAATAAAAATTGAAAACAGAATTAAAGTATTAGATTTTATAAAAGTGCTAACAAAAATGATGACTCCTAAACCAGGGAATAACTCAATCGCATCACGTTTTAATCGGAGACAGCATTTAAGCTACCGAATGGTATAATGTTGGTAAAATTAACCTTTACCTGATGTCACCGAAATTGTCACATAACTAGTGTGTAGCGGTCTGTGAGACCGTTCCATTGAAAGATAAATAAAAGGCACGATTAACTCATAGGATCGTGTTTTTGTACTAAACTTTTTGTACAGGACTGTTATAATTAAAATTCACCTATTCAAAAGTCTCTGGTGATAGTACTAAATTTCCAAACGGAACAAAATTTCGGTAGTGTTTGTAGTTAAACTGAAAATTACAAGTTAAACTATAAAAATTGGAAAAGGCCGCGATCTAAGAGACCGGTAACATCAGTTAAAGGTTAACTTAACCGCATTAAAACAAACATAAATTGTTTGCAATGTACACATGATTTTCCAGAATTTTCATTATGTAAAATTATTGCAAATTTCTTAATCATACAGGGTGATCTTTTTTAAAGTGACAGTGTTTGGAGCGCCCTGTAGCGCGATCTAATAGATAAATGGCACCAAACTTGGTATTTAGACTAATCAAGACATGGGAAAAAGGATCCCGTGAAAAAAAATTTAGTTCCAAAAATCGCCGCTAGAGCATTTTGCAATGTATAAAATGTGAGAAAAAAAAAATACTAACACGTACAATCGTGCAGTTAAATTATTAATGTTTATTTACTACATTACCTTCCCCGGGGAGGAATTAGACCACCTTCAATGTGAGCACCATTCTCAAAAATAACACTGTGCGTTCTGTGCACAATGTTCTCCATAGCCGTACGTAACATATCACGGGGAATATTCCGCACTGTCTTTGTTGTGTTGTCCTTTAGAATAGACAAATTTGATACTCCACTAACATAAACTTGAGATTTCAAATAAACCCAGAGACAAAAATCGCATGGCGTGAGGTCAGGGGAACGAGGCGGCCATGCAACTGGTTGGTTGGCTGGTTGGTTGATTTGTGACGGCCGATTATCTACACTAGGGATATAGGCCCGAGGGGGAGTGCCCTTCGTGGGGGTCTTTCTAAGGGAACCTAACCCGTATTAACGCAAGAAAATAATATAACTTTCCAGGATATAAAAACGACGGGGGCATTCGAAAAAGAGTACGACAACTTTATAAATATAATAACACAAACCTGTGACCATACTTTAAAGAAAAAAAACTCCACATTTAAACCAACAGTTTCTTGGTGGACAGCGGAACTTAGGAAAATGAGAAGCTTTGTTAAAGCACTTTATAGGAAAACAAAACTTTTGTCTGCATCAGAGGAAGACATGATCAAATTAAAAAAGTATAGAGCACTCTATAAAAAGAAAATTCTGGAAGCAAAGAAAACAGCGTGGAGTTCTTTTTGCTCAAATACCAAAGACCCCTTTGGGAAACTAAAAAAGACGGCATTTAGAGATTTTTACAGACAGGAAGCCTACGCTCTTTCTGATTCCACTACAGCAACCCACTCAAGACAATCTTTTTATGCAGAAATTGCCAATTCAATATTTGGTCCTTCGGACTTGCAACCGCATCAAATTCATCCGCGCTCAACCCAGCCAGTTAATCCATTTATACTCCAAGAACTAAAAGCTGCCATCTTCTCGTTCAATCGGAATAAAGCACCAGGTCCTGATAATGTTGACCATCTGATTGTACGAAATATTTACCACTCACATTCATCTCTATTACTGAATCTTTACAATACTCTATTAAACTTAAATTACTTCCCAAAAAGTTGGAAAATTGGAGAACTAGTCTTTTTTCTAAAGGCAGGTAAGGACCCACAATCTGCTCAGTCATACAGACCAATAACTCTACTCCCAATTCTGGGGAAAATTTTTGAAAAATTATTATTAAAACGAATAAATTATCATTTTCGAAATTCGACAGTTCTACAGAGTTCTCAACACGGATTCTTAGAGGGTAAATCGGCTGAATCAGCGATACAAGAAGTTCTCTCAACAATTGACTTACTTCAACAAGAAAACAACTACATTTCATTAATATCATTTACATCCAAAATGCTTTTGACAACTTACCTTGGGACGCAACAATCCAAGAACTGGAATTTTTGGGGTTGGAGGAGCCATATGTTAATATCCTGAAATCCTTTTTGTCTCACAGAGGAGCGAAACCAAATTGGCTAGCACAAGAAATTCATTGGTTTAGGAAGGGGTGCCCACAAGGTTCATGCTTTGGGCCCTTCCTATGGAGAATCTTCCTAAACGCTCTCTTACGCCATTTAAAATCGTTAGGTTACATAATAATAGCTTATGCAGATGACATTTTAATTATATTAAATGGTAAAACAAGGCGAGAATTAGAAAAATTAGGAAAGGACATCTTAGATTATATTAGTAGGTGGATGTCAAATCACAACATGAAAATATCTTACAATAAATGTAAAGTTCTCCACCTTAGAAGACCAAAATTTTTGAAAAGAGCTCCAACACTCAAAATTGACAACCATTCATTAAAAAGTGAGCCAACTTTAGAATACTTAGGTATCGTTCTGGATAGTACGTTGTCGTTTCTCCCCCATTTACGAAAGAAAAGGCAGGAAATTACACAACTTTCGCAAGACCTATTGAAGTTTGCCTCAGCTTACGGAGGGGTAAACAAATTAATTCTGAAGATTTGGTACAATAGTATCTTGGAGAAGAAAATCACGTATGCTGCAGCAACTTGGTTTCACCGGATAAGCAAAGCCCATGGGCTTCGTCTGATCTCATCAATACAATACCAATGCCTGTTATTAGTTTCACGTGCCTACAGAAAAACTTCGGCGGATGCCCTTTGTGTTTTAACAGGTATTCCGCCCTTGGCACTTCAACTTGAATATATAGCAACAACAGGAAGAGTCTTACGTCTTGGAATCCCGACAGGAAATCAAGAACCAATATTTTACCAACCAAAAATGAAGTCAGATCAAGTTGAACCATTTAAAGAATATTTCTTTCAAATAGATCCAGAAAATACTCCACATGTAGAAATAAACATTTATACGGATGGTTCCAAGATGGAAGATGAAACGGCATATGCCTTCTGTGTGTATCAGAGAGGAGAGTTAATCCACGAGGATCAAACTAAGTTAAGTAAAGAAAATACTGTTTTTCAGGCAGAACTCCTGGCCATAGAAGAGGCTGTGCTGTGGATTCGGAACTCCCCTCATAAAGAAGTATTAATACACTCGGACAGTCTCTCAAGTCTCTTAGCAATAGAAGATGTTTTTTCAAAAAATCTCATCGCAGTACAAATTATCAAACTACTCCAAGAAACAAGAAAAAAGATCTTCTTTAAATGGGTCCGTGGACATGTGGGTAATGTGGGGAAAGAGCATGCAGATTCTTTGGCAAAAGAAGCAACCAAAGCCACATCACATGCCAAATACAAATTCTTTCCCAACCCTCCTTCTTACTTGAAGAAGCTTCTAAAATCATCTCTACACGAACAATGGCAGACTCGCTGGGACTATGGTACCACAGGACGGTACACATACGCTTTAGCCCCAAAAGTCTCGGAAAAGAGAATCCTGCTGCATAGAAATCTTTTTCTGTTTGCCACTAACCACGGCCCATTTTCATCATATCTTTATAAATTTGACAGGGTTCCTTCTCCATTATGTGTATGCGGTCAGCGAGCTACATCATTGCATTATACCTTTAACTGTACCCTTACATCATATTACCATATAAGAAAATCTCCAAAAATTTCTTTGTCTCAGTGGTTCTCAGTGGTTTTGTCAAATCCATCATTTTGTCAAAAGATAATTGAATGTATGAAAGTTTTAGAAAACAACCATTATTTGTTTCAAAATGTTTTGCCATTTATAGATGATGATGAGAACGTATCTTAAAAAATAGACAGATACCACCAATTCAAAATAAACTCTTAGCCAAAAACAACACGATTGAACTATAATTGAACTGTTGCAAGAACAATAGACTTTTGAACTTTTGTGTGTGTATATAATTATATAATATTCATCATAATTATTCACTATTTTACCTATTTTTTATATTCTACATTATTTTTAAAATTATGGATCTCTTTCTAATTTAGTATACATATACGTAGCTTTTATTGTATTTTTGCAGAACGCCCAGCTTTGCAGAGTAATTGAGCTTTTGCCGCTCCAACAAGTTTAAAAATCCTATTATCTATTATCTCATGATCTTATTAATTACAAATATCTAAATTTCTCTCGTAAACGCCCAGTAAAAATTGGGCTTTCCATCGTGTATATATTGTACTTATATTGTATTTAATCTTAATATTCTCAATTGGCTTTCCTGTAGGTCCCTTCGGGCCTTTTATTTATTATTATTATTATTATTATTATTATTATTTGTGTGTGTGTGTGTGTGGTGACGGCGGTAGTAGATGGAAACCGCTGGGTGGGGCTTGTGAGTGCTTAAGCCATTTGGTAGGCCTCCCCACCTAGCTGACCCTGGAAATCCATGGCTCGAAGAAAACCACGAAAACTCCGAACGATTAGGTCGACGGGGGCGATTGGGATCGAACCCAGCAATTCCCGTCTACCAGTTTCGAGAGCAGAACCTCTCAGCCACTGCCATGCAACTGGAAAACTCCGACTTATGACTCTATCATCAGTCAAGTTTTGCCGCAACAGCTGATTTACCTTATTACTAATGTGTGGCGGAGCACCATCCAGTATAGAGATTGTCTGTTGGAGACGGTTTCTTTGCTGAAGTTGAGGAATAACAAACGTTTGCAGCATTTTGTGGTACCTTTCTGCATTTATGGTGGACGTTTCGGGTCCTGTCGGAGTGAGGGTCTCAAAAAAGAATGGCCCATTTACGAATTCGACTGTGAAACCACACCAAACAGTGACTTTTCGGGAATTTAATGGGATTTCATGCACGGTGTGGGTCTGCTCAGAAGCCCAAATTCGGCTGTTTTGAGTGTTTACGGACCCATTGAGATAAAAATGGCACTCATCTCTCCACAGAAAGTGCCATGGGAAAGCGTCATCAATTTCTACCCTGGCAAGAAACGATAGAGCGAATGTCACTCGCGTATCATAATCACTTGGTTTCAGTTCGTGCAAGCGGCTGATTTTGTAGGGGTAAAATCCAATTACGCACCGCAAAACTCTCCATACCGTGGAATAATTCATGTCCAGTTGTCGAGCTACACCCCGGGCGCTGCAAGCACCAGCAATGCTTCCCTGCGATCCTTCGACAATTGCAGTTGCCACATCAGTTATTACATCTTCTGATACTTGTTTACGTCCTCTCCCAGCGCGAATGGTCAGTGACCCCGTTTCCTCGAACTTCTTAATCATTTTCTTAAGACCATTCAGCAATAAAGGCCCATTTCGTAATTTTTTTCTGTTTCGAAATTCCCGAAGAGCTGCAGATGCACTACATTTATTCGTATAATACAGCTTCACCAGTAACGCACGTTCCGGTAACGTGAGAGGCATGTCCACTGGAGCTCGTTTACTTCAGCTGAGATTATTTGTCGGAGCTGTCTACTACTTGCTTTTATAGCCCCTATTACTGGCGCTGTCATCGCACAACATTTGCATTTTCTTTGATACACGTGTTTTATGCTAATTCTCGTTATTGTAAACTACAGCAGCGCCACGAAATGTCCTAGCGGCGATTTTTGGAACGACATTTTTTTTCACGGAATCTTTTTTCCCATGTTTTGATTAGTCTAAATACCAAGTTTAGTGTTATTTCGGCTATTAGATCGCGCTACAGGGCGCTCAAAACAATGTCACTTTAAAAAAAGATCATCCTGTATGTCTATATTATGTTACTGGAATAGACACTGCGTTTCATACATTTTTTTTATTAAAAATTTTAAAGAAGCGTATTTTTCTTTTTTGATTGCGTTTCGTTGCTGAAGTTGAGGAATAACAAATGTTTGCAGCATTTCGTGGTACCTTTCTGAATTTATGGTGCACGTTTCGGGTCCTGTCGGTGTGATGGTCTCAAAAAAGAATGGCCCAATTACGAATTCGGCTGTGAAACCACACCAAACAGTGACTTTTGGGGAATTTAATGGGATTTCATGCACGGTGTGGGCCTGCTCAGAAGCCCAAATTCGGCTGTTTTGAGTGTTTACGGACCCATTGAGATAAAAATGGCACTCATCTCTCCACAGAAAGTGCCATGGGAAAGCGTCATCAATTTCTACCCTGGCAAGAAACGATAGAGCGAATGTCACTCGCTTATTATAATCACTTGGTTTCAGTTTGTGCAAGTGGCTGATTTTGTAGGGGTAAAATCCAATAACGCGCCGCAAAACTCTCCATATCATGGAATAATTCATGTCCAATTGTCGAGCTACACCCCGGGCGCTGCTAGCACCAGCAATGGTTCCCTGCGATCCTTCGACAATTGCAGTTGCCACATCAGTTATTACATCTTCTGATACTTGTTTACGTTCTCTCCCAGCGCGAATGGTCAGTGACCCCGTTTCCTCGATCTTCTTAATCATTTTTTTAAGACCATTCAGCAATAAAGGCCCATTTCGTAATTTTTTTCTGGTTCGAAATTCCCGAAGAGCTGCAGATGCATTACATTTATTCATATAATACAGCTTCACCAGTAACGCACGTTCCGGTAACGTGAGAGGCATGTCCACTGGAGCTCGTTTACTTCAGCTGAGATTATTTGTCGGAGCTGTCTACTACTTGCTTTTATAGCCCCTATTACTGGCGCTGTCATCGCACAACATTTGCATTTTTCTTTGATACCCATGTTTTATGCTAATTCTCGTTATTGTAAGCTACAGCAGCGCCACGAAATGTCCTAGCGGCGATTTTTGGAACTACATTTTTTTTCACGGTATCAATCTTTTTTACCATATTTTTATTAGTCTAAATGCCAAGTTTGGTGCTATTTCGGCTATTAGATCTCGCTACAGGGCGCTCAAAACACTGTCACTTTAAAAAAGATCATCCTGTATGTCTATATTATGTTACTGGAATAGACACTGCGTTTCATACACCTTTTTTTATTAAAAATTTTAAAGAAGCGTATTTTTCTTTTTTGATCGTCTTAAACACATATTTAAACACCTGGTTAAATAAAAATATTAATGCAGGATTATGCTGACTCAACAGTTTAATTAAACATACAATTTGATTTAAATATAATTTTAACACAATATATAAAAAATCCCATATAAATTTCTTCGTTAATCTTCTAAATGTTTCGTCGCATTTACAACAATATGTATGTCGCTATTAGGCACAGGCTGAAAACAAGCTCTCCTTAATGCGTAGTCCACTTCAAATTCTAAACCAGAAACTGGTCGCCTTTTCTTTAGTTTAACTGGTCAGGTAACTGAAACAGACAACGTAGCTCTTGACGTTTATAAGGTTATTTGATCTTTAAAGTTAAAAAATAAAAACTGTGAGCCACTTTCGGCAATTTCTGTCGCATTTACGAAACATGGGGGCGATGTAAAATGAACGATGTGTATTTGATTGGAAATTTCTTTTAAAGAAACCGTTTTACTTGCAAAAAAATATTTCAGGTTTTGTTTCTGAAGTTCGTATGCTTCATTATATAACATTTATTTACGATTCTTGCATTAAGATGTTATGTAAAAGAACATTGTCGCATTTAGGGGTTATGACATTTAGGCAGACTTACCTTACACATGTTTAGCTTTGTAAAATGTATGCCATATATAAAATCTACGCTCTATTTGAATGCATTTTGTAATAGAAAGTATGTTTCAATTATGATAGATTTAGGGGATAATCGCTTTAGCCTCTATTTAGAATACACATGTTACGCTTTGTAAAATGTATACCATATATAAAAACTACACTCTATTTGAATACATTTTGCAATAGAAAGTATCTTTCAATTATGAGAGGTTTAGGGGCTAATCGCTTTAACTTCTATTTCAAATACACATGTTAGACTTTGTAAAATGTATGCCATATATAAAAGCTACACTTTATTTGAATACATTTTGTAATAGAAAGTATGTTTCAATTATGAGAGGTTTAGGGGATAATCACTTTAGCCGCTATTTCGAATACACATGTTACGCTTTGTAAAATGTATACCATATATAAAAGCTACACTCTATTTGAATACATTTTGTAATAGAAAGTATCTTTCAGTTATGAGAGGTTTAGAGGTTTTTACGCTTTAACTTCTATTTCGAATACACATGTTACACTTTGTAAAATGTATGCCATATATAAAAGCTACACTCTATTTGAATACATTTTGCAATAGAAAGTATCTTTCAATTATGAGAGGTTTAGGGGCTAATCGCTTTAACTTCTATTTCGAATACACATGTTACACTTTGTAAAATGTATGCCATATATAAAAGCTACACTCTATTTGAATACATTTTGTAATAGAAAGTATGTTTCGTTTCAATTATGTGAGGTTTAGGGGATAATCGCTTTAGCCTCTATTTCGAATCATCCATTATAAACAGATCAATATCGATACAAATATCTGTGTGCGTTTGAGAATTAGCTCTAGTTTGACCACCCCAATCATAAAAGACAAAGTCAGTGAATATATATGTTCCCTAATAAAAAACAATTATGTGTAAGAATGACCATTCTTACATAGAAAAAAAAACGCGTAATAAAATTCAAACTAATCTGACAAATATCCTGTCAAAAAGTCCCGTTCAATTTAATTTACTATTGAAAACAGTTTCCATGTGAAGGTACAGTATATTGATAGGAATAAAGTATATTTGATATCACTATTCATTTTGTTTTGAAAGGACTGACAGCCAGTTTGATAACATTATATGTTCAATAGCAAGTTTAAAATGGTAGTCTTAGATTAAATTTAGGAGTTTGTAAATCTTCATTTAAGATAAGAAATGATTCTTTCTCAGAAAATGTCATTACGGTTCTCTCCTAAAAGTAATTGGATTATTTTTTAATGTATAATCTCACAGAACTTTTTAAAACACGACATGATATATGCGATACACAGAAATTTCTTATTTTTAATGGAATCATTACATGGAAAAATATGTGTTAAATCCTTTATATTTCTCTCAATCTTCGTAGAAAAAGATAAATAAAAAAATATACAGGAAACGTTACGTAAAAAAACAGTTTTTTTAAAAACCTTTTTAAGTTAAAAAAACAATCCATCTAATGATTATTATTGATGATTACATTAACACTTTCGGGGCTGGTGCACTCTTAATAGTACATGTCTTTTCAGCGAGTATTATTTTGTCTTAACAATTACTTACATTCTACATATAGAAATGACAGTATATGGCTATTACTTTCTTATTAGGGATTTATTTTTGTTTTGACATTTTGTAATACAATAATGAAAGTTTGTTTAGTTCTCTTTACACCGTTGGCGATTCCATTACTTTGTACTTATGTTTCACTCTTTAAATTTAAAATATAGGTTACTTTTTTGAACGAACCATGTGTGATAAAACGCAAAAAATATTAGAAAGTTGTAATGTCTGTTAAATCCTGCTGCAATACGATATTATCCAAACGTCTCCAAAAACCTTCCTTAGCCTATTACCATATAAATATGAATTGTATAGTGCACAAAATAAGTACAGACGTCGAAAAAAAAGTAAACACCCCCTACTAACTCCTCAACAAATTATCGTAGAAGAAAGTTACTGGTACCGAACGATTGGTAATAAAGTCTACTTTTAAATTATGTATATAAAATTTGCTTTGGGGGCCATCTACATATTAAAACGAATCCAAACTTCATTTTTTTTCAATGCCAATACCCAATATTAACGAGATATTTCAAATCTTCGGTTCAAACTATGCCTAGACACCGAATTCCAAGTCATTTGAATGATAAGTTTTTGAATTATAAACATTCAAAATTTAGTGCTTCTAATGTTAAATTACATTTTCATATTTTTATTTATATCTCCTGAAATTATACTCCTAATGTGCTAATTATTTGTGTAGCAATAATACTAATATACCCAAACATAAATACGCTGAAATTGCAATTTTTTAACTTTATGATATGAATTATGATTTATGAAATTAATACTCGAAAAAATTATGAATTGCAACCTACAATTTTTTTGATGGAATTAGATTTATTAAGTCCTGCTTTATGGAAATCCAAAATTTCACATTTTTCTTCCAAGTAGTGTTCAAATTATGCTTAAAAAACGGCAAAATGATGGTTTAAGGGGTCTATGATAGAAGTGACTAGATATTTTGAAATTTCTTTTGCTGTCGTGTAATCTAGCAGGCTTCATTGACTTCTTGAGGTGCCTTGATCAAGATGAGGGCTCTCTCGGTTAACAATCGAGTTCCGAACTTCAATTTGGATGCAGCCCTTAAAATACGCTCGTTTTAAAATAATTAATTTCTCAGAAACTTATGGTACGAATTGCATAAAAATTTGTCTTTTGGCTAATTGAAGGGTGTAGAGTTCATTTATGCTGTCAGAAGTGTATACTGCTATTGAAAAAAAACAAAGTTACGGTTCGTTTTAATATGTAGATGGCCCCCTAATCAAATTTTATCTATATTATTTAAAAGTAGACTTTATTTCCAATCGTTCGGTACCAGTAACTTTCTTCTACGATAATTTGTTGAGGAGTTAGTAGGGGTGTTTTTTTTTTTCCACGACTGTACATTCGTTAGATTTCAGAAAATGAGATCTTTAAACTTCAGTAAGTCTATTTGTATAGCTACGATTAACATTATTAAAGTGAAAGTAATTTTGTTCTTAAAATGGAAAAAAATTCGGTCACGAAAGTGTTAAATAGACATACATGATTACAATTTTAATTTATAATAGATAGAGAGGTAAGTTAGTCCGCATTTTCTGTAGCGAAGTACTTTCATTTAAGTAGAATGATATCCAAATTCTTAGAGTTGTCCAAATCCAGTTCATAATAACTATCTTTTTGCTGCCTACCGTAATGACTAACCATATTAATGCAAATATTTTCATTTTACTTAAATAAATTACTATGCTAAAAACTCAACTAGATTTTGGTGAAAAAAGTGTTTTGTATAATATTGTATCTATAGCACTGATGTAGGTGAGCACTTGTTTTCTTACGTTATAATTCAGCCTATTTTATTTACTTTCTGTCCTGGGAAATTTAACAGTTAGTGCTTAAATTCTAAGTTCGATTGTATAGATATAATTTATTATTTTTACAATATTTTCTTATAAATGTTTGAATTAGTAAATATAAATACATCTTATATAATATTTTTACATCGCGATATTCATCTAAATTATTCTAATTTTCCGGCATAGTCATTATTTCTCTATTTCTAAGTAATATCTGTTATTTATTCCTAGTTAAATTTATTTAAACTTAAAACGCGTATATTAATAATTATCTTATTCAAAATCTTAGTCTAAACTTTTAATCCATTCATTAATTTTTATCTGCTACCAGAGTTATAATATTCTGAGAGAATCTACTTTTATTTTCGATTGTTTTTAAAAGCCATTTTACTATTCTTTATCTTATTTAACGAATCAACTTCCTGTGCATTTACCGGCGTCGGACGTATTACATCGAAATCTTTGCGTTGGCTGGTTACGGAACTCATTCCCTATTACGTTTCTCTCTCATTCTCCATTGGTTGAGTAACCGAGCATATTCCACTGTGTGGTTCTTTCCTGAATCTGAGTGGTTAGTTCCTTAAGTTTACATTCCAATCTCTCTTCCAACGCAAATGCTAACAAAACCCCCGTGCATGAGCTCTGAGGTCAGATATTGTCAAATTTGTCTTGTTCTTCGAATATTTCAAAGAAGCTACCCTGTTGTCTGCACGTCTTGTAGTATTCCATTTCACTTTAAAACCTTAGCACGATGTAGCTATGTGGGGATAGTTTTTCCCGTCCATTTTTTGTGAATAAAAGTCCTTCGAACATCAACTGACTAGGTTTTTACTTGGGAAATTAGCGGAATAATCATCATTGCCTTGATATATTTACCTCGAACCATGAAATCAATTATGCGATTGCAAAAATGCAAAAGAGGAATAATTGTGTTTTCAATTATATTAGACTTCAGCTACGACCAATAAATCTATGTAAGTTGACTGAATTGTCTACTTAAAAATACTACGACCTTACACCAGCTGCCAGTAAATTATGAATTCATTACATCGATGTACAGCCTTCCATTATTTTGACGCGAAGTTTATTGGACTATTACATATACGGTAGAAGTTCTTTAATCCGGCACGTTCGGGACCACAGCCATGCCGAATTAGCGATTTTGTCTGATTATCGAAAGTCAATGCATTTTTATTTGTTCACCTACATTATCAACATGTCTACATTATCAACCAAACTTGGCGGCCATATAGCGCCAAGTTGGCAAGAAACCTGGCAGCATTTGACGACAGAACAGGGTCCCCCCTATGGTAACCCCCTTATAGGTATGCAGACACATTAAATGCTGTTCAATAACCAATGAAATGCGTTTCATCGGGCGTTGATATTAAACAATTAACAAATAATCGCGATTTCTGTGCCAGGTACGATAGCGTAATATAAATATAGTTTAGTATTAAACGATTATCTCAAAATATGAAATAAATGTCTTGTGTATATACACTTTTAAATTTAATCTGATTGGCAGTATTATGGTTTGGCAATTATAAATATGACGTACTTTCCTCCATTTACGTCTTTGAACGTATATTAATGAATTTATTATTTTACAATTTCCTTTCTCTTTTAAAATTCACGTGTAAATATAGTTTTAATGATGTAATTATCAATATTTTCTTGCTTTTAATACGTAATCATTTAATTCTCATTTGAAAGTCTTTTTCTGCTTATATTAGTCACGTGTAAATAAATTTTTAATTTGAAGGAAATATTATACTTTACGCCGTTTTTTAATTTGGCAACAATTTAAAATAACTAGGGGGCTCTGCCCCCTACGAGCTACGCTCGCCCAACCCCGTTCAGACACCACAGACTCTAAAAGCACGCTAATTTGATCGGTTTTAAAAAGATTTCGAAAGATTTAATTATAATTTAAAAAACAGTGGTGGTCTACCTATAAACGGGTTTCTATTCATTTCTCTTTGATCGGGGAATTTTAAAGACCAAATCAGCTGCTGTTAAAAGATACAATGGCTGTCTTCGTCTTTGATTAAATAAAATCAGTTAAACATTTTAAAATAAGCTAATATAAAATGAATTAAGTAAAAAGAGTCTTTGTCTCCCGGTATTTTTAACAAAGCGAAAAGAAAGTTCTTTTAAATAAGACATTTTAAATGTATCGTTCTTAATCTGACGTCATTTTCACCCAATTTTCTTCCTCTTTTTAATATTCACGTGTAAATACTTTTGTTAGAAATGAAATATTATTTGCGCTGTCCTAACAAAAATAGTTGAAAAGATAATCTCAAAATGTCAAATAAATGTCTAGCGCAATTTTAAAATTTAAACTGCTTTGCAATATTATTTTTTGTTCATTTTAAGTAATAAGTGTAATGTGACGTAAATGTGACGTAATTTCTCCAATTTAAGACTTCTAACGCATGTTAATGAATTTATTATTTTACAATATCCTTTTTCTTATAAAATTCACGTGTAAATATAGTTTTTATGAAGTAATTTTGAATAAGTTCCTGCTTTTTATACTTAATTACTTAATTCTAATTTGAACGGTTTTTTTTCTGTTTATAATAGTCACGTGTAAATAAATTTTTAATTTGAAGCAAACATTATTGTTTTCACTGTTTATATAGTTGGCAACAGTTTAAATTAACACCATTTTCTAAAATAAGTAAAAAATATCTCTCGAAATGCTGAAAATTTGAATTTAAAATAGAAATAAAACCTCAAAAAATGAGTCGAATTAAAAAAATAAATGCAGTTTGCACACCGGGAAATTCTAACGTATAAAATTATCTAAAAATGAATTAATTCCCATGTATAGTTTTTGCTCCTATCAAATATTTTTAATAGAACGATTTTGTCCATTTTTAGCATTAAATATCTCTTAAAATAATTCTTCTATTTGAAAACTGTCTGTATCAGCGTGTTTATCAAACATTTCTCTATAATACCGCCGATTTTCATATTTTTGTATGCAATATTTTTCTTAATATTAACGGAGAAAGACCTCCGGGCACAAAAAATTCAAAACCGACAGCGGCGGTGACAGCGTAAGTTACATTTTTTTAAGAATAGTGAGATACTGTATATGTACAGGGTGGCTACTAAATACTGTTACAAATATTCAGTCATTTTATTTTACAAATATAAAATAGAAAATGATAACTACACTAATACGGTGAACATCAGAGATGAAAGTTTACCGGGAAATAATTTTACTCGAATTGACCGCCATCTTTATGGATTACCAAAGATAATCTCTTATGCCATGGTCCGACTGCGGCACGATTCATTTTAAGAGGTAATCGGTACCATTCACGCAATATGGAAGCTTTGAGAGAGTCCAAACTTCTGTGTTTGTTGCTATTTACTTTAGTCTTTAAAATCCCCCAGATGCAATAATCTACAGGATTTAGATCCGGTGAAGAAGGCGGGCAATCTTCTTGCATGATAAAGTTCGGACAATTGAAAGGGAGCCAAGTCGGTGTTGATTTAGCTCGGTGCGAAGGTGTAAAATCTTGCTGAAATGTCCAATTCTTTTTGGGATACAACCTGTCAGCATGTGGCAATAAATGTGTAGCCAATATGTCCTGTTTGTAATATTCGCCTTGATTTTTATCCCTTTACGATGAACTTCAAAGGCAATTTTCCATTGTTTAACACTGCAGCCCAAACCATAACAGAATTCTTGTTCTGAAAGCGTTCAACAGTTAGAAAGGTTTCAGGTATATCCTCGAGGGTTGCTGAATATACTATATGTTTAGCATTATAACACTGTTCAGTGCAAAATAGCTTCCCATCAGAAAATATTATTCTGTCAACACTTTTCCTACCATGCCGCTTCATCAATTTCTTCCTTCTTTGTAATCTTTTTATTCTTTTTGCAGCAGTCAAATCTTGAATTTTTCTTTTGCAATAACGGCAATAACCCAGATCTTCATTTACAATAACTTGAATAGTTCTGCGACTCACGTTCTCTTCTGCAGCCATTTTATTTGCAGAACGTTGTGGATTTCTTCTTACCTTTTCACGAATTCTTTTGATGCGCTCTATTCTGCGAACTGAGCGTGGACGACAAGACCTAGATCGATCTTTACATAGCTATTAGTATCCAATAATCAATTTATAGTTCTATATATAAATGTTCCACTAAAACCAAGGCATTTCAATTGCTTAAAGATTTTACCTGCGGAAAATCTGCTTAATCATCATTCTTTTGGCTTCCCTCTTTAAAATAATTTAAAATATTTGCTTTATAACAAAATTCGTCTGCTCTAATAGAAGATTGCCAAACGCTAAAATAGAGAAATAAATTGTTTTACCAAACGATTAAAATTAATTTGTATATCTTTTTAGTGTAACAGTATTTAGTAGCCACCCTGTAGAATGTAATGTACAGTCGTGGAAAAAAAAAGTAAACACCCCCTACTAACTCCGCAACAAATTATCGTAGAAGAAAGTTACTGGTACCGAACGATTTTAAATAAAGTCTACTTTTAAATGATGTATATAAAATTTGCTTAGGGGGCCATCTACATAATAAAACGAACCATAACTTCATTTTTTTCAATGGCAATACCCAATTCTGACAGCATAAATGAACTCTACACCCTTCAAATAGTCTAAAAACCAATTTTTATGCAATTCGTACCATAAGTTTCCGAGAAATTAATTATTTTAAAACGAGCGTATTTTAAGGGCTGTATCCAAATTGAAGTTGGGTTCTCGATTGCTAGCCGAGAGAGCCGCCTTCTTTATCAAGGCACCTTAAGCAGTCAATGAAGTCTGTTAGATAACAAGGCAGCAGAAGAAATTTCAAAATATCTACTCACTTCAATCATAGACAGCCCCTTAAACCATCATTTTGCGTTTTTTAAGCATAATTTGAAAACTACTTGGAAGAAACATGTGAAATTTGGGATTTTCATAAAGCAGGACTTAATAAATCTAAATCCATCAAAAAAATTGTAGGTTGCAATTCATAATTTTTTCGAATATTAATTTCATAATTCATATCATAAAATTATAAAAATTGCAAATTCAGCGTATTTATGTTTGAGCACATTAGTTTTATTTCTAAACAAAAAATTAGCACATTAGGAGCATAATTTCAGAAGATATAAATAAAAATATGAAAATGTAATTTAACATTAGAAGCACTAAATTTTGAATGTTTATAATTCAAAAACTTATCATTCAAATGACTTGAAATTTGGTGTCTAGGCATATTTTTAACCGAAGATTTGAAATATCTCGTTAAAATTGAGTATTGCCATTGAAAAAAATGAGGTTTGGGTTCGTTTTAATATGTAGATGACCCCCTAAGCAAATTTTATATACGTCATTTAAAAGTAGACTTTATTTCAAATCGTTTGGTACCAGTAACTTCCGTCTACGATAATTTGTTGAGGAGTTAGTAGGGGGTGTTTACTTTTTTTTTCCACGACTGTACATATAAGGCAAGGGCACTGTATATGTGCATTCCATTGTACATGTAGTAAAAAATTAATATAAACATTACATTTTTAAGAAGTCTCTGATATCATGTTGCTTCCGCGATTCGGATTCTTCTTCAAAAAATCGTTACAGATTATACATAGATTTATGTGTTCAGCAGCGTTGTAGCTTTTGTTTGATTTGGCAAATTTTGTGAATGTATCTAATGCATCAGAAGACTCTTTTTCCAAGATACTTTAGATTCATCTGCTACGGCTCCTGAATCCTCCTTCCACCTCCTGAATCTGGACTTCTTGTGGGTGCTCGCATCCTAGTGATCCCAGTCAATAGTGATCGTAGGAAAAAAAAAAAAAAAAAACCGCAGGCTCGTTTGCCGGTTTATAGAATGTGCCGAACCATAGAATGCCGGATGTAAGAGCTTCTACTGTATATGTTATTCCTTATGGAATAATATAAAACTGATTTTTTTTCGCTAATTTTTAAATGAACTTCGTATGCAAAATAAAAATCTATCTATATATATGTGACATTTTGACGGCAAGTAGTTGGTATTGTCGAAAAAAAAATGAGGATTTCCATTCCTACACTACACAGGTGGCAGCCAACTGGGTTTAAAATAATAAAGAAAAATGAAGAATTAACATAAGGCAGTCGCTTGGAACATTATTCACTTTATTTCCACACTCTCGATTAAATCTAGGGAAGATGCTCTCTCCTTCCATGGTAAAAAGAATAAAGTCTATTCTTCCTGTCACAATTAGTTTAAAAACACTCCATCTCTTGACTGCGTTCTAGTCTTTAATCCGTTAATATCTAACGTCTCTCACCCATTACGATACCGTTGCTTCCTCATTCTACTCACACAATAAACAGTATTCATCCAACATTTTACTACCTCCATCGAGCAATCACATTGAATATCCAGTTTGCTACGACTGCAATCCACCACGTTCACCTCTACATGCTAAAAACTGAAAAACTTCTAAGCTCACAGCCCATCTACTCCTATATGCTATATGCTTCTCTCTGGTTCCCGCCATCCGTATTTATACTCTGCTGAAAAGATTGTTCTAGAAAATTCTTATATCCTCGCACCAGCTATCTAAAGCATAAACAAATGTTAAAATCTGTAGTCGAGATTATGCAAAAATAACCCTTTTTTCCCTCTTCAGACGATAAAAGAAATGAATTTATGTCTGCGAAGTTTTAATCTTTGAAATATTTTAATTACACCTGGATATTTTAAATAAAAGAATAAATTGAAAATAGTAGGTTTTTTCTTTAAGACAGAATAATATTTTAGCAGTTAAATAAAGATTTAAGGGGAATATAATATACCGGGATTTAATAGCGGAATTTAAATAATAAAAGTTTTATTAAAGAAATATAAATAATCGAGCCATTTTTAGATTTACGCAATTTGGAATAAATATGAATTAAGATCTTAGAGATTAATAGACTAGGGTTTTAATTTAATAAGCCGGTATAATATACGGAATATTACTGAAAAAGGAAAATTTACATAAAATACTTTAAACTTTGCGCAAAAATTTAAATTTTGTAATATTATCCCCACTCCCCAAAGACTTTGTATGAAATTTGTAGTTAATTAACTACAATTTAGGACAACAGACTTGTAATAATTTTGGAAGTTGATTTTTGAATATTGAAAATTTTAGAGACGTCAGCGAAGAGATGGAAAAGTAAAATTTAGCAATGCAAGAGAAAAAAAAATACTAAGAGCATTTAGATTTAGCTGAGAGCATTTCCCCTGTAAAAGAATACAAATAATGGTTACAACATCATTTACCATTTGTAAGTGCATAGGAAAATATAAACACAATAATAAATAAAGAATAAGTATAAATACAATAAGAAATAAATAATAAGAAATAATAAAACTATAGTAATAAATAACAACAAATTCTTTTATCTTATGGAAATGTAGTGTATTTCCATTTCTCTTATCACAAACATATTTCCAATCAAGTAATGTTTAACACTTTATTTACTTCAAGTATAATTTTAAGTCCCATTGGCTTAATCAGTTCGTAGGTCATAAAAGTCCTTTAGCAAAAATAGTGATACAGTCCTTAAGTAAAAAGTTCAGCTGCAATAAATATTTTTTACTAAATTTGTTTCGACTACTCTACCTACTAAACTCTTTACACTACGTTTAAATACTATTTGTCATCATTAGTAGTTTTTATTTAATAAACAAATTCCTAGTAGTTATTCAACTACCTTTTAACGTTTGTTTATCGACTACTTTTTTGAGCTCCTTTTCCCATTCTAATTGGGACTTACCACCTTTTACAACTTCTCACTTGTTTTAGTAAATATCATAACTTTTCACTTATAAGTTATGTTCACTTTTTCTTTAATAAATAATGAATCCTTCAATAAATAATATAATACTTTCAATTCATAATCATAATAATAAAAATTCTCAACAGTATACTTGAATAATAGCAATAATAATACTTAATAACAATATTATATTCTAAGAAAATATCACAGATTGTTTACTTATTGACACGGAAAATAATGGTTGAGGATAAAAATAATACATAGCAATTAATAATTTTCTTATTTTTTACTTATATAAGAAAGTATTTTTGCCAGTCGAAACATTAAAAAAAATAATAATAATAATTCCAAAGTCCAAATAAATTTAACTCTAAATATTTAGAAAGTGGACTCTCAACCAGTATTTCTTTACAATAATCTATCTCTCTGATACTCTTGATGAATAGACGTGCATTTGATAAACTTAGAATGGTAAAATAAAAAAAATAAATAGGAATAAAATATAATTAGTTTATGTACTAAATTTTCTATTGCTGCACAATCACTACAAAATCTCATCGCAATTATCAATTTTCTATGTTTATATTATTATACTAATATTATCAATTCTTACTATTTTTGTAAACAATTGGTAAAAAATGGAATAAAATAAATGTAGTTTATTTTGATATAAACTTGATATAGAATTAAAAATATTTATTTTTATTTTTCAACATCAATCTGAAAATTCCCAAAATTAAATACACATCCTATGCCTGCATAGAGTGTCTACCTAATCCCCAAAACTTCCAAACACAAGTAATATCCCCGTGGCGCCCCAAGGTCATACCTGGTAATGTTGAAAACTATTGAGGAAAGAAAAAAAAATCTAAAAAATTAGAATTAAAAACATTGCGAAAATTTTTTGAGGAATTATGAACTTTCCATAATCCGGTTGCACATTACTTCATTATTGGGCCTATTTGGTTGAATCCAATGCCTAGGTGGTTGAAATTGTTGAAAATTTTGTCTAACTGGTTGTTGATTTATTGTTTGGTTTGAAATTTGAGGAGTGGAAACTTCAACAAATTGCTTAACAAGCCGGTACCATTCAGTGGTACTATTTGGAGGGTTTACATTAATATTATTTCTATACTCTGGTTTTAATCCATCTGTCAATCCTTGTATTAGAAGAGTCTCACAAAGATGGAGTTTCCTCCCAATTCCTACTTTTTTGTGAAAATAATTTTCTAAATTATCTAATTTTAGAGTTGAGAAATCAGAAAAATTTGGAACATTTAGTTCAATGAATTTTTCTATCAAGATTTTTGAAATCTGTTCATAACTAGTACAATTAACATAGTCATTGATATAGACTTTTAGTGCTTCACCCTTTAAATACTGTGGAATAGATTTAAATTTCCACTCTAAATCTTTATTTTCCCTAGTACTCATATCATCATAATAATTTAACCAAGCCTGGATTTCCATTCCAGTACTAGGATCAAAATTGACTAACTTTGGTTCAGCCATTATATCAGTATTCATTAAAATAAAAGAAGCACTTCTATTCTCTTTAATACAACCTGACCTTAACAACATTTAAACCAATAGAGTTCTATTTTTCATAATAGATTAAGTACTCTTTCAGACTTTAATAATAAATAAATAAATAAACTTTACAATAAATAAATAAATAAATAAATACTCTTCACGAAATAATAAATAAACCTCATAAATAAATAATAAATAAATCTCATAAATAAAGAATTCTCATACTTAATAATAAATAAATCTCAATAAATAACAAACAATAACAAAAATAATAACATAAGAAGTGTAAAATTATTTTGAAAAGAACTCACTCCAGTCATCTTGTCTCACAATCACCAGCACTATACATTGCTATTCACATTAGCCATATAACTTTTTAACTTTCCGGCACTGATCTTTAGTAAATCTCATAAGCTATCGTGTACCAGTACCACTACACATTTGTAATTTTGGAGACACACTCGTTTTTATTGCCGTCACTTCTAAATCCTGTCGGACTTTTCTTTTCTCTGTGACATTTTGACGGCAAGTAGTTGGTATTGTCGAAAAAAAAAATGAGGGTTTCCATTCCTACACTACACAGGTGGCAGCCGACTGGGTTTAAAATAATAAAGAAAAATGAAGAATTAACATAAGGGAGTCGCTTGGAACATTATTCACTTTATTTCCACACTCTCGATTAAATCTAGGGAAGATGCTCTCTCCTTCCATGGTAAAAAGAATAAAGTCTATTCTTCCTGTCACAATTAGTTTAAAAACACTCCATCTCTTGACTGCGTTCTAGTCTTTAATCCGTTAATATCTAACATCTATCACCCATTACGATACCGTTGCTTCCTCATTCTACTCACACAATAAACAGTATTCATCCAACATTTTACTACCTCCATCGAGCAATCACATTGAATATCCAGTTTGCTACGACTGCAATCCACCACGTTCACCTCTACATGCTAAAAACTGAAAAACTTCTAAGCTCACAGCCCATCTACTCCTATATGCTATATGCTTCTCTCTGGTTCCCGCCATCCGTATTTATACTCTGCTGAAAAGATTGTTCTAGAAAATTCTTATATCCTCGCACCAGCTATCTAAAGCATAAACAAATGTTAAAATCTGTAGTCGAGATTATGCAAAAATAACCCTTTTTTTCCTCTTCAGACGATAAAAGAAATGAATTTATGTCTGCGAAGTTTTAATCTTTGAAATATTTTAATTACACCTGGATATTTTAAATAAAAGAATAAATTGAAAATAGTAGGTTTTTTCTTTAAGACAGAATAATATTTTAGCAGTTAAATAAAGATTTAAGGGGAATATGATATACCGGGATTTAATAGCGGAATTTAAATAATAAAAGTTTTATTAAAGAAATATAAATAATCGAGCCATTTTTAGATTTACGCAATTTGGAATAAATATGAATTCAAATCTTAGAGATTAATAGACTAGGGTTTTAATTTAATAAGCCGGTATAATATACGGAATATTACTGAAAAAGGAAAATTTACATAAAATACTTTAAACTTTGCGCAAAAATTTAAATTTTGTAATATATATTTCTCTTACATAGCGCTAAAATAAAGCTGAATTTGTTTCTTGACGATTGGCAACAACCGCAGAAACACAATTCATTTGCCTTATTACGTTCCACCAATTAGAAGCGTGATTTCACCACTCTAACTCGCGTCATATTTAAAAGAAAAATTTCAGTGGTTTTCATAGAATATAAACATCTTACAACGATTCCGTTTATTTATGCCCTAATCGCGTAAGAGCAGAACGCAGATTATTTACTGAGAAATAATATTAAGTAATCTGCGTAAATAAAATGACAGTGAATAAATAACCTTCCATAGTAAGCAATATGTAAAACGAAATGTTTCCGATGAAGATAACAACGTCATTCGGAAAACACAAGATGCATTTTCATCCATGAATTAAAACATTTTACTATAACTGTGTGTGTGATGATGTCATATTCCTAATCCTTATTCATGGATATAAATAGACTTGACTCTTGCTATTTATTTAAAGATTCTTGGTATACACAAAATAAAATATTTCTGAAAATTACATAATTTCCAGTTAATTAAAATGAATATTTAGTGAAACTCCGAAATTTTAAAAGAATTGCTTAAATGACGCTCTAATCTCGGAAGGGATGAAGGGTTCTGATGATGAAAATGATGTCATATTTGAAAGAAAGGATCCATTCTCATATGGACTCCAAAAGTTTTATGGCACACGGTAGAATGTTTTCAAACAGCCGATTTCTGTGAAAGTTTTCCATAGTGTGAAGGAGTTACCTTCCGGAAAATAGCCCAGCAAAAGCCAGGAACTGTTCTTTAGGAAATCCCAGTGACGTCATGAGCTTTAGAGTTTATATGAAACAGAAATATTTTAGTACGATTTTGTCAATATGACGTCATATTCAATGAACTTTACATCTAATTCAGTAAATTAAAATTCAGAGCAGGAGCTGTTTTTAAACACAGTACGATCTTTTGGCAGATGTAAAAATAGCAATGGCCACTGGTTCGTTTCACGGTAACGTGATGCATTCAGAAAATCAGTTTTTTGATCAAAAGTTTCTTTTAGACACTTCAGAAAACGTGTTATTTACGTTTTGTTAACTTGCCAAGTGTCTCAGAGATATTGAATTTTTCACGTCGAATGAATTTTAGATAGTGTTGGTTGATTTATATTGAATTATTTTGGTATCATGTAGTGTTTTTCGAAACGTTCAAGGAAATTTTCAATTACTGTTTTTTTACCTTAAATTTTTTTTAAAATTTCATAAGTTAAAAGGATTTATGATATAACTCATTTTTGCTAGAGTTGCTGCAATAAGTAGCGAGCAAGCGAAGCAGCTGGGGACACGTAGTGGTCTCATTGTGAATTGTGTCGCAATTCACGGGGGTTGGCGAGCGTTAATGATCAGGGGGCAGAGCCTCCTACTATATATATATATACAGGTGTGTAAAAATTATTAGAATAATTGTGAAATTTACATTAAAAACTTGTTATATTAAAGAAATATTTAAAAAATAGTTATACATTTGATATTTAGTGTGCATCCCCTTGTTTTTTATTAAAGAAATGATGGCATACTTGTCTTGGCATACTTTGTATGAATTTTTGGCAATTAATTTGTTTTTCGTAGTCATAATGCCAATGATTGTCATGATTGTTTTTCGTTGTCATGTCTTTCTATCAGACCACTCCTGTTTGTGATGTTGCATTTCTTTAATTTTTTTTCTTTACAATAGCGCAAAGGTTCTTTATGGGGTTCATATATGGACTGTTTCCAGGCCATGGAAGTGTTTTCTTTAAATAAATTAAAGACATGAGACATCACAAACAAGAATGTTCTGATAGAAAAACTCATCCAAATTTGGCATCATGACAACAAAATACAAATTAATTGCCAAAAATCATACAAAGTATACCAAGACGTTAGTATCGAATCTTTAATAAAAAAAAGAGGATGCACACTAAATATTAAATGTATCAATATTTTTTTAACGCATTATTTCTTTAATACAACAAAATTTTAATGTAAATTTTACAATTATTCTAATAATTTTCACACGTCTGTATTGGCACTGGTTATCTGAAGTCGATCCGCTTTTTACTTACCGAATTTGTTTACAGGTTTTATTTTTATTAAAATACTTTCATGTGAGCGGGTGTTTACGCTTGTGTGGAGTAGCCCCTTAATTCGGAGCCGAAAATATTCTGTCGCGTGCCACAGGTTAACCGCTACTGGATTAGGGTATTATAAACGTATTTTCCAAGCATTTCATTGGCTGTTCCGGAAAAGGCTTTTCTATTATCAAATTTCCAAGCATTTGATTGGCTGTTACTGGCGACTCGCCTCGTTTCGGGCGTCAAAGACGCTCCGACAGAGAAAAGTTGCTCGCTCTCCAAGCGACTCCCCTGCAGCCATACGATAACATGGAGACGCCTGGAATCTGAAGCGACTTTGACCCCTCGTGTAATAACACCATAACACCAAAGGAATTGAAGCCAGAAAACATTAGTTCAGCTGAATTTTGCTTTACATCTACTGATATAGTGCAAATGTTGAAGATGCGAGAATTTGTTATCAGATTTTATTTTTTTTATCTATATTATAAAGAACAAACATATCTGTGGGTAACGCATACGTCATTTTGCGAATGGCAACACTTTGAAATTTGAAATAAAATTTTTGTTTTGCAATTTTCTCTACTGCAAATTTTTGAACTTCTAAACATCGCACACTTAAAATTTTTACACCGTCGTGTAAGGAAAAAAATGCTCTTTTAAATGAAATTTATTTGAAAGCTGTATCTCAATTTATTTTTGAAATATTAATTTTTTTGTAGTTTTTAATACCATTTTTCTTATCGTGGCAACAAAAGTACCTCATTTCTATTGAAAGTCATTGAAAGTAAACGGGAAATAGTCGAAAATAGGAGATACTGTATCTTTTTGTTGCCATTTTCTCATAAAACCTGAAAAAATAAGTTGAAATTAAAATATTAGCTATGTCAAGATTATTGTATGTTATTCCGTGATAATGACGTCATATGCACACTTTCCTATAGACGAAGTTTAGGACTGGATTATAAAAGTATATTGCTTTAGCGGAGGCAAATGACGTCATTTTATAAAAAAGCGTGTATTTTAATTCTTAAATCAGAATTATGATTTGTAGAAGTGCGTCATTTACACAGCCCAGCTGCTTTGAAATTCTTTACAGGTGAAAATGCTTCACTTTTGAAAATAATGTAATCGAAATCACACACTGATAAAACGCAATGTTTTACAAAAATTTAGAGTGTCTTTATAAAAGAGAGATGACCTGCAAATAATAGCGATTTATATTACAGAAAATGATGATTCTCGCCTGGATGGATTAGCTTCGTCGAGTTAGACAAGCAAACAAATAATTCGTGGTTTAAAATAATATCGTGCTCCTGAAGTTTTTGTCGAAAATTCTCTCGAATAATAAAATTTTAATGCTATTCTTTAGGACATTCTACTATAAATTTATCAAAATAACATAATTTGCTTAATTTTATTTTTCCCAATTTTATATAATTTATATATTTAAAACACAAGGGTGTTTTTTAGTCATCTGCTCTGATCTTTCTGCTGAACCAATTTTACTAATATATATATATATATTAACTGAACGCTCTTCCTTTGAAAATGCGATCACACTATCTGTTTTTTTTGTTTTTTTTTGTTTTTTTAATATTCCCACTTTTATATTTTAATTTTAAAAGCATCTTATGAAATTTCTTCAAAATGATGAAAATTAGAGAGCTTTCATTATTGCAGACAAGAGAGAAATAATCAGGTATTTTTAACTTTAATCATGCTATTTTCTGATAAAAATTCAAAATTGTTGATAAAAATAGTTGTATAGGTTTAGTGGCGCAAAATCCAATTAGGAGCAGAATATTATATTAGGGGCATAATAACGGAAAATGACATACTGCTTTTGAAAACACGCATTTTTCCTCATAAATTTTCTATATTGTTTTTCCTTCTGCATGTGTTCTGATACTAAGTTTCAGACACTAGGCGAAATGCTTATTTAAGTGAAAATGAAGTCATATTTAAAAGAAAACCATCATTTTCTTAGGTAAAACTAAACATTTTCACACAAATACGTCTAAAAAACATAAATTACGGAAATTTTTACACTCCGGAATTGAGATTCGAATCTCAAGTAAAGAGTGCGTGTGTTCACATAAAAGATGTTGCTAACAATCATGACTTCAAGTTTTGAGTTAAAATGATTTTTAAATGATAAAAAAAAATACAATTTTTTAAAAAATGATGAATATGGATATGAGAAGTGCGTATGCAAATTTTGAGAAGGTGAAAATTGCTGTTTTCATTCCGGAAAACCAAGCATAAGAGCCTCAATTGATAACCACATCGTAATAACTGATCTTTATTATATTTTACTGATTAAGTATCTATATTATAAAGAACAAACACATCTGTGCATAACGCTGACGTTTTTTCACGAATGGCAACACTTCACGATTAAATTTCGGTCTTGAAATTTTCCCTACTGCAATTTTTTAATCTTCTGACCATCGTAAATTTTCAATTTTCGTCGCATAGGAAAAAAAATTTACTTTCAAATGCAATTTGTTTGAAAACTGTATTCATTGACTGATGTATTATATTTTCTAAAATAATTTTTAAGCATGATTTTTTTAAAGTTTATCTTATCACCTGACGGTTTCAATACATAATAATAATAAACATGTTGCATATAAAGCAACAAACATTTTTCAACATTTGTTTCTGACTATTTTTGCATAACGAAATTAATACTTCCTTTATAAACAAATAAAAGAATAATATTTAAAAAAAGCACCAATACAACATATTTGTTAAAGACAAATTAACGAAATTAATACTTCTTTTATAAACAAATAAAAGAATAATATTGAAAATACCCAAATCTAACATATTTGTAATCGTGCAATTTAAATTTTTAGATCACCAAATAGGATTTTTTTTCAAATGGAATTTGTTTGCAAAGTTCATCTCAGTTTACTGATTGTCTATGGTTTTAAAAACAATTTTAAAGCATGAAATATTTTTTAATTTATCTATATCGCTCGGAGCTCGATTACGAAAGATTAATCCGTTTGCCCTTAAAACAAAATAAAGAGTTCATCATTTTCTTACTGCTAATATCCATTTAAAAAAACTTCCCTATGAATAAATAAATAAAATAATATAAATAAAACACAAATTTACCAGACATGTATAAGTTCTGAAATTATCAGAATATAAAAGGATGCCATAAGTAGCAAAATCTTGGCAAATAACTCTTAGCATGCGGCTAATAAGAAAATATCGCTTTTGATAAATTTGAAAAATTTATTTGATTGTATAATTCGTATTTTCCATATGAGAAATGATTTTTTAATGTAAGTGATCAATCTAAAAAAATGATTGCACATAAAAAAATTATTAGTTTTCAATTAAAAAGAATGTTTTCACCTATATTCTTTAACCCGGGAAACCCGGGTACGATCCCCTAGTTTCATTAATGGCTGGAAACAGATGCATGTAAAATAATTTCATTTTAAAATAAAGGAAGATTTATTCCTTTATATTTTTATTCCTTAATGGTTGCGATAATGATACAAGTTAAATTGATTTTAGGATAAATAAGAATATTTATACCATATTTATCTGTAGAAAAATATACATATTTAATTAAGGAATTTAAAAATAATATCTGACGACATTATACCCCAACCCCCATAACTTCGGATACTTTGTTGTAATATCAGGTTCGCTCAAATGATGTATTCGAATTCTATTTTTATCTGTCTTGCGCCATCTTCCATGTTACATCTTAAAATCTTCCTTGCACATACTTTAAAATTGAGATCCAAATTTACTGTTTTTGCTTTCACACGAGTTTTTTCTAAGCATTGACCCTTAATTAGCTTAGAGCCCAAAATTTCCTATCCCGGCCCACCCGCTATGAAACATAAAAATTCAGATAGAACGCATAAAAACTATTGGCTTGCCCCAGTAATAAAAGATAAAAATTCTACTCGAGCCTGTCACAGCTCGCAATCAAATCTAAAAATTCGACCAGGCCCACAATGGAGTATTTGACCCAAAAACATGGCCAAAAATGCAAAAATTAAAATTTCGTCAACAATTGTAAAAATCACAATTTTTAATAGCTAACTAATTGGTGCATCGGTCTATGTCTATTTTAGGAACTTGAGTTATATCCGGTGGCTCCTGGCCTCAGTTGAAGAGGAAGTTTCTTTGTGAGAAGACGTGGTTTTTTGTTGCCTTTTGGCATTGTTGTTATACACTCATTGCCATAAAAATTTGCGCACCAAGAAAAAGACGTCCAAATGAAAGGAAACTTTACACGTGTAAGTACTACTGTGATATAAGTAAGTAAATAGAAAACCAAAGAAAAAGGATCATTTATTGCAGAAAAAAGTAAAAATGAACGGAAATTTTAGTACTCTGTTGGACCCCCTCTAGCGCGAATGCACGATGCGATTCGAGCGGGCATTGATGTATAGTAAGTTCCGTATGATGTTCTGAGACATCTCGTTGCACAGTTCAACCAAACTCTCCTCGAGTTCAACCAAACTCACAGGGTGTCCAACTTGCCGTTCCAAATGATCCCAGATATGATCGATTTTTGACAAATCTAGGGATCGAGCAGGCCAGGGATGGGTGGTAATGTGGCGGAGGCAGGCTTGTGACATCCTTGCTGTGTGTGGCCGAGCATTGTCTTGCTGAAAAATGGCTCTTGGGAGCCCTGCCACGAGTGGCAACACATGTGGCTGAAGGATGTCCTGGACGTACCGCTGGGCTGTCATTGTGCCACGGATCAATATTAGGGGTGTCCGTGTATCTTAAGCAATGGCACCCCTTACCATCACACCAGCTGTGGGAGCGGTGTGTTGCTGTAAAGCGAAGGCAGGATTGAGGCGTTCACCACGGGGCTTCCACACACGAACACAATTGTCATCGCTGCTAAAATTGAATCTAGACTCGTCGCTGAAGGTGACGTGGTTCCATTCCGTTGCAATCGAATCCCGTCGTGCGCGACACCACTCCAAACGGAGGCGTCGGTGGGTGGGTGTCATTGGCAGCACACGTAATGGGCGCCGCGATAACAGATGTACTTCAGCCAGGCGCCTTGCGATGGTTCGAGAAAACACAGGGGTCCGTAGTGAAGGTTCTGCCTATGTCTGGATAGCGGCCAATGAGGCAGTTGGATCTACGCGTGCGTTCCGTATGATGTGACGGTTTTCTGGGTGACTGGTCTGTCGAGGGCGTCCCCGGCCTGGTCGCCGTGTAAATGACGTCTCTTCAGTCCACTGGTCTCAAAACCTCCTCACAGTAAAATCAGAACGGCCTACTTGGCGAGTTACTCGCAAAGCTGACCACCCACCTTCCATCATCCCGATGATTCTTCCCCTCTCGAACTCTGACAGCTGCTCATATTGTCTTCGATGGCTGCGTAACGACATGTCTACCTCAGCGTTTCCTTTGCAAAAGAAAAGGTACACTCAGACAAGTTCTGCTTACCAGTATTATACTCCAAGGAGGACGAAGTTTAACGCCCTATAGTGGCATTACGCAATGCACAATCAAGCTGCATTTCTAATCATTTGCATATCTGCCTGATATGTACCTTCATGCCAAGTTTCGTTACGATCCCACAATTATTTCTTGGTGCGCAAATTTTTATGGCAATGAGTGTATTTAAATATAATTTTTTTGTGGCTCAATGAATTGTTGAATTGAAACTAAACAGGGCTTACATGTTTAACAAAGGTCAGAACTCTGTGTTAATTTAAATAGTTTAGTTTTTAATGTAATAAAATAACATTAAATTATTAAAAGGGTTATTTTTAAATCGTTTTTGGCTCTAATTTAAACATATCGAAAGCTTTTTAATTATGTGCCGGGCTTTGCCGGACCATTTTTGAAATATACTCGTATTAGTTATAGTCTTGAATGTCAATGTCTGCAAAAAAATCTTCCGCACATTGTTGCCATTTTTATATATAATTTTTTTTCGGGGACTATTTAAATGCTCCCTTTGGGGGCCACCGAATTGAAGAGAAAAGAACTTATTTACTTCCGTATTGCAGGTTTTTAGCTCACAGGATATTACCGGAAAGATTTTGCACAACAGATTCTGTGTGTATGTATGTACGTACATCTGTAGGTACATGCATACGCACACAACTCGATATCTGTTGATAGAAATATCCGATCGCCTTCAAATTGTATTAATTGTGTTATTTATTGAAAAAGTGTTTTTCCTAATTAGTTTCGGGGGCTCATAGGTGGAAAATAAGGGAAGAAAGGAGAGAATTAAAGATGTCTGGAGTAAACGCAGAAATGATTAAAAGGTTCCAAAGGTTCCAATATTGGAACTTATAAGAAGTGGGAATCGCATTGACAAAAAAAAGTTCCAAACATATGCTGATGAAACAGCAAGACTGTATGTGAACCTTTACAATTGGCAACCTATGATTCCAACAAAGCACCAGGTTTTGATTCACGGTACCACTGTAATTAAGAAAGCAGTCGTACCCATTGGTCAATGCAATGATCAGAAGAAGCTGCCGATGCCAGAAACAAACACTTTAAACAGTACAATACAAAGTACTCAAGAAAGTGTAATAGAGAAGTTTGCAACCGAGATGGCCCAAATTGGCTTCTTTTAAGCAGTGATCATTTTATAAGCTGCTCCAGACAAAGTACAAGGGATAAGAGCAAGCCGCACAGAAGTGAGACTCTACAACTTCTTCTTTCAGTTAGGTCTGATGGTCGTTCTGATAAAGGCCAAGAAGAGAGTGATGAAAAACTGAGTCCTGAAGAATCAGATTGAAGCTGTTAATGCATTATATACACTGTAAAACTAGCATCTATATGCTGTAACGATTCCACTTTACTAAAAGTATTATTAAATGTAATTTTATAAAATGTGAATAATCTTTATTAAATGTAAGATAAATTAAATGTAAATAATAAATTTTATATGTAGTAAAATTAAATACATTTAATTAAGCATTACTAGTAAATAAAACAATCTATCAATAATTACTTTTCTTTCATAAACAGTAAATATTTAAGGCTGCTAGTTAAATAAAATTAAGGCAAACAGTATTTTTCTTTAAAACAAAATTAATATCCTAAGAGTAAAGCAATTTAGATACTTAAATAGACTGAATATATATTTTGCGAACATATATTTTTTAGTTTATAAATGCATATTCTCTCACACAGAAAAAAACTCCCCTAAAGAGTAAGTTAGATTTCAGAGAAGCCATTATTTAAATTCGATTTGAAATTTGCATGCATAACCTCCGTGCATTTTTGACGATGTGTCTTTGATAATGTCTCACGCACGTGAATAGATTCCGCATCTTCCTAATGTTGTATCTGTGGTTAGTCACGAATGAATTTTTCCCTGTTTGGTGAATTATCGTGAATATATTGTCGCAGAACGAGTCTTTAATTTTCAGAGTTTTTATTATTTTTTCTCATAGCCGTTTTTAAAGCTGCATCATATACCTCACAAGCAACTACTTCATAAATGATAATATTATTATGTTTGTAGTAAAGGCGTAAAGGTGTATACTCATATATTATTAGTTAGATTTTAATTATTCGCACTTAAACAAATATAGATTATCAAAATTAAATTCTTTAAATATATTATATTATAAAGTGAATTTCTGCTACCTGTTTGTGAGAGCATGTTTGTGTCCTCTCCCTTTATAACCGTTTTTGCTGCAATCTCATAAGAACATTGCTTAATTTTCCTGTTAATTCGAAGCATGTAATCATGCAGATTTTTAAAGAAAATAAAGATGGCAACTAAATTAGCAGCAGAGTTTGCTGTCATTTCTCTGTTTTGTCTTGTATTGTAGATTGTAGATAACATTTCCAGCATACCTTCTTTGGTTCAAGAAAAAATTATAATGAGACCACCACCTAAGGGAGACTCTTTAAATAAATTGCTTTCTTGGTTAAAAATTATTATAAATGTTAAATTTAGTTTTTTTCAATGCAGAACAAACAAAACAAGCATACGTCTTTTATTTAAAACCACAAACAGACCCTTCCAAATAATGGCCTTTAAAATAGAAAATATTTAACACTTTTACTGTAGTTATGTTTCAACATATGTTTGTGTAAAGTTTATTATTATTATTATTATTATTATTATTTATTATTATTATTATTATTATTATTATTATTATTATTATTTGCTTCAAAGTATGTGCAAAAATTAATTTTAGCTTAAAATAGTGACGATTTCACATCTTTTAATTCATTTAGTTTCGAAGAACCCTTATTTCCTTTTGTTATATTTTTACAAAAAAGGAAATAAATTTTTTTCAATAAACACCTTTAACAATCGCTATATATGATGCGAGTCGTTAACCAATTAAAAATGTTTCAATATGTTAGAGTTATAATGAGTAATACATTTAATATATATTACTCTTTCAATAATATATTTAATTGGAAATTAACATATATGTATAAATATATTAAATATTTAATAAGATTATTCTTTTAGCAAGTCTATGTCATAAAATTTTTATGGTATGACTCAAATAATCCCATTTATAGGTTGAAAATTAAAAATATTTCCTTGATAACTTCTTTTTCACTTGTATCGAATATTCTTGAGGGAAAAAAATTCCTCACTTTCACTTGTTAGCTCTCCCCAAGTAGAAAATAAGCGCAAATCTTAATTTTTATCATAAATATCTAAGCAGATATCTTTTATATGCATAAATGTAGGTTTCCTTTTTGAAAAATGTCCTTAAAATATAAAAAAGCCCTTAGGTTATTGAAGTACCTACCTTTTATAATAATATCAGGATTGCAATATTGATTAAAGATTTATCCAAATTTCCCATGCTGCTAAAAATAAATCGAGTGAGTTTGTACATTATTTGGAGGAAACTTCTCATTTGAATTCGTGTATCATAGAGTTATTATCTCGAAATAATGAAGAAAATATTAATTCGTTGATGTACGTTAGTCGAAAAAATAAAAGGTATTTTTTTTCATTTACACGGCAAAAATTACCTTCTCTTGACTTAACTCATTAAAGACTGATGTTGTGTTTTCGCAACATTATGTTTGTGATTTCTTATTTTACTAGCCGCCCTTGGCGACCAGTTTGGTCTCCCTTAAAATTTTTGTTTAGAAAGCATGCTAAGCATTGTGTCGCTACTTTGATTCATAATTTAATTTACTTGGACTCCCTTAAATGTAATTAATATAATCCCTTAAGCTAATATATTTTTTTGTTGTATATCTCAATTTGTTGATTTTCTGTAAGAGTTATTGGTTTACAATAGAAGTCTATGGGAATTTGGCGAAATATTAGAGATATCGCCAAGTTAGCGATAAACTTGGCGGTATTTAGTGACAGAAGAGGGTAACCCTCCCCTACGGTAACCCCCGTTATAGGTATGGGTATACATTAAATGCTGTTCAATAACCAATGAGATGCGTTTCATTAACGCGTTGCCATTAAACAATTAACAAATAATCCCGATTTTTGTGCCACTCACGATAGTGTAATAAATATATGCAGTAAAACCTCCCTGAGAGACCACCTCCCAGAAAGACCATTTTTTCATGGAACGAAATTTATTCCCATAGGTTCAATACTAATTTACCTCCATTCAGAGACCGTCACAGCTTTACTCCCTCCATGAGCGAACTTTTTTCTTTGAAGAAAATGAAACAAATTCCGTTTTTTCCTGGTCGCATGAAGAAGGTTTTATTACAAAATATAATTCCGGTGAGCGCATTATTCATCAAACTTCTAAACTAAATTTAGAATTTTTTTATTCCGGTAACTTTCAAGTGTTTAAACCCCTTTGTGCCTTTTTAGGCAATAAATTTAACTCTGATGACAAATTAAGAATGACGGTCAAGAAACTCTCCCACCCTATTCTGTCAGAAAACTTTCAAAGAAATTGATAAATTAAGGAAATCGTCATTATTTGTTCCCGTCCAAAAAAACATGCATTTATTTACTGCACTTCAAAAGGACTTGAAAGGAAATAAAAATTATAAAAGATAAAACCGTAAAATCAAAGCAAACGTAAATGTATTAATTTTTTTTTACTCTGCAGTAATTAACTTATGTAACTAACTTTTGTTTTGATACTTAAATTTTCATATTTTTCCTAATGTGAAAAATAAATTTTACACTGTAAAAAAAATTTTGTAAAGTTACTAAAGTTTTTCTAGGCAACTGGGATTCCAAGAAATTTTTATGTAACGGCAACAAGAAAAATTCCTGTAACAGCGTGTGTTACAGGATTTTTTCTTGTTGCCACTACATAAATATTTCTTGGAATCCCAGTTTCCTAGAAAAACTTTAGTAACTTTACAGATTTTTTTTTTACAGTGTAGTAACATCAATTGTTACCTTTTTTTAACAATTAAAATATCTAGATTTAAGCATGACCTCCATTAAGAGACCACCTCTCGGAGTGACCAATTTTTATTGGAACGGAACGCGGTCAATTTATGGAGGTTTTAGGGTATATTGTGAATATTTTTTTCAAAAAATTTACAATCAGGTAATGTATATACAACTTTTATTTTTTAGGGAAAAAATTATTCATTGACTCCAGTCATAAAAATTTGGAAATATGAATGAAATAGTGTGGATTGTTTTAAAAATTTGTGTTGATCAATTTCGGATAATGTTCATAGATGCACTATAAAGAATGAAATAAAAGTCAGCAATTCAAGATACAGATATTGTGGCAATCAAACTATAACTATTTGCGGGAAATGTAATGAACCGCTACATATTAAATGCTTCAAAGATTTTCATATGGTAAAAAAGTATTTTACTTGCACTACACTGTAAAAAAAAAATCTGTAAAGTTACTAAAGTTTTTCAAGGAAACTGGGATTCCTAAAACTTTTTATGTAACGGCAACAACAAAAATTCCTGTAACAGACGCATTTTTGCGCCGAAAATTAAAAAATCTGTAAGGTTACTAGAAATTTTTTAGGAAACTGGGATGCCTAGAACTTTTCATGTAACTGCAACCCAGGTTACAGATAAAATTTTAGTAAGATTACTGTAATTTTAGCAGATTCATTTGTACAGTTACAGATTTCTGTAGCTTTACAAAAACTAGTTTTGTAGATTTGCAGATTTTTTTGTACAGTTACAGATGAAAGTTTAGTAAGCATGTAACTTCACATCTGTATAACTACAGATTTTTTTTACAGTGTAACGTTGCGTTTTCGCAACACATCATATCACACATAAAAATAATAAAAAAAATTATAATATCTCTTTTTAGGTGCGTTCGTAATTATATAAATACGTAGCACCTATAGTCGTCGTTCAGTCCGTCTGTATGTCCGCCCGTCCGCATATAACAGGGCAAAAATTACCCAATAGAATGGTCTGAAATTTAAACTGTATAATTGCTACGAAATTCTATCGAGTCATTTGAAATTTTATGAAAATCAGATGTATATTTTAATTACAGGGACAGAAAAATTTTCCGTTACATTATGACCAATGGGAAAAAATTATTTCAAGTGCATTTTAGTGATGTTACAGACTTTAGAACAGAATGAAATTGATATGCACTTATGAGGTGCACTAAAATATACATTGAGTATAATATGCGGTGCAAAAAAATATTTATACTAAACTATTTATATTAAACTAGTTATAGTACGAACGTATCTCATTTGCCACGTTTGACGTGGAAATTCCAACTTGTTTTCTCTTAATTAGTAATTAATATGTATAAATTAAATATTCATTTTTTTGTGTCAAGTATAAGAAGGAGCGGTCCTTGATGGGTTAAATAGGTATTTTGCCCATTGATAAAACAATCTGATGCAGTTAATGGCAATAATTTACTTTATTTAAATGTCTTATCACAAAATGAGAACACTTTTAAAAAAAGGTAAATAATAAAGTAAAAAATAATAATAATGCTAAATATGCTAATTGCTATTATTTAAAAATTGCTCAACTGTTTTACTCTTAAATAAATAAAATTTCTAAATTTTAAAATTTTACTTATCGTAATTATTTTGTATGCTGATTTCCGATTTTATAAACTATTAGTTTTGATTATAACTCAAATTTCAAAAGTGTGTCAAATGTTATTCTATATCATATGGGTATCAATTTACGCCAAAGCCCCACCAGTTGCCGAGAGGTTCTGCTCTCGAATCTGGTAGACGACAGTTGCTGTGTTCGAACCCAATCGCGCCCGTCGGCCTAATCGTTCGGAGTTTTCGTGGTTTTCTTCGAACCTTGGACTTCCCTGCGTAAATACGGATTAGGTTCCCTTAGAACACCCCCCCCCCCCCCAAGGAGGGCACTCCCCCTAAGGACTATATCCCTCGAGTAGATAATCTGGCGTCAAAAATCAACCCAACCTATTTATGTCAAAATACTTATTTATTAAAAAGTTACGACATTTAAATTTGTATACGATACCTGGGACCTATTAAAAATGCGGTCCTATTTCGGCAAATGTTTATAAATTAATGAACTGTTTTAGTGTTAAATAAAAATCTCATTTATAAAATTTTACATTTTACAATTACTTTAGTATGCTGATTTCCGATTAACCAGTAATGAATATCATATTCCTAATATACAGTTTATCCCTTCTTAGCGTCGAAAAAAAGATAATTCATAAACTATTAATTTTGATTCTAATTCCAATTTCAAAAGTGTTTCAAGCATTATTCTATATTATATGGGAATCTTTTTATGTAAAAATAGTTATTTTTTAAAAAGTTGCGGAATTTAAATTTGTTTACTGTTCCTGGGTTTAATTTGGAAATTTTTTGTCCATAGTTGAACAAGTAAAACTGTAAAATTTCTATTTCCTAACGACCAAAACGAGTCCCGCTACTTTGAATTTTATAATATTTCAGACCTTCCACCATTTAAGGAGTATCTTTCCATTTTTCATGCCCAAAAGCTCCAAATTTGCACTAAATTTGAAGTATCATAGCCCGTGAATTTTGACCGTGGAACTGTTGTTGTTTTACTCTGTGAAGCAAGGAGAAAAAGCTTTTAAATGTAACTTATAGCACCCACGGGATGGTTAAAAATTTAAACTTCTTAACTGATTTTAGATAAATGGATTTTCATATGATGAAGAACAACCTTTGGAACATTTTTGCAATCGGAAATATAAAGGAGAGTTGTATACACGGACGCAGAAAAACTTTATAAAACAGTAGGTATTTGTACTGCTTGATGTCAGGATCTTCAGTGATGATTAAGTTTGGATTATTTGACGATCACATTTCAAGCGCGGATGATTTTACAAGCTTTTATTTAGCTTATCTTGTCTGCCCATTCTGCTCAAATCATGAAATATAATTTTAACACACATCCTGAGAAACGACCGTAATTTTTGGTAGTGTAGTGTATTCGCGGGAGGCCCAGTAGCTTGGGGGTAAGCACGCCTGTCTGCCACGCTGCAGGTCGGGAGTTCTGCTCCCAGTTCACTCAATCCTTCATCCCTTTAGGGTCGATAAAATGAGTATCAAGCTTGCTTGGGAACTAAACACCGAAGGTCTCGCGTTGGGCTGACTACCCAGCTGGGGCACATGCTGCATAGCACCTCGGGACCCAGAGTCAAGTAAGCAGAGTTGGGCACTGTAGGCCCTGATCCTTCACGAATCGTACAGCCACAGGCTTAGTTTTTTAGGGTATTCGCGGCGACAATACAACTTTCTGTAAAAAGAAATGTTGGAAATTTGCCTCCGCCAGCCCTCAGAAGCAAAAAACTTTGTAGAAAAGGGGTACGTAAATCTCATCTCGTATTTCAATGATTGCTTTAGAAATAAGCTGATGTTCTTCGATTTAACCGTGGCATGGTTGATAAATGCCCCATTCCACACTTCTTCGCAAGCGATGAATGAATGTGGGTTCGATCTCAGGAGAACGATTTTTTTTCCTTGCCAGGAAGCTAGGTTTAAAGTAGCAGAGCTGTTTTTTTAACAAACTGATTGACAAACTGGTAACACTTAAACAAACTTTAACAAACTGGTGAAAAAAAACACTTTGCATTCTTTCACACAAATTTCATTCTTTTTACAAAGTTATTTATTTTAATCAGATCTCTTTAAATATTGTTTTCCTTTTTAATACAATTTAATAAATGTTTATCTTTAAAGCATTTTTGATTTCATTTTATTATTATTTATTTATTTATTTATTTATTTATTTGCTTATAAGTTATTTTGTTTGGAAGGTTCGAAATAGTAGGGAACGTCCATTCTTACTCTTGTGACTGTCAGAGCAAATTTCCATAAATATTTCCGATTCTTTCATAACAAAATACATTTAGGATAAATTTGATGCAACCACTTAAAAATACATGTGCTCTACTCTTATAAACCATATGAAATTTGTAACAAAAAGCATTTTACTTGCTTAGATAATGAATGAAAATTTTGTTACTCTTGTGACCAGTAAAAAATGCAATTTTCAAAAATTGTGTTTTCAAAAATTCTGTGAATTATACGAGACTATAGAAATAAAATTTACAGAATATAGCAGAGTAATTATATCTTTTTAAAAAGAATTAATCATTCAGCTCATTTGAAAACACATGAATTAGTTACATTTGATTTTGAAAAATGCTAAGTGTTAATCTTGTGACATTTTATCCATAAACGACTTTTCCTAAAAATTCAGTTTAAATACTAAACAAAATAATTAAAATAAGTTTTAAAAAATACTTTTCCATAGAAAAAACTTTTAATGATAGTTACATTTTACAATAATATAAAAAAAAATGTAAAAAATTCTAAAATTCATTAGAGTTTGTAAAATCCTCGAGAGTTAATCAATCTGAGAGCATTAATGTCAGCCACAATTTCATTCTTTTTTGCCAAATACTGTGGTCATCAGGTTAAAACTTGAGAATTCATTATGCTTCAAATAGCTCTTCGCACTTTATTTGACAATTTTCTTTTAGTACTTCAATAGTAAAACCACGAATCTTTAAATCATCATATTTTAGAATCACCCAGTATAACCACATAGCAACTTCTCAGTTTCTGCTACTAAACAGAATAAATCATTGTCTTCATTATCAATAACATCACTTGCAACTTCTCCTGTATCATTATGTACTTAATGAAACACAAATTCTTTGTGCGAATGATGTTAATGTATGGTTTGTAGTAGATGGTGTCATTTTCCATGGTTTTAACAAATTCTATTTGTTGAATGTCCTTCGCTGTTGGTATTTTCTCGCAAAGTAATGAAACATTGTTGTTTTATTTCTTCGTCTAATATATGAAGTATGCTTGCTTTTGTTTTGTCATGAACAGTTTTGACAAAATAAGCAGTATTCCTTAAAATTGCTTATTTAGCACGCACTTCATTCCACATATATCATCATACAACGGCACAAAATAAATCTACAGCATGTATACCAGGAGCATTTGAAAAAAATATGCCCAATTAAGTTAATTGTGAAAGAAGTCTAATTCATTACAGGCATATTTGCATAGTTTTATTGTTGTTTAAATTGGAAAGCACAACCATCAGATAAAAAAGCAAAACAGATACAATTTTGGAAAATGCATTCCCTTAAAGATGCTATGTTGAAATTTTACATACGAGAGCATTTACAGAAAATTGATCATGAGTTACATTGTCTGAAATAATAGCATAATATTTTACTATTTTGGGATCATACTAAATAATGGCTGAAAATATAGTAGCTTATGCATTTGACCAGTATGCAATATTTCGTACCAAAATTTCGTCTTGGCATAAAAATGTACAGTTTTCAGAAAATTCACTGGCATAACGATTCTTTGAGAAATGATTATTCTTTTGGCATTATGAAAATAATCCTGTGTACAAGTTTCAAGGAATGTGTGCCACAGAAATGGATTTAATTGCTTTCGAAAAGTTTGTAAACAATCCAGAATGGTTTCTTCAACTGTTACTTTTTCAAAACGTTTATCAACGTTTTGAGAAAGTAACAGTTTTGTCAAAATGTTGATAAACGTTTTGTCAATAGTGAAACGTTTATCATCGTTTAGCTATTTACAATAACTTATAAGAAGTTTTGTACTATGGACTTCCTTTTCAAATAATTCTTCGATGTTATCTTCGCAAATTAGACATTCTGAATTCATACATTCTAATTATGATGTATCTCGGCAGACAAAGTCATTATATTTTTCACAAGAATGTTTAATGTAGAAAATATACAAGTTACTGCATTATGAATTGCTTGAATGTTTTCGTGACAACCGCAAATACAGATATTTTGATGTATAATTTTATATTGTTTTATAAAACTAAACTTTAAAGGTGCAAATAATTTTCAATTTTTTAATTTGGGGAAGCTTCTTTCACCCTTTGAGTGCAAGCAATTGTGTTTGTGAAATGTTGAATTAATACCGGAATTAAAAAAAGAATTACTTCAAAAAGAGAACAGCAATTTTTTGACATTTTTCCACCAAAGTTAAAAAAGTAAAATTTAATTAAAAGTTTCTGGTGCGAATCTGCCTTAAAAGTAGGTAGGATATAATATATCCCGCCGCCCCTCAAGGGGTTAAATAAAAAACTTATTCTCTTAGTCAACGTCACCTAGGATTGATGGATTTATGTGACCTTTTTTACACCTAACTAATGCAGATTTAGCTGAAGAATGACCTCTTCTTAAATCTTCATCGACATAAAATTTCCCAAAGCTGTGGAGTTGGATTTTTTTTTCGTTACTGAATCTGAGGTTAGCTAGTTCTCTATTTTTTCCTTTTTTAATATTTTCATTCTCTTGCTAAAGCTTTTGCTGACTCTTAGACTTTTCTTCATTTATCATAATACATTTTGTTTTGATTCTTTTTCACATCAACATATTCAGTTCCATTCTTATTTTTTCTCTTCGATTTTTGGCGCTTAGCAGAATTTTTCTTGCGCTTTAAAACAATGCCATATATAAGAAGCAATATTAAAATCTTTTCTTTAAAATATACTATCAGAATCCTTTACATAAGAGTTATTATCAGAATCTCTGTAGGTCATACAGCAGAATTTAGTAAACGAAGATTTACAAAGCCTATAAAATATCTATCTGAAGACCATGTGCTTCCAACCAAAAGAAAGAGCACAAAAAATGACACAAGTTGAGTTGTTTTAATCTATTTTTAATTAGTTGTCATTATTATTTTATAATCTTAAGTAGTAACAAAAAATAAATAATCCATCCATTAAAAAAAAAAAAAAAAAAAAAAAAAAAACTTATAGAGATAATTTATCTTCCTTAAAATTTACAAAATAACCTTAACTATGGCTAAAACTATTTTCAAGAACTGGTCTAATAATGGAGAAAACAAATAAACTTTAAGCATTCTGTTTGTTTTGGTTGTAACGCAGTTTCATGTCAAAATATGGACAAAAGTATTATGTGTTACTCTTGTGATACAGACATTTGTTACTCTAGTGATAACACCCCAGAGCCTATTCCATACATAGCATAAACAAAATATTTAATGTAAAATCTTTCTTATACCTCCAAATCAGAGAGTTAGGAGTTTTGGGTAAAAATTTTATGTAGTTTTTATAAAATTAAAACTTTAAGATGTTTTCTGTTACTCTTGCGACTAATAAATAAAGTTAAAAACACATTTAATACCTTTGATGAAACCTTTTATCTATGTAGATCTAACAGATATAATATTATCTTGTAATTTTCAATCCATAATAAATTAATTTAATGAACAGAAGTAAAAAACAACTATACAACTCAACAAGTTGATTTTTATGCTCAACTGTAAATGAATTTTAATACAGCCAGTTTCCAGCCTAGTTTCGGTGTAAACTTATTCTTATGAAATTAAAACTTACAAATTCATATACTGCAACTCTTTAGCTTTAAATTTATGTATCACACTTTTATAGTAAAACCTCTCTAAAGCGACCACGTTCCGTTCCACTAAAAATATGTCGCTACGAGAGGTGGACTCTTAATGGAGGTCATGTTTAAAAATTTCATATTTGTAATATTTGTCATATTTGTTGAAAAAAAGTAACAATTAATGTTTCTAAAGTTTATTTTTCACATTACGAAAAAATATGAAAGTTTAAGTATCAAAACAAACGTTAATTACTGCAGAGTTTAAAAAAATTAATACATTGACGCTTGCTTTGATTTTACAGCTTTTTTTTCTTTTATAACATTTATTTCCAAGTCCTTTCGAAGTTCAATAAATAATTGCAATTTTTTTCTGGACGGTAACAAATAATGACGATTTCATTAATTTATCTATTTCTTTGGGAAAGTCCTGACAGAATAGGGCAGGGGAGTTTATTGACCGTCATTCTTAACTTGTCATCAGAGTTAAATTCATTGCCTGAAAAGGCACAAAGGGGTTTAAACACTTAAAAGTTACCGGTATATATAAAAAAAATTCTAAACTTAGTTTAAAAGTTTGACGAATGATGCGCTTTCCAGAATTATTTTTCCAATAAAACCTTCTTCAAGCGAACAGGAAAAAACGGAATTTGTTTAATTTTCTTCAAAGACATAGTTCGCTCATGGAGGGAGTTCAACTGAGGTGGTCTCTGAATGGAGGCAAATTTAATATTAGCCAATGGGAATAAATTTCGTTCCGTGAAAAAATGGTCGTTCAAGGAGGTGGTCGCGCAGGGAGGTTTCACTGTATTTCCGTTTAAAATACATTTTCAGCAAATATTTTCTTCTGCCGTGGACGTTCCTAGTACTATATTTTTGGACGCAGTGAGATACAGAAATCTAATTATTAAACTCTGCAATACGTATCATATATCTTCAGTCTAATTGTATGTAGTATTTAGGTTTGAATCTAATGCACATGCTTTACTATTATTAGTCATTAATGCTTTTCAAAATTTTATTTAAGGACATTATTGCTCACATAAAATGCTTTTTGGTGTTTGTAGGCTATATAAGTAGATATATATATATATATATATAGTGATGGGCGATAACGAGATGTTTTTCTCGATTTATTCGATTGTATGGACATCTCGATATTTTTCGATTGTGTAAATTTTTTCTCGATGACTCCAGTTTGCCAATTGCTTTTATGCATCATATATTATATATTATATACGTCATACATTTATCAAGAATCGTCTGCGGGTGAACTGGAATGAGTCGGTGTAATAAAGACTAGGTGACTTCGCCCGCTAGTGGGCCCCTCCTTTAATCGGAGCCCCTAAGTTATACGTAATCTTGTAATATGAAATCACGAACAGGTTACCCGTTATATACGACATCGTATAGCAGGCGTGGTGTGCACACACTACAAAATTTTGTAATAAAATATAATCTCGAAACTAACGAACTTCGGACCAGATCTCTTGGGGGAGGGGGTCAAAGTGAGCGGAGGGGCACAGTAGCTGCATAATATGAATAAGTCGTCACAGGTCTTTAAGCCTTTCGAACCATATGTCACATGAGTGGTCTGGATCTGAATTTATAAAAATGCCCTTCCCGTGGGGGCAAAGTGGGGGGAGTGGTGCGGGAGGTGTATAACATAAGTAAGTGGTCATAGGCCCTTCCAATAATATGTCACATGAGGGGTCTCGGCTAAATTTAGAAAAGTGTCCCCCGTGGGGGAAAAGTGGGGGGGCGGTCATCGGAAGTGCAGAACATCAATAAGTAGACACAGACCTTTCCAACAATATCTCACATGTGGGGTCTTGGCTAAATTTGAAAAAGTATCTCCCGGGGAGGCAAAGTGGGGGGGGGACGGACACCGGAGGAACATAACATCAATAAGTAGTCACAGACCTTTCCAACGATATCTCACTTGTGAGGTCTTGGCTATATTTTTGGAAAAGTGTCTCCGGTGGGGGGCAAAGTGGGGGGACGGACACCGGAATAGCATAACATCAATAAGTAGTCACAGACCGTTCCAACGATATCTCACATAAGGTGTCTTTGCTAAATTTGAAAAAGTGTCCCCCGGGGCGGGGGGGGGAAATTGGAGGGGGACTGTCACCGGAGGAGCATAACATCAATAAGTAGTCACAGACCTTTCCAACGATATCCCACATGAGGGGTCTTGGCTAAATTTGAAAAAGTGTCCCTCGGGGGGCAAAGTGGGGGGGACTGTCACCGGAGGTGCATAATATCAATAAGTAGTCACAGACCTTTCCAACAATATCTCACATGAGAAGTCTTGGCTAAATTTTGAAAAGTGCCCCCCGGGAGGAGGCAAAGTGGGGGGGGGGGGCGAATACAGTAGGTGCATAACATCAATAAGTAATTACAGACCTTTCCAAAGATATCTCACATGAGGGGTCTTGGCTAAATTTGAAAAAGTGTCCTTGGGGGGGCAAAGTGGGGGGGCTGTCACCGGAGGTGCATAACATTAATAAGTAGTCACAGACCTTTCGAACGATATCTCACATGAGGGGTCTCGGCTACATTTGGGAAAAGTGCACCGCGGGGGGGGGGGGGGGAGTGGTTGGGACGGCCACCGGAAGTGCATAACATCAATAAGTAGTCACAAACCTTTCCAACGATATGTTACATGAGGGGTCTTGGCTAAATTTAGAAAAGTGTCCTGAAATTTCATATATTATATATAATACGGAGGGCTCCATAAAAACATCCGATCTAAATTGATAAAAATGGAAAAAACTATCCCCAGCAGTGGAGGCCAAATTGGGGAGGGGAGAAAGAAAGTCTCATAATATGAAAGAGTCATTCGAGAGCTTTCCGATAACATATCACTTGACGGGTTCAAAAAAAGTTTGAAAATTGCTCCCCCTCCCAATCATCGAGAGTAACATTTCGAGGAAGGACGAAAACAGATTTCTCATTCTCGACAATGTCATATGAAATGTTGAACAGAGACCGAGAGCGAGAAACGAGAATGGCAGGGATGACAGGGATGACCGCCCCGGGAACCCAGCTTTCGCTTTAGAGTATAAATGCAATCCCGGGGGGAGACAACGAGAATGGCAATGTGAAGCGATGAGTTAGAATCGATGAGATATCTCGAAGCAAGCGAGAGGTTTGCCATCGAGAGAGTTCTCTGCTCGAGGTAAACCAACAGTTTGCAGCAACAGAAAAATATATCTCGAAGTGCGAGAGAGAGGGCGAGAGAAAGGAAGCTTTCAGAAGAGTCAAACTTACCGCGCTTCTGGTGTAAGTAATGATTTCCCAAAGGAGTACATGTTCCATTCGCTTTTGTTATTAACCGATATGGGTTAGGAGGCATAGTGGTTTAAGTTATCAGTTCGGGTTTCAGTTGTTGATATAGAAGTTTTCTAGTGAATTTGGCGGCGCCAGTTTGTCTTTGATTTTCAATGTTTCTCTTATTTTAGCCCTCCTAAGCTGTCCCATATCTCGTAATATTAGAATGCTGTTGTTAAAACAAAACTGCACTGCAAATTATGTGTTTTTAAGATTTAAGTGTCGCCTCAGGAAAGAGGATTTTTCAAAATTATTTTACCCCACTCATGTAATATATTAAAATAACGGTAATCTCATAACCTTTCTAAATCTGCCTTTCTTTTCTCAATCCACCGTTAATTTGAGACCCCTGGGCTTAAAATGGTCTAAAGGAATATACTTAGCGGCGGTTTTTTTCGTACTGTGGTACGGTATCTTGCACTCATAGGAAAATTATAAGACTAACATCAAATTAACTCTAAAATCGAATTAAAAATATGGACATATGTTTCTTAATTTTAACTCCTTTCTTCGCCTCAAGAGGGCGCTTTAAAGTTTTGTTTCTTCAAACCTTTAGTATACTGTTTGTCCAAAAATTATAAAATTCACAAAATAAAGTATTTTCACTCTCCCCTATCTTCTCGTATCAATTTTATTTTTACTACCACCAGGCGACGCCGCACAGTGAAACATTTTACTTTTAGCCTCAGGCTAATGGTATTTTTCATCTGTTTTTCATGATGTTTTGTCTCACTGTTTTTCTTCATTGTAGATATTATTCTTCAAGTTCTTGACCCATTCTGACTACTTGGGCACTCATTCTGGACCACCTGTGGCCCATCGGGCCCCTCTTCATTTGTCTGGCTCTAATCACACGCTTCACTTGTTTTTTTACCATTTTTCTTTTTCTTCAATTTTTTTCTTGTTCAATGGTTTAGTTTTTTTTTTTTTTTTTTTTTTTTTTAATCATTCTCAACTTCCCCTAGTCCTCTCTTACACGAAGTTAACTTTCATCCTTGGTCTGCCCTACTGTCAATTTGGGGCCTAATGCCCCTTTTTGGGGGGGACGTTTTTTCTACCTTTTTCAGACCCATCATCTAATACCACGTTGGTAAGGATTGGAAAATTAAAATTATCCAAAATACCAAAAATGAAGTCCATTGATGTTTTATTTTAGTTATAGAATTCCCTATTAGCGGATATATTTGTCTGTTTACTTTTCTATTTTCGATAACACTCCTTTGTTTTCGATAAACGGAGAAATTCAAAAGCATTAGACACACTTTAGACATTTAGGGAACTTTCACTTGTATCAAACCTTCTGCCTTTATCGAAAAGAAGAAAATGCTAATCGATTCTAGCTAATGCGCCTAAATTGAAAAATGAGCTAGAAAATGTGTTAGAAACTAGCTACTTTGGATTTTGATACAGACTTGAAGAGTCATGTTGGAATCCCTAGTCACTGGAAAACAATTTCCGTGTTAGACAGGTTACCTCTTAGCAGTTATATTTGTCTGGTTGCCCTTATGTTTCTCGATAAACGGAGAAATTCCACAGCATTAGACACACTTTAGACATTTAGGGAACTTTAACTTGTATCAAACCGTCTGCCTTTATCGAAAAGAAGAAAATGCTAATCGATTCTAGCTAATGCGCCTAAAATAAAAAATGAGCTAGTAAATGTGTCAGAAACTAGCTACTTTGGATTTCGATACAGACTTGAAGAATCATGTTGGATTCGCTAGGCACTGGAAAACAATTTCCGTGTTAGGCAGGTTCCCTCTCAGTAGTTATGTATGTCTGGTTATCCTTACGTTTTTCGATAAAGCTGTCTTGTTTTCGATAAACGGAGAAATTCTACAGCTTGATACACTTTAGACATTTAGGGAACTTTAATTTGTATCAAACCTTTTTCCTTTATCGAAAAGAGGAAAATGCTAATCGATTCTAGCTAATGCGTCTAAAATAAAAAAAATAGTTTTAAATGTGTCATAAAGTAGCTACTTTGGATTTCGATGCAGACTTAAAGAGCCATGTTGGAATCGCTAGGTACTGGAAAACAGTTTCTGTGTTCGGCAGGTTCCCTCTTGGCAGATATCTTTATCTTACTATCGTTACGTTTTTCGAAAGAAACTTTTGTTTTCTATCAATGGAGAAATTCCACAAAATTTGACATTTAGGGGAACTTTAAACTGTATCAAACTTTTTGGAGTTATCTAAAAAGTAGAAAGGTTATTTGATTCATCAAATGCGCCATAGTTACGCGATTTGGACATTGCAGTTTCATAAAGAAGAAAGGGGAATTTATTCCAATGCAAAGAAATCATTTTAAAATACTGAAATCCAAATGAGATATCTTTATAAATTTCTTCCATAAGATTAGCATTAGCGAGCAGGTCTTTTCAATTGACTGAAGTAATCCCTTAAGCCTAAATCAGGAGAAAATAATTTCGATAGCAGAATTATCGAGCAAACCCTATCACTACTATGAAAATTTCGGCCAGAATAATAGCTAAGTTTTCCAACAATTGTTTTTAGCTTCTCTCGTTATAATCGATTGTAAAACATCCCGATTGTAGATTCTAGGAATTAATCGATGGCTGTATCGATTGTGATTTTTTACGATGACGATTTTTCTCGATTGGCGAATTTTCGAGAATCGCCCATCACTATATATATACACAGATTAGCGTAAAATTCTATTAGAGATTTTATTTAAAGAAAAAAAAAATATTTAAACATATATTCAGTAACCCGGGAAGCTCGGTACGATTATCTAGTAACAATAATTAAAAAGAGTGCAGAAATTGAAAAAAAAAAGAATTTTATCCCTAAAGTGATAAAAAAAAATTAAAAGCATAGGTGTTCTACTAAACATAAAATAAAAAGAAAAGTTCCCCTCGAAAAATAAAGAAACCGACCAAAAAAAAAAACATTGAGCTAAATTAAGGAGTGGGATTAGCTCCTCCATTACCTCCCTTTATATTTAATCAATGGACCTCCAAGCCTAACCAGGGAAGCGCTTTATGAGAACAAATCGTATACCAAATGTCGTTCTTGAATGAACTGTAGACTTGTTTAATTATTTTTAATTGTTTTTATTAACACTTGGACAGAAGATTACACACGCACACAAATACGAGGAGTGTTTAAATGAAACTGATTCGAGGCGTGTATCCATAAGATGCGTAAGGACAGAAATGAGACAGATACATAGTTGGAAACAACAATATTTAATGAGTGGAATGCATACAAAGTTTGTTTAAAAAATTCACACATGGCGTTTAGGCAGGCGTCCCGTTGCTTCGTAAGGTTACGAACTCGGTCCGCGAAGAACGATGTCGGTTGAGAATGTTGGTGACAATACTGTGAACTGTACTGATGGAAACGCTGAACTCAGTTGCTACGACACAAATGTTTCGATGTCGATTTCCCTTGAGTGCACTGTCAATGTCCGTAATCAGCTTCTCTGTCTGAACTTTGTACGCCTGAACGGGCCGCGATAAATCTGTTGTCTCCAGTCGACCGTCGCTAAACTTTCTCGCACACATCGTCACCGTGGATATAGGTACCAATTTCATAAGTACTAATCACTTTGAATTTTCATCTTATAGTGAATATTACTAATATTCTGATGGTACTTTTCAGGAACACTCTTTGCACTCTACTTTTTCAGTATGCATGGCAGCAGTAGTTCCAGATTCGTTATTTTAGCGAGGGAGAGGCTATTTTTGAAACAGTCGGTGTGTTTTGTGCCCACATTTTGTACGAATTGTCGCGCTTGTCTTTTTATTGCTGAAAACATAGTAAAGGACACAAGGTAACTGTTGGATTTTTTTATATGTTTGCAAAGACCTTAGAATACAATTTGACTAGCTATTTTTAAGTGAACGGTGTATGTAATTGATTTAACAGTTGAATTACTCGGCGGTACTTAAAAGTACCGCCAGTACACTGGGTCTTTCAGAAAAATTTCTTGTTTACTTTTCGTCTGTGTAGTTATATATTTCTTTTATGTGCTTTATGATGTAATTACTAAACTGTAGTGTAGTAATGTTTTTTTCTGGTATGTTTTTTTCTTTTTCGTTATTAATTTTTACAGAAAATCGAAAAGCGGAGGCACCGGCTCTCTTTTGGTATGCAAGAAATGGCGTATGTAAATCCATATACTACATATTTGGAGATGCAAGAGAGCATGTCGTCCCTAGAATATAGGTGTTCCATAACTAAAGTACTGCTAACAAAATCGAAAAATAAGAAAAAATTGTGTTTTTTTAATACCATCAAATTTGAAATTTTACTTAATTTTCATGTGTAGAATAAAATTATGTCAATTTAATATTTTATCATTGTTAACTTATGAGTGTATTGTGGTTATTTAGCATTTTTAAGAGTTTAAACTTTATTTGAAATATCGTGGGGATTTTTCTATTACGAGAATATTTTAAGCATAGTGTACGGACGGTACTTTAAAGTACCACTTTAATTAATTGGCTTTAATGAATTAAATTTCTCACGGAAGAGTATGTTTTTATGAATATCCTATAACTTTCATTGTAGTAACCGAAAACAAATCGGTACTTGTTAGTTATCCCGTCGACCCATTTCGCCAAATTATATAAATCACTAAACCACTCGCCAAATTATAGAAATTGCCATATTTTTTATTTTAAATAACTAAAAAACAAATAAATTAGTATAACATTAATAAAAATACATATAAAACGTCGAAATAAAAATTATTTGATGACGTAAACACGTGTTGTCAAGCGAATGTGACATTTACGATCAACCATTATTGGCATTTAATCTTACAATTCAGCGACAGTAATTTGGTCAACGGGATAACTAACAAGTACCAAAAAATCATGAAAAAAATTACAGTAGATCATAATGCAGTAGATAAAGGGTTAAAATAATATATAAAAAATAATGATGCATAAACAGTATTTAACTGTCCTGAATGGGCAACAGGCATATTTTAAAGATGCCTCGTAAAAATATACTAGACGCAGTTTTTACATTAACTGCACAAACCCTGTTGTCCTTGCCTGGAATTATTTCTATAATCCGGGAAAGAGCACACTTACATGGTGGTAGATTTTCTTCTTTTAATAACGCTAGAGATCCTAGCTTAATGTTTTCTTTTTATAATTTTTCATTTACCGCACTGCTGCAAGTGGTTTAAGTAGTCAATAGACCAACGTTTCCAAATGCATTGAACATATTCGGTAATTAATTGCCAGTGGGTTAATCTATTGTCAGAAATAATCATAACATTAGGTTCTGGAATACTGTTAATGGGTCTGCCAATTAAAAAATGGCCTGGCGTAAGCACTTCAAATTCATTTATGTCATCTGAAAGCGAAAATAAAAGCCGGAAATTTAGGATCCCTTCGATTTGGACCACTAGAGTTTCAAAGTCCTATAGAGTGGTTTAATTACCTGCGGGCCTAAGCAAATGATGTTTGAAGGACTTAACGAAAAGTCTCACATAGACCGCCAAAATTAGGGAATCGCGGAGGGATAAATTTCCATGTTATGAATTCCTCGGCAAAGAAATTTGATAATTGCTCGTTAGGATTTTTCAATAATTTCTTAAAATTATTTAATTCTCCTGATGCACCTTTAAATTAGAGGCATTGTCAGAAGTTAGCTTATTTACTTTGCCTCTCCTGGCACAAAATCTTTTAAGCGCAGAGATGAACGCAGCAGCGGATAAATCGCATACTATCTCTAGATGAATAGCCTTAGTAGCAATGCATATAAATATAGCCACATAACTTTTGGAATAATTACCTTTTCTCTGATTTTTGTATTTGATTTAAAAGAGGCCACAAAAATCTACACTTAAATTTCGAAACGTGGGATTAGGTGTTACGCGTTGCAATGGGAGGTCTCCCATTAATTGATCTAAAGTCTTGGGGCTATGCCTGAAACATGTGACACGAGTGTGTACTGTTTTTCGGGCAGTGCTTTTAGCTTTTATCGGCCAAAATTTATGCGTATTTGGTGAACTAATCCCTGAGCACCTATATGAAAGTACTCAAGAATTAATTTAATGATCTTGTGATCAATGCGTAGTAATTAATTGGTGTTTAGCATCAAAGGGTAAGTGAGAATTGGTTAATCTACCACCTTTGCGAGGTAATCCAGATCCGTCAATGAATGGGACTAATCTTTTTAACGTACTTACCGAAGGAACTGTTTGCCCCTTTCTGAGGGCTGCTAATTCAGGAGCGAACTTAGCTTCCGGGGCTTTCTTTATTAAAAAGTGTGTACTAAATTTTAATTCCATGACCGTAAGCTGATTCCTGTTTACGTTTTAGAGTCGGCTGTTATTTATTAACCTAAAAGCAAAACTACATATTCTAATTAGTTTCATAAAATTATTAGAAGAGTTATATAATATAGTGAAAAAATCATCAGAGTTAGTATAGATAATCAATAAATTAAAGTAATTTTAAGTTTATGTTCACATTCAATGTCTGTGGTGGTAGGGGCTGTCTGGGAACTATGATTTCCCTTTGAAGAAAATCTGGTCCAAACCACCACAAATTATTTTTTATGAGATCCTTCTGTGTTGCACCTCCGGAGATGTCTGCGGGGTTAGATTTAGAAGACACATGGTTCCAATGATAATTTTAAGAAAGACTATTGGATCGTGGTTATTCTGTCGACAAGGAAAGATTTTAGTTTTTGGGGTAGTGTATTGAGCCAAAATTAAAAAAAATTGAAAAATCTGTCCTTAGCCACACCTTTTCCAAACTTAACTGTAGGGTAAGGATTACCTTTTGAACCAATTTTGTCAAAAGTAGAGCTGCAGACAACTCTAATCGTGGAATGGTCATTATCTATAGGAGAGGGGGCGCACACGAGACTTACTCCATAAAAGATTTGACCTGAACTGTCCAGTTGCGGATAGAGTTTAAGTTGATAGCTCCTCCATAGGCCTTTCCAGAAGTATCTGAAAATCCGTGTAAATCTAGACTTGCAATGTTGCCTGGCAAAACATACCGCGGAATTATAAGATTGTTTATTTCTGTCTATTTAATCGGAAACTTTTTCTATTCCCGAAGAGAGCTGGCAGGCAGGTGTTGATTCTAATTTATCTATAATTCCCCCAAATGTTGCATGAATATTTTTGATTTAGTTAGAATAGGGGCAATTTGGCTTAAGGGATCATAAATTTTAGCAATTTGTGCCAAAACGTATCTCTTGGTATAGACATCTTTAGGTTCGATAGTGCTCTTAAAAGTAAAATGATCCGATTGGGGTTTCCATAGCATTTCTAAAGTTTTTACAGAAATTTGCTGCGCGTGTTCGTCAAATGCATATTCTGATATGGATTCGTCATGTAATAATTCAGGATGATTAGAGCAGACCAACTTATGCAAGTCCATCCCTCCCCTTTCTAAGATCAGAATTAGTTTAGATTGCAGCATATGTTGATTGATTACTGTATTGGTGCATGAATTAGAGACTATTCATATTAAAAACCATCGCACAAATTATTTTCCTGTACCATTGAGTATTTCTTCTTCCATTTAGAATTTGTAACAGTTTGCTTTATTTTGAATCACTTTTAATGAGCCTCCTTTTGATTTTTCACATAATTATTTTATTTAAATGTTTGAACCATTAGCATATGATATTGCTTATGAGAAACATCGAAACAATGATCACTTATTTCTACGCACGTATTTTTTTACCTTAAATATTAAATGTTAATGTGCCCAGTCACGGAATATTTAGTTTTAAAGAAGAATTAATCAGCTTCAGCATCGGCAATATTTGCAAACTGAAAAGCAGTGAAAGGTACACGTATAGCTTCCAAATTTTGAGCTTTTCTTCATTAAGTGAAATAAACATATTTTAAACCAGAAATTTATTTGACAAATAAAATTAAATAATTATCGCATGAAAATGAGTCATATTTTATTTAAACCAATTCTTAGAATAAAATATATTTATTCGACTTAAGAAATGAAATCTTATTAGTTAGCAGCTATGTTTTAGATTAGTAAATGCAATCCCATTCAAGAATTCTGTCTGAAGTTCGCTTTCTGGAATAAGTTGTCATTTTTCCTTACTTTCATCTAAGAATGCGAATACTGTCATATAAAATTTTTGAAATTTTAAACTAATCCAGACATTAGCAAATTGTTTAAAAAAATTTGACAATATTCATGAGAAATATGTATTTTTCTGTTTATTGCAGATGTGAAATAAGTACTTTTTAACCAGTATTTTTTAAATTTTATGTTCTAAATTTTAAAATTAATTTTTACATGCATAAAATGCTGTATTCATTTCAAATCAGAATTATTGAGTCACAAAGGGTTAAAAAGATGCTTTTTTATTTCATATCAAAGCTTTTTATCCACTTGAACACATATAATTGAAAAAAAAATTTTGACCTTATATTATATTGCAAATCTGAAATATACACATGTTTCTTTTTCCTCTCGGCATAATATGTTGATTGGTTACTACATATGGGCATGATATGAATTAGAAATTATTCTTATTAAAAGCCATCACATAAGTTATTTCATGCACTATTGTGTATTTCTTCTTCCAGTTGGATTTTGTATCAATTTGATTTTTTTAGAGTCACTTTTAATAAGATTCCCTTTGAGTTTTCACATCATTATTTTATTTACATTTTTGAACCATTAGCATATGATATTACTTATACGAAACATCCAAACAATAATCACTTTTTTGCACGCTCACAATTTTTCGGCGTACATATTAAACATTAATGTGCCCAGTCACGGAATATTTAGTTTTAAAGATGAAAAATAAGCTTCAGCATCGGCAATATTTTCAAACTGAAAAGTAGCGGAAAATACACTCATTGCTTCAGATTTTAAGCTTTTATTTCATTAAGTGAAACAAACACATTATAAACCAGAAATTTATTTAAAAAATAAATTAAAGAATTACCGCATAAAATCGAGTCTTATTTTATTTAAAAAAATCTTTAGAACAAAATATATTTGTTCGACTTAAGAAATAAAACAGTAATAATTAGCAGCCATGATATACGTGAATAAATGCAATAACATGCAAGAATTCCATCTGAATTTAGGTTTCTGAAGTAAGTTGTCATTTTTCGTTACTCCATACCAGGTTTCAAGAGTCAAAATTAATAGCATAAAATCATAATAAAGAGAAAACGCTCCCGGTAGTTAATTTTTAATATCTTTTTGTGTTCTTGTTTCCTTTTTTTGAATAATGCACAGAGAGAAAAACATATTTTTGGCGTTGAATTTATTCTACGTTCGACTAAGAATGCGAATATTGTCATATAAAAATTTTGAAATTATAAACTAATCCAAATAGTGTTGCTCGTTTACCAAACTGTTTTTATTAAGAGATTCAGAATAATAATTTTTGAATTATTTAATCAAGGAATGGCGGTCACAGAATAAAGGAAAATATATTATACGGAATTTCTGCGACGAATTTGGAATTTCTAAATAAAGTAGTCGTTGTGTGTGTGTGTGTGGGGGGGGGGGGGGGAGGCACTGTAATACTTAACCATCGGGGATATGCATAATATAAAATAATGTGTAAATTATGATCGCAAAGATCAAGGCAACTCATTGTCCGATAGACTTCATTCTTTGTGTAACATTCATGTTACATTCACACGTTAAAAGAAATAATTCCAAAAAATTTTATATACGCTTCATCAGAACGAATATTTCGAAAGTCCGAAAAAAATGTTCCGGATAACTAAGGTTACTGTTTAAAATGGTTGCTTGAAGACGTCGTAAACTTTAAATGCTCTATTACTGAATTGCGTAAAAGAAACATCTTTATAACTCCAAAAGTGATAATCATATTAATTAACAGTTTACTGCGTCGGATTAAGCGTCTCATTTCCAATTAAAATATATCTTTGAACTGAAATTTGAATGAAATACAGTGTCATGAAAAATCGAAGAGCGTGGAAAATATTATCACAAGTATCTCGGCAACTAATTATCCGATCGACTTCATTCTGTATGCAAAATTTATGCTTTTTTATTATCTTCTATATTCCCTCCTTAAAAGAAACAATTTCGAAAATTTTTATATACATTTTACCAGAACGAATATTTCGAATGTTCGAAAAAAATAGTTCCGGATGATCGAGGTTACTGAAGTTCAATAGACGTCTTCTCATTATTGCATACTAAGTACATACCCAATTTAAAGTCTCTATTTGTTTGGGAGATAGAGCCTTTACAGATATACAGACAAACAGGCGGATGGCAATTAAATATATATATATATATATGTTTTTCGGAATCTCCAGTGTCTGAAACGCGTAAATCCGCCGATTCTTTTTTCGCTTTTTAAAAAGATTACAAGACTTACCCTATACTACGTGTGATGGGTAAGTAAAAAAAAAAAAAAAAAAAAAAAAAAAAATCAGCTAAATTGACAACAATGACTCGAATGTTCAATATGCAAAGTAAAGCGGTGTAAGTGATTCATTGCGCTCTTAATAAACATCTGAAACCTAAAATTCTCAAGGATTATTGAAACATTTCCAATTTGTTGAAAAATCTCAAACCTGATAAGATAAATAAATAATAATAAAACTTTCACAGAATGGCTGTTTCCCACAGCTTGAGGTTAATTTTTGGCACTAATTTTTCAAATGAGAAATGTGTAAACGGATTACAAAGTCGTTACACTTTGCTTGCAATTTGATTTTACTCAGTAGTGTTTTAATTTCCAGTTAGAAATTAACTTCACAAGTATTTTTTCTTATAAATATATGCTCTCAAACATTGCTTTTAAAATATTCCTTTTGTTACACATTTCAGGTATTTTAATTTGTATGCAATATTTTTTGGAAAACGTAACTGTTTTGTTTTTTGTTTTTTTCGGATTGAACATCTTTTTCAAAATATAAACTGAAAAGGTATTTAAGTCGTCTTTCCCCTCTTAATATAAGCTTTATATTCTACAAATAAAGCCCTTTAAATCCTTCAATACAGAAAATTTACTTACGTATCTAATTTTAATTGATGTATTCCCCTATTCATTTTCACAGAAATGATTTCCAAAATAAATTGGGTATTGGAGAATCCATTATTTAAATTCGATTTGAAATTAGCATACGAAAACATCATACGATTCTATCTATGTATTAATGATATTGCCTCACGTTTTTTCGTATAATATCCATGGAATGATATATCCGTGGATGTTCTTCTTCTAAAATTGAACATTTCTTGCATAATATAAACTAATAAGGTATTTAAGTCTCTTTTTCCCTTAATATAAGCATCATATTCTACAAATAAAGCCATTTAAATCCATCAATACAGAGAATTTTACATACGTATCTATTTTTTAATTGATGTATCGCACTATTTATTTACACAGACACGATTTCCAAAATAATTTGGATATCAGAGAATCCATTATTTAAACTCTGTTTGAAATTTGCATTCAAAAATTTGATGCGGTTCCAACTATATATTTCTGATAATGCCTCACGATTTTGGAAGTATATATAAAATCCTTGGAATGATATATTTGCGGCTGATCCCGAAAGAAATTACATTTTTTTTGTAAGTAACACTGAACATTCTTTCAGAACACCATCGCAGAAATTTTTCAGCCATCTCTCTAACTCCTTATTTGAAGTTCCATTGCCTCGGAAGAAAATTACATTACACAACTGAAATGATATTAATATGCTTAATAGAAGTATACTAGATATTTATTATTTCTTAAATATGTTCGTATAAATGTAATGCGTAGCGTATACGCAAAATTTTATATGCGTATTAAATTTTCAGTGTTTATGCAAATAGATAAATAAATACATAGATGTGCAGACAGATATATAGATGCATACACATAACATGAATTACATTTGACAGGTAATAGTGCTAAAAGTCTTGTTAATCTGTCGATTTCGCCACGGCTTTTGTATTTCTCATATTTTGTACACGCTAAAAGAAATTCAGTATTTTGACAGTACAATTTCTGTATTTTTTCTTTTGCAGTGTAATAACAAAAGTAAATTTGATTGATTTATGGAGAATGAAAATTTATCAATATCTGTGAAAGATTTTCTCAAATACAAATATTTTTAAACATTCGCGTAATCAATTTCATTGAAAAAAAGTGTTTAAAAATACGGAAATTATACTTGCAATCAACTTTTTTTCAGTTTCGTTATCCAATTAAATAGTCTATCTTAAGTCTATTTCTATGTTTTCCTTTTTGAGACCTACTTAGGCATAACATACGGCGATTTCAACTCCGTCATATATTCTTTGCCAATAGTTCACCATATAGCGAAATTTCCTAAATATGATCTTCCATGAACTCTCAGAACTCTCATACAAAATGACAGCTGGTTTTGAAAAGTTAATTCCGGAAGACAAACTTGCGCGCCATTTTTAAGCTTTTTATAATGATACTTAACTATCTCTTGAAAGGGAAATTTGTAGGCTATGAGTGTATTTTTCCACCATCTTACAACATGGTTGAAAATGGTGTGCACGTTTTAGAAATTTTCTTTTATCTTTGAAACTTAATATTCGGCAATCGGACATATGGACGTTTAATATTTATGATATCAAATCAGAAAAGTTTAATCGCATGGAAAAATCGTACACTGATCAGCGATCATTGTTTTTATAAAATATTAAAAAATAATTAAAATTATATATACTATTTTATAAAATATACAGCTTGTAACATTTTTTCTTAAAATATTCCTTTTGTTACACATTTCAAACATTTTACTTTTTATGAAATATTTTTTGGAAGCTTGTTTTTCTTCTAAAATTGAACATCTCTTCGAAAACATAAACTGAAAAGGTATTTAAGCCAATTCTTCCTAAATAGAAGCTTAATATTCTACGAATAAAATCGTTTAAATTCATCAATCCATAGAATTTTACATACGTATATATTTTTTAAATGATATATTCCAATCTTTATTTTCACAGACCCGGTTTCCAAAATTAATTGTTTATCAGATAATCCAGTATTTAAATTCGATTTGAAGTTGGCATAAAAACTTTTTGCATTTCCAACGATGTACTTCTGATAATTTCTCACGTTTTTGGATGTATATAAAATCCTTGGAATGACAAATTCCCGGCTTGTCCCGAAAGAAATGATATTATTTTGATAAGTAATCCTGAATATTTTTTCAGAACTCCATCGCAGAAACTTTTCAGCCATCTCTCTAACTTCTAATTTAAGATTCCATTGCTTTGCAAGAAAATTACATTACACAACCCAAATGATATTATTATGCGTAAAAGAAGTATACTAGAAATTAATTATTTCTTAAATATGTGCATACAAACGTATTTATGTGTAGGGTATGTGCAAAATTTTAAATGCGTATTAAATTTTCAGCGTGTATGTAATAAGATAAATAAATAGATAAATAGATAGATAGATAGATAAATAGATAAATATGCAGACGAGCAGACAGATGCATAAACATAATGTAAATTACACTTGACAGTTAATAATGCGTAAAGACTAGTTAATCTAGTTAAAATATTTTTCATATTTTTTACACTATAAAAAGAGTTTCCGGATTTTGACAATGCTATTTTTGTATTTTTTCTTTTGCAGTGTAATATTAAAAATAAATCTATTAAATTTATAGAAAATAAAAATTTCTCAATATCTATGAAAGATTATCTCAAATCCGCACATTTTGAAACATTCACGTTATCACTTTCAAAAGGAAAAAAAAATCTGTAAAAATACGGAAATTGTACTAGCAATCAACGTTTTTTTTTTTTTTTCTTTTTTTTTTTTCAGCGTAGTTTTTCAATTAAACAATCGATCTATAAGTCTATTTCTATGTTATTTTTTGATCTACTTAGGCGTAATATAACGGTAATTCCAACTCCTTCATATATTCTCTACCAATAATTCATCGTATAGCGAAAATCACTAACTATGATATTCCAAGAACTCACATACAAAATGACAACTGATTTCGGAAACTTAATTGCAGAAGACATTCTTGCGCACCATTTTTAAGCTTTTTATAATGTTACATAAACATGTTTTGAAAAAGAAATTTGTAGACAATGCCTGTAATTTTCCAGTATATTGCAACATAGTTGAAAATGGTGCACACGTTTAAGAAATTTCTTTATATCTATTAAACTTGATATTTGGAATTTGGGCATATGGACATTTAATATTTATGGTAACAAATCAGAACGTGTAATCGGATTATAAAATCGATTAATTTTTTAGAAATGTTTAAATTTACAGATGCATAATTGACTTGTCAAATATTTTGTAATATAAATATGACTTCTAACATTGCTTTTAAAATATTATTTTCGTTACACATTTCAAACATTTTACTTTTTATGTAATATTTTTTTGGAAAATGTAACTTGTTTTTCTTCTAAAATTAAACATCTCTTTTAAAATATAATACAAAAAGGTATTTAAGTGAATTTTCCCTTTTATAGATGTTTTATATTCTACAAATAAAGCCATTAAATCCATTAATACAAAGAATTTTACATAGGTACTCTTTTTAATTGATATGTGCCCATATTTACATTCGCAGACACGGTTTCCAAAATGAATTGCATATCTGAGAATCCATTATTTAAATTCGATTTGAAATTTGCATACAAGAAATTTGATGCGGTTCCAACTATGTATTTCTTATAATGTCTCACGGTTATGGAAGTACATAAAATCCCTGGAATGATATATCCGTGGCTGGTCTGAAATAAATTATATTATTTTGATAAGTAATCCTGAACATTCTTTCAGAACTCCATCACAAAATTCTATTGAGCCATATGTTTAACTCCTTTTTAAGGGTTCCATTAACAAGAAAAAAAATTACATTACACAATTGTAATGATATTATTATCCTTAAAGGAAGCATACTAGTTAACTATTTGTTAAATATGTGTATGCCGTCTGATATTTGTGTAGTGTATGCGTATTAAATTTTCAGTGTGTCAGTAAATAGAAAAATAGATAGATAGATGACAGACAAATGGATATACAAGGTGGTTCAAAAGGCCATGTCCAAACGGCACGTGTGGATTGTCAGATCATGAGGAGCAAGAATGACATTGGAACTAGGGGCCGGAAACGTGATCGTGACGGTGCAATTGCATCATGACCGGGATGCAAAGAAAAGATAACAAAGGGTGTAAAAATACCTTTGTTTTACAAAAAACTTAATGGGAGTGTAAAATAAAAATAAAAAATATTACAACTCATAAAAGCGTGCTCAAAACTTGCTCCATTAGCAGTGATGCATGCTTCACATCAGCGCCGCACGGAACCGCGAACGCGTTCTAATTGGTCAGGCGTCTCCTGGGCGCACGTTCCGCCTTTCTATACCATGAATTCCATGGCTGATGGAACGAGTGTCTCGTACACCACAGACTTAAGATATAGACAGAGGTTGGAATCCATTGGGTTTAGGTCCAGGGATCGTGGTGACCACGGTGCCGGTGCCGGATCACGATCGATTTTCCGACCCCCAGTTCCCATGTAATTCTTGGTCCTCATGAGCTAACATACCCACATGTGCCGTTTGGAAATGATCTTTTGAACCACCATGAATACAGATATTATATATACACTATATGGCCACAAATCACCGGACAATTTCAATTTCAGACATTGTTCGAATATTTAAAGATATATTTGTCGGATTGTTCTGGAACTTCAGGATTAGGAAGAATATGTTCAATTTCATATGTAGCAACGGCGATTTGATGAGAAGGACAATTAGAGGGCCAACAAAAAAGCAAGAAAAATTATATACTTGGGATCAACCTGTAACATAAAATGCACAAAAGGATCTATCACAATAGGTTACGAATATATGGATTCTGTACAATATATGCATTCATTTGTGGAAGAATAGAACATATATTCATGAAGATATATCGAATTTTTTAAAAAGTTCAAAAAACGTTTGCATGGTTTTCTTATATCATGCATGGTTTTTTACCAAGTAACGTCAGTTTCAGAAAATTTGGCAAAATGTAGTAGAAATAATATGGTGAAATTGGAATGTAAATATATTAAATATTTGATGAAAAATGAGCAATTGAATGAAATATTTTTTATCTGCGCATGCGCTCACGATAAAAAAATTTTTTTTCATGATTTGATAGTCAACTCTATGGAGCAACACATAAAAAAAAGCTTGTCAAATATCGTGAAAATTCAGAATGATATCGGCAATATAGTGAGCGAATGTTTAGTTGCTGTCTAAAAGCTGCTGAAGGATAAGAAATTTTCCACCAATTGTCATTTTTAGCTCACAGTCTATCAAACCCTGAGAGCTAATGTGTCCGCTGGTTCTGCATGTATGTATGTACGTACATATGTACGTACATATGTAACGCGATAACTCTTGATAGAAATATCCGATATACTTCAATTTTTTTCCTAAGTTCATTTTGATAAGGCGCTACCCTAATTCGTTTTGGAGGTTTATTGGTTAAATATAAAAGGGGAAACGGGGAGCTATCCCCCTTAACTTACATAAATGTGTTTTTCATGCAGAATTAACATATTTTATTCAAATTTGGTATACCGGTTAATTCTGATAATCCTTCACTGATTAGATTTGAAGATTTATTGTTTAAGTCTAAAGCGGCGAACGGGGGCTGATACCCCCTTTAATTTAGATAAATGGGTTTTCTATCTGATTTGCTTCAAGTTTGGTATACCGGCTCATTTCAATAAGGCGCTTCGCTGATGAGATTTGGAGGCACATTGGTTAAGTATAAAGAGGGGAAAGGTAGGAGGCTAATCCTCCCTTAATTTATTTTTCGAGGAGCATTATTCTTTGAAATAAAAGTATAATATACAATTAGTGTGAATAGCCTGTGAGCTTAATGCCATCAGTTTAACTGGGCACTTTTCTTTTTTTTTAATTTATTATCTGGCTTTTAGCAAAAGAGTTTGTGCTTAATGAATGTCAACGAGAAGATTTAGAAGAATTGCTTAGATTTTGATACTTCTTTTTTTTTCATGGAATAGGCTCGTTCTGGTGATTTTTCAAGACGAACTAACGTGTCAATAAAAAATTAAAAGTAAAAAAAAGTAAAAATTAAAAACGACAATTTAAGGAAAACCCTTTATCTTTTAGCTGTTTTTAGAGAACAACTAAAAATCAGCTCAGTCTATTGCGAATAGCTTTCTGAATTTTCGCGATATTTGACTTGCTTTTTTTATGAGTTGCACCATAGAGTTGACTATGAAATCATTAGGGGAAAAAAAATATTATCATGCGCGCATGCGCAGATAAAAAAATATTTCATTCAACTGCTGATATTTTATCAAATATTTAATATATTTACATCTCAATTACACCATCTCATTTCTACTACATATTGTCAAATTTTCTAAAACCAACGTTAAATTTGGTAAAAAACCCTGCATGATATAAACAAAAAACATTCAAACATTTTTTGAACTTAAAAAAAAATCGATATATCTCCATGAATGTATGTTCTATTCTTCCACAAATGAAAGGATATATTGTAAAATATCCGTATATTCATAAGCTATAGCGATAGATCATGGTACTTGTTAGTTATCCCGTCGACAAATTTCGCCAAATAATATAAAATACCAAACCACCCGCCAAATTATACAAATTCACATAATTTTTATTTTAAATAACGAAAGAACAAATAAATTAGTATAACATTAATAAAAATACAAATAAAACGTCAAATAAAAATCACTTGATGGCGTAAACACGTGTTGTCAAGTGAATGTAACATTTACGATCAACCATCATTGGCATTTAATCTTACTATTTGGCGACAGTAATTTGGTCGACGGGATAACTAACAAGTACCTAGTTCATTTTGTGCATTTTATTGTACAGGTTGAACCCAAACATTATTCTTTTTCTTTGATTTCTTGTTGGCTACTGAATCATCCTCCTTATCGAACCGCCGCGCCGTTTATAAATATGAAGTCGAGCACATACTTCACAATCCTGAAGTTCTAGAAAATTCCGACAAACATTTCCTTAAATATTCGACAAAATGTCTAAAATTCAAAGTGGCCGTTCAGAAATGGTCATATAGTGTATATATATATATACACATATATATATATTTGGGTTTTTTGGGGGGTGGGGGGGGGATTATAAATTACCCAGGAATCTTTTTATGAAAAGGGGGAAAGTTCATTCATTCAAAATACGGTGTATCCGTAAAATAATTTCCCAGTTTCAATGGTCTATTATAACAGTTTAATTTAGACTATTTACAACAATTCATGCATCAAATTGAAGGTAAACTAATCTAGCTTTTCTTACAAAATGTTCAATTTGTGCACCTTTAGTTATACGGCACACATCCAATCTAACGTCATATTCTTTCCACACTTCTGTTAACAAGTCAGGAGTAATGGAAGCAATAACCTCTTCAATTCTGTGTCTCAACTCTGGTAATTCATTAAGTAGCGGCGGAACGTAAACACGATCTTTTTAAAGCCTCAAAGGAAAAAATCGTATGGTGTACGTCGGTAGTGAACGCTTTTAAATATACAGCCCAGCAATAGCGTTTTACTCTCAGATTGGTTCGTTGGTTGTATGAGGTTTTATGGCGCAAAACCCCTTAAGGTACATGCTGCGTCAAAATAAGTATATTAAAAATACCAAATATTACGAAAGAAGTAGCAAGAAAAGCAATCTTGATGGGGTATCCCATCCAGGTGCAGTTAGACAAGTGTAAAAAATCAAAATTTAAAACCTAAAAATAGTAGAGTATAAAAGTAAAAGCAATTTAATAAAGAGTGAGGTCTTGATGGGGTTCCCATCCAGATGTCATAAAAGTGTGAAAGCAAATTCTGACTTGTTAACCAATGATAGATATAAAAATTATTTTTTCAAAATAAAATACTGCATTTTTTTTTTTTTTTTTTTTTTTTTTTTTTTTAAGAGTGCCCCATGAGGTGTATTCCCAATGAGGTTTGTCAAGATATGTGATGATGAATTATAATGTGTTATATACAAGTGTCGGAGGACCGGAAAGTTTACACTCAGGAGTCCCCATTTTCCATATGTGGCACTGCAAGCAAGTAAATAACAAAGCTCTTTATTTGTAACCTTGAATCAACACTGTACAACGCTTACAGTTGATACTATTAAAATTTATAACTGGATCCTAAAGTAAATATGTACACCTGTATATTGTATCATAAATAATTGTAAAATGTTGGTCGGTTTGTTCATAAACTTAATTAGTTTTACTAAAATTAAATAAAATAGTAAATTTTTTAGCCATTATTAGTTTTTTTAAAAATTTATTACTCTGAAAAAGGTTAAAATATAAACTTTACTAAATTAAAAAACGTTATGTGCGTCCAAATGATTTGTTTTTCAAAAATAAAATTTATTTTTCATACATATAGCCAAAGTGCTAACAGATTGTTAAACAACATTTCTTTGTACCTGAAAATTCTAAGAATCCTAAATGGAAAATGTGTACTTATTTAAATTTTCGTTCAATTGATTTGGCCATCGTGCTGCAAAAATCTACAAAGATTTCCTTATTTGTGCACAAAATATTTTTGTTACTTTAAATAATTAAGCAGTTTAAGTGAAAATTAATGGCTACTTTAGGGTTTTCAATTCCGCAAGTAAGACGTACTTTGAACTTTTTTGAAGTCTTTTGGTTCTATGAAAGGAAACTTTCCCGTGACAGTCAAGTGATAGTGATAAACAAATAAAAAAAGTCACTTGAAAAGGCTTATAATAGAAAACTCACTCTGCTGTTACAAAGAGCTTCTAAAAGTAAAAAAGAAAAATTTGTCGGTTCAAACTTCATTGCAAGATTTTTTTTAATCCTCAAAGACTTGAACGGGACAGCTAGAAGAACAATAAATTGTGAGTTAACAACTTATTTATTCCAAATCCTTCTCTTTGAAATGCATTTTTTTGCAAATATTAAATGTAACATAATCCCTAAATGCAATAGAATATGTCTATTTGATTTTAGAGAATTTTTATTACTTATTCTTTTTTACTTAACTAAATGTGTCTCGACTTACGTCGTTTTCGGCATGTGTCGCTATTCTCGGAACGAATTGCTGACATATGTCGAGGTATTACTGTAATACAAACTTGAAAAAGATCCATTCCGTCAAAAAAAAACCACTTAATCAAAACTCAAACAAAAATAATTTCACTTTATCGAAAAATATTAAAGTATTTAGAGCAATCTTTTAGCATCTTCATGTCACTTCCGTATTAAATTCTTGTGTTAAGACAAAAATAAACCATTTTACAGTCTAAGTAAATAAAAAAGTTTCTACGACATCTTCATTTGTCATTTTGTCATAAACGTCTGTGTGGGGGAAAATCTATATAAAATCTTTGCGCTAAATTTTACTTGAATAAAAAAGAAATTCAAAACATAACTACTTTTTAATCTAATCATACCTTTTTAAAAAGCAAAAACATTCGTTTTCTTTTCAAAAGTTTCATTAAAATAAATTGTAAAAATAGTAACCTTCAATGCTGAAACGTTCTAATTTGATTGAACCTCTCGTTTTTTAAATGACACGAACATCAATTTATCGATTAAAGATTTATTCAAATTTAATGCGTTTCTAAAAATAATTCGATTGAATATGCACATGAGTATTACATTTAGCGCTTCTTCTCTTATATTAGAATAAAGAAGTAACAACTGCAATTTAGAAAAAATTAGATTTATTCCTAAAAATTCACTTTTTTGAAAGAGTAAAAAACGCTAAAGTTAATAGTGATAATTTATTTTGTCTTACGTAATATTTTTCAAAATATATGAAGTAAATTTAAAAATATTGTGTATAAAGAAGGGACAGAGTAAATAAGTAAAATATAATGAATTTTCAAAGATGGAAATATTTCTTTTTCCTTTATTTTGGAAGGCTGTTTTATTAAATTAAAATAATAATATAAAAATTGTTATGCGGGAAATTTGTGTACAAGATTTAAATACTTAATTAATAAATACATATTTTGTCATTCTGAATTCAATTAATACAAGTTACTTTAAAGACTTAAGCAGTTTATGTGGAAATTAATGACTACTTTAGGATTTTCAAAAAAAAATTTTAAAGAAAAATACAAACTTGAAAGATATCCATTCAACCAAAAAAATCCACTTAATCGTAACTCAAACAAAAATAATTTAAATTTATCAAAAAATATTAACGTATTTAGAGCAATCTTTTAGCTTGTTCATGTCACTTCCGTATGAAATTCTTGTGTTATAACAAAAATAAACCGTTTTACACTCTAAATAAATAAAAATCTCCCTACGATAAGTTCATTTGTCATTTTGTCATAAACGTCTGTGTGGGTGAAAAAATGCTTATAAAATCATTGCTCTAAATTTTACTTGTTAACTCTATCGAATAAAAAAAAAAAAATGCAAAACTTGCTTATTTTTTAATCTAATCATACATTTTTTAAAAGCAAAAACTTTCGTTTTCTTTTTAATAATTTCATGAAAATAAATAGCAAAAAGGGTATCCTTCAACGCTGAAACGTCCTAATTTGATTGAACCTCTTGTTTTTTGAATGACACGAGCATCCATTTATCGATTAAAGATTTATTCAAATTTAATGCGTTTCTAAAAATAATTCGATTGAATATGCACACGAGAAATACATTTAGCGCTTCTTTTCTTATATTAGAATAAAGAAGTAAGATCTGCAATTTAGAAAAAAAAATAGATTTATTCCTAAAAATTCACTTTTTTGAAAGAGTAAAAACCGCTAAAGTCAATAGTAATAATTTATTTTGTCTTACGTAAATGTTTTCTAAATATATCAAGTAAATTTGAAAATATTGTGTATAAAGAAGGAACAGAGTAAATAAGTGAAATATAATGAATTTTCAAACATGAAAATATTTCTTTTTTATTTATTTTGGAAGGCTGTTTTATTAAATTAAAATAATAATATGAAAATTGTTATACGGGAAGTTTGTCTACACGATTTAAAATATTAATTAATAAATATACAGTTTTCCTTTCTGAATGCAATTAATATAAATTCTATATGACACTTATATTCACTTATTTATTTGTGTTAATCAAAAACGTACATTTAAAAATTAAAATTTGATAAAATATAATTTCTCGTTTCTCTAACTGAATTGTAGAGCCGGTGGTGACTATTTCTATTAAAAGTAAATTATTATGCATTACAAAGTGCATATAAAACGTTCGAAGAATAGAATCAGCAAGGAAAAAAACATAGAAAAAAGAAACTTTTAATCATCCTTAATAACTACAATATTTTTTTTTAGTTAAAAGGGAGGAATGCATGTAAATTCGGAAGACTACATTTTGTTTTATTAATATTTTTCTTTTACGAACTGATGAACACTCGGAGAATAATCTTTAATTTATTCCATGAATTTTTTTAAATTTATTTTATACAATTATCGAAAATAAGGCACGGGATGTTTTACTATACTTGACACATGTTTTCTCCATACAGTTATAGTTTTGATTACAAATAAAATGTTTGTTTTTTGTGCTTGTAGAACAGAATAAAATATAAATATATATCGCGATTTCTAACTTCAATGCCTGCAGAAGTTACAAAATAAGTAACAAATGTAGATCAGCATGAGCTAAAAACTTACTTTTATCCGAACTGGAGATAATATAAACATCTTTTCAGTTCCTTCTTATCATAAAATATAAGATAAATGTGCCCAATTTCATCAACGTATTTACAGTTTTAACCCTTTCCAATATAGTTAATTAACACTTTCCTGCATAGCTGAAAAGTGTATATAATTTAGTTTTGTCTGTCCATCACTCCGTATAACAGAGCTCTAACTCTTGTTAATATACTGAGATTAAACTGAAATCATCGTAGACAGTTAATGTAGAACGATCGCTATTGAAAATGAATTGCATAATATTTATAATTCATTTACAGGGACGGTCAAAAGTATTCTGTTACATAACTGTCAATTAGAAAAATCGTTTCAATTGCAATTTAATGATGTTAGATCGTTTGAAACAAAAAATTTATATTCAATTATGAAGGGCGTAAAAATATGCATTCTGCATGTATCAGTTACAAAGAATTTATTATTCATCTACAAAGCCACACAAAATAATTCCGTTACATAATGGTTTAGGGGGGGGGGGGGAATGCTTTAATTATGTCACACGATTTCAAATATAATAAAATTGATATATGTTACTGAAGTTTACAACATAATCTTCCTGTGGAATATGAAGTGCATAATATTTTTCATTCATTGACAGGGACACACAAAAGACTCCGGATACAGTGCCGTATTTGAAGTACTGTATATTCGCGATATCTGCTATAAGCGCATTTTTAGTTTTGGTATGCGTTTTTAAGTTTTTAAATGCTATAGATCATATACAGGGCTACACAAAAATTTCTTAAGGAATTTTAAGTATGACCGTAAATTGTTTAAGATAATTTTTAATTGAGTTATGGAAGTATATTAAGTATACTAAGACATATTTGTAGTTGTAAAATATAGATAAAATCATATACAGTGCCACCCAAAGAATTGGGCACATAGCGGCCTGTGAACCATAATTTTTTGAAATGTGATTTAAGTAATTTAAAGTGTTTTAGCATGAATTGTTATCTAAATATGTGGCGTGTATAAAATTGTAGTATGCAAAATGCAGGGATGTACAAAAGTATCCAAGTATGTTTTCATCTATTGATATTAACTGCTCAAGGTGAATTTGCAACTTATTCTGCGCTTTCTTACTAAACTAAATTTTTGCATACTATATAGAATACATACCAATCAAATACAAAGATGCACAAAAGAATTGGAGAACAATTTTATGTATAAACGATAATTTCTGAAATCAGTTTTTGAAACGCGCTATACGTGTTGTGAAATGTTTGCTTAGGAATCTTATTTACCAAAATAGAGAAGTATTCGGAAAATATTAGAAAGTGTTTTATAATCTATGTTTAACGCATGATTTTTCTTTCTTATTATTATTTATAATAATACCAGTATATGTCATTTCCAAGCAATATTTTATTATACTTAAAAATTCGTGATGTATATTGTGTAATTTGTTACTCGAATCAATGCAAAACTGGAAGCAATTTTGTATCAACACAAAGGTAAACCGTGAGATTTTTAACAATTTTCACATAATAGTTGTACAATAAGTGACAATAACAGAGTTTGATCAATAATGCAAATTTCTATGATTAAATGTAACTCGATTTTAAGAAAAGAAGAGATAAAGTTTTTAAGATGTCGTAAAAGTCTTAAACTGATTGATGAGTACATTGAGTTTCAAAGTACCAAAAAATTGTATGCATTGCTTGTTTCCATATATTCAATATTAAAATATTTTATACATTCTAATTTCACTTTACAATATCTTATCTAGTATAATTTACATTATAAATATTACAATATTTTTTTTTTCGAAACTGTGCAATGACTTTCGTGATATATAAAATATACAAAGTGGTTTAACCCTTTATCTACTGACGGTACTTATAAGTATCACTCACTTTAAACTTTTATACCATAGTGAATATTACTAATATTCTAATGGTACTTTGCTAAAAACGCTCTTTTAACTCCACTTTATCCGAATACGTGGCAGCAGTAGTTCTAGGTTTGTTATTTTAGAGAGGAATGAGGCTATCTTTGAAGCAGTATTTTCTGCCGACATTTTCTACAGATTGCCACGCTCGTCTTTTCATTGCTGCAAACACAGTAAAGGATATAAGGTAAGTGTTGGATTTTTTTTATGTGTTCATTGTGATCTTAGAATACAATTTGATAAGCTATTTTAGATGAACGGTGTATGTATTTGATTTAACAGTTGAATTACTCGATGGTACTTATAAGTACCGCCAGTACACTGCGTGTTGGAGAAAAACTTCTTGTTTACTTTTCGTCTGTGTAGTTATCCATCGTTTTCATCTGCTTTAAAATGCAATTACTAAAATGTAGTGTAGTAATGATTTCTCTGGTATTTCTTTTCTGTTTCATTGTTATTTTTTATAGGAAATCGTAAAAGTTGTGGCACCGGCTTGTTTTTGCTATGCTAGAAATGGCATATGTAAATTCATATATTGCATAAGTGGAGATGCGAGAGAACGTGCTGTCCCTGGAATATAGACGTCGCACAACTAAAGGACAGCTAACAAGATAGAAACTTAAAGAAAAATAGTTTTTTTAACCCTTTCAGGAGCAAAACATTTTCAATTCTAAAGTGTTGAAATAAATGATTGGCACCGGAATTTGCCAAACGATTTATTTGAAAATAAGAAAAAGGCCTATATTTTATATACTTTGCTAAATCGGAAATATTTTCTGGTGCCAGTTGAAATACCTTGTGGGTTTTCTGTTATGATATTTTAGTCATAGTGTACTGACGGTACTTTAAAGTACCACTTTAATTAATTACCTCTAAATAATTAAATTTCTCACGAGTGAGTATTTTTTTTATATTTATCCTTTAATTTTCATTGTAGTAACTGAAAAAAAAATATTACATGAAAAAAATTGCAGTAGATCATAATGCCGTAGATAAAGGGTTAAAATTATCTATATAAACTTTAAAGATATGTTACAGCATACTACAATGAAACAAATTACACAAGCTTGCGATGAAAAAATTGCCGGTATAGTAAGTGATATTTTTTGTAGTTTTTTGGATGCTGATTACTAGAAAAATAATGAAATTTTCCATCACGTACAGTTTCATCACAAATCGCAATCTATTTAGTATATTTCGGATTAAAAATTATTATTTATATGAGTTTGATAAGTAAATTTATGGACTCAAAATAGTACATGGGTGCATTAAACTAATAAAAAAGAAAGAAGAAACTATTTCAATACAGAATATATCTCTTAATCGGTAAACTGCCTATTAAATTATTCAAGACAGAGGAAACTAGAAATTGAATCTGTCCTGCTTGGAGGTGTCTGCTCGCCCCCCCCCCCCTTCTTCATAGCCCTTTTCACTGACCTATTTCTACTCCTGAATCACTGTCTTTCTTTACTCTGTGCTGTACACAAGTATTTTTATTCCGACCTGTGAGTTATAAGTTATTGTAGTAATTTTTACTTCTAGTTTTTGATGCATTAGAAAACATGGCTTTCACAGGTTGTGCTAATTCACCGAATTGTTCCTACTTTATTTGTGTGGTAACTATATAGTGAAAAAACAACAAAGAAGCATTTCTGATTTTGTAAAAAAAGCATATTTCGCTTATTTTGGCATAAAATTGGGCGACCAAGATAAGCCTTGGGCTCCACACAAAGTCTGGCGTATTGTGTGGAAGAATTAAGGCAATGGTGTCAAGGTAAAAAGCAATCCTTTCGGTTTGGTATACCAATGGTTTTGAGAGAACCCAAAAATCACAGTGATGATTGCTAATTTCGTATTTGTAATGTGAAAGATTTTAACTTAAAGAACAAAAGGGAAATGTTTTATCCTGACATTCCGTCTGCCATACGTCTTGTCCCTCATGGACCTGGTAAAGAAAAAATCTTGTTGATCCGAAAAAAGTATTATTTCTACCTCTTCATATAAAATTAGGTCTTATGAAACAATTTTTCAAGACTTTAGCGAAAGAAGGTGAATGTTTCAAATACCTTTGTGAGCAGTTCCTGGGTTTATCCGAAGCAAAACTGAAGGAAGGTGCGTTTGTAGAGCCAGACATCAGAAAAATAATGAAAGATGAAAATTTTGAGAATAAAATGAAAACAAACGAAATAAAAGCCTGTAAATCTTTCAAACTAGTTATTACTAGCTATCTTGGCAACAAATAGTACCCAAATTACAAATCTATTGTAGAAGAGATGGTAAAAAAATTCAAGATTTTAGGGTCTAATATGAACTTAAAAGTTCATTTTCTCGATTCCCACCTAGACTATTTTCCTGAAAATTTAGGTGCAGTTAGTGTAGAACAAGGTGAAAATTTTCCCCAGTATATAAAGGAAATGGAGAGGCGATATCAAGGCAAATGGTATGTCAGCATGATAGCCGGCTCCCGCTGGATGCTACAAAGAGACAATCCCTGCAAAGTTTGCAATAGGAAAAGTGGCAAAAAAACTTTTGATGTAAAGAAAAAAACATTACTCTAAGGACTTGTAACCTTCCACATATCCTTAACTATCACTTGGACTCAGATATAAATGTAATTTATATCGATTTATAAATAAATAAAATTTAAATGAAATGTCAAAATTTCGTGATTTCAGGTTTTTCTTTAAAAATATGCAATCATTTTGTGAAAAATCCTTACGCGATAGAAAAAATTGGATTTCATTTTCGGAATCAGCATTTAAAAAAACAAAACAAAAAAAACATAAAAATTAGTTATCAAAATTAAGGCAATTTTCAAAAAGTATTTTTTTGCAGGTCTGTGTTATAAGAAGTTAGGGTAACATTGTATTTATTCAATTAAAATTTTAAGGAGTGTGCTAATATGTTTAGTAACAGTTGTCAGTGTAGTATTTATAGTAACAGTTCGGTGGAATTTCTGTGAATACAGAACAAATAGCGTTATTTATTTTACCTTTATATTAAATTCGTGGTTGTAATAGTGCTAAATTACCTTGTTCAATAAGAAGTGATTGTTTTTGTAACAAACTAAATAGATTCTTCAAACTCACAAAAACGCCAATAGCAATATGTATGCATTTACTTCTATATTTTTGTTTAAAAGCTTTCATGCATTGTTTCAAATAGAAACATCTGTGAATGCAGAAAGATCTATATATTCCTCACATAAGCTTTCAAGTTAAAGATAAATATATTTTCATGAATATGCTAATGAAATCACTTTGGTTGTTATGGTTTAAATTCTAAAGTATAAATTGTGCGTGGCTTTCAGTACTAATTTCGTGACGTATGTAGAACAAAGCACTTCGTTTCAAGAATGAAGGTGATATCTCCATAAATATTCTATGAGCGTGAGACATAAAGTGTTTCAACAATTTCTGTATAAATTTGTTTAGGATGTAGTAATAAAAGTGATTTCCCTAGAAACGACTTTATACGAGTAAAAATGATTCTTTGAAAGTAAACATGGGAGTGAAGCAATTAACCCATATTGGACCGCTGTCCTATAAATAGGACAGCTAATAAAACATTTTTTTAAATAAAATTGGTAAGGATTTTTTGGATGCATTTTGTTATGACGTCTTTAAAATACATAAAAGTATAACATATAAACAACAACAAAAAAAAAACAGTAACTAATTAAAATTTAATTGAAAAAAATCTATTTCAAAAAATCTTTAAGTATTGGGATATTATAATCTAGAATTTTACCGTTACTATTATATTTTTATTGGAGAAATCATAGAGTTTTTTGTACAACATAAACAGTATTTTTAAAGTAAAATAAAATATTTGCTCATAAAATTAGTTTATGTATGCATTTTATATGTCCTTACTATGTGTCCTACTAATATGTCCTGTTTATAGGATAACTAGTTACTCAAATAGTTAAAAACTTTTTTTCAAATTTTTGATTGTATCTACTTAATTACACCATATTAATGATATAATTGCAGTTTAAAATTTTTTTAAAATATTTAATCGGTGTGGTCCAATATGGGTTAAAAAAATATTTGGACTTATTGGTAAATGAATCAATCGTAGTTGTTTTTCCATCTGAGTGAAAATATGTCCAGGGCGGATCGAATCCTGAACATTTAGCTTTAATTGATAATGCTCTTCCGATTGAGCTATCTGGACGACAACCCAGCCTACACATTTCATTTTGAAAATGTAAAAATTAAACATTTTATTTGAAAATGCACAGTGGCACCAACTTATAAGGGCCCGTGGCCACAAAATAGTTCGATTTCTCTGCCCATCCAATTTTAATTGATTTAATTCTTTATTTATTTATTTAATTGCTGAAATGAAATTTGTTTTTATTGATGTTCGCAAAATAATTTTGTTTGGAAAATATTAAGAAAGTCAATTTGACTTACAGTAGCACTAAAAGCCCCTTCAGCTAATGTATAATTAAATTTCTCTCAAAAACAAATATCCTGCATATTTTGCCAATCTGTGTCTTGAATTGATAACGTAATTAAGTGACTAAATTGTATGTTTTTGTTGTTGTTTAGCAATTTTGATGTTATTTATAATAAATATTAATGTATATATAAGGAAGAGCTTATGAGAATATAATTAAAATTATTTCTTAAACTATAATTAGAATAACGTTATATTATGCTTAGAAAAAACGTAATTTAACTTCGAATTATCATCTTTAGTCATTCGCTGCTCCCTCGTCTCTCTCTCCACACACACACACACACATACACTACACTGTAAAAAAAAATCTGTAGTTCTACAGATGTAAAAATACATGCTTACTAAACTTTCACCTGTAACTGTACGAAAAAAGCTGCAAATCTACAAAACTAGTTTTTGTAAAGCTACAAAAATCTGTAACTTTACAAATGAATCTGCTAAAATTTCAGTAATGTTACATAACTTTTATATGTAACCCTGGCTGCAGTTACATGAAAAGTTCTCGGAATCCCAGTTTCCAAAAAAATTCTTAGTAACCTTACAGATTTTTTGATTTTCGGCGCAAAAGTGTGTCTGTTACATGAAATTTTGTTGTTGACGTTACATGAAAATTTCTAGGAATCCCAGTTTCCTAGAAAAACTTTAGTAACTTCACAGATTTTTTTTTACAGTGTAAGGATGAAAATTGTATGTGTTATTTTAATCAAACAGTTTTGAGCGCACCCAATACTTTTTCAAAAGTTTGCGCTACTGAAATGTACGGCATTTTCTATTTTTCGCATATAGCGCTTAACTTTACAAGTGCATTTAATACCCTCTATAAATTTTGTACGCGTATGAAACCTGAAATATTCCAAAAAAAGTTTACATAATGTTTGTGGAATAAAATAAACTTTGTTGAGATGTAAAAATCTGTTAGTAAAGTAAATTTTACGTTGGTAGCCATAAATTTATAGCTTATGCTTTAAGATTTAAGATATTTTCTATTTTGAAACCTAATTTTACAATATTTTATTTTTTCCAAAGTGGCAATTCCTTTCCTTTTTGTATGAAATTCCTTTTGTATAAGTTTCACAAATAACTTGAAAAAATATAATAAAATAACTAAAATATTTATTTATTACATTTCTTTTCATATTTCACGCATTTTAATATTTTTACATCATTTTATTTCATGCTTTTTTATGTTGTCGACAAGTTATGCAAACCATTTCTTGAACCAATTTGTTTCAAAGAAAAACTCTTATTAACGAAGGGAATTCTATTTTTTCAGATCTATGTTATCTTGACGTTAACAACTTGTGTAAATTTAGAAATCGTCTATCCTTTATTTCCTATTGATGCATGTTCTCTTGTATTCTTTTAATATTTATTCTAAAGCTCCTGTGTATTACTTTATGTAAAACAGAAAACCTTATCAAAGAATACACATCCACGTATTTTATGGACATGCTTCTTTTTTGAAAAGGCAAAACCTTTCATGAGTATGTTAATAAAATTATCTTGTTTGACATAGTTTTAATTCAGGAAAGTTATGTATGCGCGTTGATTGCTTTTATGTTGTACATATTATTTCCTACCAGGAATGAAGAAAACTTCTGCAATGACAATTTCACGTCACCATTTTTATGTGAGTATTGTGTAGTAGGAAAAACCTTCCCTGGATTTAAAAATATGTAAGTAAAATTAACTCGTTATTGGATTAATTTACGGAGATTCATTTAAAAAACTTTTAATTTAAGAAATTCATTAAAAAGTCTATTTTTTCCTTTTACGGCATCTGAACAAATTGAAATAATCGAGATTTAGCAAATAATGGTATTTTGAGTTTTGGTATTTATTGTGTGAAGAACATTTATTTAGATTTAGAAAACAGTTTTCATTTTGAATCTACGTTAATTAGAAGCTAAGGTTATTAACTTAGCTTAATACCTTATTGCTTGTAAAATTCTAGAAACAGGAAAAGATCAAATATAATGATAAAATTGCTGGAAGAAAGGCTGCAAAGCTATCAAAGGAAATTAAATTACGATGACTAATATTCATGCAGCTGTAAATAAAATGCTTCTAATTCTATAAAAATGTACATTTTTCTTAAACTTAGTCAGTTTTATTGACCATTTTATACCATTTACCACACCCAACTCCTTATCCTTTTGATGATGAGAATCCTTAAAAATTAAAACAATTTACTCGTATGATGTGGGACTTGGAACTTGGCCTAATAAAAGAGAAATGTGCATCTTCTCTCGAACAAGCACTGAAGTACGGAATATATATATTATTTTATTGGTAAATAGCCGTATATTTTTCATACATCATATTCACCGATGGTGTCGTTGTGTTTTTCTTTATTTAGGATTAATGGCTAGATATATATATTTCATTCTCTCTATGCGAATAACGGCTGTACTAATGCTAAATAATTAAAAGAAAACTCAATATTTATTTATTTAAGTCCTTTTAAATTGCAATCCCAGGCATATTCCTATTTTTTCCTGTAATATGCTCGAGATATCTTATTTTTGTATTTTTATTTATCCAATTTGAAAGTATTTAAACCACAGAACTCTAACGTATCAAGAGTGGTTGTTACTAACTGTAAAATAAACATTGGTGCAATTTTCAACATGTAGAAGCAGCCAATTCTCTATGACGAAACAAACTACATACAATCATAAAAGAACTTTATGCGAATTAAAATGGAGCTATGCCTTTTGTCCTTGCATATACTGGAAATAAAGTTTGAGCTAGTGTGTGGACATACTTCTAATTTACTTACTTATATTTATTATTAAACATATTGAACAATTTGCTAATACGGTAAAACTGTAAAACTTTCAAAAACACACTCTGCCTAATACATAATCCTGCATTAAACGGATTTTTTTTATATTGTTCCATAAAAAAGAATAGGGTAGAACGGGGCACATGTACGTGATTTTTTTCAATGAATTTTCTAATTTTTATGTTTTAACTTAGAAAATTTTAGACATTGGGGTTTTATAAAGAAGTTAATAAAGTCAAAATTTGTGTATTCAGTTGTTACACTATTTGTGTTTTTAACCGTAAAAAAAATTTTTTTTAGGTCCAAGTCTTTTGCGTAAACTTGCCCCAGGAACGGAGCAAGTTTACGCATCAAGTGGGGCACGTTTACGCATAGTATAAGTGATACCAAGTAGTAAGTGAAATAAATATTTAATCAAATTGAAATGTTTTATTTATAACTTAAAACACTGTTTTTTTTAATAAAGAGAATTAATTAAAGAACATTTTATAGGCTAAACTGAAAACGTAGGGCTTACTGCTAATTAAAAACAGAAACTATTTATTCATCTTCATTATCACTGTTACAGTTTTTACAAACAAAAAATAAAGTATTTCCTTTTGCACACACGTCATGGGATCACCTTTTGCATTTAAGACAATGAACCCAATCTCCTTTTGCACACACGTCATGGGACCACCTTTTGCATTTAAGACAATGAACCCAATCTTGTCCTTTTTTGGATTGGTTGCATGATTCCAAACAATAAATGCACGCACAGTTTTCATCTTCGTCATCAGATTCATTCACTATTTTCTTTCTTCCAGAGTGTACAAACTTTTTCCTTTTTGCAGTTTTTGGTTTCATACCTTATCCTTTGCTCTCTTCTTGTTCTGCTTCCATAGAAACTAGTAAATTTATACGTAATTTCTTTTTTTGAACGTGCGTAAAGGCGCCCCGATGTCAATGCATAAACGTGCCCCGTCGCCATGTTTGGATTTATTTTTAACGTGCAGCGAAAATTAATAACATTTCTGTTCATACAAATACAGTTTTCAAAAAAGGATAAAGTTCTGCTAATGTTCATATATTTCTTTATCCTTAACTAAGTATTATTAGTTCACAATAAGTTTCAATAAGTTAAACACAAAATTCACTCACTTTGACAGAAAACAGATTATCCTTTCCTCATGTTAGACCGAAGCTCGACTGACACTCAAAAACGTGTGAGAATACCCACTAGGGAGTAGCATCAATCTGCCATGACTAGTGGCGCGCCAGTTACAACTCATTTCGGAAAAAGTGCTTTGCGTAAACGTGCCCCGGTCTACCCTACAATACAATTATGTCAGTTAAGACAAAAATTTGTCTAAAAAGGAATGTTTTCACAATCCCTCGAGATTCCAATCTTTGCAGGTTTTACAGTACTTACAAAAGCTTGACAAACACAAAGATGGGGTTTGGCTATAAATTGGACCAAAGATTTTATTTCGTTCCTGGATTTACATAAAATTTGGAATTACATAATTTATGGATTTACAGAAAATAGAATAAAAAGATATGAATATACTAGAAGATGTAACTCCCAGAAGAAAAAATGAATATTATCTCTGAATTTTGATAAAGTAATATTAATTTATGTCATTAGAATAATAATGTTAATCTCCCAAGAGACATTAAAATCATTATAATAAACAATTATATATTTGGAAGCTTGACATTCCTATACATTAACTATAGAAAATGCTACACATTAGTTTGTTACATAATGTTATTCCATTCAACAAAAATCGTGTAGTTAGTTTTGCATTTTAAAACACAATAACTCTACATAATATTAACTTTAAATGCTAAATAGCATAATGTGATATTCATGAACAATTTGTTTTCTAACATTCATCAATAAAACACAGAATACAAAATTAATAAATAAATGCATTTGAATTAAGTTTACTATCAAAATAGCTAAACTTTGATAATATATTACTATATTTAATGTTAAATTTATAAATAATTTCTATCACTTAATACTGACTTGATTAACGGATATGAAAACTGAATAATCACAAACGTGCCTACATAATCTATTGGAAACCGCACCAACTTCACTTAAGTGTAAATATATTTACGTTTAACTTCAAACAAACAATTGCTTTGTGGAAAATCAATTTTGTATGAATATATTCATGCGAGTTGAAATAGCATGTAATCATAACTTACACGAAAAGTTATTTCAAGATTTGGCATGCGCCTCTGTTTTCAAAGATAACTGTATTTAGTGCAAATGATATTCTATTGATGATTTTGATACAGAACAGAATATATTTCATGGCTAGATTCCAAGTATTGACATTGGATTAGTCACTTTAGGTCACTTTTAGATTCATTAAGAGGTCTCAGGACTCTTGTAATTGGAAAAAAATGAAAAAAAAGGACCATTTTCAACATTTAATATCTTAAAATGTATATGATTTTAAAACAAAATTTTTATTGGAATGAAAGATATAAGTATGTTCTCTCATTTTTGTCTTTAAAAGATTACAATATGCAAAATTAGCATTTAAAAGGGGCACCAAACTGACAGACATTTGACGAGCAAAAAATTGGTATAACAGCTTATGCGCAGGATTAAAAAAAAATTCCAACTAGAATGAAAATTTTGGTACCTACTTATACTTCAGATTATAATAATTACCCTGAACCTAAATTGTATTTAAAGCCTTTTTATACTTTTAATACAAAGTTGTAATTAGCTAATGCAAAATTTTGAAAAATTCAGCAGTATAATCACCTAAAAAATATTTTTTTAACAATAAAAAAGGAAATTTTAGGTTTAGTTTATGCAGACATCCATAAAACATGTGTTTTGAAAATTTCATGAAAAATTATTCAGAAGTTTTTGAGATATCGTGCGCATTATGCCCAAAACGTCATTTGGTGAAAAATGACTTCAAACTTTCGGAAACGCCGCTTCAGCTATTGAGCGGGTGTAATTCTAAAAGTCATAACTTCTGTCCTAATGGAAATTTCAAGAAAACATATATATCACAATGTTCAGAAAAGATAGGAGTTTAATATCTAAAAAAATTAAAATTTCGAGAATTTTTAAGCTTTAAGAGTCCTGAAACCCCTTAAAACGAAAATATGGAAGATTATACAGTCCTATCAGATTTTTAAGATTTTATAGGTAATGAATATCCTACGAAATAATAGCTTTCTTTATACTATAACGAATACCTTATTCTTAAAGCTTATTACATTAGGTGGCAGTACTAGCCGGCAGTCCCTCATATTCCGCGATTAGTGATTGTCAGTTTTCCCTGTTGAGTTTGTCATGAGATCCGATTCAAAGAGATTGTGATATGTATGCGTATTGCGTTATTATTTCCTCGCAAATTTGTTCATGAGACGCGCAATGGTATAGGTGGTGAAGATGTATGCGTGTCAGTGTTTTCCTCTAGAGGATTTCTTCTGTCATTCATAAATTTGTACATATTTCTTATAATTGTACACAGAGTCATTCAATGAGTAAACCTTGTACCTTTATTATCATTTATTAAAAGTGTTCTACTTAATTTTAGAGTGGTGTGTCCTTTGGAAGTCATTGATCCATTATGGAATTGTAGCGCCGACTTAGGGAAAGTAAGCTGCTATAATACTGAAAATATATTTTATATTCAATATTTAAAAGAAGGGGTCTTTAATCCATTTTTAAACTTTGAAGAGCACATCGTTTCGTATTTTTATCGGTATGCCTCGCCCTACGGACAATATTATTGCATTGTCGCATTATTTATCAAAAGATTTTCTATGTCCGTTTTTAAAAGAATATGTTTATTAATGATACCTATTCTAATCTATGCATTTACATGCATAGCACAATAATTGCACGATATACGAATATTGTGCATATATTTGGAAAATAATATAATATAAAAATACAAACAGAACGCCCATTGTCGAGTTAAACTAATCAAAATGCAACAAATTAGCATCAGTGGCGGCAAATCTATTAACAGACGACACAATTGAATTTGATTTAAAAATCCTTTTAAAAAATGCAAATGCATTATAAACAATAATGTGCTTGCAATCCATACGTTATAGGTGTAGATTCATGGTTGCCAGTCGCCACGTGGCGACTAAATGTTTTAATTTAGCGACTAATTTTTGTCGTATAGGCCGCCATCCGTTGGAAAATTTCACGTTTTTTCTCGCGATGATTTAACGATAATCTCGTTTTTTCGCAATACTCTGACGAACATAACACGTTTTTCTGTGATCCGATTTTGTGACGCTTTAACGAAAGTCACGCTTTTTTCGCGATCCTTTGATGAAATTTGGGGTTTTTTGCGATCCTTTGATAAAATTCGCGTTTCTTCAGCAATCTTTTGACAAAATTTGCATTGTTTCTCCGATCCTTTGATGAAATATTTTTTTGTCGTGATCCTTTGACGACATTTGCGAGCCTTTTCGGATTCTTCGAGGAAATCGAGGTTGACGATTTTTCGGAAAAGATAGGCGAGATTCTTTTTTTTCCGCAATTCATTTAAGGGAAATGTGTTTTGACAAAATTCGCGTTTTTTGGGAGGAGTTCTTTGATGAAATTCGCGTTTTCCCCGCCCCCTGATTCTTTGACGAAATGGACGATTTTTCTGAGAAACTCGGTAAAATTCGCGGTTTTTTGCGATCCGTTGACGAAATTCGCGTATTTTTTTCTTTTTTTACGAAATTTGCGGGGGGATTTGTGCGATCCTTTGACGAAATTTACGATCTTTTCTGCTGACGATTGTCACAATGATTTTTTCGGAAACCATTTGCCGAGATTTGCGATATTTTCCCGTGATATATATTTTTTTTTATGTCATAACAGATTCGGAACAGAATCACTCCTGTAATAATCTGTGATAATATTTTTTTAAGATAATTTTTCTTGTGTGATTTTGAAAAACAAATGTTTGAATTATATTTTGAGTGCAAAATGATCTCACGCATTCACAATATTTTTTTTTACATGTACTCTTATATGACAAAATGAAAATAAGAAATATTGTTTTACCCACAGCCATGACTGCTTAACTTATTTTTATATCTACCCTATATATATAAAATCCTAATGAAACGAATATATGAAACGAATATTATGAAACGACAGAAATAAAACGAATTTATGAAACGATTATATGAAACGACTGATTAAACAACTGATTATGTTTCACGACTATTTCTCCTATAACACCAAAAAACAGTATTGATCCGCAGATTTCAAAATTGGTATTAGAATTTTTAAATTCGACTTAGTTTTCGAGATATTAATTTTTTTTTAAATTTTATACACATTTCTCTAATGATGGCAACCCAAATTTTAATCATAACAAATATAATCATAACATTTTTTTCATACTTTAGAAAAGGTTATTATTTTAAACTAATTTGGCGACCAGTTTGGCCTCCCTTAAATGTATGCTAAGAAATGTATCATGTTACTTTTATTCATAATTCAATTTACTTGAACAATCTTTCGCCAAATCGAATGATTCTGATAGAGAAATCAAGAACTCAGAATTTTTATGTTAGCGGGACACAGGTGATAAATCGCAAAACATTTTTCACGTCGCATTTTTTCGTATTTCATTAACTTCATTTATAATATAATCCTTTCATTCATTTTATTTAAAATACAAAACTTTTATTTAAAACTGAAACATTTAAAATTGATGGCTTTCACTTCTTTCTTAAAAAAAAAAAAAAAAAAAAAAAAAAAAAAAAAAAAAAAAAAACGAAAAGAAAAATATTAGGCACAGATATCATATACGCACCGGGGTACCTAATTGGCGCCAAAATGGCATTATTTTGATTGACATGGTAACCCGGCTATTGTTGTTTATTTAATAATAAATTTTTATTTACTTTGATTTTCTTTTTTAAGAGTATATAAATTGTTTTGTTCTATAGTTATTGATTATTTGTTTTTGTTATTTTCTTTTAAAATTAATTGAAAATAATTAAAAAATACGGTACTGCTTAGTTATTTTGTTGACCAATTTCGCCAAATTATATAAATCGCGAAACCACTCACCAAATTATACAAATTGACATAATTTTTATTTTAAATAGCAAAAAAAGAAATAAATAGCATAACATTAATAAATATACAAATGAAATGTCGAAATAAAAATCACTTGATGAAGTAAACATGTGTAACTTGCTTAAAGTCAAGTGAATATCACATTTACGATCCACCATTATTGACATTTAATCTTATAGTTTGGTGATAGATTTTTGGTCGATGGGGTAACTAAATAGTACCAAAAATACATATATAACTGATATTCGAAAACGAGGTTTTGGCCAAATTTTCGTAAAACAAATTCACGCCACACCCGGTGCGTATATGACATCTGGTCAAATATTAAATAATACAACAAACCATGACATTTAATTTCACCTTTAAAGCAATGTTTTAATTTACCACTCGAAAAATTAAAAAAAATGCTAACTGGCGAGTTGAAGAAAAGCTATTGGCGAAATGTTCGATTTCGGGCAAATGTTCGATGCAAATCTCAAGATTGCACCGGCTAGAGTAACAGTACCAATAATTCTTTCTGGACAGATGTCATATACTGCCCCATTTAGGCGCGAATTTTTTCTGATGCCTATACGCAAAGGGTTCGTAACTGACGCCAAAGTATCGTTATTTTGCTTGATATGGTAAGCCGGATGTTGTTTATGCTGTTGATGTTTTCCCCAAATTGGCGTAGGAAAAAAATTGCGCCAATATGGGGCCGTATGTGATATCTGGGCCAAACTTTCATATGAAAAGCGAAGGTATCATAGACCGTATTTATTTATGGCAGTTACATGACTTGGACTATTATAATATAGATGAAATGATGCCGCTAGGATAATATTTGGCGACTTATCACCTGTGCCTGGCTAACATTAAAATACCAAAATGGCACCTGGAATATAAAAAGCGAAGTGGTCCGCCCGGAACTGTTGATGATAATCACATGACTTAGGCTATTGTTACAGAAATTGTTTTAAAATACCGGGAGACAAAGACTCTGTACACTTAATTCAAAGATTACAAAAAACACTGAGAAGTATGGAAAGATGTATGCTAGGTATAACTAGAAGAGAGAGAAAAGGGATAACATGGATAAGAAGTCAAACAAAAATTTTTGACATCATTGAAAGAATTAAACGGTTAAAATGGAAATGGACTGGGCACATTGCAAGAAGACAAGACAATAGATGGAGCACAACACCCTACAGTGGTATCCCAGAGATGTAAAACGGCCAAGAAGAAGACCTCAAGTAAGATGGAGTGATGAAATCAGAAGATGACTAAAGCACTAGACACCAAATATTGGAAAAATCTGGGGAAGACCTACATCCAGCAGTGGATTAAAAACGGTTGATGATGATGGTATATATATATATATATATATATATATATATATATATATATATTTATTTATTTATTTAATTTTTTTAAAGCGTTAATAAAAATTTTAATATTGGTTTACAGAATTTACTAAAAAAGATTTATGATTTTTTAAAGTATAAATTTAAGAAGTATAGTTATTTCTGGTCAATTGATAATAGTGTTGAAATTCTGGACAAATTGCCTTTGACTCCTCTGAAAATGCAGGTATTCGACTTTGAAAATCTGTTCACCAATATACCTATTGATTCACTTTATGATGTTTTAATGAATATTTTTGATGATTTTAATATAAATGATGAATTAAATATAAATAGAGATTTATTTTTAAGCTTATGTCATTTCTGTTTTATAATAATTATGTAACTTTTAACAATAATACCTTTAATCGGATATGTGGTATAGGGATAGGGACAAACTATTCTAGTACAGCAGCAAATTTATTTTTGTTTTATTATGAATATAAGTATACTATAAAATATAACAGGTCTTTACAGGTCTTTAGGTATATTGATGATATTTTGATTTTTAATTTTGATTTTTCTAATGAGTATGATATTATATATCCAAATTGTTTAAAATTGAATAGAGCAAACAGTGATGATTATAATGCAGAATTTTTGGATATTTTATTTAAAATTATTGATAATAAATTGATATTGGATTTGTACGATAAGAGAAATAGTTTTCAATTTTTTACTAGAAGCATGCCACATTGGTTTTCAAATTTACATAAATATTATCATTAATCAATTAATACGTTTCAATAAAATTTGTGGCAGAGACAATAATTTTTATAAACAGATCTTTAAGTTGTTGGCTAATTTATTTTCAATAATTTTTACCCTATAAAGTTTTTGAAATATTATTTAAAGACAGTTCTCAAAAGTGAATGGCAACGATGTGAACTAGCGGCGTGAACATGTGATGGCAGCTTTCTGGAACTTTCTGTATGAAATAGGCATCCTAAAGTCTTGTTAATTGAACAGGTGTGTATTGATGAATTGAAACGAAAGAAAGTTGCAGACCTGGAATTCTGGTATTTGACAATGGCTTTGGAAGAAAAATTATTTGTTTATTGTTGACGGGTGAGAAACATTATACAGGTATTACTGTTTTTCATGTTTTGTGAAATTTTATTTTGCGGGTTTGGGGGGGCGCACTTTTATTCTGCATCCATGCATGTTAATTTCTTTTGTTTTTATTTTAATGGCAATTTTTTAAGTATTTTTCTAAAAAACTTTTTATTAAAGCTTTTTTGTTTTTGTATGAAAATTTTTGTATTGTTAACATTATGGTTGTTAGTTTTAATTTTGAGTTATTTTAGTTTTTTAGGGAATATGGTTAATAAAATGACAATAGTTTTTCAATATTGAATGCAGTGTGAGCGTGTGTTCAGAAACCTGCAAATTTTAAAAGTGGGGGTGGAGTTAGTTTTTTGTCTGTCCTCCCACTGATGAAGAACAGACTGTTTTAGATATATATATATATATATATATATATAGGGTGCGGAGAAAGTACTGATAGTGAAATCAATCTCTACTACAACGCCATAGATACAATTATTTCAATACTTTTTATTGTATAATAACTAAGTAACAATTTATATTCTATCATTCATTTTCCATTCGGTCTCTTTTGCCTTGATACACTCGTGTAGACGACGCGGGAAGGTATCCACGGCGCGCTGCATGTAGTCCGTATCGAGACCGTTCCATTCACGTGTGAGAGCAGCTTTTAAAGAAGCGATATTCTTGTAATGTTTAGCACAGGCTCTTGCTTGGAACACCCCCCATACTGAGTAAACAAGTGGATTCAAACCCAGACTATTCGATGGCCAGTTTGAGAAGAAATGAAATCAGAAGCAATGGGAAATCCCCTTTGGTCTTTGTTGATGCTGGTGTCAAGATTAATAAGAACAATTATCTCAACGATATTCTAATAAAGGAGGTCCTTTCAAGGCTAAATTTTCATTTTAGAAACAATCCATATGTATTCCAACAAGATTCAGCACCAGCCCATAAGGTTCGCCAAACGCAACAGCTAAGCAAATCTTCACGATTTCATTTCTTCTCAAGACTGGCCACCGAATAGTCCGTATTTGAATCCATTTGATTACTCAGTATGGGGAGTGTTGCAAGCAAGTGCCTGTGCTGAACATTACGAGAATATCGCTTATTTAAAAGCTACTCTCACACGTGAATGGAACGGTCTTGATACGGACTACATGCAGCGCGCCGTGGATACCTTCCCGCACCATCTCCGTGAGTGTATCATGGTAAAAAGAGATCGAATCGAAAATGATTGATATAATGTCAATTGTTACTTAGTTAAACTTATTCAATAAAAATTATTGAAATAATTGTATCTATGGCGTTGTAGTAGAGATTGATTTTACTATCAATACTTTCTCCGCACCCTGGTAATATATATATATATATATTTACCTCTATCCTGCCTAACTTTATCTTCTGACATGCATAGCTAAAGATTTATATTACACTTAATTAATATCCAGAAAAAAATGTGTTATTAAATGAAATTTATACATTTGATGTAATTAGTTTGTGTTTCTTTTGTACATATGTAGATTCTTTTTCACTTGGAATTCCTGAATTTTTTGCCCATATAAACGCAGTTGCTTTTAGGCGTTTTTTTAATAATGTGGCAACTGGATTATTTGGGTTTAGGAGCCGCTGGCTCCTTAAAAATTTTGTGAATCTGTACCTATACCATACATGTGCATATATTAGTGTATATTTGAAATATCCGTAATATTTTGGTATGTTGTCATATCATATATATTATAAAGCAGGAGACCCTAATAGTGCTGTCCCGGCTAATTAAAAAAAACTTACCTAAAACTTTTTTTTTCCGGATTATACCATCGAAAAGAGAATATTCCTCTGTAATTTATATGTATAATATACCGATATAATCATATGATATTTTATAATAAAATTTGATGTTTTGTTGTTATTTTGGGCGGAAAGGTTGCCATAGGTCATTTTTTGTGACTATTATCCTTGGTTAAAGCATTGAAACAACTTATCAGGGCTTAAGCATTGCTTAATTCGCGCCGAATTCCACCGGAGACCAGTGGTACTTCTCTGTTTTCAGTAAATATTTAAATATGGATCGGAATTCACCAGAGCTCATAAATATAGGCCTCCGGAGCCCAGTGCAGTAGCGCTTCCACAAAAACCGAAGCCTAAATTACTCTTTCCTTTCCTTCCCATCTGCATGCCTTTGCATTTTTTTTATATCACTAGGGGGCTCTGCCCCCTACGAGCTACGCTCGTCAACCCCCGTTCAGACACCGCAGACTCTAACAGCACGCTAATTTGATCGGCTTTAAAAAGATTTCGGAAGATTGAATTACAATTTGAATCTCACAATTATAATCTGACATAATTTTTACCAAATTTTTCTTTCTCTTTTTAATATTCACGTAAAAATACTTTTGTTAGAAATGAAATATTATGATCATCTTAAAATATCAAATAAATGTCTCGCGCAATTTTTGAATTTAAACTGTTTTGCAATATTATTTTTTGTTCATTTTACGTAATAAGTGTAACGTTACGTAAATGTGACGTAAATTCTCCTATTTAAGACTTCTAACGCATGTTAATGAATTTATTATTTTACAATATTCTTTCTCTTTTAAAATTCACGTGTAAGTATAGTTTTTATGACGTAATTTTCAATGAGTTCCTGATTTTTACATTTTCTGTTTATAATAGTCACATGTAAAATAAATTTTTAATTTGAAGCAAGCATTGTTGGTTGCGCTGTTTATACAGTTGGCAACAGTTTAAATTAATACAGTTTTCTAAATTTTGTAAAAATATCTCTCGAAATGCTAAAAATTTGAATTTAAAATAGAAATAAAACCTCAAAAAATGAGTCAAATTAAAATACTAAAAGCAGTCTGCACACCGGGAAATTCTGACGCATAAAATGATCAAAAAATGATTAAATTCCTATGTACAGTTTTTGCTCCTATAAAACTTTTTTAATGGAACGATTTTGCCCAATTTTGGCATTAAATATCTCTTAAAATAATTCTTTGATTTGAAAACTATCTGCATCAGCGTGTTTATCAAACATTTCTCTATAATACTACCGATTTTCATATTTTTGTATGCAACAGTTTTTTTAATATTAGCAAAGAAAGGCCATGATTAAGCATTCAAATTGGATGCCGATCTGCCGGGAATATCTACGCAGATTTTCATTGGTCCATTTCCAAATCAAAACTTTTTTTTATATATAGAAGGAAAACACTTATATATGACGTAATGTGTCGAACGCGTATAGGAGATGGAGAAAAAACGGACTTAATTTATATAATACTTTTTGGGCCTAGACTGACTCAAGCTCAATCTGTCTTACATTCAATTTTTTTTTATATTCATGTACAGAAAAAGGAACTTTTCTTTCTTCAAAATTACGTATTATATCTTATTTCAAATCGTATTTTTCTAATTTAGAGATATTTGTAATTTTATGTTTGACATTGATGGTGCGCCGCTGAATAGACTGTACAAGGAATTTGCTTACAGTTAGATTTTCTTTTATGACAGTAGGATAATTTTTAATTGGCTGTTTTTTATTATTATTTAGACATCTAACCTGAAAAGAATATCTTCTCTTTTTAGCCAACGAACATCAGATTCATGTTTTGTTTGGTTGATGTTTTTTGCATTCTATTGCGTACGAGTATAAAATTCACGTTAGTAATTTTTATGTGCGTTCGTAATTATATAAATAGGTAGCACGTATAGTCGTCGTTCAGTCCATCTGTCTGTCTGTCCGTCTGCATATAACAGCGCAAAACCTACCAGACTGAATCGTTTAAAATTTAAAATATATAATTGCTGCATAATTTTGTCGAGTCGTTTCAATTTTTTTAAAAATCGGATGTATTGTTTAATTACAGGAACAGTCAAAAGTTTTCCGTTACATTACGGCCAATGGAAAAAAAAATATTTCAAGTGCATTTTAATGTTGTTACAGCCTTCCGAATGGTCTGAAATTTTAAATATATAATTGCTGCAAAATTTTGTGGAGTCCTTTGAAATTTTATGAAAATTGGATGTATAGTTTAATGACAGGGACAGTCAAAAATTTTTCCGTTACATTACGGCCAATGGGAAAAAATTATTTCAAGTACATTTTAATGATGTTACAGACTTTCTAACAGAATGAAATTGATATGCACTTATGAAGTGCCCTAAAATATACATTCAGTACAATATGCGGTGCAAAAAATATTTATAAAACTAGTTATAGTACGAACGCACCTCATTTACCACGTTTGACGAGCAATTTCCAACTTGTTCTATTTATTTTGTATCATGAACGCTGCCCATGTTAAGGCTGTGCTCTGTACATTTACGAAGTCACCTTCATTTGTAAGTAGATATAATTGCAATGTACTCATTTTCTGATAGAAAGCAATCCAGCAGTGTTTCCCCCTTTTCTATAAAAGCATCGAATATTTTCGATAACGGGGTCAAATTTTTAATTTAATCCGATTTTCAATGACTCACCACAAAATATTGTTATACGGAAGGATTCGATTAAAGTTTAAGATATAATGTATAGGAAATTGAATATATAGGAAATTCAAAAACATTGATCACTTCATTGAAACAGTGAAACACTTCAGCATATAAATATTAATTTCTGTAAATTTCATGCATTTCTTCATAAAAATGCACAGCTGCGAAATACCACTTTTTTGTGTTAACGCTACATCCGAATCATAATCCTTACCTTATTTCATCGCAGAATTCTGCAATTAATTAACACTAAAATTAGGCAAAGATTACTATTCGGAAGGAGTGATAACTAAAAATGGGAATAATTGACAGTTAGGAAGTGACAGGGGGTGGGGCGGAAACGGTACAGTTGTTAGTACCGGTACCACAGAATATTAGGGCTCCGGTACTTTTTTTTATTAGAAATTAAGCCCTGATTATGACAGTTAGAAAATAATAAAAACATCTTCAAAAAATACTGATTATATTTAAAAACCAAAGAAAAAAAAAAGACAAGGGAAATGAAAAATGAAATATGAAGAAAAAAAATTATGAGAGAAAATATAAAACGAAAATTTTAAATTTAAACATGAAAGGAATCAAAATGCATATATTTTTTTTTTCAAGCTGACAGATTACAATTAAAACTATAATTCGAGATTTATCTTTTGCATCAGGTTAAAACATCTAAAACTTTTATTAAAAAATTTTCAATGACAATTTTATTCTTTTCCTCGATTTTTGTCTTACTCTGCTATCATGTGACTTACAGAAGAAAATAGCAGATGTAATTGTAAAAATAACCGTACTTGTGAGTTACATTTACATATTTTTTATTCTTTATTATTGTAATTTTGATTTTATATTTGTTGCCGACCAATGTGATTTTAAGCCAAAAATGCCAGATCGTAAAATGAGTCAGAGTAATGTTCGCAATAACGGCTTCTTTTCAAGTGCACGAGCATTTTTAGAGTGATTTTTGATATTCAACTATAATTTATGTAGACAGAAATTAAGATTACAAAAATGTAATCAAATATTTAAATATTAGTATAAATGTCTGCCACGCATACATATTGCAAAATAATTTCTAACATTTAAAATGTTTTCTACCATACTTTGGAAACATGCTGGTTTGTTTTCCCAAATGTGTGTTTTTTGTAGACTCGAACTCAAGGAAACGAATATTGGCCATTCTTTTTTCTTTTCTTTTCTTTAAGAAAATATTATCCGTTCTTTTACCAAAACCACCCTCCGTTCAAATGCTGACTTATATATATATATGTAATAATAAAAATTTTCGCCCTTTTATCTTAATTAAACTATTCCAAATTATTATAATATCTACTTTTTTTTACTTAGCTTTAATACTATCTTAAATATATTTTATCTTTTTTCCATGATTTAAATGCGTATTCTTTTATTATTCTAAAAACCTTAAATTCATTCGTCTAATCTTATAAAACCCATTAAATTACTTTTTTTTATTTTATTCTGAAACTAAATTCTTTTTGTTTCGAATGTATTTAATATCATTTGTTCTCTGATGTTCCATATCCCAAAACTCCTTGCCAAGCCCGCCAACATTTGTTTACGTTATAAAACTGACGCCGAGACTAAAGAGTTCATCATTGACGTCAAGCGTACATCCCCCTTCCCCCGGAGCTAAGTCCTATCGTAGAATGCCTCTCGTCGCGTCCTTCCGGCTATTTTTATGGGGTTGGTTCTTCACTGATAATGTATACGTACGCGCGTTTTTTTCGGAAGTATTTAACCTGTTGCATTGGCTGAGAGAGAGAGAATATTACGATTATTGATTTGCTTAAATAACATATGTCACCTGGAGAGATTTGTTTACTGTATCTTCGCCATGCTGTTCTAATATTTAACATCTAGTGGTTTCTATTTACGACGTAACAACGGCCCGAACACGGGTAGAATATTGCTAGTGGAGTTTGGTGTATTTTATGATCATCTAATAAATATTTGATGAATCTAAAGGCTTCAGTTATTATTTCCTGGAAACTGCCAATGGACGTCGGCCTGATCTTCCACTCTTAAACATGATTTTACGATTGCAAAACTTTGATTTCTCGGTTGAGTTAGATAGCTAGTGTATGGCTGCTGCTTAAGACCGATATGTTTATATCATACTAGTGAATATGTATCATTTATAATATATATATATATATATATATATATATATATATATATCGGAATTTTCTCATGCTGTAACTCTCGAATTTTTTAACCAATTTGGATGAAATTTTTCTGCATAGTACATACTAGTGTCTCGACCAAGTTCGTTGGCCAGCTTCATCCGCCATCTTGTTTCAAAATGGCGGCCCTTTGAATTTTTGAATTTTTTTTATGTTTTCTAACATTGTATACTTATAGAAAATGTTACGTTTCACAAAGTGCAAACTGTAACGTATCATTTTAAACAGAATGTTAGAAATATTAAAAGATATTTTAGAGTCACACAGTGTAAGTTAACAACATAGGTCATTTTAAAGAGAAAATTAGGAAACCTAAAAATTTTCAAAAGTGTCCATAAAATTCAAATGGCTGCCATTTTAAAACAAGATGCCGGATGAAGCTGGCCAACGAACTCAGTTGAGAAATTAGCATCTACTGTGCACATGAAAAATTTCATCCAAATCGGCTCAAAATTTCCAGACTTACGGCATGACAAAATTCAGATATATATATCAAATGGTATATATATATATATAATACAGTAGAACTCCAATTATCCAAACTCCGACTATCCGAATCGCTGATTATCCGAATCGCTTTCAGAATTTTAGTTACGGTGCTTAAGTGTGCGAACTCTACGGGAAGCCATAAAATACCCCTTCTGTTGTTAGGAAAGTCAAAAATCCCAAGAGCATTTAAAAGTGTAAAAAAGTTTTCCCTCGTTTATAAAAACCAACCCAAGGATTTGATGAGTACAGCATTGTTTACCGAGTGGTACGACGAAATTTTCGTAACTGAAGTGAAAAAGCATCAAAAATGTCTTGGAAAAGAAGGCAGTAAAATGCTTTTGATTGTTGATAATGCACAAACTCATCCTACTGAAGAATTGTTGGAAAGAGAGAATGGCTAGTTTAAAACAATCTTTTTACAGCCAAACGTTATAAGCAATGACTATCATTTACAGTACAATACGTACATACAGTACTAATGTACAGCTCTTGTAAGTACCTTTAATATGTAAAAGTGTTACCTTTTCATTTAATTAATTAAAAGCTCTTTTCCATTAGAAATAGTTTTTTCTCCCATTTTCAATATAAAGTAATTAAAATAGATCCTTTTTTCGTAAAAAATCCAATTATCCGAATAGGGTCTGGTCCCAATTGATTCGGATAATTGGAGTTCTACTGTATATATAGGGCATTCTCACAATCTTTTCACTTTTGGGGGAAAAAAAATCTGGCGAAATTAAACTTGCTAAAATAACATTTTAATCTGATAGACGAATGCCTTAATGATTCAAAATAAAGAAAAAATGGACAGCAGCGAAAATTTTTTTATTTAACTTGCGAGTTTAATTTTCCTTTCCATTTTACCCATATAACTTTTTATTCTCTTCTAAATTTTTACTTATAATGAATTTGCATAGTACCCACAGGACATTCAAATAAGAAATAATACAAATGTAGAACTTTTAATACAGAATTTTTGTATAACAGTGTTAAAGAAGGGACGGTAAGGATGGAACGGTAAGGAAAATTACCATCAATTTTTAGGAAAAACATGTTAAGACTAAGTGATAAGCACAATGTTCATTGATTTTTCGAAACAGTTGTTAACATTGGATTAAATTACATGTTTTTTTTTTTTTTTTTTTTTTAATTTACCTCGAAAAGTGCAGGAATAAACCTTGGGGACGGTAAGACTACCAATAAAGCCACGGTGCTTGAAATTGATATTTAAATGCTGATTTATATTCTGCAGTAAATTTCCTGTCAAAGAATTTTAGATATTCTTTCTCTAGCATACTTCTGCATGAGCAAAAACTTGAAAAAAATTCTGTCGCTGCATCTGAAGTGATTTTCTATATAATTTTAGAAGAGAGATGGTAAAAAATCTAAAACTCAAGGACAGAGTTTAAAAAATGATATCAACCCTAAAAATATGTGCAGGTTCATTTTTAGCTACATATTTATATAAAACAATAGTTGCAGTTTCAGAAAAAAGTTAAATTGAATTATTTTTATTGAAACAATTTTATCCAGACAGCTCCAAACTTCAAAATCAGCATCAGGGACACGGACGGTAGATAAGTTTTCCATGTGTTTTTACCACCAACATCGTTCAAAACTTATTTATCTCGTTATAGTCCAAGCAATAAGGAATTTTACCTAGCAAAATTAATGATAGTACTGGAAATCGGCTTACTAGATGTTTTTTGGGTCGCTGAATCCGAATTTGTAACTTCCCACCAAAATTTTCCCCGGCAACCCCACCCCCCCCAAATTTTGGTAAAAAGCTCTTCAAAAAAGGTTTTTATTAAAAAATTCCATTTTTTTATTGTTTTAGAGAAAAAGTATCTAGAAATTCAGAAAGTAGACAAAATTTCCAACAAATTAGATATATGACATTATGACTTAGGATGAAGGGGAAGGGGGGATCTGCCTCGGAACATGCGCGCGGTGCTGCGTAAACTAAGTTGCGCAATTCCAATTAACCATTCACACGTTTACATTCGCCCTCCCATCTCCCCTCCGAACTTTCTCTATAAGGTTTACTTTAAGATTTTTGGGTCGCTGAATCCGAATTTTTAACTTTCCCCCCAAAAATTCCCCCCGAACACCCCCCCCCCCCAAATAGTTGTTTTTAACTTAAATTTCTTATTATTTTAGGGGAAAAGCATTACAAAATTCAGAAACTAGACAAAATTTGCAACAAATAGGATATATGACATTATGAATTAGGATAAACGGGGAGGGTGAGGGCTACCTCTGAACATGCACTGCGGCGCTACGTGCACTAAATTATGAAGTCCAGGCAATAGGGGATTTTATCTGGCAAAATTAATACAAGTTCTGAATTTCGACTCAGTTTATGTTTTTTGGGTCTTTGAATCCGAATTTGTAACTTCCCACCAAAATTTCACCCGGCAACCCCCTAAAAAATTGATTTTTTGAAAAAATTTGGTTTTTGAGAAAAGCGCGCGGGGAATGTTCCGAGGCAGCCCCCTCTATCCCCGTTTATCCTACGTCATAATGTCATATGTCCTATATTGTTGCAAATTTTGTCTAGTTTCTGAATTTCGTAATGTTTTCCCCCTAAAACAATAAGAAATTTAAGTTAAAAACAACTATTTGGGGGGTTTTCGTGGGGGAAATTTTGGGGGTAAGTTAAAAATTCGGATTTAGCGACCCAAAAAACTTAAAGTAAACCTTATAGAGAAAGTTCTGAGGGAAGATGGGAGGGCTAATGTAAACGTGAGTGGTTAAGCGGAATTGCGCAACTTAGTCCGCGCAGCACTGCGGCGCATGTTCCGAGGCAGATCCCCCCTTCCCCTTCATCTTAAGTCATAATATCATATATCTAATTTGTTGCAAATTTTGTCTACTTTCTGAATTGCTAGCTACTTTTCCCCTAAAATAATAAAAAAATGGAATTTTTTAATAAAAACCTTTTTTGGGGGGCTTTTTACCAAAATTTGAGGGAGTTGCCGGTGGAAATTTTGGTGGGAAGTTACAAATTCGGATTCAGCGACCCAAAAAACATCTAGAAAACCGATTTCCAGTACTACCATTAATTTTGCTAGGTAGAGTCTCTATACGGTCTCTATTGCCTGGACTATTAATATTGTTGTGCAATCACGCAATGGGATGTTCCCAAGTATATGAAATAAATAATAAAAAAAAAACCACACAAAATAGTGTATTAAATAAAAATTATTATTCAGGGACATGAAAGTTAAAAGATTATGAGAATGCCTCTATATCATTATATAGATAATATATAATGATATATTATATAGATATATATATAATATATCAGATATATATATATATCTGAATTTTGTCACGCCGTAACTCTCGAACTTTTGAACCGATTTGGATAAATTTTTTCATATGCACAGTACATGCTAATGTCTAGACTGAGTTCATTTGCCAGCTTCATCCGGCATCTTGTTTTAAAATGACGAGCATTTGAATTTTGTGGACACGTTTGAAAATTTTTAGGTTTCCTAATTTTCTCTTTAAAATGACCTATGTTGTTAACTTTCACTGTGTGATTCTTTAAAATATCTTTTAATGTTTCTAACATTCTGTTTAAAATGATACGTTACAGTCTGCACTTTGTGAAACGTAACATTTTCTATAAGTATATCTATTTTCTATAAGTTTTCTATAAGTATATCTCTATCTAAATCTATGTACATAATATAACGACATATGACTCCAAAGATCTTTTTAATACTATAGATTTATTAGATTTACATAATATTATAAATGCATTATTTAAACAGTATCAGCAAAAACTTGATTTACCACCTAATATAGATATAGCTTATTTTAAATCTTTAACTAACTTCATTATCTATAATAATTATATCTTGCAAGATAACACATTATATTTGCAAAATATCGGTATATTACAAGGTGGCTGTACATCTAGTTTATTATCAGACTTATATTTATATCACTATGAACGTACTTTTACTAAAAATAATCTACATTTATATCATTATATTGATGACATAATTTTAATTGCCACTGATCAAACTAAAATTTCTCAATTTCCAGTAGATTATCCCACTAATTTGGAATTAACGGAAAACCTCTTATCTAATAATAATCAACTTCTTAGATCTTAAAATTACAATAAAAGACAACAAAACAATAACTGATTTATATGATAAACGTAAAGAATTTAAATTCAAAGTTAATACATTTACAAATTTTAATTCTTGTCTTCATAATTCTGTATATCGAAATATAATACTTAACCATTTATATAGAATAAAATGTTTATATTCTTCTCATCTAATTAATAATAATATTAAAAAACTAATTTATGATGCATTAAATCAAGGTTTTCTAAAGAAATTCATATTCTTTAATATACAATTAGTACTTACATGATCTTTAAAAAAAAACAAATTAACACATGCGTAAACAAAATTACAAAAAAAACTTAAGAAATATTTATAAAAAAAAAAAAATGTAAAATAATAAAAAATTATTATGGGACGGATGGGTGGGTAGATGTTAGAGTACGGAAGAGGGTGGTGTTGTCTGGATAATACGCAATGGTTAATTTATTTTTAAAAAAATTGATGGGGCATTTTAATTATAACTACATTGCTAATACACTTTTTATATGGAGGTGATTCGATACTTTATATATATATATATATATATGGTGACGTTAAATTTTTATTTCAATTCCTATTGAATTTATTAAGCTTAATTAATATTTAATTAAGTTAACAATTAACTTGTTTTTAATTTTTAGTCTTCGCGGGACAATATCATATTAATTTCTAATTCTATACCATCTTTATGGTGAATAATATGCATAATAAGTTTACTTGATATAACTAATGATATTACAGATTGTATTAAAATTGGGTTATTAGTATTTTATTATTTCTCTATACTTTTTAATAATGTTTAATTTTGAACTTAGTATTAAATGATTAATTAACGGTTTTTTTGTGATTGTTAATCCCATATTCATATTCTTTAGTTTTTTATGGTTAATATGAAAATAAACCACACATTTTATTTGTTATCATTAGGCAATTGGGAAATGAAGATTCTGACATAATTATATCAACATCCATTTTTTTTCCTTCCTGTTCATTTTATTAATTATTTTTTTTATATTTATATTTCTTATAGTTTATTTTTATTATATATAATTTTTTATATATAAATTATTTAATTTCACAGCATATTGATATATTATATTATTATTGTTTTGAAATTATTTAAATTTTCCGTATAGATTAATTGGGTATGATAGTAGAATATATTGTAATCATTCTATTAACCTTTGTATTTATTTAATATTTATATGAAAAATGAAATATAATATATTATTTTTATATTAGGTATTGTTGGGATATAGCAGTTAGTATATTATGAATGAATTAACTTATAATAGCATAATCTTTATGACATTTTGTTCATATTATTTTCAAGTTAATATCATACATGGCAGAACTAAAATTTAAATTGGATTCTGTCTTATGCTTCGAATAGAGTAATAATATCAATTTTTAACACAAGGTGGAGCTTAATTTTGGCTATTTGCGATTTTGTAAACTTACAGTTTTGGAATTTTTTACTTTAGTGAAAAAATTAAAAAAAAAAAAAAAAAAAAAAAAAGTATTAAGAGGTAATTTACTTATTATGTAATTATTTTCTATTTATATTATTTTAATTGCATTTATCACGGTATTTCAAAATAGATTAACTGTATACATTAAGTTTTAAAATCTGTGTTAACTTAACTGTAAAAATAACCTTAAAATTATCGTGCTTTTGGATACCATGTGCTGATGTGTATTTCGATACAATAACTGGAATTTTATTAGGTATTTTGTGTAATATTACTATTTTTCTTTGATATAAATTAATTATTTAAAAGGTTGTATTGCTTTTTCCATTTCAAAACATTTAATTTTATTCTGCTTTCCGTTTGAAACTATTCTCCTGGTTATATTGGTCGTTAGAGTACAAGAGAAAAAAATTTTCATCTTATTGCTTTTTTCTCACAGAAATCGACTGATTTTGCTTATATAATTGAATTCTGTACTCTTGATAACGCAATTCAATATATAAGCTTTTCAATTATTTTTATCGAAATCCATATTCTTCTCTTTTTCTTCATTATTAATTCTTGTTATATAGTACAAGGGACTTTATTTTATACATAACAGCTTGTTTATTATGTTTTTGGTATCCATTCAGTGTGTTTGGGGACACTGTAAATTCATTCATACTATCACAATTATTGATGGTGGTCAGTAATGTTTAATTAATGGTTATATATATATATACCAGCAGGAATGACAGAGCTAAGCTCGGTCAAAATGAGCTTTGTGTTTATCTCGATATATTATTCTCACTAAATCATTCTTGCAGTTTTAGATACAATTAGCTTGACCCTGAGACATAGCGACCCAAAATGACGCACTAATCGAATTTTTTCGAACATGCGACCTAATACTCTTCTCGAGCCTGAAAACGATGGAATACAAAATTTAGTGAAAATCGTTAGTCATATTCTAGATAAAATAAGATTGACCCACGTTGATTCAAAAAATCACTAACCGAAATTTATCGAAAGTGAGAGCTATTTCAATGGTATTTTTGTTCTGTGAAACGGTATAACAAAAAAAAAATTGTCAAAATTGTTTGAACATTTTTGAGATGGATGCCTTAGCTTGACCCCGACCCATTATCACCAAAATGACACACTAATAGAATTTTCTTGAGCATGCGACCCAGCCCACTGGTTTTATATTGTCCAGAAACGGTGTAGTACACAGTTTTGTCAAAATCTTTTGGATCCGTTTTTTAGATGAAGTTTGCTTGGTCCTGATCCATTAGGACCCAAAATGACACATTCATTGAATTTCCTCGTACATGCGACCCTGCCCAACGGTCTTATCATGCTCGGAAATGGTATTATACAAAATGTTTTGAACCGCTTTTTAAATACAATTAGCTTGACTTTGACCCTTTGTGAGCCAAAATGACCCACTAATCGAATTTCCTTGAACATGCGACCTAGCCCAATGGTCTTCTCGAGCCCGAAAATGATAGAATACAAAATTTAGTCAAAATCGTTTAAGTCGTTTTTTAGATAAAATTAGCTGGACCATGACCCATTGTGACCCAAAATGACCCACTAATCGAATTTTCTCGAACATGTGACTTACCCCAATTCTCTTCTCATGCCCAGAAATGGTATAATATAAAATTTGGTCAAAATGTTTTGAGCATGTTTTTAGATTCAATTAGCTTGACTCTGGCCCATTGTGACCCAAAATGACCCACTAATTGAATTTTCTCGAATATCTGACTTAGCTCAAACGTCATCTCATGACCAGAAACGGCGGTATATTAAAAAAATTGTGAAACTATCTTGAGCCGTTTTTAGATGTAATTAGCTTGACCCTGACTCATAATGACCCACTAATCGAATTTTCTCAAACACGTGACCCATCCCGGTCTTTTTGTGCCCGAAAACAATAGCTTACAGAATTTCGTCAAAATAGTAGAGCCGTTATCTAGATAAACTTAGCTGGACCCACGGTGGCCCAAAACTGACCCACTAATCGAATTTTCTTGAACACGTTATCCATCCCAATGGGTTTTTCGTGACCGAAAATTGTTAGATACAAAATTTAGTCAAAATCGATTGAGCCGTTCTCTAGATATAATTAGCTTGGCCCTGATCCATTATGGCCCAAAATAACACACTAATCTAATTTTTTCGAACACGAGACACATCCCAATGGTCTTTTCGTGCCCGAAAACAGTAGGGTGCAAAATTTCGTCAAAATCGTTAGAGCCGTTATCTAGATAACTTAGATTGACCCACGGTGACTCAAAAAATCACCCACTAATCGAATTTTCTCGAACATGTGATTTAGCCCAATGGTCTTCTCGTAATCCAAAACTGTAGAATACAGAGTTTAGTGAAAATAGTTAGAGCCGTTTTTTAGATAAAAATAATTGACCCACAGTGACCCAAAAATGACCCCCTAATCAAATTTTCTCGAACATGAGACTTAGCCCAATGGTCTTCTCGTAATCCAAAACTGTAGAATATAGAGTTTAGTGAAAATCGTTAGAGCCGTTTTTTAGATAAAAATAGCTAGACCCACACTGACCCAAAAATGACCCGCAAATCGAAATTTCTCGAACACGTGACCTAGCCCAATAGTCTTCTCGTGCCCGAAAATGGTTGGATACAAAATTTGGTCAAAATCAATTGAGCCGTTCTTTAGATATAATTAGCGTGACCCTGACTCATTATGACCCAAAATGACCCACTAATCGAATTTTCTTGAACACGAGAGCCATCCCAATGGTCTTTTCGTGCCCGAAAACAGTAGGGTGCAAAATTTCGTCAAAATTGTTAGAGCCTTTATCTAGATAGATTGACCCACGGTGACCCCAAAATGACCCACTAATCGAATTTTCTTGAACATGTGTAATGGTGGTCTTCTAATGGTCTTCTCGTAATCCAAAACTGCAGAATATAGAGTTTAGTAAAAATCATTAGAGCCGTTTTTTAGATAAAAATAGCTAGACCCACAGTGACCCAAAAATGACCCACTAGTCGAATTTTCTCGAACACGTGACCCATCCCAATGGTCATTTCGTGCCCGAAAATGGTTAGATACAAAATTTAGCCAAAATCGATTGAGCCGTTCTTTAGATATAATTAGCTTGACCCTGACCATTATGACCCAAAATGACCCACTAATCGAATTTTCTCGAACACGAGAGCCATCCCAATAGTTTTTTCGTGCCTGAAAATGGTTAGATACAAAATTTAGTCAAAATCGATTGAGCCGTTCTATAGATATAATTAGCTTGACTCCGACCCATTATGACCCGAAATGACCCACTAATCGAATTTTCTCGAACATGAGACCCATCCCAATGGTCTTTTCGTGCCCGAAAATGGTTAGATACAAAATTTAGTCAAAATCGATTGAGCCGTTCTCTAGATATAATTAGCTTGACCCTGACCCATTATGACCCAAAATGACCCACTAATCTAATTTTCTCGAACACATGACCCATGCCAGTCGTCTTTTTGTGCCCAAAAACAGTAGGGTGCAAAATTTCGTCAAAATCGTTAGAGCTGTTATCTAGATAAACTTAGCTTGACCCACGGTGACCCAAAAATGACCCCCTAATCGAATTTTCTCGAACATGTGACTTAGCCCAATGGTCTTCTCGTAATCCAAAACTGTAGAATATAGAGTTAAGTGAAAATCGTTAGAGCCTTTTTTTAGATAAAAATAGCTAGACCCACACTGACCCAAAAATGAGCCACAAATCGAAATTTCTCGAACACGTGACCTAGCCCAATAGTCTTCTCGTGCCCGAAAATGGTTGGATACAAAATTTGGTCAAAATCGATTGAGCCGTTCTTTAGATATAATTAGCTAGACCCTGACTCATTATCACCCAAAATCACCCACTAATTGAATTTTCTCGATCACGAGACCCATCCCAATGGTCGTTACGTGCCCGAAAACGGTAGGGTGCAAAATTTAATTAAAATCGTTAGAGCCGGTCTCAAGATAAAATTTACATACACACACACAATTTTTGCTCGCATTATAGTATAAGATATATATATGGAGCATTCTCACAATCTTTTGACTTTCATGTCCCTGAAAAATAATTTTTATTTTAATACACTTTATTGTGTTTTTTTTTTAAATTTCCTATACTGGGGAACATCCCATTGGATGATTGCACAACAATATTAACGAGATAAATAAGATTTGGACGATGTTGGGGGTCCAAACACCCGGAAAACTCCTACACCGTCCCGTGACCCTGATGCTAATTTTTAAGCTTGGAGCTATCTGGATAAAATTGTTTCAATAAAAATAATTCGATGTAATTTTTTCTGAAACTGGAACTATTGTTTTATATAAATATGTAGCTAAAAATGAACCTATAGACATTTTTAGTGTTGTTAATATTTTTAAAACTCTGTCCTTGGGTTTTAGATTCCTTACCACCCCTCTTCTAAAATTATACAGAAAATCATTTCAGAGGCAGCCACAGAATTTTTTTCAAGTTTTTTCTCATGCGGAAGTATGCTAGAGAAATAATGTCGAAAATTCTTTGGCAGGAAATTTACTGTAGAATTTAAATCAGCATTTAAATATCAATTTCAAGCATCGTGACTTTATTGGTAGACTCACCGTCCCCAAGGTTTTTTCCTGCACTTTTCAAGGTAAATTAAAAAAAATAATTAATTTAATCCAATGTTAACGACTGTTTCTAAAAATCAATGAACATTGTGGCTATCACTTAGTCTTAACATGATTTTCCTAAAAGTAGGTGGTAATTTTCCTTACCGTTCCATTCTTACCGTCCTTTTTTTCCAATACCATCCCCTTTTTTTACCTTACCGTCCCTTCTTTATCACCCCTTTAAGACAATGTTATACCGAAAATCTGTATTAAAAGTACTACATTGTTATTATTTCTTATTTGAATGTCCTGTGGGTACTATGCAAATTCATTATAAGTAAAAATTTAGAAGAAAATAAAAAGTTATAGGGGTAAAACGGTAAGGAAAATTAAACTCGCAAGTTTAAATTAAACCTCAGTTAAATAAAAAAATTTTCGTTGCTGACCATTTTTTCTTTATTTTGAATCATTAAGGCATTCGTCTATCAGATTAAAATGTTATTTTAGCAAGTTTAATTTTGTCAGATTTTTTCCCCCCAAAATTCAAAAGATTGTGAGTATGCCCCATATATAGTATATATACATATAAGTCACCATTTGAACGGAGGGTGGTTTTGGTATCTGGGGTTTATGATCGGTGAAAATATAGCAAAATTTCCCGAATTGTTTTCCTTCGGACGGCTGCAGTAGGTAGCTTTTTGCTTTTTGTAATGAAAGCTACCTAAAAGTGTCCATAATTTTGGCCAGCACTGTATATATACATATATGTTATCCATATATATGTTTATGTTTTATATATATGTTTTTGAGTATGGACGTAAGTTCAGTTGAAAATGGGGATTTATCCTACAAGGGGAAGTTGTGACGGAGATTTGTGTGAAAAACTCAAAAAGTCCTTCCGGCCAGTGCCGGGAGGAAGAGGTAGCTTTCATATTCCTTATTTTAAAAAATCCAACTTATATTATTCAAACACACGAAGCTCAATTAAGTGGAAACCGAATGTAGGAGATCCAATACTACTTTTTTTCAATACTAAATCATTATGAATGAGAATTTCGCAAAATTAGTCAGCTTTATCCAAGCTTTAAACTAACTTATATTTCGCTGCCAAATTCGGCGATTTCTTAAAGTGCCTGCCATTTTAAGACAACATGGTGGATGAGGCTAACCAGTGAACTTGGTCGAGACCTTAGTAATTGCTGTGCACATGCTCACTCACATCGGAATCGGTTGATACATACGAGTGCTGTCGCATGCAAAAAATCAGATTTTCCAAAATGTCACCCAGGTTAGAAATTGAAACTGCTATATCTGAGCCATTTTTTAAGATAAAGACAAACAAAAAATGCTCCTGAATCCTTATATCAAGGTCAAATACTTAAGAAAGAAACCTTTTTCAATTTCTAATTCTTTTGCACCTCACTTTAAATATATATATTTTTTAATTTAATGGCCGCCATTTTGAAACAAGATGGCTGATGAAGCTGGCCAGTGAACTTGGTCGAGATATTGATGTATACTATCCACATGCCTTTTTCCATCGAAATAGGCGAATACGTGTGGTATCGCGAGACAAATACAAGATCGTTTCAAAGTGTTAGCCATGATAGAAATTCAAAGTGCTATAATTCAACCACTTTTTAAGATATAAACAAAAGAACAAATTTTCAGAAACAAAAACTGCTCCAGAATCTTTGTATCAAGGCCAAACACATAAAAAAAATCTTTTTCATTTTCCAATTTTTTAATACCTCATTTTAAATTTTAAATTACATTTTTTTTTAAATGGCAACCCTTTTGAAACAAGATGGCGAATGAAGCTGGCCAACAAACTCGGTCGAAACATTGGTATGTACTATGTACAGACCAAGTTACATTCAAATCGGTTCATAAATACTCCTGTTATCGCGTGACAAAAATCAGGGCGTTTCAAAATGTCAGCCACGATAGAAATTCAAAATGCTATAACTCAGCCATTTTTTAAGATATAGACGAAACAAAAACTGCTCCCGAATCTTTTTATCGAGTTCAAACACATAAGAAAAAAATATTTTTTCATTTTTCAATTTTTTGGTACCACATTTCAAATTTAAATTTTTCTGAAAATTTTAAATGGCCGCCATTTTTAAACAAAATGGCGGATGAAGCTGGCCAACGAACTCGGTCGAGACATTGGTCTATACTATGTATAAACGAAGTTAGATCCAAATCGGTTCATAAATACGCCTTTTATCGCATGACAAATTTCAGGACGTTTCAAAATGTCAGCTTCGCTAGAAATTCAAAATGCTATAACTCAGAAATTTTTTAAGATATAGACAAAACAAAAACTGCTACGGAGTCTTTGTATAAAGGTCAAATACATAAGAAAAAAATATTTTTCCATTTTCAATTTTTTGGTACCACATTTTAAATTTAAAAATTTTTTTAAATTTTTAAATGGCCGCCATTTTGAAACAAAATGGCGGATGAAGCTGGCCAACAAACTCGGTCGAGACATTGGTATGTACTATGTACACACCGAATTACATCCAAATCGGTTCATAAATACGAGAGTTACAGTGTGACATAGGTCAGATATATATATATATATATATATATATATTGATATATATATATATATATATATATATATATCAATTTTGAACGGAGGGTGGTTTCGGGGTCTGGGGGTCATGATCGATGAAAATATACCAAATTTTTTGAAATCGCTTTCCTCCGAACGGCTGCAATAGGTAGCTTTTTGTAAAGAAAGCTACCTAAAAGAGTTAAGTGGAATGTCTCCATTCACCTTGAGTTAATATAGATAAAATAATTTTTAATTTACTAAAAGGGAGGTTAAAATTTTTTGTGGATAATTAGTTTATTAGCTTTATAATTTTTTTATTACTAATTTTCTGAAATTATGCATTTTATACACTTTTTTGATTAATTAAAAACTATGTTATCTATGATTCATCAGTATCATTATATTGCAACAGTTCTTAATAAGTAGTTGACTTTCGTTTTCTTCTCAATCATTTTCTGGAGATAAAAAAAAAAAAAAAAAAAAAAAAAAAAACCTTCCGAACTGAAAACGTCCTAAGGAGTCTGCATCTCCAATTTTTTTAATGACATGAACATCACATTATTGATTAAAGATTTATTCAAATTTACCGTGTTGCTAAAAATAAATAGACTGAATACATATACTTGGGATGAAATTTGTACTTGAGTTCTTCTATTACTTGAAAATGTAGAGTTCTCACAGTTGAAAGAAAACATAGATTAATTCATAAAAGTGCGCATTTTGAAAAAAAAATGCTATTAGTTGATAGCAATAATTTATTTTCTGCTAATTATTTTTATGACACTTTAATCGAAACAGAAATATTGTGCATAATGAAAGGTAAATCACGTGAATAAAATATGATTTTGATGTATTTCTTTTTCCGCTAGAAGATTATTTTAACCATCTAAAAATTAAAATATGATATGTAATTCAGTTGGAATAATGTCATTTTTAGAATCAAAATTGTTACTTATAAAACAAATATTCTAACATTGTAAATTTTAATATTAATAGATTCAGTCTAGTCGAACCAACACTTATTTTATTCTAAAAACTTTAGTTAAAGCTTTATTGGGGATATGTTTTTAGTTTATTCTATCTATAATAGAAGAAATATTGTATAAATAATCAATAAAGGATATTTGTATAAATAATCAATAAGTATTATAATCAACACTGTTTTCGACTTCCAATTTTCGAAGTAATAACGCGATTCCAGATATCCAGAAAAACAGGTTTATACAAAATACATGTCTGTCCGTGAGTCTCTGTGTGTGTCCCATTTGTATCATCGAAAAGCGTATAAAGTTATGTATAGAATTGAACAAAATTTCATGTATTTTGAATTTTCCATGTCATTATGCTTATTCCCAGCAAAACCCAGTTCAATTTGGGGATATTCTGCCAGAAGAGGGTGCTGTAATAATGATTTTAGTGTCAATTTCATTATTGCACTCTAAATTAAAATATCTGAAATTAAGACATTTATGTGTCTGATCACATTTATGTGTGATCAATTTTCAGACGTTTTAAAATGTCTTAATTTTTTCAGACACCTCATGAGTCTAAATCACAGGCATTTTTTTTTAACCATTCTACGTAGCCATGTTTGACTATATTGAATCCTGAAAAAATATTTTGCCACTGTTTAGCTCCATCCTCCTGCTCCATTTTAGGGGCTCCTAAAGTTGTTATGCAAATTTCGTAAACCTGATACTTAATCTTTTTCAACATCACACTCATTGTAATGAATATTTTGAACTTCTAGAATACAACAAGATTAAAAACAAAAAAATATTTATATAAATACAATAAAACCTCTCAATAGGGGTCATCTAGAAGATTTGTCCTCAATTCAGAGGTGTCTGCTTTTTCGAGGTAAATGTATATAAAACATGTATATGTTGTGAATGAAAAATGTGTTCGTTAAATAGTGGTGTTCTCAATTTAGGAGTGTCCAATGGAGGTTTTACTGCAAAACATTCATATGGACAACTTTATTTAGCGAACACTCACCTTTTTCAAAATAAGCATATATTTGTATCCAGAAAAGCGAAAACCTTCGACTAGCAAACAAATTCAACGTTCCAGAAGTGCTTGTGATTGAGAGGATTTGCTGTATTTAGATTTTTTTTATTTAGTTAGTTTTTGACTTTATTCTACTTTAGAAGTTCAAAATATTGATTATAATCAAAACAATGTCGAAGCAATTTTAAAATACAAGCTTTACAAAAATTGCATATCTATTTTGGGACCTCTAAAATAGTAGGGAAAGTGGAAAGGATATTGCCCAGTTTGCCCATGCTTTAATCAAATCCTTTTTCTGCAAAAAGTCCAACCCTGCATTATGTTCGCTAAATAGAGATTTCCGATATTCGGGAATGGCGGTATAGAGGTTAATGGACATTCCCTAATTCCGGATAAGCTATTAAGAAAAACCCTTTTTAATACAAAACACATGCACATTTGTTTACATTTACCTCACAAAAGCAAACACCTCCAATCATCGAACAAATTCTGCAATCCCGAAGTTTCCGCTATTCAGAGATTTTTCGATATTTTATTAAATATATTTTCTGTTTTTAATCTTGTCCTACTCTAAAAATTCTAAACTTTTATTATAATAAGTGCAATGTCGAAAAAGATTTAGAATATGAACGAAAATTGCATATAAAATCCCCCCTCTCCCCGAAAAAAAATCGAAATTCATATCATTTAAAAATTATATTAAAAAAAATTATTGCCACATGGGCAAGTTTTTATGTAAATCAGAGGATAATCACAAAAGTTACTTATATATCATTAAAAATAAATAAATAAATATCCTACATTAATAACATATAGAAAAGATTACTTATAATTTCCGAAACTTCTTTTGTCTTAAATATAAATCCTAATATCTAATTGTCCTTTTTGTATTCTTCGTATAAGTGCATACAATTAAAGTTATGAAAACAACAATTTTAAGTGCAAAATCTAGCTATAGCTTTTAACTTTTCCCATTATAAATTTCAAATTACTTTTATTACTAAAATAATCAATGCTAGAGTTGATTTTAAATCAAATATTAATTATGTATATTTTTACTGACAGTTTCACAATTACTCGCAGCACGTAACAGATGAGTCTGATGAAAACATATTATTTCTTTTTTTTTATTTATCTTATTTTTATTTTGAGGTTTTGCGATAGGAAGAAATAGCTGATTAATACTTAACGAATAGTTCATTAAAGCATTATTACTCAGGAATCTTACAAAGAAAGAAAGCATTAGAAGATCTTTTAAAGCTTTTATTATTATTATTTATTTTTGATCGGTTCTGGCGGATAAAAAGTAACAAAACAAGAGAATGAATTTAACTTATAATGTTTTTCTGTTAGAGATATTATCATTTTAAATATGGAGAAAAAGATGAGAAACTAGAATATATAATTTGTAATACAAGACAACGTCATAAGTCTAAAAGTATATACTTCTAGAATTAGCGGTTTTTCTCTCGCAAACAGATTCAAAACTAATACCATTTTATGCAAGATTTTGATCAGTACTGTTTTGAAAATCATTAAAGGCACTAATTTTAGTACTAAAAATAAAAATTGTAACACTTACTTGAATCATGTTGCAAGAAGCAAGAAAAATTCCTCGATTTGAAATTTTAAAAACTATTACAGTGAGGAAGAAAGACTTGCATCGTTTTAGAAGGAAATCCATTAATACATCCGGGTACCCATATTTAGAGAATGAAATTCTTCATGCTCAAAACATAACCCCTCAGACAAATGTTTTTTACCAGCTGTGACAAGACGAAGACGAAAAACAATATTATCGATACAAATTAATACAAATTAACACAAGGTCCGTTCACACACTTTGTAGTGTTCTCGGATGTAATCTTCAAGTGTTGTCTGCTTCTGTGTCTATTCCGCCTTTATATCGATGACAGCTTATAAGACACATTGGGTGTCAAGCACATAAGTCAGATGTACGTATTCAATACATAAATAAACTAACAAGGAGAGGGTCCAAGGTTGGTCTCACCGAATGCGATGAACATTTGTTTATCGATAGATTGTAGTTAGTACATAAATATATGAGCGCCATAAAGCGCAACCCCACGGGGGTCTTGAATAAATAGGTCGCAAAGTTTAAGCTGAGTTCATAATAGGATAATTTCCTTCTTTGGCAAGTGGTTCAGTAGCACGATCGGCAGCGTGCCGGATTTCAGTTTTTTCGGCAAGTGTTCAAATTCGGCTCGGACTTGTTTTTCGGAACGGAAATTTTTATCAATGAGTTTCGAACCGCAATTGAAAAAATGTGTATAATAATTGAAATTTACGAAAAATATGTATTAAATGTATGTTTTGTAGCATGTAAGTGCTTTTTTAACTACGAAATTTTGCGTGTTTAAATATATAATGAAAAGTAAAAAACACATATTTATATGTCGATAGACAAGAAATTTTTTGTTGTTATTTAAAATTATTTACTGTTATTTCAATGAATATCAACAATTTTTAACAGAGAAATAAATTAAAATAAGTGAACAAATATATTATTTTTATTTTGTTTCCTCATTCAAATATTTCATGGTTTATAAAAATATGATTTTTTTTTAAAGTCTGCGATTCTTGATATTTAATCAGAATAAGTGTCTACGTAGTAATTTCTTTCGGAAACCATTTTTCTCTTGTTTAATATTTTTATATAATGCAGTTTAATTACATAAATACCATTTTAAGTGCGAATCTTTGCATATTTATATATTTAATGAAAAGTAAATATAAAATAAATAAATAATAGTAATTACAAACTATAAAAAAGTCAATGGGAACTTTTATAGACCATTAATTTAAGTTAATTTTAAAATTAATTACTGTTATTTACATAAATAAGCTACTATTTTTCACAGTGAAATAAATGTATCATTCTTTTGCAAACTAGCTTTACAACTTTTGAATTTTTTAAATCTTGGGTTCTTATGATTATTGCTAGAATAACTGTCTTTGTGCTTAAAAATAAGTTCTAAAAAGATATCGAATTACTGAAAATAGTTATTACGTAGGTAATTATTACAAAACCAAAAATCCGAAAAAAAAAAGTCATATTAAGAATTTTAAAAAGGGTATAAAAAGTCATCAAATATTCAATATACTTTCATATAGAAACAAAATTCAAATAATATAATTATTGACGCATTTATATCAAGTATTTTAATTTATTTCTCTGTGAAAAATTGTAGGTTATTCATTGAAATAACTGTAAATTATTTTAAATAACAACAAACAATTTCTGGTCTATAGACATAAGTATGCGTTTTTTTTTTTTTTTTACTTTTTATTAAATATTTAAACATACAAAATTTCTTAGTTTAAAAATCGCTTATATGATGCAAAACATACATTTAATTCATATTTTTCGTAAATTTCAATTATTATACATATTTTTTCAATTGCGGTTCGAAAATGATTGATAAAAATTTTCGTTCCGAAAAACAAGTCCGAGCCGGATTTGAACCCGGGACGAAAAAACTCAAACCTAGCGTATTGCCCATCTCGATACTGAACCGCTTGCAAAAGAAGGAAATTTATCCGATTATGAACTGTACCTTAAACTTTGCGACTTATTTTCTCAAGATCCCCCCTGGGGGTTGCGCTTTATGGCGCTCATATATTCATATACTAACTATACTCAATCGGTACACACATGTTCATCGCATTCGACTGATACCAACCTCGGACCCTTTCCTTGTAAGTGAATACGAATTAAAATCGCAGAACTTCAGATTTCGCCTAAAACGAATTAAAATATACGCGTACATAACTACAAACTTTCAGTTTGAATTACAACGTACACAAAGTTCGAACGAAAGGCATCTAAAACGCATGCGCAACTGACAGTACCCCTGATTGTTATTACGTAGGAATAACAGGAGAAACAAAACGTCATAAATTAATACTCGTCATAAAATAATTTGAAGCAACGAAGTATCTTAAAACAAGACGTTTGCAGATATTTTAGACACTATTCAAAGTTCATTTGCACCATGATCACAGTAAGACACTTATGTGTCTTTAATTAAGATCTATGGCGTCTTAATTTTATGATTAAGACACTTAAGTGTTTGAAATTCTTTTTCAGTCACATATGTGTCTATATTTAGGACGTCTCTATTTGCCGTGTGTGTCACCGTACGTGCACGTGTTTTTGCATAGGCTTGAATATATCTATGTTTATATGTACATAGGATTTTCATATATATGACTATGTTTCGTATATATGCTTCATATATATGTTTTTGATTAAGGGCTTCTGGTTCTAATGGGAAATAGCAAAATAGGAATTGTCCCTGGAAGAGCGATTTGCGCGATTTTCTCGAGTGTTTGCAGTTTAAGTGAAGGATTTATTCAACTTTTTCAACGAAATTTTATATTTAGATGAAATGTAAATCATCTATTTGTTCAATCAAGGTTTATGATAGAAGAAAGTTATGGGATTGGCACATCCGATTAGTTTATGTATGTATGCATGTATGTATATCTATGTCGATAACTGCCAAATAAAGCATCCGATTAGGTTACCACTCTTGCAACATATGTTTGTGTGGTACATTAGCTGTAATTTTTGACAGAATTTGGAGTATTCGTTTTTTATTGGGATATTCAAAATAATTCGTATATATATTATGATCTACATAGTATAATTATTTGAAGTACAATTTAGTGATGATACACTAGTAAAAAAGTAAATAAAGTGATTTGGATTACAGTCTTCAAATTATTAATATTTTAATTTTTGCCAACTTTTGATTTGTCTGGCATATGTTAGAAATTTAAATAAATAAACAAGTAAATGTGCTGCTAGAATTGTTCAAATACAAAAGTGTTTTATGAAATAAATTAAAAACAAAAACATTCGAACTATAAATCTTTGACATATTTCTTTTTAAATATCTTCCTAAATATACTATATCTCTACGGAATATATAAAATCCTCCATAGGAACAAATAGCACCCCATTTCTAAACATTTGCAAAAATCTCGAATTTCCTTACACGCACGAAGAAATTTTCGAAATTTCCTATGCGCTCATACATTTTTCAGGTATATTCTTATACAGATTGAAGAGAGTCTTTGAAGTTAATATCTGCTAAGCATGCATGGGTAGAAAACCCTATTCAAGATATTGGTAAATGGGAAAAAGTCCCTTTCTGGCAAATTTTCTGTTCATTCAAGTTTAATCATCGGAAAAATTCGTCTTTATCCCGTCTGAAAATAACATAAAATTTGTTTTATCCTTTTTCAATCTTATGAATTTGTAGGACACGCATACTTCAGTATTTATCTCCAAGTTAGAATGAAAGTTAGCGCTTTTTCTTACATAGAATGTAATAGATTAGTTTTGAAATTTATTTCTTCCGTCAAAAATATTGTAAAACATAAGGTTAATTGAAATGATAAGGAATTAAGAGAATTCATGACTAAAATATGACAATCAAAGTACGGATGAAAAATTATATTTTTTTTCCCCGAAAAACTATACTATAAATTTTTAACAGACTGTTAATTTAATGCATTTCGTATAAAACGGTATAAGATAAATGAAGAGCATTTTATTTATAAAATATAAAAGTTTTTTTCAAATACAAAAGTGCTTTTAGAAATAAATTTAAAAATATATTGTTCGAACCATAAATCTTTGACAGATTTGCTTTAAAATATTTTTTTAAATGTAGAGCAGCGGTATGGAACACGTAAGGTCTCTTATCGGAACAAGTAATACCCCATCACTAAACATTTGCAAAAATCTCAATTTTCCTCATGCGCAAGAAGAAATTTTCGAAATTTCCTATGCGCTCATACATTTTTTCAGGTATATTCTGATACAGATTGAGTAGAGTCTTTGAAGTTAGTATCTGCTAAGCATGCATGGGTAGAAAAACCCTATTCAAGATATTGGTAAATGGGAAAAAGTCCCTTTCTGGCAAATTTTCTATTCATTCAAGTTTAATCATCGGGAAAATTCCTCTTTTTTCCCGTCTGAAAATAACACAAAATTTGTTTTATCCTTTTTCAATCTTACGAATTTGTAGGACACGCATACATCAGTATTTATCTCCAAGTCAGAATGAAAGTTAGCGCCTTTTCTTACATAGAATGTAATAGATTGGTTTTGAAATTTATTTCTTCCGTCAAGAATAATGTAAAACATAAGGTTAATTGAAATGATAAGGAATTAAAAGAATTAATGACAATCAAAGTACATATGAAAAATGATATTCTTTATTCCCGAAAAATTATACTATAAATTCTTAACAGACTCTTAATTTATGCATTTCGTATAAAAAGGTCTAAGATAAATGAAGAGCTTTTATTTATAAAATATAAAAGTTTTTCAAATACAAAAGTGCTTTTAGAAATAAATAAAGAAATGTTGTTCGAATCATAAATCTTTGACAGATTTGCTTTAAAATATTTTCTTAAATGTACAGTAGCTCTATGGCAAGTTTTGCCAGATTGGGGATTTTGTCCCCATATTGGGGAATTTTTTGGGGACAAGAATTTCGTGGGGAAATGTTTGGGGACTATCAACATTTTTAGGGAAAAACTTGGGGATTTTTTTTTTTACTTTTTACGTAAAGTTTACTTTTAGTCATCTAACAACATTGGATCTGTCCCGAAATCGATTTGGACAGACATACAAACAAATATACACATTTCTTTTATTAGTATAGATTTATACAACAGAAATAAAAACAATTCTATAACTTTTTTTTGTTTAAGGTTTGTTAATTTCTGCTTCATAGAATGACAGTAGCGATTTTTGCAAGACATGTAATTGCATACTACAAACACGTTTTTGCTACGTTTGTAACTGAACATTACTCAATGAATGCTGCATATCCCTTAGTTCTCCTTCTAAGAAACTTGAATGAAAACTCTACGCCTTAAACGCCACAAACCTTCGCATTACTAAATCTTCTGGACTTTTCCGAAACTTTATTCTGCCGTGCTTTTTAAAAGATTTAATTAAAGATGTGGAAAGCAGGTATTTTTCTTTTATTATCGACGAAGCTCAGTGATCGATACAAGGAAGGTGCTTCACATTACGATTAACAACTTCAGTAGGGATGGCGAAAAGACTGAAAACAAAGTTTTATAGGTTTATGTTCTGAATTATGAATTCATGAAAATTTTATCTTCTAAAGAATTTTTCGTGAATTGTTTAAACTACATTAGAAATTTTACATAATCATTTAATAAATTTTAGAAAGATTTTAGAAGGATTTAGATGGATTATTTAAATTTGAATTTATTGGGATTTTGTTCAATATTTATAAACCCACTCCAATCTTTTATTTCAAATATTTTTCTTAGTATTTTGTAGAATTAGGAAACATACAAATATAATGTTCTTACAATAGAAATAGAGAAATATTTCCGAATTGAAAAATCCCCCCCTCCCCAACGCCAAGGAAGCTGAAAAGATGCAAAGGCAAAAGAAATCATCCTTTTAAAAATATTTTTGTTTTGTGTAACCAATAATGCTTTTGGAGATCATTCTAATTATATATATAATGGCACAGAGTGTATAACGCTTCCGGGAGTGAACTCATCCGTTTCCTGACACGCGGCCATGTTAGGCTTAAGCATTCCGATGCCGTATTTGCCAACTGCCTTATTTAATCTGTCTATATATTTGTTGTGTAACATATTCTTCTTCAATTTTTCTAAAACCTTCAAAAAGTATACAATTATAACGCTTTAAGATCTAATTTACAAATAACCAGATACCAACAAAATGCTTCCAATTTTTACAAGCGATTACCGTTGCCATTCATAAGCACAAATTACAAATCCAAAAACAAATGAATGACTATTCATTAAATGCTCTTAAAATATTTTGCAAAAGCATAGTAATATTTTGAAATAGGTTTTTCGCTTTTGTTTACATTTATTTACAGTTTGAATTCCGTATACACTGTTAAAAATATCGCGAAAAATTACCTCTGTTTTTCAAGGCTATCTATTTTCTGACCAATGAGGACGTTTCATAGTGTTCAGTGAATATAGCTGTATTCTGTGATTCATTCCTGTGAATAATTTTGTACCGGATTAACGTTTCCTTTCTAAAATTAAACGTATTTCAAATTATTTAAAGGCTTTATTATGCTTTTACAAATATTTTAAGAGCGAAATCGGATGTCGATCGTATTTTTTAATGATTCGTTCAAAGAGTCATTCATTTGTTTCTGGATTTGGAATTTGTGTTGTACAAGTGGCATCACGAGTGAATGTTGATCTGATTTTTTGATTTTCAATCTTAAAACGTGCTTTCTTTTCCCCTATTCGCAAAAGTTACATTTTTAGAAAGATTATTCAAAATAAATTAACATTTAAGAGATGACTTACATTCAATTATCTACATATTCCGCTGCGATAACTTCAGTTAAAATTAGACTGGCAGCTCTATCTATCCCTATATGAAAGTAAACAAACAATTGATTCATTCGTCTTGAACTTTTAAAATATTAAAACAAACGTTTATATGCTCTGTTGCGCCATCTGTCGGTAGTTAAAAAAAAAGAAATTTTCTTTTTAAAATGTTCTTTGAATTCTGAAGGCATTGGGAAAAAAATGAATATTTCTAATAAAATGAAATTAGAATATCAGCAATATATAATGCGATGTACTACATATATCAATGCATTATTGTAATAAATAAAATTTTGTATTTTGTAGGGAAAATAAATTTGTAATTTAATAACATAATTTGAGAAAAAAAGTTGTTAATGCAACTTACTTATGTGATTTTTAATTATGAACATTTATTACAGGTTTCTTTTATGCATGTTTTGAAAAAAATCGGGATTTCCTCTGTTCAACTTTTTTAATTTTAAGTTATATAATTGTTATTTTTAAAAACAAATAAACTTTCTGTTGGAAGTGTCTTTTATTTTACTCCATACCATGGAGTAAAATAGTCAATTGACAATATGTTTAGCATAAAATAGCATTATTAGTACTAATTTGCCTGTTTTTGTGAGAGAAATTCATTTGCATACTTTATGTCAGTATTTTACCAATTCAATTTATAATTTTCTTGCAAATTAAGGTTCAATGAAAAATGGGCTGTTTTTACTTTACCCCACCCGACCCTATTAGTTAGATAAGACAAAATTTATTACTTCAGAATTCTTTTTATAATGCAATGCTATATAATTTTTTTGAAAATCCAAACGCGTCATTCTGATGGGCTATATTCTAATATACTAGTAAATCTGCAGATCAGGAGCCTCAACGTCAGATCTGCAATTCATTGTTTTTAGACACACTCTAGTAATATTCAATTTCCTGCAAACCGCAATTTAAAGTTTTCAAATTACGTAATTATTTATAAGAATAAAAAATACGAAGTTTTCAGACATTAGAAGCGTTAAATTAAAAACGTTGTTATGGAAGGATAGTTTGAATTTTCATGAGCTACTAATTCTGGTTTTTTTGTAAATAATAAAGTATTCAGGGGCGCTCCGCCCCCCTGAACCCCCCGTGGTCTCATTAATTTACATATGTAACTTTTTATTGATTGCGCTAATGATTATGGTAAATCTTTTTACACTTCCGAGCCTTATTCTTCAATACTGGTGGGCAGAAAAGGATTTACATTGACGCAATTATATTAAAAGTTTAGGTTTTACGAACGAAAATGTAATTTCCTTTTAAAGATAAAAAAATTTTCATTCATATTTTCTGAAATGAGGCGGCATTAAGAACTAACACTCGTCAAAAAATATTTTTTCAGGCAATCTAGTTAATTTTTGTTTTTAAGAATGAAAATATTTATTTCCCGATACAATGACATCCTTTTCGCAGCGATAATTTTGCGGTGCATAATTTTGACATTTACTATCAATTTGCTCTTCAAAAGTTTTTTTTTTTGTATCATTGAAATTTTCGATTAAAAATTAAATATTTCTGTTAGCTGCGTCCAGACGATAAACCGTGAGATATTAGTAACTTTTTTTTTTAATAATAAGAATTAATATCATAACACAAGCCCCTTTTATTTCAACCTCAAAGCGTATTTGTTTTATTTTTGATATATGAGATCAAATTCACCTTTCCGTTGCTAGGAAACAGTTAAAAGAAAATTAAGACAATGAAATATGTGATTGAAAATAAGTAAATTAAAAAGAGAAAATATTTTATATTATTGGAACACATATATAAAATCCCTCCATAAGATATACACCGAATTTAAAAACTCTGACAAATGTATACACAAAATTTCAAACTAATATGAATAATGTTTGGTTCTAATTAGGAAATTCCATCATCCATAATTTATCATTTAAATCTTTCAATCATATGAGCCATCTCCTTTCAACAAATAAAAATGGAAAAATCGTCTGAATTGCTATAGGAAAGCATTAAGGCGGAAAATAAAATGTTCTATATATTCCGAACGAATGAACCAAATTTAACCAAAAACTATACAGCTAAATCCGGTGACCTCACCAACAAGCAATCAAGCTAATCGGACGCTTTTTACGGCAGTTATCGCGGGACAGACAGACTAACAAACAGACAGACGGAAACCAAAACTTTTCGGGTCTCCACAGTAAGCCTTCACTGACGTTTCGGCAATAATCTATAAATACTCATTCTAATATATACAAGTATATTTTCTATAAGTTTTAATCATCCGCGGTACGTTTGGAAAAATCTACGAGCAAAACGGAAAAGCTACTATACAAATGAACAATGTTCTGTTCATACCAGAAATGTGAATCCAAGTCGTCAACAGGCATTTTGATTTATAAACTGGAGGCTAGACGGTTAGAAACAAGTAATATAAAAATTTTGTTTTTAAAGTCAATTCCTACTTAGGTCATCAAAGAAAAATTTAATATAATCCGTTAAGCTAATATTAGTTTTTGTTGCTTTAAAATATCTCAGTTTGTTGATTTTCTATAAGCAAGTAGGTTTACAATGGAAGTTTATGGGAATTTGGCGAAATATTAGAGATATCGCCAAGTTGGCGACTCATTTTGGTCGCCAAATTTGGCGACATATCGCCAAGTTGGAGACAAACATGGCGGTATACAGCGACAGAACAGGGTCCCCCCTATGGTAACTCCCTTTTATAGATATGAAGATGCATTAATTGCTTCAATAACCAATGGCAGCCATTTTGTCTCCCATGTAAAACTAAAATTAATTAATTAAAATTTAATTAATGAATTAATATTTGAAAAACTGTATTAACATCAATTGTCATCCAGTACAAGTTAAAAAAAAAATGTATTTCAACTTGTTAGGATGAATAATAAGTATTTAATTAACGATTGAAAAATTGAACAAGATATATATATAAATAAATAAATAAATAAATATAGGGAGAGTGTGAACTAATAGTAGGAATTGAAAAAAAGTAACGCTTTGGAAATATGGACCAATGAAAATCTGCTAAGATACCGCGAAACGAATCTGATTGGTCAGAGCTTTCTGACGCTATAAGGGGGGATTACCAAGGAGGGCGTGACCCGGCTCTGTCGCTAAACGTCGCCAAGATTTTCGCCAACATGGCGTTATATCGCCAACTTTGGCGACTAAAATTAGTCGCCAAAAGTGACGCCAACTGGGCGCTATTCCGAGTATTTCGCCAAATTTCCATAGATTCCCATTGAAATACAATAGGGTTTACTTGCTTGCAGAAAATCAACAAATTGAGATAATTCAGTGCAACGAAAACTAATATTAGCTTATGAATAGAGCTTAATTGAGCTATTTACATTATTTTTAAGCAGAAACAATAATTTGGGGTAGGCTAGAAAATAGGGATTGCTTCGCGATATCGAATGGAATCGCGAAGCGATTACGCGGGGGGTTGGTGAGCGCAGCGAGCAAGGGGGCGGAGCCTTCCTAGTATAAATAAATAAATAAATAAATATAGGGAGAGTGTGAACTAATAGTAGGATAATAGTAATAATAGTCGGTATAACTTAACTTGTATATAACTCATTCTAATCTGTATTACAACTAACCGATATATTAAATAAATTTTATAGCAAGTTATTTCAATGATACCAATAACTAGCGTCAGTAGATAAAGGGTTTAGTCAGATAGAAGCAGCTGATGGCAATACCATCTCAGATTCCATCAAATCTCAACTGAATAGAGATGGTCGAAACCTTGAAAAAGTTATTGGTATAACCGTAGATGGAGTTAACGTTATGATAGGCCAGAACCATCGATTGGCAACAATTTAAAAAATAAGTGTAAACGATCTTGTCGTTGTAAAATGTATCTCTCATTCTCTTAATTTAGCTCTGAATGTGCATGCGAAATTCTGCCGATTTAAACTATCTATTTTTTTGTAAATGGGGAATTTTTTCAAAACAGTACTTGACTGGGGAAAATTTTTGAGTTTAAATTAGTTAAACATGTTTTATGGTGAAAAATTCAAAATTGAAAATTTACTTTTTTTTGAGTAGAAATTGCGTTGGGGATTTTTTCGTAAAAAGACACAGATTTGGGGAATATTTCAGAAATTTGGGGGAAATTGACTTTCGACTGTCTGGCAACGCTGTCTGTGGAACACATAAAGCCCCCTATCGGAACAAATAATACACCATCGCTAAACATTCCCAAAAATCTCAAATTTCTTTACACGTACGAAGAAATTTTCGAAATTTCCTATGCGCTCATACATTTTCAGATATATTCTTGTACCGATTGAAGAGAGCCTTTGAAGTTAACATGTGCTAAGCATGCATGCGTAGAAAATCCTATTCAAGATATAGGCAAATGGGAAAAAGTCCCTTTCTGGCAAATTATCTATCCATTCAAATTTAATCATCGGAAAAAATTCGTCTTTTTTCACGTCTGAAAATAACATGAAATTTGTTTTATGCCTTTTCAATCTTATGAATTTGTAGGACACGCATACTTCGGTAATAAAGAATTCGTATATATAATGTTCTATGGAGGATAATTCTTAAAAGTACAATTTTGTGGTGATAAAACTTTTACAAAAGTAACTAAAGTGATTGGATAGTTGATATGCATTACAGCATGCTTTAATTAACGGTGGTGGTAATTGAACAAACTGAAACGCCATATGGTTGTCGAAGGTTTAAACTGTGATGAGAGTAATTTCTGGTTCCTTAACAAAAAAACATTTTCATTGCTTCCATGAACTAGTTGGTTGGTTGGTTGATTTTGTGACGGCCGATTATCTACACTAGGGATATAGGCCCGAGGGGGAGTGCCCTTCGTGGGGGTCTTTCTAAGGGAACCTAACCCGTATTAACGCATGGAAATCCATGGTTCGAAGAAAACCACGAAAACTCCGAACGATTAGGCCGACGGGCGCGATTGGGATCGAACCCAGCACTTCCCGTCTACCAGTTTCGAGAGCAGAACCTCTCAGCCACATGAACTAGTTGGATGTGCCAATCCCAAAACTTTCTTCTATCTCATGCATATTAATATTTCAAAATGTTGTTACAAATACCAATAATTCATTTTTATTAGTGTTATTAGTATTTTTATTAGAATTATGCATAACTTCATACACCTTTAGATGGCACAATATTGAAAATGGCACAAAAATCGCTATTACAGCGCCCCCTACCGTCGGAATTTTTCAATTTGGTTCAATTCTATGGATAACTTCATGCAATTTTTGATGGTACAATGGCAACATACGGACATACGGACAAACGGACAGACAGACATTTTCTATAAACATGTTTTTTAGGGTCTCTAACCTCTAAAACGTGTAAATCCGTCGAAAACGGGAAGTCGAAAAAAAATTCGATTACAATACTTCATACACTTTTCGATGGCACAGTATTGAAAATGGCACACAAATCGCTATTACAGCATCCCCTACCGTCTGAATTTTTCCAAACTCAGGGAGCACCTTCTTGCTATGGCAAAAAAACATGCACAAAAAATTTGGTTCAATTCTATGAATAACTTCATACACTTTTTGATGATACAATATTCAAAATGCATAAAAATCGCACAAAAGTCGCTATTACAGAACCCTCTAGCGGCGGATTTTTTCCAAATTAATGTAGGACCTGCTTGCCATAGCCAAAAACTTTAAAAAAAAATGGTTCAATTCTATGCATAGCTTCATTCAATTTTTGATGGTACAATGGCGACATACGGACACACGGACAGACAGACATTTTCTATAAACATGTTTTTTAGGATCTCTGACCTCTAAAACGTGTAAATCCGTCGAAAACGGGAAGTCTAAAAATATTTCGATTACAATACTTTTTTCTATTAAAAAGAAAGATTTAATAGTTTTCAAATTATTAATGTATTTTGGTAATTTTTGTTTTGTCTGGCATATTAAAAACTTAAAATAAATAAATAAATAAATAAATGTGCTGGTAGAAATTTTCAAACACAAAACTGCTTTTACAAATAAATTAAAAACAAAAATATTCGAACCATAAAACTTTCACAGGTTTGCTTTAAAATATTTTCTTAAATATAATAAAGCTCTGCGGCCGTCTGCGGCACACACAAGGTCCCCTCTCGGAACAAATAATACCCCATTTCTAAACATTTGCAAAAATCTTGAATTTCCTTACACGCACGAAGAAATTTTCGACATTTCCTATGCGTTTATACATTTTTCAGTTATATTCTTATACAGATTGAGGAGAGTGAAGTTAATATCTGCTAAGCATGCATGCGTAGAAAACCCTATTCAAGATATTGGCAAATGGGGAAAAGTCCCTTTCTGGCAAATTTTCTATTCATTCAAGTTTAATCATCGGAAAAATTCGTTTTTTTTTCACGTCTGAAAATAACACGAAATTTGTTTTACCCTTTCTCAATCTTATGAATTTGTAGGACACGCAAAATTCATTATTTATCTCCAAGTCTGAATGAAAGTTAGAGTTTTTTCTTACATAGAATGTAATAGATCGATTTTAAAAATTTATTTCTTCCGGCAAAAATATTTTGATTCACTGAATTTGGAGATATGCACATTAAAGGGGAAAATATAAGGTTGATTGAAATGATAAGGAATTAAGAGAATTGATGACTAAAATAGGACACGCGAAGTACTGATGAGCCATTCCATGAGAAACATACAAAATATTCTGTACGGCTTACAAAAATAGCTATATTTATCAAGTTATGAGTTGTTAAAGTATAAACTATACATTATGAATAACAACAAGTAAAAATTTAATTTAAAAAATCAAAAAACCCGACTGCGTAAAATGCGAACTAATTAATTATTTCTTATTAATGTGAAACTATTTTTGTTATATTACTTACCCATTTTTTTTTAATTTACTTGTATTGATGACTTTTAAGCCGTATTTAGTAATTGTTAGTTCATATCAATAAACACTGTTTTGCACAGTTTGTTTGTTAAACACAGAGTTGCAGTAAAGCTAGAGATCCTACCTACACAACGTCCAGGCTGTGTAATATTTAAACGGAGCTTCTGACTGTAAAATAATCAATGAAACATTGTCTTCATTTTGAAAGATCTATCCAATGATGTGCCACTCAATAGGGTGCGTAAAGAATTTTTTTCGTCTATACAGCCATTTTGTATTTTACGGCCGCTATTTGGAATTTATAAAAACAAAACCTAGCCTATAACCATCGGGAGGTTAAAACGAATCAATAGAGACCTTATTCATTAAAATCTATCCAGCCGTTGGGATGTTTCGAGGGTATAAAGAAATCCACAAATCCAGATACGCGTGAAACACATAACCCTTTTTGGCAGTCGGGTAAAAAACCCATATTTTCATATTAGCATAGTTGTTTTAATTTGAGGATACAACAGTATTGTTAACCCTTTCGGAGTAATTCTGTTTGTAAACTGATGAAATGATGTACTGGTACTAGAATTTATAAACGAATTTATTGGAAAGTACAAACTAGATTATTTTCACATACACTCTAAAAGGAAAATTTTAATGAAATATTCTGGGTGCCCGTAAAATAAAAATTAGGTGTCCTTTTTTAAGGACACCGCCCGCGAAAGGGTTAAATGAACAGTAATATGTAGAAAAGCTATTCCACACGTGATATGGAATAGCCCTTTAATAGATTTAAAAATCTCCATATTTTAAACCCTGGACCTTAGTAAGCTGTCTGTTTTTAATAATAAATAAATAATAAAATTAATTGATAATAAAAATCTCCACATTTTAAATCCTAGACCTAAGTAATCTGCTTGATTCAGGGCCAATCCATGAAAAACTGACAAAATGTCCTGTGCGCGACACTTACATAAATATCTCTACCTATTGACTAGTAAGTTGTTAAAACATAAACTATACATTAAAAATAACAAAAAACTCTACACATTTTTTATTAGCATGGTTGTTTTAATTTGAGGATATAATAACATTGATAAAACAGCATAAATATGTAGAAAAGCTTTCCCACACGTGACATGGAATGACCCTGATGAAAAATTATATATCTTATTTCCGAAAAATTATACTTCAAATTCTTAACAGACTGTTAATTTATACAATTCCTATAAAAATGTCTAAGATAAATAAAAAACTTTTTTATTAAGAAATATAAATGTTTTATTTGTAACATTTTTATTTATTTATTTATTTTTAAAGAAGGAAAACCGCGCACAAAAAACGAAAACAGGTCCTGTAACTTTTATAACTCTTTAACATGAGTCTTGTAATTGACTGTGTCACTTACTGGTTTCAATCGATTGCAAAACACAGTGCTATCTATTTATCTCTACAATAATAGTCTAAGTCATGTGACTGTCCTTATCAGTTCCATATATATATATATGACATTTTATAACTATATTCGATAAGACAAGGTTTATCCTCTTGTTTATGATAAAAGCACAACTATCTTAGAAAGAAACCAAGGTTGAAACGATATTTTTGTTCTGAATCTCAATCATGACATAAAGTTCATCGATAACTATTAATTACATTTGCTGAAAATACGATTTTTATATTTAGAGTATGTAACAGCCATACATAATCTCTCAGAGCTCTTATGCGTTAGCTCCAGGCGGTCGTATTTTATTACGTCTCAACACAGATACGTACTACCGGAAAAGGAAGAGCACCCACCAGCACGCATCACACCCCCTGAACCCTAAACACATATAGACATCTAGCCGTTACGACAGCAAAACCCAAAGACTAAAGGATTTTACTGCATTGTTCGGGGGTAACACCTCCAGGTTCACCAAGAACTTCGTGTAAAACCGGATACTCACAGTTGCTCAAAGACTTAACCAGAGTTTCCCGTATGTGCTTTTTATTCTACCAACGTATCCGGGCTTGAAAGTCAATGGAGACAGTCACAGGTTCTTCAACTATGGATTTTATGAAGGATATAACTCATAAGTTAATATATACCGAAAGGATTTCGTAGGTACCTGAACTGTACTTCCAAAAACTTTATATGGTGTTTAGCTATAGTGTAAAAGAGATATTTGTGAAGCAAGAGATTGAAACAGTCAGACAACCGTCTTACCAACAACTCACAGTGATAGTAATATTAATGGAAAAACTCAGTCAGTGATCCTAAAAGTTTGGAATAAATGATAAGGGCGTTTTTCAACGTTCGTAACAGCAAAGGAAGGCTTTTGAAGAATATTTAAAACAAAGGCACAGTCAGTCAGATAAAAAGAACATTTATGCTATTTTATCCCCAAATTCACACAAACAGATGCGAGAGGTACCGTTAAACTGCGAATAGTGAATTTTTTAAATATATGAATGGCGTTTTTCATATGGCCATTCGTCATGTTAAATATGTGTCAACTTTGATTTTTCTAGTAGCACTCAACTTTTGACTCCATATTTGAGTTCCTTGAATCAAATCAGTCTGAAAAAATTCTCATTAATTCTCTATTCATTGTATCTCATCATTGGAAGGAAGTATTTCCATCGGATGATTTTTTTTTGAATGAGATTAATTAAAGTTTGGAACGTGCATTTAACATTAGCATCCTCAGACACTGATATCTAATTGCAACTCTATAAAAAATTAAAGAAAAGTTTATAATCTATATCTTTATGGAGTGCTTTGATCCAAGAAATCCAAAATGAAGCTGTCAAAAGTGGGTGGGTGTTATCATTCGAAAAGTCATAGTGGATACTATTTGTAATATATTAATAACTCGTGTTTCAAAAATTACACCGTATTCGGAAAGTAGATAAAATTTTCTGTCGAATGGTACAGTCGTGGAAAAAAAAGTAAACACCCCCTACTAACTCCTCAACAAATTATCGTAGAAGAAAGTTACTTGTACCGAACGACTAGAAATAAAGTCTACTTTTAAACAATGTATATAAAATTTGCTTAGGAGTCATCTACATATTAAAACGAACCATAATTTTTTTTTTCAACAGCAATACATAATTCGGACAGCATAAATGAACTCTACACCCTTCAATTAGTCTAAAAACAAATTTTTATGCAATTCGTACCATAAGTTTCCGAGAAATTAATTATTTTAAAACGAGCGTATTTTAAGGGCTGTATCCAAATTGAAGTTCGGTACTCAATTTTTAACCGAGAGCGTTCCCTTCTTGATCAAGACACCTTAAGCAGTCAATTAAGCCTGTTAGATTACAGGATAGCGTAAGAAATTTCAAAATATTTAGTCACTTCTATCGTAGACGGCCCCTTAAACCATCATTTTGCCCTTTTTTAAGCATAATTTGAAAACTACTTGAAAGAAAAATGTGAAATTTTGGATTTCCATAAAGCAGGACTTTGAATCCATCAAAAAAATTGTAGGTTGCAATTCATAATTTTTTGTAATATTAATTTCATAATTCATAATTCATATCAGAAAATTATAAAAATTTTAAATTCAACTTATGTATGTTTGGGTATATTAGTATTATTGCTACACAAAAAATTAGAACACTGGGATCATAATTTCAGAATTTATAAATAAAAATATGAAAATGTAATTAACATTAGAAGCACTCACTTTTGAATGTTTATAATTCAAAAACTTAGCATTCAAATGACATAAAATTTGGTGTCTAGGCATAGTTTGAACCAAAGTTTTGAAATATCTCGTTAAAATTGGGTATTGCTATTGAAAAAAATAAAGTTTGGATTCGTTTTAATATGTAGATGGCCCCCTAAGTAAATTTTATATACGTCATTTAAAAGTAGACTTTATTTCCAATCGTTCGGTACCGGTAACTTTCGTCTACGATAATTTGTTGAGGAGTTAGTAGGGGGTGTTTACTTTTTTATTTCCAGGACTGTACCTCTCGTATCTCTCTGTAATAGCTTGCTCACAAAATAGTATTGGAGATTCGTTTATTTATTTATTTATTTATTGCGCACTGTAAAACATTATAAAATGTTTACAATTGTAGAGAAAACGTCTACTGAACAGCAAGACAACTTCATACGGAAGTTTTTGAAGCTTTTTATTTTTTTTCAGGTATTTTTAAGAGATAAACTAATTAACACCTTGAGTGCCACCATACAGATTTGCCAGTTTGGCCTCCATTTTTATACAGAAATTTAGTGTTCTTACCAGAAATAAAGAATAGTATCTTACGTTTTATTTAATAAAAGACATTTAGCGTAACCTAAATTAAAATATCTTCTTTCGAAATTTCCTGTATCAATTTAAAATTTCTGATCACTTTCGCTGCCGTTCGGCAGAGAAAGTGCTAAGAACATCAGAAAACAATACGTTTCCAAACAGAAGCTTCTTTTGTAAATTTATAAACGCCTCACGGCCAAATTTATATACGCCAAAAATGAAAAACTGTCATAATATCTACGATGTTGAAAGAAGTATTTTTTTATTTGTTTCAAGAATCGCCTTCAATTCAAATGAGCCCATAACAGGAAAATGATTGCTGACCAGTTTTGAATTCAAACATTTTTCTTTAAGGGGAAATTTGCATTCATGTGTACATTTGTACATTTGAATAAAAGCAATTTTCATTTCCTTCTTTGATCATCCATAATAGGCTGTAATCTGATCCAAATAACATTGCTTCTAGCTCTTATTGGGTTAGAGGTATTTTTCTTTTACTAATTTTTAATTGAAATTTATGTAAACAAATAAATATTAGAGCTAAATAATCGCCAAGCTCAAAATATCCTTCTCATAGGCAATCCGTACACCGAGGCGACCCAAGCAACAAGTCGCGTGACTCAAGAAAAAAAACAGATTTAAACAAGTTACTTCGATTTTATAACCTGTATCCTCTCCTTAGACACCGTTCGTTTTGTTTCTGTGGCCTCAGTATGCAGCCTTCAGATTAACGTAGCTCATCGGAGTAGAATCATTGTAGCTGCTAAGGTTGCATTCAGAAATAAAAAGTGCTCCCTGTCATGATAATGCAATGAAATGTGGTTTTGAATAATAGGAAGGGGAATTCAACAATAGGCTCAACAGTGAAAAAGAGATAAAGAGATTAGATCGAACTTCTCCCTTTTGCAGGCTGTTGCAGAACACCCAGCACTTTAGGTGTAAAGTCATAAAAGATGAAAAACACCGCGTGCCACAAGAAAGCGCCGCCTGACCAGAACAAAAAGACTGCGAGTAGACTTATGCGTCTATCTGGAGCTTAAAAGAGGTAAATAAAAAGCAACAACTATATTACTGTCATCCGAACAAAGCAATCGACAACAATAAAAGCACAACCCTCACGACAAAATGAAACGCACCTCTTTCTATTCCCTTAACCGATTTTTTTTAAATAACCGACCTGTTAGGCCAAGTTAGGCTTTCATGTATATTTTAGGAGGTAGGAATATGCAGATAAAGACGCTGGCTATCTAGAGACTGTAGTTTTAACTAAATTTAAATCTGTTGTATTGGATGCTTTCGGCTTACAATCTATGTGATTGTTACAACTGCTAGCGAAGTTTATCTGACTCGGTTATGCAATTACGTAATACAGTGATATCCAGAAACTATAGTTTTCACTAACTTTAAAACTACAGTATTAGATGCTTTAAACTTAAATACCATATGATTGGTACAACTGTTTACGAAGAACAATCTCGCTACTTTTATAGGACTTCGTACCGCGATTACGGAGTATAGCGATATCCTGAGACTGTAATTTTGATTAATTTTGAATATACCGTATTAGATACATTCGATCACGTGCTTGCTACAACTATTTGCCAAGAACAGTCTCACCACTTTTATAAGACCCCGTAACTGTGATTACGGCTTACAGCGACAACTGGAAACTTTAGACATTATTAATTTTGAAAATGCTGCCTTAAATGCGTTTTGCTTACGTAACATGCTAATTTTACAAACTTTTTTCAAGAACAATCTCGGCAATTTTTATTGAATGATTATCGCGTACACATTTATAAATAAACTATAGTTTTAACTAATCTTAACCCTCTAAGCGTCAGAGTGCTTTCCTGGATTTCGATAAAAACGATTATAAAACAAGGTTAAATAAATAGACTTTCACAGTTTGGTGACAAAATAACATTTTATTTTCTCTCGTCTTATAGATCATTATATCATAATTATATTTAAATATTTGTATCTATAGGTAAATTAAATTGTTTCTGGCAAAAAGAAAATTATGTGATAGTCGCTAAAAAGTTAAAACTAATGTAACAGTTGGTTTTGGGTTACATGCCAGGTTCTGAAGCGCGGGATAACCCACCAATCGGCATAGGCTTCCGCGTTGCTAGTTCATTAAATAATTAAAAACAAGTAAGAAAAATCATGCGTTTAGCATAGATTATGAAACACTTTCCAACACTTCCTGAATGCTTTAACATAACTTCGTTATTTAGAGAAATAAGGTACATAAGATAACTAAGTAAACATTTTAGAAAACGCATGAAACATTTAAAAAACTGACTTCTGCAGCTACCGTATATAGTCAAATATGTATTCCAATTCTTTTGAACAGCCCTGTATTTAATCTGTAGGTTGATATATACACTATATAATGGGAAAATTTAGTTTAACAAGAAAACTCATAACAGGTTGAAATTTCGAATTCAGCAGTTTATACTAATAGATCAAAACTTGTATACATATGTACAGCCGTGTAGTTAACCCAGTACCTTTATTACCCGCCACTATTTAGCTAAAGTTTAATTCAAAGTAAAATACTCTTAAAACTACTGAAGTCGCATTTCCAGAAATTATCATTTATAGACGGCCATGTATCCAATTCTTTGCGTGACCCTGTATATACTTTTATCTATGTTCTACAAATATTTCTTAGTAAACGAAATGCAGTTCCGCATAAAAATGAATAACTCATTTAAAAATCACCTTTAAGCAATTTGCAATCATACCCAGTAACCATTACGAATTACTTTGTGTAGCCCTGTATATGAATTACAACATTTATACGCACCATATACTATGCATAAATATAGTGAAACATAAAAGCACATAACATATATAAAAATGCATTTCCAGCAATCATCGCTACTGTACAGTACTTCGGACACAATATAGTGTCTGAAATCTTTTGTGTGTCCCTGTAAATGCTATGCACTTCGTATTATACACGAAATAAGCTGTAGTAAACCTCAGCGACGCATATCAATTTCATTATACATGAAATAATTTAACATAATTATAATACGCAAACAATTCCCTCCACCCCTATATCGTTAAGTAACGGAATTATTTTGTGTGGCCCTGTAAATGATGAATAACTATTCTTTGCATCGTATATTCTATAGAATGCATATTTTAGTGTACTTGGTAAATGCATATGTATTTTATTATGTTTGAAAGCATATAACATCATTAAAAACCGTTTTAAAAGATTTTTTCACATGGGCCGTTATGTAATGGAAAACTTTTGACTGTCCCTGTAAATAAACCAAACATGCTAGAAACTTTATTTAAAATATTTATCGTGCTATGGTAGAGGTCACTAACATCCAAAAATTTCAGAACGATCCGACTATATTTACGAGAGTTAGAGCGCGGACAGACGACCAGACAAGCCGAAGTCATAAACAATTTTCAACTTTGTTGGAAAGTGTTAAAAAGACAATATTATTTAACAATGTTTAACGACGAACTAATTTTAAGTTGAACTAAGACGAGAGCAAGTTGTAAAATTTTATGTACAGATTACGATAGTTATTGTTCGGGATCAGAATTCTCATAATGATTGGTTGGACTTTGAAAATAACTTGGTTATTTTCCATAATCTTGGCACATTCTATTATTTTTGGGTAGGGATGGAGTTTTTTGCGCAATACTGAGCCACTGCTGTAGTTGTATAGTTCTGGATTTTCGGATATGGAATAAGGGAGTTAATGCGCATTCAGTTAGGTAATGTAATTCTTAGAACTTTTTGCTAAGAGCAATTTTGCCGCTGTTTATAGGGCTTTAGGCTGCAGTTACGGCGTACAGCGCTGTACACCGTAATCGCAGTACACTATCAATATTTTAAATCAATTTTTAAACAACTATATTAAATGCTTTTGGTTTACATACTTTTTTCTAGTCTCATGGCTTCAGCGTGTTGCCTGGTTTGATCTCAGTTGGGTTCTGGGTTGCCCTTCGGAGTTGAGCTGGGTGGTCGATGAATGTCATGAGATACTAACTTTCCGTTTATTTTGTCTGTCTTACTAACCCTCATCCACTGGCTGAAATCGCAGACGTAGCCTTTATAGAGAATCCTCTATTTCGGCTGTCGGTAAGGCAAACCGTTGTGGGCTGCCTCGCTAGTCTCCAACCACGGGCGCTCCCTGTGAGGCATTCGCGATTAGGAGTCGATTATGCGACGGAGTCCCTGCATCGGGTCGAGCCTGTTCCGACACCTCTTTACAGTTTTACTGAGCCGGGTTCTATCGTAGCGTTCGGACCTATTTATTTAGTGCCGGATCGGGGTCCCTTGTGGACGCTGTGGCGGCACTTTCTGAACCTCGTGTGATGACCAGTATTGGCCACGTACACGTACCCAGTCGTCTTACATACTTTTTACTTACGTTTTCTACATGTTACTGTTTCGAAGTTATTACATATGAGAGCTAGAATTTTTTTTATGAAACACCCAGCGCAGCGTGTTAAAATGAAGGATACTCAAAAGCTTCGAAAGAATTTTTTCGGAAATAGGATCATTCGAAAGAGCTTCCTGATAAATGGCAATAGGGTGGTAGGTTAGCTTCAAAAATTCGCTGAAGCAGAAATGCAAATATTTCTTTACTTGTTATTGGCCAGCTCATTGCCTAAGTTCCTTATTCCTTGTAATTTTCTACAAAGGTTTAAATTCTTCTAATAGTGTTACTTCAATTGAACTTCGTACTTGTTATAAAATGTTAATGTGTGGAATAATTATAATAAGTAATAAATATTAATACATAAAAAAAACTAATAGTATAAATTATAAAAAACATTAATTTGTGGAGATAAAACCTTTGTGCATGTGTGCGGGGGTGGGGGTGTATTGCTTTTGCGATTCATACCCAGTTAAAACAAAACCGAAAATCTTTCCTAATCAACCTGAATCAGCACGGGTTTCTGTAGTCCTTCTTGTAACTTTGACCTGTATTTGTTGTAAATTTTTCCACACAAAAGAATTGGTGAAATAAAAGAGCAGTCACACATTTTTCAAACTGTATGAGTACTTTCAATGAACATTTATTTCATTCATTTTTATGCGCTTGAGAATATTTCCTCGTTAGTTTAAATAATCAATTAGTTTCCCTCATAAGGCTTTTCTCCATAATTATGTTAAACTTTGTTATCTTAATAGGATTGATAAATTTAATGTATCAACTAACCTAGTGTACTAATTAATAATATAAAAATTTTCTTGTGGTCTAGTGAAATAAATTAGATTATATTTAGTTTTGCTCGAAAAACGTTGCATTGAATTACTAATTTCACTTATAATGCTTTTGAGTACAATGCGCATATTAAAAATACTCCTGATTATATCTTTAAGCATATTAATTAAGCCTAATGAGGTTATTAAGACTTCGAATTACCTCTTGTGATATTACGAACTAAACTTTGATATTCAAAGGTTATAATGTTTGAATGGGATATTTCTGTTATATTAGTTAAGTAAATTTTGTTCATTAACAAAATAAACTTCTTACTCAAATATTTTTTAGCTAACAAGAGTAAAAAGCTTGGGAAATTATTTAATTAGAATAATTCAGTTTAATGTAATGAAAATTGCTATCAAAATAAACGTTAAGGAAATTACACAAGTGTTCAATTTAGCCTATTTAAATTTAAAAGTAGATAAGTATTGTACATAAAAGAATATCGGGACTACTGATATAAATTAATATTTAATCAATGCAGAAAAAAAACACATTTTAATTTGTTAAGATATTTTTATATTTTACATTTTTTTTCTTTGAATCTTATACCCGTACTAATTCTGCAACAAATTATTGTAGAAGAAAGTTACTGCAACCAAACAATTGGAAATAAAGTCTACTTTTAAATGATGTATATAAAATTTGCTTGGGTGCTATCACATATCAAAACGAACAGAAACATTGTTTTTTTTTTTTTCTATAGCAGTGCCCAGTTAGGCACCATAAATAAATTCTACTACCTCCAATTAGCCTAAAAACAAATTGTCATGAAAATCGCACGATTAGTTTAAGAGAAATTAATTATTTTAAAATTAGCATATTTTAGGTGTTGTACCCAAATTGAACGTCGGTACTCGATTGTTGAAATGCTACAGAATGACTATGTCACTTCTATTAATGCATTATTCCTTGTTATTAATTATTATTTCACTCACTTAATATATTTCGACTATTGTCAGTCCAACTGTTTCAATAAAATGAGTAAAATATATATATTTTTCTCAAATTATGCTTTTCTGCACATCATAGATGGCCCCTTAAATCCTTATTTTGACCTTTTAAAATAATAATTCGAAAACTACTTCGGAGACAAATTTGAAAAGGCAATATACCCTTTTCGCCGTTATTACAAACTGCACAGTGCACAAAAAATCAAAATAACTTTTCGTTCGCTTCAAAGCATCCAGATCATAGCTATCAGCAAATATGTAAAATCAGCATCTGTATGGAATTACACTTTAGACGAAAGTTAAAAATCTCTTTTCATCTATTTCATGTACACTAATTCTCATGGAATAGCATGCCATGCTTGCTATTACAGCAGGTCAATCAAATACAAGGTGCGTCATAAGTCTTCATAGAAATGGTTAAAGTGGTGACTAATTTATTTTTCGTTATCAGGAACCGATTGCAAAGGGATGCTACTAACGGAGGGCGAATGGAATGATATTATTCTGTTGGTTGAGAGTGTATTAACACCCGTCATGCAACGTGCACCTTCAATACAACGCGCAGAAGGCAGATAATCCATGACACCATGGCAAAACTTATCATTTAATTCAAAAGGACAGATTCCGTCGCCGATACAAGCGGACATGGAAGATCAAAGACGACAACAGACCACATTATCTTACCAGCAAATAACGGAAGAAACATTGAACACGCGTTCACCAAAATTGGTTGAGCGACTGTCATTGTGTGTCTACATGGAAAGGAGACATTTGGAACATATCCTGTCGGTGTAGTATCGGTGATAGCATCTGTATGAATAAATTAATTCTCTGCACTCCGTTGTCGCCGCTGTGGCTACATCATCTTTCTTTGCAAAAGCTTTGCTTTGCTTTCTTTGTCACCAGTAATACAGGAAAATCAAATTTGCCTTACTTAAACTTAATGTTAACTAGAATAACATTATCCATTGGGAAATCCTAAGATACAGGGAGTCATAAGTCAGAGGTAACTAATGTTTAACCCTTTGGACTTCGTCGTCCCTTACACAAATTTTATTCGGTCGGCACTAATGTTTTAAAAGAAGTTTCCTTCAAATACAGAATTTCAAAAATATTCTTTTTAACCCCCTTAAACATAATTTCACCAAATCTTGAAAATCCGTATCTGTATAATGATAATCTTTCCGTGCATATAGCACTCACATAGAACGAATTTTATTTTTCTAAAGTCCCAGCAATGGAAATTTTTATATAGAATGAAAGCGGCATGAGAAATCAAACCAAAGAATAGAGATAGTCGTATTGAAATATTCAAAGTTCGTATAAAAATAAATATGAATAGGTCCCTAAAATATAAGTATATCAAGAATACAGAAAATCATAAACAAGGAACTTCGTGCAAAGAAATTTTATTTTGCAACTTTTAGAATTGGAATTCTGACTATTGTTCGTTTTTTGTTTTTTTTCATTTGTCATACTGTACATATTTCACATATTTTGTAAACGGGAAACATTAGTTATGCGTTTTGTGAGATTTTTTTTTTTTTACTTTAACATAAACGCATGAGAAATCATAAAATCGAAGTTAAGTATTAACTGAAACTAGGAATTGACACGCGGTATGAATTTAAAAACAAATACATTAAGATTATTTCAGTTGGTTGTATTTATGTTGGCCAATTATCAGCACGTGGGATATAGGCCCTAAGGGGGGAGTGCCTTCCGTGGAGGTCTTTCTAAGGGAACCTAACCCGTATTAGCGCTTGGAGAACCAAGGTTCGAAGAAAACCACGAAAACTCCGAACGATTAGGCCGACGGGCGCGATTGGGATCGAACCCAGCACCTCCCGTCTACCAACTTCGAGAACAGAGCCTCTCGGCCACTGGTGGGGCTAAGATTATTTCAGATAAATCTTTATAAACAGGAAACAGTTGATAGACTACAGCAGTTTCTCATTTACGAAGCAACTACACGTCCTGTCGATGAGTAATGATATAGATATTTAAAATTACGCTTATAGACTTAATATTTTTGTTTCTTTTATTTGGTGTAGTTAAAATTACACTAGCATATTCCATTATGTTACATTTTTTTAAATTGAGAAAATTACAAAAATAATATTAAATAAATAAACATTAAAACGTAAAAAAGATCTGATAACTTGGCAGTGAAAAAAATCGCATAATATAAAATCTTTCACAAGGCAAGTATAATGCCTGCTGAGATAATTTTTTAGGTTTTGGAAAATGAAATATAATTTATCTGCAAACGGAAATCAACATTAGATTGCACTGTAAAAAAAAAAAAAAAAAAAAAAAAAAAAAAAAAAAAATCTGTAAAGTTACTAAGAATTTTCCAGGAAACTGGGATGCCTAGAACTTTTTTTGTAACGGCAACAACAAAAACCCATGTAACAAATACGCTTTTGCACTGTAAATAAAAAAATCTGTAAGGTATTAAGAATTTTTCAGCAAGCTGGGATGCCTAGAACATTTTATGTAACTGCAACCTGGGTTACAGATAAAATTTTAGTATGATTGCTAATTTTAGTCGATTCTTTTGTAAAGCTACGAGATTCTTGTAGCTTTACAAATATTAGTTTTGTAGATTTACATACAGATAACACTTTAGTAAGTATATTAACTTTACATCTGTAGAATCACATCTTTTTTTTTACAGTGTAGACCAACATTAATCAACAACTTCCATAATTTTATTTCGTATCAGGAAGTTACTTTGAAAAACAAAATGTGAAAGTTTTGTAAGAAGCATTAGTTAGAACTATCCAGGGGTTTCATTTAATTGAGATCCGTGGAAAAAGACGTTGAGAAACTCGAAACTAATATGACTAAAAAGTTTTTTACACCAGCATGTCTTTTTAATGCACAGTAAGACAGTGAACCAAACATTACGTGGGACATTTCATAATGAGCAATTAGAATCGTGCTTTATATCATTCTTCCAGGAATTACAACGAAACTGAACATGCGTTACGGTAATCACGCACTCGTTTAAAAAAATAAAATGAAATAATATTGGGTAAATATAATCCTTACTATAAAAATACAGTTTTCATTTTGTAAATGTTGAATATGAAAGCGAACATTTTACGTCCTATTTCCACAAAAGGTAACTTTGTAAAAAAATATGACTGTTTCTTAATCTAGCTCAATTTTGTTTAAAGCTTATAAAAATATAATATATTTTTAGAGGTAAAGAAATGTAAAGCGAAATAAAACACATAAAAATAATGGCTATGATAATGGTTTCATTAAATAAATAATTTTATACCTTTATTGTTTAAAAATAATTTCGGGCTTATGAGCGCCGCGGCTGGCGTGGAATGAACCACAATCTGTAAGTGCAATTTTTCGACCACTTTATCGAGCAGCTGGGGCCGAATATCAGGAATAACGCGCCGCTTGTTGATTTCCAGGTGGTCCAATGTCTGTGGTTTACCTGTGTAGGCCAGATACTTCACATATCTCCACAGAAAATAATCCATCGGTGTCAGATACCATGACTGTGGAATCCAGTTCACAGGTCCATTAAGGGGTTGTGCATATATAACGTTATCAACTTTTTGGTATTTTGGACCCCGTCCCCCTCTTCCGATATCATTCGTTGTCATCCCTCGAACCTCTTCCCCCCATAATGATATTGTTATCAATGTCTAATTTTTTTTTAGATTTTTAGAATTTATTTCTTTTGTTTGGAGTGCTATACAAAAATGGTTACATTTATTTTTCGCATACTTTATTGATTTAAATGAAGAAAAGTCAGTAAAATATCACTTTATATATGATATAACTTTATATCAAATAAAACTTAAAAGAAATGGTCACTATTTAAAGTATTTTATAAGAACTTTTTGTTACATAATGCATTCAGCAGTAATAATGTCTTCTTGCATTAGCCTCGCACGGAGGAGGAGGAGGGAGGGGGTGTGGCAAATCGAAATTCATATCAACAAAACAAGTGGGCAACGTTCTTTCTGTTTCTCTTTTATTTATTAGTAAAAACAAGTTTCAATTTAAATATATTTCGCATATGGTTCCTCGAGCAGCGATTATATATGCACACACATATGAAGAAGAATAGGAATGTGAAACATTGGGTATTCTACATTTTGGAATTAAATAATTTTATAATAATTTAGTGACTTTAATAATAACTTTGTATTTTTATAAAGGTAGATAAGACTAAAAAAAAGATAACATATTATTTATTTTGATGCAAAGACCATGTTACAAACATAAAGAGAAAATTTTGATTGGATCAAAAATGATATCGATATGAAAAGAGCAACACCCCCCCCCCCTCCCCTTAGAGATATCTTACGATATCATGTGCCAGACTATGGTACTCATAAAACGCTACTGGAAGCTGCCAGGTTTTTTTTTTTTTTTTTTTTTTTTTTTTTTAACAAATTCAAAGTTAGTTTGCAACTCAATATTGCAATATACGTAAATAAACAAAATCGAAACATATAATGTCTAAATGATTTCATTTTAAAACAAAATTGTAAACGGAAATTGTTTTCTAAATCAAAGTACCTGATCAATGAAATGAACTTACTGTATGTTTATTTATATTAGAAGATGAACGATAATGTTTAATTATTAATTAAAAAAAACTACACATGCAAATATTTATTATTGTCCCTTTCTTAAATCTTTGTCTCTTTTGGCAGTAAAGCTCTACTTTATACAATCAGAAAATAATATTTCACGTCATTTCGACATATTCTTAAATTTGTCAAAGATAATCTTATAAGTTTTGTAACTTTATTTAAATTTTACTCAACAATTTAAGAAATCAAACATGTGAATTTCGAAATAAAATATAACGGATACTGTGTGATTTCTCTACGCTTGAAGGCAACAGTTCGAAAAATTACACATGACAAATATTCCTTTTAAAAATTTTGAAGCAGAAAAAAAGACAGACTTTCTTTTCACTTACAATGAAATGAACGAAAGTATCTCATTTTTTAAATAAAATATTATGTGAATGGTGTTATTTTACATCTGCCGTTACCCCTCGAGGTGAAATTGTAATACACTACACCGAAGAATATTCTTTAGAGAAGCTTAAATAATAAAAAAAATCTTTCGCTTTATCCGTAAAATAATAAAACTAGAATTTCTGTCGACCACTTTTATAAATGACACTCAAGTGACTAAAACTTTTAAAGAAATCTAAGACGTCTCAAACTTTATCTATTCAATCTAGTATTTGAATAAGTCTCCCAACTTAATACCAGATATCCATTGTTACTTTAATCTAGTCAAGTGCTGAATATCACCATCATGAAATAAAACAAAAGATGTGGAAATTTTTAATCTGATATCTGAGAGGTATATATATAAAAAGAAAGCTGGTGAAATACTCATTTATTTAATCGTAAATGCAAAATATTATAGCATTTAACATTAAACATTTTGTTAAAAATAATATTGTATTTTTTTTTTTTTTTTTTTTTTTTTTGCTAAACATTTTACTCACAATTAGAGGAATCAAAACCTGTCATTTTAAAAATAAAGTATTATGGTTATGGTTCTTTTAATATTTTAAAGTAAAATTTCAATCCACTAGGCCGACAAATATTCCTTTTCGAGTCTTAAGCTGAAAAAAGATACACATTTTATGTGTAAAATAATCTGCAAAAATAAAGAAATATTTTGTTCATTTTTAAAAATGAAACTTATTTAACTACAACTTTTAAATAACGGTAAGACGTCTGAAACTTTATCTATTGAATGTATTTGAATACGATTCCGAACGTGATACCAGATATCCATTATTACTTTAATCTAGTCAAGTGGGGAATATAAGAACCATGGAATGAAACAAAAGATGTGGAAATTTTTAATCTGATAACTATGAGGTATATTAAAAGTTAAGGAAAGCTGATGAGACATTCAATTTTTTAATCGTAAATGCGAAATATTATAGCATTTAACATTAAATAATTTAATAAAAATAATATTTTATTTGTTACATAACTTTTTTACTCACAATCTAAGGATTGAAAACCTGTCATTCAAAAAATAAAGTATTGTCATGAATTTAATTTTGAACTATCTTAATACATGAAAGTGAAATTTCAATCCACTACATGACACCAACAAATATTAATTTTAGAGTATTAAGCTGAAAAAATACTCAAATTTCACATTTAAAATAATATGTAAAAGCAATCAGCTTTTTCGTTCTCTTTTTAAATAAAATTTAAGTGAGTAGAACATTTAAAGAAAGGTAAGATGCCCAAAACTTTATCTAATCAGAGTAGTTGATACCTTTATTGTTACTTTAAACTAGTCAAATAGACAATATCTCTATATTTAAATAAAACAAACGCTGTCGAAAAATTTAATCTCACATATAATAGTTATTTAAAATGAAAATAAATGTTTATGGAATATTGAATTATTTAATACTAAAGGCAAGAATTAATAGCATTTGACATTAAAAAAATATTATCAAAAAAGAATATATTTTTTACGTAACATTTTTCATTCGCAGTCAGCGGAATCAAAATATATTTTTAAGTATAATATTATGGTTATGGAGTTACATTTCAACTGTCTTAAAACATGAAAGTGGAGTTTCAATTGACTACACCGACCAATATTCCTTTTAGAGTCCTAAGCCAAAGATACACATATCGGAAATGAGCTTTCTGAAACCGGACGTGACCGTTTAAAGAGCCACAAGAAGGTAAAAAATTCCTTTTAGCAGCTATTTCTTTACTTTTCAACAAGGTTTTTTATTTTAATGGTGGATTTTAAGGTTTTAAACTTTATACATATTTTTTGTGCTATATTAAAATCTTAATTTGAGTATTTTGGAAAACTGCATTTTTCATTGTTTACGTTTACAAGTAAACTCATTTCTAAAAAAAGTTTTCAAGATATTGAAATAAAATTTTCTCACAAGGTTCTGCTCATCTATTGGTATGTTATGAAGTGAAATATACCCTTGTAAGTATGTATATATTAATTTAGGAGCAATTTGTATTGAAAAATACACATTTTTTCTTTTTTAATCATATTTTGCATACAAAATTTAGTTTAAGTTATTGCAAATCTTTTGCTTCATATTACAGATAAGTGGTTTACTAATATAATGCTGAAAAAAAAAGTGAAGCATATTGAATAGATTTCATTATAGAATGTTTGGCATAAACGCAGTTCTTTACTGAAATTTAACTAAATATTGCCTAAAATTGAAAAGTTAATCAAAATTCATTAAAAATTTATTTGAATTCATAGTTTTACTCCCTGCTTTAACTAAAAACACATGGCTTTAATAAAAATTTCCTATGTTACAAATGAAGTGCCCCGAAGGTAGACACATACCTTAAACTAGTCAAATATAGACAATATTCGTATATTGAAATAAAACAAAAGCTATCGAAAAATTTGATCTGATATATAATAGTTATTTAAAATGAAGAGAAATTTTGAACTGAAGATTATTCTTTTTTGAGTTATTTAAATAGACAAAAAGACATAGGGAAGGGGAGTACACAGCGAGACATGGTACACAGTGAGGCAGCAGCCATTTGACACATAGTTATAACTTTTTCTCCTAGCTGGAACACACATTGAACCACCTCACCTTATGCAACACGTGGATGTAGTTTCGGCACTTCGGTTACTCGTCCAACAAAATTGTAAATAATTCTTTATTTTATAGTGGTTAAAGTTACATAAACATCTATTTTAGAATTTATTTCCTTCAATATGACATATATTTACTTAACCAAACCTAGCTATATCTAATAAGAGACTATTTCGACAAAACGACATAAACTTTTTAAAGCGATGAAATTGATGTAACGGATGTGGCATCCATTTTGTTACAACGTAACGAAAGTACACAGTGAGACATACAGTTGTGGTACACAGTGAGACGTGCGGTTCTGATGTAAAAAAAAAATATCTATTAATAAAAGGTTTTTCCCTCTCTCTCTCTATATGTGTGTGTGCGTGTGTGTGTGGGGGGGGGGCGTTCGATGGCTAGTGAAATCTACTAAACGTAAGAGGCTGAAAATTTGCGTGAAGGTAGACCAATGTTTGTCATTTTCCTCCCGAGGCTCATATTTTTAATTTTTTTCAAATGTAGAAATATTAATTAGAAGTCATAAACTGCAGAATATTATTAATAGTATGATTTATGTTGATTTATGTATGATTTATGAAAATATATACATTGTCTCACTGTGTACCACAAGTGGTACACAGTGAGACAATTTTCGATACTCCGTTATGCTGCTTCTGTGCTTTTATAAATAACTTTTTTAAAGCCATTTATACATTAACGTGTAGCTTATTTGTGTAGCTTAAAGATGTACCAAAAATTTTTTCAAAAGAATAAAAGTCGTTGTCATTCGTTAAGTAATAATAATTATAATAATTTTCGTCTCACTGTGTACTACCCTCTCCTATTTTATCATAAAAAGAATAAAGGCAAGGAAATCTTTCGACCACTTTTATAAATGACACTAGAGCGAATAAACCTTTTAAAGAAAGGTCAGACGCTGAAAACTTTATCTATTCAGCAAAGTTGATAGCTTTATTGTTACTTTAAACTAGTCAAATAGTGAATATCTGTGTATTGAAATAAAACAAACACTTTTGACATAAAATGCCATGATTGCGTGGATATTGTTTGATGTCTCAACGGTTGAAGGTGAAAACACCATAAAAGTACACATGACAAATAAACCTTTTAAACATTTAAAGCAGAAAATAGACGCATGCTTTTTTCTACTCACAATTAAGAAAATCAAAACACATAATTAAAAAAATAAAATATTATGTGTATGGTGTAATTTTTCATCTGTCGCAAAGACTCGCGGTGAAATTATAATACACTACGCCGACGTACATTCTTTTGAGAGGTTTAATAGATAAAAATATGTTTTCTTATTTGTAAAAGAATAAAACAAGGAATTCTGACGACTACTTTTATAACACTCAAGTGACTAAAGCTTTAAAGAAAGGTAACAAGGCTCAAACATTATCTGTTCAACGTATCTCAATGAGTCTCCTAACGCGATACCAGCTATCAATTGTTACTTTAATCTGGTCAAGTACTGAATACCTTTATCATGAAATAAAACAAAAGATGTGGAAAATTTTAATCTCATGTCTGAGAGGTACATAAAAAGTAAAGTATTGCAGATTAAATACTCAATTGTTTATTAGTAAATGCAAAAAAATATAGCATTTAACATTAAATAATTTAATAAAAACAATATTATATTTGTTATGTATAACTTTTTTACACACTATGAAAGGAATCAAAACCTGTTATTTTAAAAATAAAGCATTATGGTTATGGAGTTACTTTTTAACTGTCTTAACACTAGAAAGTGGAATTTAAATCCATCGCATCGACAAATATTCGTTTTAGAGAGAAACCGAAAAAAACAAAAATTTTATCTGTAAAAAAAAAGAACTCGTTCGTCCAAATTTAAAAATGAAACTTAAATGACAAAACTTGTTAAAAAAGTAAAACGCCTGAAACTTCATCTATTCAGTGTAGTTTATAACTTTATTGTTACTTTAAACTAGTCAAATAGTGAATATATCTATATTGAAATAAAACAAATGCTTTAAAAAAATTTAATCTAACTTACAATAGTTATTTCAAATGAAAAGAAATGATGATGTAATATTAAATTATTTAATGGTGAATGCAAGAAATAATAGCATTTGACATTAAATAATGTATTTTTTACGTAAATTTTAGTAATCACAATCAACGGAATCAAAGCATATTTTTAAAATAAAATGTTATGGTTATGAAGTCGCTGCATTAACACCTCGAGGTTAAATTCAAATACATTACACCAAAAAATATTCTTCGGGTGTTTTAAAAATACAAAAGGACTTACATTTTATCCGTAAAAGAATAAATACTTACAAGGAAAACTTTCAAATTTCAACCACTTTTATAAATGAAACTAAAGCGAATGAAACTTTTAAAGGAAGGTAAAACGTCTAAAATTTTATCTACTCAATGTAGTGGAATAACATTAACGACATTGTATCAGTCATACACTGTTATTTTAAACTAGTCCAAGATGTAAATACCTGCAACAAGAAATAAAACAAAAGCTGCCAAACCGTTATCTAAGACTTATTATGAAGGTATGGAAATGCTGATAAAACATTGAATTGTGTAATCTATACTAATAAAATATTGAAAAAGAATTGTAGCATTTAACATTAAATAATTCAATCAAAATAATAATATGTTTGTTACGAAACGTTTTTACTTTATTCTTTACAAGAAGAATATACATTCTTCATACATTAGTATTGGATTCGTGAAAAAATTCGAATTCCGCTTTTTGGCGGATTTATACGTTTTGGATGGTACTGAACACTCTTGAACGGTTAAAAAAAAATTCTGACTGTGAGTCTGTGTCTATGAGTCTGTCTGTCTGCATATGACACAAATTTGGTGGGCACTCTATCTCAAGAACTAATGCACGGAATTTAATAAAACTTTAGTTTCATTTATACCTTGATATAAATTGATGCTGATTAGTTTTTCGTGTAAATCGCCCAGCACGTGGCACTGCTATGCTGCATTTTTCACGAATTCTGTATTAGATCTATCTCAAAACTAATGCACGGAATTTACTAAAACTTCAGATTCAGTTATATCTTGATGTAAGTTGGTACTAATATATGTTTGAAAGTTTATTATGTTTGAAATCGGTTTCGTATTTCATATGATTGCATAAAAATCGTAATTTAGAACGCTTTTCGCTCACTTCATCCTTTTAAATTTAGAATTTTCTTTCGACAATTCTTAGAAAATATTTGCATCTTTGAAGTAATTACCATTCCAAATTTAAAATGTTAGACCCCCCTCAGTAACACAAAAATGCAATTTAGAACATTTTTTGCTCCTGTAACCATCAGGTGGTAGTGACAACCACGTAAAATATAGGCTATGTTGGAGGAAGGGTTGTCACCATCATTTTGAAAACATTACTTCTGAAATAGGTTTATATCTCCTGCGATTGCGTAGAAATTGCTATTTAGAACGTTATTAGAACGCTTTTCGTTCATTTTCACCCCATTTAAATTTCAAATTTTTTAGGAACTCTCCTCAGAGAGCATTTACATCTCATAAGTAATTTCCATGCCAAATTTCAAGTTGCCTGCCCCTTCAGTATCACAAAAATCACAATTTGGAACATTTATTTTTTTAAATGCAACCGCAAGGTGGTTGTGGCGCTGACATGAAATTATTGGAGCAAGGGCTGTCATCATCAATTTCCATCCATTACTTTTGAAATCGATTGCGTACTTTCTGAGATTGCGTAGAAATCGCAATTTAAAGCTTTTTTTAGAACGTTTTACGTCCATTTTCATCCCTTTTAAATTTCTAATTATTTAGAAAATGTTCTTAGAGATCATTTATATCTTATAAGTAACTACCATGCCTAGTTTCAAGTTGCTAGCCCCTGCAGTATTATAAAAAACGCAATTTGGATCGTTTTTTGCTCCTTCACCCGCTTTGTAGTAGTGGCACCGACATGAAATACAACCTACGTTGGAGCGAGAGCTGTCACCATCGTTTTCATAGCATTTTTTTTTAAATCGGTTCGGTACTTCCTGATATTGCGTAAAAATCGTCATTTAGAACGTTTTCGCTCATTTTCACCCCTTTTAAATTTCGATTTTTTAGGAAATCCTCTTAGATAATCATTTGTACCTTATAAATAACTTCCCTGCCTAATTTCAGGATTCTAGGCCCTTCAGTAACACAAAAATCGCAATTTAGAACGTTTTTTTTTCTGTAACCCCTAGGTCAGGAATGACGAACCTTTTCCAGTATCCGTGACAAAAATTTCAAAATTATTATGTACCAACATTCTAACGTGCCAAAAAATTTTAACTTAGATAAATTCCAATAATTCATTTTTATAGAATTTTTACTTAAATATTTTAAAACTTATACGAAATTTTATTCCTAGCTTATTTATTATGCTGTATTTATTCAATAAAATAGCCATGTCGCATCGAATTCCGTATTAATAATCTGTACTATAAATGAGTTTTTATTTTATTGTATACTTCCGAATAGGATCATTTTCAGTTTTTGAGGCAGACGAAAGCTCAATGAGCACATAATTATTTACACTAACAGTTAAAGTTGAATTTTCAAAATTAAAACCTAAAAACAATAAAAACAATAAGTCTAAATAAAATAAAACCTAATCTGAAGTAGAAAACGTGTCAGTTGTAATTACTATGCAAACTATATCTTAAAACTTCCTTTTCAAAAATAAAACCTTTGAAATTTGATAGAGAAGCAAAATGATTTGGAAAACATTGCATGTTGAATGGTTGACGAGAAAATTATGCTTCAGGGAGGCTTTATATCAAAATTTGCAATATCTTAATTCATTCAAAAGTAACGGATTATTTTAAATAAATTATATACATGTCAAGTCAGGAAACGGTATGTGTCACTGACCGATGGATGTGATGCGTTAGAAGTCATATAAACAGCTCACGCCTAACGACAAGCTGATTCTGCAGTTAATGGCGCAAACTCAGCTAAAGTTATATCAAGCACTTTTCATAACGTCGCATGACTAGCCACGTTGCACGATTCCCATGTTAGAAAGTGGCTTGGTCAGCAGATATTTCCTGTTAAATACTGCCCAAAATCCTTTGTGGACACAGACGCCTGTTTTTTGCCAATGCATACGGTCGTGCGTTTTGCCGACCGCGTCTGTAATCTCGTCAACCAACTTGTATATACTCTGTAAATACTTTATCTTATTAAACAAGTGTGCTTAAGTACGTGTACTAGCTCCTTGACATGGGGGCCCAGCCTACTGAACGTCCAGACACCCCTAGATGGATAAAGCTCAGCTGACTGAATGCCTAAGCCCTAACCGATGGGTTGCTGCCCTGCCCGATGCAAGCCCGGTTCCAGATGCCGTTTTCTCCGGTTCCAGATGCCTGAATTCCCCGGTTCCAGCCAGCAGCCCCGACTGACGATTGCCCGAATTTCAAGCCTTCAGCCCTGATAATGTCGCCCTACGCCCGATGACCACAGCTCCGGTACACAGCCCTCGACGATATTTCCTGCCTTACAAATGTCCTCAGCACACGTCCCAGACGGCCTAACAATGCAAACCCGTCCCGACCTGCTCCGCTACTACAAGACTGAGCGCGAGACCCGCGCATAGAAGAGATCTTTTTTTTCCCCTCAACATCGCCGCCCGCACGGATAATTTTCACGTCCTTTTCTCTGCACTAAGAAGAAACGATTTTCACCAAAACAAGAAGATATAATTTGACCTACTTACCACAGGAAGATTGAAGAAAGAGAGATGAAAAAGGAAGGACTACGTATTTTTCCTAAGCTTAACTACTAAGTGCGATTTTGTTTCCACATTCGCTCAAAATCCCAGGTCCGGTTGCAAACGAGTGAGTACCAAGACTCTCTATAAAATTTATTTTATTTTCCCCAGTCTTATTAGTTAAATTAATCATGTTTTTAGAGGATATTCCCCAGTTGAAGTCGGCGCTTAAATTCGTTAAAGCAGACAAAATTAAATTATTGCATCAATTAATTTTCGACAAAGATGAAGCAAGGTCCAATCGAAAAAATTTACGTAAATTTGAGGGTTTTTCATATGATGCAAAAAGTAGTGAATTTACGGCTAAGTTACAGGACATAACTACTAAATTTTCGAAGTTAGAATTAATAGCTGTAGCAAATTTGATGGCCATTGAAATTGGTGGGACTGAAGATGAGCTCGCAAGTCGTATTTTAACTGCATTAACAGATTTAGAAACATTCGCGAATTCCATTAAGATAGCGACAGATTCAGAATTAGAGGATGTTACACCCGATCCCCCCCGGCAACCATTTCAGCTACAAATATAAATTCAATGGCTGCAAGAACTACTGACCCGATCCCCTCGAAGCCAATAATTTCATTTACTGATTTTGAGAATTTAATCCCCCCCTTTCGCGGTTCACGCACAGAAAATATCCTTAATTGGTTTACACGCTTTGAAAATTTAGCGCAATCGTTCGCCCTGTCAGAAATTCAGAAATTTATCTTTGTTGAACGTGCTTTGAAAGATTTAGCACTTTTATTTGTACAGAGTGAACCGTACATTACCTCGTACGATAAGCTTAAAAAAGCATTAACTGCAGAGTTTTCATGTTACTCAACGCCCGCCCATATCCATAAATTACTGTCATTTCGTACGCGTAATCACAGAGAAAATTCAATACAATATTTTTTGCACATGCGAGAGATTGCGACTAACGGCAATATTGACGACAACTCACTAATGCATTATGTGATACAGGGAATAGATGACGCACCCCAAAATAAAGCCATATTGTTCGGATGTACTGATTTAGCGCAATTTAAGGAAAAACTTTTGATATACGATGAAATTTGCCAATCCAGCCGCGAGTCACGCTCCCGTACTCAGAATTTTACAGCCAGTACACCACGCGCACCGCCGCCCAGACCCCAAAACAAAATTAACTGTCATAATTGCGGAGCTAATCACCTAGCCGTGAATTGTCCCAATAAAAATAAAGGTCCTAAGTGCTTTAAATGTAATTTGTTCGGACACGTAAGTCATAATTGCGGAGAGCGAACCGCAGAACGCAAGACGTCCACTCCAGGCACCCCTCCTCTCAAAATTCACACAGTCGAGCGCGGTCAACCGCACAAAAATATGAAAAAATTTGTAAAAATCGCAAACATTGCAGTAGAAGCCCTGATCGATACCGGTAGTGAGATTTCGGCGATGAGACACGATTTTTACCGACTAATTGGTTTCCCTCCCCTAAGCGAAGACAGTACACATGTAGAAGGTTTTGGAAAATCTAGTATAAAACCACTAGGATCTTATCAAACGAATATACACATAGATAACACCCCATTTTCGACCAAAATTTTCGTTATGGATTCGTCCCACATGTCTATTCCCGTCATTATTGGTCGAGATGTCCTGGCACAAGGTACCTTAATCTGTTATGAACACGAAATTTCCCTTGAAAAAACCGCACAAGCAACCATAAATTACATTGGCGTGAGCCACAAACAAAATTCCTCTAAGACGGATACCATTAATTTAATGTTAACCAAAAAGAATAATATGAATGTCCCTAAGCATACTGAAAAGCTTCCCGTAGTCACTAAATCCTTAGCCGAACACGAATCTAAGTTACAAAATTCTTCCCCCCTCGAAATCTGCTTAAATAAAGAAACTGATATTTCGTTATCAGAGGTTCCTGTCGAAGTGACCGAAAAAGTGAAAGCACCCGATTTAAAATCTTCCCCCTTAAATGATACTTTTCCTGCAGGAGTGAAAAGAATTATCCCCACCGATAGAGCATTTTTCTCTGAATTTTTAAGATCTATAACAGTACTAGCGATCATTACTATCTGTATATTGATGCACTCTCTCGTACGCATATCTCAATCACAAGATGAACCCCATCGACTGACTGACCTACTTCTACAGCTTACCATAGACGCAATATTTCTTGCCCTCTATATGATAATGCCTGCTTTTAAGCGATCGCACATAGCCAGCGTCAAGAAAAAGAAAAAAAAGACGTAGACAGAAAATTTGTATCTGTAAACAAGATGTTGAATCATAAGATGTATATAGCCCAATTGGACAATTTTTTTTTTTCTCTTTTTCATATCCGTTGTTTTTCAAGAATTTAAAAGTGTTACCGTGTACCAGTGTTTTTTTTTAAAGTGTTCGAAGAAGAGAGCAGTGTACAGCTTGAATTTATAGTGACAAACCTCTCCAGTGATTCAACAATTTTTTTTAATATTATATGTCGATTTTCTTTTCCTCTTCACGTGCACCTTTGATATTCAGAAATTGTTTTGTGTATACATTTTACGTCGCATCTTCCAAAGTATTTTTCGGATGAAACGAAGACTTTTTTTTTTTTCTCTTTTACCAATCCGAAATATCTGGATTTTACAGTGAAAAACCTTAAGGGTTATTTTTTTCCCTTCTTCAAACAACGACGGTGTTTTCTCAACCCAAAACTGATAGTGAAGCGAGTGATTTATTTTTTTTGTCGCTCACTGATGTTATTTTCAAGTGTTCTTCTCAGCTTCATCATGTCTAATGGCATGACTCAAGACCTTTCACTCATGAGGTTGTGACTAACTTTAAGTCCATGATAAGACATTTTACGATGCAATGTGATAAGAAAGAAGAAAAAAAAAAGATTATTTTTTTTCCTGTAGACTATATTTCATTCCAGTAGTGAACGACATTTTCAGACAGTTCAAGATTTAAGTGTACATTTTTATTTACATGATTATTTTTTGTATCAGTGTATCAGCGGTAAGTTTCCTTTTTTTTTTTTCCTGATAACTATTTTTAAATGTTTCCGATAGAAGAAACAGATTATTTTTTTTTCCTTGTGTACTTACTGTATGAAAGTTGTATTTTTTCATTTAATTAGCCTTTTCTTTTATGCGGTAAAGAAATTTTTTTTTTTTAAAGAGAAAAGACTGACAGATTTTATTGATGTAAAGAATTTAACATTCGCATCATTCCTTTTTAAAGACAGATAGGAAAATTAGTTTTTTTTTTCCCTTATTAAGATGTAACTAGTTTTTTTTAATTGTTAAATAAGACTCTTAAGAAGTATTTTAGCTCTAGTGAGATAGTTAAACGATGTTATAGTTTCTTTTGTTGTGTTTTAAAGATGGTGAAGAAAGATGCCTTAATGACTGTAGATGAATATTTTAAGATGACTATTTTAAAGTTGAATCTTTTAAAGACGTAAAAGCAGAAATTTAAGTTCACTTAAATTTGAGAAAGACGAATTTTTTTTTCAGAAGACACAGTCTTCAAAGATGTGAAAAAAAAAAAAAAAGAAAAAGAAAAAAAAAAAAGAAACACAACATCAGGAAGTATATTTTTTCTTGTTTAAATTTTGAATTTTTTGAAGAAGCACAGGTGAATATAATAAAGCTTAATGATGTTCTAATACACTTAATTTTTTTTAACTTAAGGTTTTGATGAAATTTTTTTTTTTAAAGTTAGACAACTCAGAAATATGAAGAATTAAGCGGTATCATTTTACTTTTTTATTTTCGTAGTATATTTTGAATTCTTAGTAGTTACTGTTTCATATATTGTTTTATATTGTGTGTAGTGTTTTGCAATTCTTATATAATGTTAGTGTTGTTATGCGTCGCTGTTCTGCGTTACTTCTAGCGGTCAGAGGGCTAACCGCAATCAAAATGGCCGAGTGTCAAGTCAGGAAACGGTATGTGTCACTGACCGATGGATGTGATGCGTTAGAAGTCATATAAACAGCTCACGCCTAACGACAAGCTGATTCTGCAGTTAATGGCGCAAACTCAGCTAAAGTTATATCAAGCACTTTTCATAACGTCGCATGACTAGCCACGTTGCACGATTCCCATGTTAGAAAGTGGCTTGGTCAGCAGATATTTCCTGTTAAATACTGCCCAAAATCCTTTGTGGACACAGACGCCTGTTTTTTGCCAATGCATACGGTCGTGCGTTTTGCCGACCGCGTCTGTAATCTCGTCAACCAACTTGTATATACTCTGTAAATACTTTATCTTATTAAACAAGTGTGCTTAAGTACGTGTACTAGCTCCTTGACATACATGTTACACAAAACTACACTTTTTGTAAAAAATAAATAATAATAAAATGAATTGTTCTCCATAAACTGAATATAATCTATACGTTTTTTAGCGTGCCAGAGAAGTTTTCTTACGTGCCAAGTTCGGCACGCGTGCCATAAGTTCGCCATCCCTGCCCTAGGTGGTAGTGACACAGACATAAAATAGAGCCTATGTTGGAGCAAGGCTGTCATCATCAATTTTCAACCATTACTTTGAAATAGGTTTGGTACTTTCTGAGATTGCGAAGCAATCGCCATTTAGAACGTTTTTTAGAACTCTTTTCGCGCATTTTCACCCCTTTTTAATTACGAATTTTTCAAGAAATGTTCTTAGAGATAATTTATATCTTATATGTAACTATCATTCCAAATTTCATGTATCTGGGACCTTCAGTAAAACAAAAATTGCATTTTCGAACGTTTTTTTGCTCTTGCACCCCCTTTAGGATCAGTGGCACTGATATAAAATGTAGTCTATGTTGGAGCAAGTGTTGTCATCATCATTTTCACCAATATTTTTTTAATCAGTTTGGTACTTCCTGAAATTGCTTAACAATCGCCATTTAGAACGTTTTTTAGAATGCTTTTCGCGCATTTTCACCCCTTTTTAATTTCGATTTTATTAAAGAAATGTCCTTAGAGATCATTGGTATCTTATAAGTAACTACCATTCCTTATTTCATGTTTCTAGGCCTTTCAGTAACACAAAAATCGCATTTCTAGAACATTTTTTGCTCCTGCACCCTCTTTTGGTCAGTGACACGGACATTAGATATAACCTATGTACTAAGTTGGACTAACATCATCATTTTGATACCATTACTTTTGGAATCGGTTCGGAAGTTCCAGAGCTTACCTCCTACTATAAACAATTTTTACCTCTTTCTAATATTAGTATAGATAGATTGGCAGAAACTTTAAGAAATAATGAAAAATGAATAATCAAATACCTGTCATTTTCCAGCCAATGAATGGCCAGATTTTTCTAAGGAATTGAAGTGTAATTGGTTGATTGAGAAATCGCTGCCCAGCTATTAAGCTTAATTCATTTTTCTTCCGCTGCCGCTGCTTTGATTAGTCGCTGAAGTCTTGGAATGACATGAAAAGCAAATTTTTGATTTATTCTTGTTTGGCGCATTATAAGAAGAGTTCATAAGCGTTTAAAATATGATTTTTTTCAGTGCATTTTTAAGCTCTTTTTTTATTAATATAAAAAGGAAATTTCGGAAATTTTATTTTTATTATAATTTTAACGTGTACTTCTAAAAACTATTGTCTCACCTCTTTTTTAATATTTTGATGGTATCGCGTACTAAATTTAACAGGGAGTTTTCGTTAAACTGTTACTAAATAATGAACTATACAACACTGTTATTGATCATAATACGTTAAATAATGCCCATCTCTATTATATACTAATACCTATCTGACAGAACTTCGTCAATCTTGCCTAAACATTTTTACACACATATATGTCTATAAACAACGCAATTTCCTGCAATATATAAAACAAGCATTCTTTTAACATTTGACAGTAGTACTGACTGATTAATCTGCCACATTCCTCAATAATCTAAGATAATAAATGTGCAAGGCTGAGGCAAAAGCTGGGAGTGTTAATTTGTTTTTGAGAAGAATAAGAAATAGCAATGGATAAATAAATACTACATTTGCTACATTTTCGTTCAAAATAAAACACACACACACACACACATACAGATTTAAGTGAAAATATTTTGAAAGCAAAATGGTGCAATTTAATAAACTATTATCTACGGTGAAACAAATTTAAAACGTTAGTTTAAAAAAATCCATCCATAGTAATTTATTGAGAAAAACTTCAAAAACCGTACTTTAAATACTAAATACGCATTTAATAATCTTTCTTAATAATGCAAAGTTTAATACCCATAATTAAAAATCTGTGTGTGACGTTTTCCTTTAAAGTGTGATAAGTTATGATTACCGTAATAGTAAGGAAATTGCTCAATCGACATTTTTCTAATCATAACTTCCAATTAATAAAAGCTTTAGGCAATGTAAAATGTCATAAGACATTCTAAAGGAACTTAAAGCGTATGAAATTTAAATCTTATAAAACAAAAGTAAAATGTCATAAAATAAAGCACATTTGAAGAATAACTTTCTTGTTACATACTCAAAATTACGTTTTAGATTCTTGTTACATTAAAGAAAGGATTGTTTAAGAAGTTATATTTTCGCTTTTTTAAAATGTACAATTATTAAACATATTTTATCATGTTGGAAATCAGAAGAAGATAGTGGGATGAATCATATGATTCTCTAATACTTTGAATGATTTTACAAAATTACAACGTTATTCTTTGCTTTTTACGAAATTATATTATTTTACGTACAATAATTTACAATTTAACCTCACACATTAAATTATTTTCTTATTGCAGAACCGCATTGTGTTGTTTTAAAAAATTTCTTAATTTTCTATTCTTTTTACGTACACTAAAAGCTTGAGGAATTTATTTTATTTTTATTTTCTATTCCTGATTGTACATTCTCTGTAAAAAGTACCCGAAATTGTTATCTAAAGCACAAAACAATAATTTATTCACAAACTTTGTTTTGACGCCGCCTTCAGAGTCGGAACTATAGAGTCCAATACATCTATAACGGGTTTGACCAAATCCTCTATACATTTTTAGTAAGCTGATTGAGGTATGGCCTCAAGCTTCCTCGGAGAATTTTTTTGTTGGTTTCAATTGACTCAAAACGCCTTCCTACCATTGCTAATTTTAGCTTCGTGAGCAGGAAAAAGCTACAAGGGACTATATTAGGGGAGTACAACGCTTGACCAATGATATTTGTTGCGTTTTTGGCCAAGGACTTGCACAACGATATTGCACAACGATAACTTTGTGCGATAGTGTGTTATCGGGGTGTAATATACCCACACTGAAATTCAGTGATATTTAAGATGTTCGGCACACAAAATTTCATTTAAAATACAAAATATATGCAAACTCTTTGTTCAACGAATTTTTCCATTATCGAAAATCGGAGAACACTCAAAAGTAATGATTAAAAAAATAGCTGTTGTCAACATAATAAATCACAAATGAGGCTCAAAATCCGCTTTATAACTCAGTATAGTGGTACAGCTTACAGAAAAAAATGTCGTGATATCTATTACGGGCGACTTTTAAATGGTAAATCCCGGGTAATTTTTACGCAGATTGTATCTGATGTTTACTTTAAATAGTACAATTCCCAGCTTGAGGTTTTTAAAGTTTCAGAGTTTCTCAATGCTGTCAATCTCCTGAAAAATGGCGTATTATTCATGTGAAAAGCGAAAGTATCATGTAAATAACACTGCAAATTCTCAAAAACAAAAATAAATAACATGTTGTGAATTAGAAAACTTCATACATAAAATATTTTTTTGTGTTGTGATTGAATATGTTTCAAAACTGTTGCTCTCTAGAATTGTGTTCTTAATGTGTTGCAAAAGTGTTGCTAACTAAAAATGTGTTCTGAAAATAGTGTTGTTAAATGTGTTGAAATCGTGTTGTAAATAGTGTTGATGAAAATATTTTCTTACAATAGTGTTGTGCTGCACAACACTTTGCCACCAAATTAACAACACACTGTAAACACCACAAAATTTAGAACACTATAAAACAACACATGTAAAACACTTTCAAAGCACTTTCTACATGGTGCCTTTATAATTACACAATTTTAAAAATGAATGTTTTGAAAACACATTTTCTCCTCTTTTAATTTTTAACAACACTTTTTCACACTCTTTTCAGGCATTCTTTAGGCACAACGTATTCACAACAAAATCGAAAACGATTTTAGTTAGAAGTGTTAATTATTATGTTCAGTTAGTGTTGCAAAAGTGTTTCCCGAATTTGCAGTGAAAACATTCTTGCACTATTGCTGAATTATAGAAAACATTACATTAATTTAAAATTACTTTTTTGAAATTACTTTTGACACAGGTTTATAAATTTATTGTATTGGCTAAATCAGGACTGTGGCATATTAATAAGTCAGCATTATTTTCAATTGTAGAAAAAATGCTTGTTTTATCCATTGTTTAATATGCCGTTGTCTATAAAAACTTATGAATGCCAAAGGATGCATGGAAAATCGACGTATTAACGTAGTGGGGTTGACGTAGTAGATGTAAGTCTATTATATATATATATATATATATATATATATATATATATATATATATATATATATATATATGCATATTGTAAGCATCTAATTTAAGGAAATGACGCATTCAAGTATAAGAATAAAATTCTAGAGTATTTAACATAGAGATAATAAGAAATGCGCTTTATTCATTTTTAATAACAGTTTCTTTTTTAGATAAAATTTGCTAATAGTGGTAGCTTTTCTTAATCAACTATTTTTTTAAATATAAATTAAACTGAATTTGCTCAATCAAAAAATGCCGAAAGAAAATGTTAACTTTTGTAGGAGTTATGATTAAGCTGCTGAAATAATATAGGTAATTCCGGGATTTACGCTGCACATTTTTTTTTTTTAATTTGTGTATAAAGTCCCATGGTGGATATAAAATTTAAAAAAAATCATGCCGTGCTATTTAATGTTAAATATACAACGCGTGTAAGGCGACAAAAAAATTCAAAACAAATAATATTTTTTAACATTTTATTTTCTACAACATTACACTGCGGCGCGTCACCCGTACATTCAGGCTGAGACGTCGCACTTGTGCGGTAGTTCGCGCTTGTATTGAGAAGAGAATGAAGTTATAAACAAAATTATTCAAAAAAATATTCATATCTGAACTATAATTAACGATGTAATAACAAAATGAAACTAAATCAGTACAATGAAACGTATTAGTAGATTCAAATTAATAATTGTTTGCCTACTTTCAATATTAAAATTATCGACATATTTTTTTACATTAAATTTTAATTGTTAATTCTGCAACAACGTAACATCAATATATTATAGAGGGAAAAGAAAAAAGGTAAAATTGTGTTTACATAATTTATTTGTTAACCCTTTCAGGACCGGTGGCTTTTACACAAATTTTATATGGATTGCACCACTTTAATAAAAGAAGTTACCTTTACTTAAATAATTAAAAAATGCTCTAATTAAAGAAAGCATGTATTAGTTTTTTTTTACTGGTGCCAGAAACAAATTTTGTATGCTCTTTATGAAGGTGCTTATATGCACATATGGTCCCGAATGGGTTAAGAGACCTGTTTTTTCGACTACAATCTACAGAAAAAGTGTCGAAAAGTACAGTCTTTATGTAACTACATTTGACACATGATGCAACGAATCCATTTACACTTCTTCTTTTTTTGGAGTAGTTTTCTAAACATTCCTTGCAAAGAACATCTGCGTTACGCGTAATCCAATTTTACATTATTATCATCTTGACTTGCATCTTTCTTGCCCTTCTTACTTTTTATTTTTCCCCTTTTCTCCTTTGGTTTTAGTAAACTTGTTAATATGCCTAACATGGTTAGTCTGTGCAAAAAGAAAAGGAAAAGTTAATAACACTTAATCATCCCGTACAAAAGAAACTGCGGCATGTATACCGGAATTGAACTGCGGCATGTATACCGGAATTGCACTGCAGCATGTATCCCATTTTGCATGGTGCAGACGTCGGCCATCACAATTACCTGCCATTGCTAAGGGGAATGGCGTAACTATACACACAGTACTCTATACAAACGCTACACTTAGTTTTGACTTCGAAATCATGCATACATTCAGTAATCAGTGTATGAAAAGTATTTAAACATAACGTGTTTAAAAGTTTGGACAGTGAAATCATGCACTTACGTCAAAATAAGGATTGTACTTCTACAAGTAAACATCAAATTGGGATTCACGCTATACACTGGTTAAAATAATCTCATTGCGCACCTACACTGTTCAAAATTTTGTAGCATTCTGGCAGGCCATTCGACCGTTTTTTGAAAAAACGGCTTCATAACCATAAATTAACTATATTCTGACCATAAAATGGCCAATAATAGGTTCAGAACAGTGTTAAATTCACGGTTGTGTAACCGTTTTCGGAAAAAACGGTCAAATGACCTGCCAGAATGCTGCAAATTTTTAACAGTGTATACTGTGCGTTTGACGACCATCTATCGATAATTACAAGGAATACAAGGGGTGCAGCATCTATTCCGGATGCGGCGACTCTCCCGGAGTTACCCTATAATGAAACTGTAAAACATTCTGTTAAAAAAATTTCCAATGTAATACATTAATAACAGTAGTTAATATACGCATGTTGCTCATTTTTTAAATTCTTATATATAAATGAAACTTGGCTACATGCTTAGAAAATTTTTGTCTAATAGTATACAAGATTACAAGCACAGATTTAAAACATGTATTGTGTGTGTTATGAATATGTCTGTTTTTAATTTTCCGATGTGTATAGTAGTATAAACAACCTTTTACAAAATTATTTAAAAGCTAGAATTCAGACTACAGATAACTATGAAATTTGCAGCTTAAAACATAAAAAATTGCATATATGTGTTATTTACTTTTAAGTAAGTGAAATTTTCTGGCAAAAAAATGTTCACAAAAACTTTATTCATTTGGTAAAAGGTTTTTTGTAACTTTTAAAGAACATTTTAAACATGTAAAATCTTAAAACATTTTGTTTCATCATATCCTTTTTTTTATCGTATACATATGCAAGGCAATTAAGGAAAATTAAACATTTTTTTTCTTCAAAAATGTAAAAAAATCATCTTACATGCGTTCTGTGCGCCGTGTATTTTTAGTTGTAGATAATTATGCATTACCGTTTATAATGCCATGCATACTAAATGGAGTTTTTTTAGATACTTTTTCTATTATTATGCAAATAGCTTTTAATTTTTTTTCCTGATTTATAAAAGTTAAATAGTTAAATTTACTGTTGCTATTTATAATGGCACTGATTAGTTTTTTTTCATAAGTAAGCTACGCACTACATAAGGTATTTTTCGAGAAAAAGGTAAATTGTAAAAATGCCGGTTTTTTGTTTCATGTATTTGGGCGCAAAGGTCAGAATTCTTTTTAAAATACTGTTTATTGAATTTTTAAAGTTATTTTAAAATTAATACTTATTGATTGAAAAATTAGTAGTCATATTATTAAATATATTCTTCAGTTTATAAGGTAGAGAATGATACAGAAATAAGATAAAATATTTAAGGGGACAAGGGACCTTAAAATCCTTAAAAAAGATTTTTTTTATTTTTTGTAAATTTCACATATATATTATTCAAGGGTACATTATATGCATTATGGCATGCATTTGTCACAAAAACAAAAATCTTTTTTAATTTATTTTTGAGAAAAACGGGAATTTTACGCGTCGTCTTAGAAATCTTCGAAATGCCCCCTGCGTCTTCCATATCAATGAAAATTCCCAATATTTTTTAGAAAAGTTTTTTTATATACATAAATAAAATAGAGCATCGAATTTTATATATTTGAATTTTTTAAAAAAAATAAAACATTTTGAATTTTTTTCGAAAAAATTTCAAAAAATTTCAATTTTTAAATTTTTTTTAACTTTTAAATTCAAATATATAAAATTTGATGCTCTATTTTATTTATATATAAAAACAAACTTTAAAAAAAAATATTGGGGATTTTCATTGATATGGGATGTGCAGGGGGCATTTCGAAGATTTTTAAGATGACACGTAAAATTCCATTTTTTTCTCAAAAATAAATATATTTTTTTTGTGCTAAATTCATGCCATAATGCATATAATGTACCCCTGAATAATATTTAAAATAAAATTTACAAAAAAAAAAAAAAAAAAAAAAAATTGAAAATTTTTTAAATTTTTTCGAAAAAATTTCAAAAATGTTAATTTTTAATTTTTTTTATCTTTAAATTCAAATATATAAAATTCGATGCTCTATTTTATTTATATATATAAATCAAACTTTTATAAAAAATATTGGGAATTTTCATTGAAATGGGACGCGAAGGGGGCATTTCGAAGATTTCTAAAACAATGCGTAAACTTCCATTTTTTTCTCAAAAATAAATTTTTTTTTATATTTTTTTTGTGATAGATGCATGCCATAATGCATATAATGTACCTTTGAATAATATTTAAGATGAACTTTACAAAAAATAAAGAAAAAATTGAAAAAATTTGAAACTTTTTTGTGATAAATGCATGCCATAATGCATATAATGTACCTTTGAATAATATTTAAGATGAACTTTACAAAAAATAAAGAAAAAATTGAAAAAATTTGAAATTTTGAAAAAATTTCGAAAAAATTTCAAATTTTTTCAATTTTTTTTTTAACCTTTAAATTCAAATATGTAAAATTCGATGCTCTATTTTATTTCTATATATAAACCAAACTTTTATAAAAAATATTGGGGATTTTCATTGATATGGAAGACGCATGGGGCATTTCGAAGATTTCTAACACGACGCGTAAAATTCCATTTTTTTCTCAAAAATAAATTTTTAAAAAAAATTTTTTTGGATAAATGCATGTTATAATGTATATAATGTACCCTTGAATAATATTTAAGTTGAAATTTACAAAAATAAAAAAAAATATTTTTAAGGATTTTAAACTCCACCGTCCCCTTAACAGTGAACATTAAAAGATATTTTAAAGAGTCACACAGTGTAAGTTAACAATATAAGCCATTTTAAAGAGAAAGTTAGGAAACATAAAAATTTTCAAACGTGTTCAAATTCAAATGGCCGCCATATTGAAAGAACATGGCGGATGAAGCTGGCCAACAAACTCGGCCGAGGAATTAGTATGTACTCTGCATATGAAAAATTTCATCCAAATCGGTTCAAAAATTCGAGAGTTACAGCATGACAAAATTCAGATATAAATATAAATAAATATATATATATATAATGCTTTTAAAAAGGTGTAAAACTTTTTGGTATATATATATATATATATATATACCAAATATATATATATATATATATATATATATAGTATATACATATAATTTTAGTAATATTATTAATATTTATTGTTAATTTATTAAAATTAAAACATTGAATATGGTTACGTGAAACAAATGATTGATTTTTGTATTTTATTATTCTTTTCAATTAAGGGAATTACTATCTTTTTCAAAAAATTTTTTCGAAAAAATTTCAAAATTTTTCAAAAAAAAATTTTTTTTTCCCTTTAAATTCAAATATATAAATTCGATGCTCTATTTTGTTTATATATATAAACCAAACTTTTATAAAAAGTATTGGGGATTTTCATTGATATGGAAGACGCAGGAGCATTTCGAAGACTTGTAAGACGATTTATAATCCCATTTTTTTCTCAAAAATATTTTTTTTGTGATAAATGCATGCCATAATGCATATAATGTACCCTTGAATTATATTTAAGGTGAAATTTACAAAAAATAAAAAAAAAATATTTTAAGGCCCCTTGTCCCCTTAAATAATTTTATGGATTCCTTTTTTATTATTAAACTGTAAATGAAGAGGGTGTCTCATTAGTATTAAGCTTAAAAGAGTTAGCATTACTTTTTCAAGTTCAATAAAACTTTCATGAACAAAAGTAAACATAAATAATATAAACAAATTACCTAAATAGAAAAGTTAACACATTTACATATCTGAAAGTTTACAGGAATATATTTGATAAATATAAAATTGATACAATCTATTACAAGTTATTCAATTATATATTAAAAAAAAAAAAAAAAAAAAAACCTAGTAGATAGAAGAAAGTTTTGGGATTAGCACATCCAACCCCAAAACTTTCTTCTGTCTCATACATCTTAATATTTCAAAAGTAGTTACACATGTTAATACATTATTATTAGTTGAATACTATGCCAACTTTGACTTTCATCTTAAATTTCTGCTTCAGTGAATTAATTGAAGCAAAAACGAGTAATCTCGATCATGATATTTATTAAAAGCAATAGTTTTTCGTTATTCTGGGGTATATAAGCTTTATGTGAATCCGGCTTTGCAGGATGCGAAGTTCCCTTCGCTTCACGAGCCGCCGATGCACAATAGAACTAAGAAAAACCGAGAAAATTATACAGAAATCTTTATCATAGTGCCGCTTCTAGTAGAATATTTGAAATAGAAAATGCTGGCTATAACTAAAAACATACACAAAAAATTACGTTCAATTCTATGCATAACTTCATAGACATTTCAATGGTGCAATGGCAACGTACAGACATTTCGCATAAACATGTTTTTTGGGATCTCTGAACCCTAAAACGTGTAAATCCTCCGAAAATCGGCAGTCAAAAAAATTTCGATGTAATAATCTTTATAAGAAATAGCATATTACAGATATTTCAGCAATGCTAAAATATTCTGTAATCACCAAGTTTAAAAAAGTAAGCAGTAATTTATTAAATTAATTAGCCTTTTGTGAATAAAAAAGATATTAATCATGTAAACAATGCAATTAAATACAAAATGTAATACATTTCCTTTTTCAGAACATTTAGAGTGAAATATTTGAAAAATACCAACCATACAAATGGTCCAAACAATTACAGTGTAATAAAATATTCTGTACGACATTCTTTCTAAAAATATCATACACTAATCGTTAGGAAAAAATACATTGATTTATGAACTAAATAAGCTTGTAGTGAAAACAAAAACCCGAATATATATAATATAGCAATTTAAATAGATGAATATTTTCACACATTTACTTTATCAAAATGTTCAGAGATCGTACTTATTAAATTCATTAATGATACGGGACATGAAAATTATTTTTAGCAAAAGCTTCCATATATTTATAGAGTATAAATAGAGAGTAATATTAAAATACTTAATAATTACTAAGTTTAAGAAAATAAGCATTCATTAACTAATTTAAGTAAGCTTTTTTAATATAAAAAATGCAAACAATTTAATTCAATAAAAAGTTTCTACAACTTCCTATATCTGAATATGTATAGAGATAATTTAAATTCGAAAACAAATCAAACTATTAGTAAGTAAAAAAAAAAAAATGAAATATTAAAAGGCATTCATTATAAAAACATCGTGCTGATAAAAGTATTATGAAATTTAACAACCTTATATTTCCGTGTATAAACCGATCCGTGTGTAATCTGAGTATACGACTTTTCGTCGACTCATCTTTAACAATTGGAAACCCGTATATAAGCCGATTTCAACCCCTTATCTATTGCATTATGATCTACTGCAATTTTTTCCATGTAACATTTCTTTTTCAGTTACTGCAGTGAAAATTAAAGGATAAACATAAAAAAATACTCACCCGTGAGAAATTTAATTTTTTAGAGGTAATTAATTAAAGTGGTACTTTAAAGTACCGTCAGTACACTATGACAAAAATATCGTAACAGAAAACCTACAAGGTATTTCAAATGGCACCAGAAAATATTTTCGATGTAATAAGTATGTGAAATATAGGCTTTTCCTTAGTTACAAATAAATCTTTAGGAAAATTCCTGTGCCAATAATTTAATTCACCACTTTAGAATTGAAAATGCTTTTCCCCTGAAAGGGTAAAACAAAAAAACTATTTTTCTAGGTTTCGATCTCGTTAGCAGTCCTTTAGTTATGCGACGCCTATATTCCAGAGACAACATCTCCTCTCGCATCTTCACATATGCAATATATGAATTTACATATGCCATTTCTAGCATATCAAAAAACGAGCCGGTGCCAGAATTTTTTCAATTTCCTATAAAAACTAACAATGAAACAGAAAAGCAATACCAGGTAAATCCTTACTACACTATATTTTAGTAATTACATTTTAAAGCAGATGAAAACGATAGATAACTACACAAACGAAAAGAAAACAAGAAGTTTTTCTCCAACACCCAGTGTACTGACGGTACTTATAAGTACCACCTTGTAATTCAACTGTTAAATCAGATACATACACTGTTCACCTAAAATAGGTAGTCAAACTGTATTCTACGATCATAATGAACACATAAAAAAAATCCAACACTTATCTTATATCCTTTAGTGTGTTTGCAGTAATAGAAAGACGAGCGTGACAATCTGTACAAAATGTCGGAACAAAACCCATCATCTGTGTCAAAGATAGCCTCCTTCCTCATTAAAATAATAAACCTAGAACTACTGCAGCCATGTATCCGGATAAAGTGGAGTAAAAAGAGTGTTTTTGCAAAGTACTATTAGAATATTAGTAATATTCACTATGGGAGGAAAGTTTAAAGTGAGTGGTACTTATAAGTACCGTCAGTAGATAAAGGGTTAAAAAAAGGCGATGAAAACTTCAGCGAACGAAAACTTAGAACTTTTTTGTGCATAGCTAATAGAAAAAAATACGCTCAAATCACACAGTGGAGAAGAAAAGTGTAAAGACATTTTTTATTAGAACAACTGGTCATGCGAAAACACGCTTCACATTTGTTTTAAGTTGCATAATGAACGGAACACGTTTATCTCCCATGATCATTTTTAAACAGAAAACACTGTCAAAGGGGATTTCCAAAGTGATATTATCGTCAATGGCTATCCGAAAGGTTGGATAGATGAAAATGGATTGGTGGTAGATTGACTTAAAAATGTATGAGGTAAATTAAAAGAAGCGGTTTTTAAGAAGGCGTCTGTGCTGGTTTGGAATGCTTTTAAAGCGCACCGCTTTGGAAAAATAAAACAACTTTTCTGTGAGATGGGATCTTCGGTAGCTATGATCCCCGGTGGTCTTATTTTTATTTTTCAACCACTGGACGTTTGTCTAAATAAGCCATTTAAAGACAGGCTCCATTCGAAATAAATTAAATACATGTCATCTGGGGATGCAGCTGTGACAAATGGCGGTAATTAAAAAAAAAAAAAAAAAAAAAAAAAAAAAAAAAAAAGATGACATCGTAACTATCTCTGAATGGGTGTAAGAAGCTTGGCTTGAATTACCACAAGAAATGATCGGCCGATCGTTCAAAAAATGTTGCATTAGTAGTGTGATGGATGAAACTGATGATGGTACCCATTTTGAAGAAGATGGCTATGATGATGATAATTGACAAGACACTGGGGAAATTCATCCTGATATATTAATGAAGGAAACCGATTTTAAGGAGTTGCTTGAAAATACTGATAATGAATTGGATGGTGACTGATGACTATTTTCTATAAAAGAATGGGGTATTAAAGTATTTTTAGAAATTTGTAAGTATTTTTTTAAGGTTTTTTATGTTTACAATCTTTTTATTTTAGAATATAAATTTTAAAAATTTCCTTAGACACATGTATAAGCCGACACCCCCCCCCCCCCACTTTAGAGCCAAAAAATGCCCCAAATCCTCCGCCTACACACATAAATATACGGTATTTAATAGTTATACAATGCAGTATCATAAATTGTATTGTAGTAAATGTTTCGAGAAGTTTAAGGTTCTTAATCTTTGCATTATATAAATTCTGCAAATCTTTATTAATCTTTATAAAAAATATCGTATTATAAATGGTTCAGTAATACGAAAATATTCAGTAATCTTCACGTTTAAAAATCAAGCTTTAATTTAATAAATTAATAAGCTTTTAAGGAATGAAGAGAACATAAATCATATAAAGAATGCAATTAAATACAAAATGTAATACATTTCCTTTTCTCGAGCATCTAGAGTGACATATTTGACAAAAACAAACTACACAAACGATACAATTTATTATAATATAATGATACATTTTATGCGACAGTCTTTCGAAAACTATCATATTACTAATAGTTCAGTAATTATTAAACTATTAAGTAACCGTCAGGTTTACGAGGTTTTGATTTATAAACTTCATTAGCTTTTAGTGTAAAAAACGAAATATAAATCATATAGCAATGTAAATAGTTACATATTTTCCCACATTTACCATATATAAATTGGTTATAGAGATATATTTAACAAACGCATGAATGTTACAAATTATTATGGGTATTAAATCGATTTGAGGAAATGTCTCCAATACAGTGTTAGCTTAAGTGATTCATGGGGTTTCAAACGACTGTTTGTTTATAAGTATACGACATACAAAGATGGGTGATTTATGAAAAGATACGTACACTCACCAAGTTTCAGGTGGCAGATATCTTAACGGTAATTCAGTTCGTTCAATAGCATGTCTCTGCCAATGTCCGTCACAGCAGCACTAGTGCGTTCTTGCACGCAAGCCACGAGGCGGTCTTTTAAACTTGGTGAGTGTATGTATCTTGTCACGTATCATCCGTCTTTGTAGGTCGTATACTTCTCAATACACAGTGTTTTGAATTCCGATGAATCATTCAGGCTAACGCTGTATTTATCATATTAGACTTAGCAGATAATAGTAGTAATTACTAGGTTAAGAAAAAAACGAATTGATTAAATAATTTTAATAACTTTTATGAATATAAATAAGTATAAATAATGCAAAAAATTTAATTCATAACTCACTTTCTCGCACTTTCTATATCTGAATGTTTATTGAGAGAATTTAACAAATTCAAAAACGATACGAACCATTATTGAATATTAAATTATAATAAATACAATACTAAGCAACAATCTTTATAAATGTATCGTGTTACTAAAACTGCTGTAAAATTAAGGGGAGATTTGATTTTGTTTTTCAGTTGAAAAAAAAATCGATTTTTTTTTTCATTTTTCTATTCCGTATAGTCGGTAGATTACCTGTTTACAATGATTTGGCCGAATTCGAAGTCCTTTCGTAGTTATTTAGTTCTTTAGCGCAACGCACCCATAGGCTTAAACTGTTTAGGAGCACTATAAATACATTTTACTAATAACGGCTTTTTTCAAACTGGGTGGGATAAGAACGCAAAAACATTTAAACTGATCTTGCTATTTTTTTAATTAAAGGCGATATAATTTATTGGAATTTGGATCACTTTCAGCCATTTTTATAAAAAATAAATATTTTTAGAAGCACGCCAAAGTGCAAAAAAAGAGGCCAAAAACAGACTTTTTTATTAAAAAATCGCAGCCACTTCGTTGATTTCCAAATTTTGATCTCCTAGTGGGTGAAGTTCAATATAATATTATCTACATTCAGAATCCGTAAAGGAAAATTGATTGCAAACGACTCTGACGATCTATCGGATTCTGCCCAATTTGAAGTGCACGACACGCACGCTAGGGCATCACCCATGCAATTCGGGACGCATTATCATTTTTTTATAAAAATTTTTTTTGAAATGATCTTTAAATGATAACTAGTAACATGCAAAAAAACCGGAGCTAAAATCTTCATTCTTATTCCAGAAAAAATGGTAAAATACAGGATTATTTCGGCAATCTATAGGCAAAACTTCCCTTAAACCGTTGAAGATTCTCGTTGCGTTTTCACAATATTATATATATATATATATATATATATATATATATATATATTTTTTTTTTTTTTTTTTTTTTTTTTTTTTTAGACCGGTAAAAGTAAAATTTGTCTTATTTAATTAACACATTTCAGTGATTCATAAAAGTAAAATTAAGCGTTTAACAAAAAGTAGTGTGAACTGAATAAAATTTCTGGTGCTTAATGGGTTAAACTATTTAATAGTTATCCTATACAATATACTAAATTGATTTGTATTAAATGTTTCGAGTAGTTTAAGATTCTGAATAAATTAAAATAAAATTCGTAAATTTTACAATATAAACATTTGAATCTTTTATGCAGCAGAGATAATAGTAGTATTTCAATCTAATGACATTCACGAACTGAAGAAAATTTATTTCTCTGAAGTGTTCTTTCCAAAATCACCGAGCCATGATATTGGAAAAAATAAAAGGAGAAAGAAACTAGTGTCAGATTGTGTAGTTTTATTATATTGCATGTAAAAAGATTGTTTTGTGTCACAAAATGAGCAATGTTATTATCAGAGCTGACTATTAAGTATATGAGATAAAGTGTAACGAAAAATTCTCAAATGTATTTCAGAATGTATTAATTTAAGTTAGCAAAGAAGTAGAAATGTATTCAAATATTCGTAAGTTTGCTAATGCAGTGTTATGAAGATATTATAACTATTGTCAATTAAACGAAAAAAAATCAAAATTTGTGTCTCTATATAAATGAATAATTAAAGCTGTTTATAGCTCACCAAATATAGATATACTATACAATGAATATTAAATGCAAGAAGTATAACGTTGCTAACTAAGTGTAAACAAATGTCCATGCCGGGAATCGAAACCGAATCCTTTGAATAACGTTTCAATAACTGGCCATTTGAGCTACGAGGACGATACCCAGTCTCGCATCTGTCACTCACAATTGTCGGTAAGGCTTCAACCGCGCCACAAGATGGAAAAGTCTTCATCAGCACACAACCCTGTAGGAAACACGAGACGCAACTAAACCCAGCATAAGTGAACACATACATGTATAATTTTAATTAATTTTTCGATTAACTTTCAGCAGTGGAATTACTCTCTAAATTATTGAATATTAAATGCGTGAATACATATATAAACTGGTTAGAAAAATAAATTAAAATCTTACGTATATGTGTTCACTAAGGGTGGGTTTTAGTTGCGTCTCATGTTTCTCTGCAGAGTTGTGTGCTCATCAAGACTTTTCCATCTTGTGCTTCGGTTGCAGCCCTACTGACATATGTGTTCATCTGTGTTGGTCTTTAGTTGTGTCTCATGTTTCAATACGGCATTGTGTGCTCATGAAGACGTTTCCAATGTTCTGAAGGTAGCCTTACCGACATATGAGAGTGATAAATACTAGTCTGAGTATCGTCCTCTTATCTCAAATAGTAAGGAACTGAACTTTATTCCAAGGGATTCGGGTTCGATTCCTGGCTTGGACTTTTTTCACTCTGTTGGTTTTATGTTGTGCGGGGTTTGTTGAGCTTAAGCCATTTGGCAGTTCTCCCCGACCGGCTGAACATGTTTGTTTTACGCTTAGTTAGCAATGTGATTTCACGTATTTAATATTCAATAATTTTGGGGTAATTTCATTGCTGAAAATAAAATTGAAAAGTTAGCTAAAATTTTAAGTATACTATACAATGTTTATACGGCTGCGATTATTCGTGGAACAGATTGAAATTGGTTTGAATATTCTGTAATGAGAATGAACACAAATCATTCATGAATTAAACGGAGATGCAAAATAATTTAGGTTCCAATGTAAAAGATACGCTTTGAACTATATTTTTATTTGGGTATTTTATAATATCTAATTGATATATTACTAAATGGTTTTGGATGAAAAATGATTTAATAAAGAAAAACGCAATTTTTGTAATTAAATTTTCTTTAAAAATTTCAAGAAAATAATAACACCACATGTCTTTTACAATTTTGAACAATTTAAAATTTATTTTCCTGCATACGTTTCCTAAAAGTCTGCTCTATAACTATAAAGGTCAAATTACCAAAAACATAATTAGTTTAAAAAAATAACTAAAGTGTTATGACATATGGTAAACATGCAGTAAAAATGACTCGTTACTTTACATTTTTATGTTTACAAAATAACCTACTTATATTACTTAAAATAATCCGTTAATCTATATTGAGGAACTTCCAGAAAAATAGTTCCAGAAAGAAACGTGTCATCTGAAAAATATATTTGAGCAATTCAGTGCACAAATCGATTAACTCCATAAAACAAAAAGTTGAAAAATGTGATGAAATAATGTACATTGTTTTTTTTTTTTAAATTCCTTTTATAATATAAATTTAAAAGTATATTGTAGAATACATAAATACGGATATAGCTTTCATCTAACGGTATATAAAATTAATAAGAAAGAATAGCCAAAAAATAATCGCCAGTAATGTTACAATTTTTATATGACGGGTAGAGTTAATCGATTTGGCAACTGAGAAAAGTAATAAAGTTAAATTCAGTGTTTAAATTTTTGAGTTTTTTATTACAGAAATAGCTAGTTATTATATATTTTTATTACAGATTTTCCATAAAAATGAATGTTGTCAGTTCTGCTATAATATATTATTTGTGATTCATTCATCAGCAATATAAATAAGGTGAATGTGAAGACTCATCATTTCGATTTGTTGTCAAGTTTATATAGCAGTCATGTTTAAAAGGAGGAATGAATTTTAGCAGGTCCATGATGTTTCTCATTTTTCCCTTGTCACAGTTCTGCCTGTACGATATAATAAAGGCTGATCTACATTCTTTAAAATTTGTGATCTACCTGCAACAGATTTCCTTATATTAAAGGCATTAAATTCTGAATCTTCATTATAGTCATATTTGAATTCCGTGTGTTGGTGGCGCGGACCTTTCTAACTTTATACAGCGTATTTTAAGCCAATTTACTGAAAACACTGTAACAGTTACTTTTCTGTTAATGAGTGAATTTTCTAAAGGTTTTGTTGAAAAAAAATCTTGGTTGGTCATTTGGATTAGATTAAATGGCGCTTCCTTTTTACATATTTTGAATATATTGTACCAATAATCTGGTGAAAAAATATTTTGAATTTTTTTTGCATGTGACTCAAAAACGGCAAAATTAGAGTCATTAGAATTTCAATTGACTTAGCTCTTATTTCCGTACTTTGAACAAGTTTCAATAAACTTAAGACAGTTTTAATATTTCTATTTTGCCCTGTACAGGAATCTGAATATTTTCTTGCACTAACTAGTAATTTATTTTACTTTAATTCTGATAAGTCGACACTAAAAAAATTACCGTTTTCATTCAACGTTTCCTAGTGCATTTGAGTTGCTTTATTGTAACGATTTACATTAGAGTATGGTATTAATCAAAATAACCTCTGAAATAAATTATATATATTATTCAATGGCCAAAAAAAGGTTTGTAATTTAATAGTATTAACCTTTATTATTTAGGAAAGTTATTACAAATATAAAAAATTATGACTATACAAAGTGCTTTGGCACTTAACCCTTAAATGCCTGATTTTTCAAAAATCATTGTAATAATGTTTTTCGGCTTTCCTTTTTTAAATAAATCATGGGAAAAATAATTTTAAAAATTATATTTTGTTTTAAGTATGGTTTACGGCTAAAAAAACAGCTTGTTACTAATCGGCAATACTGGTCTTTAATTGAAAAAATAATTTTCCTTGATAAAATTCTATAATATGAAACACATAAGAATTTTAGGAACTATAATAAGAAATAAATTTTACTTGCTCACTGCAGAATAAAGTAGGGTATTTCGCAAGCTTCCAAACAAAACAAAAAGAACAAGTAGCAACAATTGAAAAAATAAATCTATCTTTATTCTTAATCAGCACAAATGTTGCCATCCACATGTTGAAAATCGATTTAATAATATTTTCAGAATGTATTTTATTGGCAACATTAGGCATTATAGATCCAATATTATTCTAATAGAATTTTAGAGCCTAAATTGAGTATGTTGCCGAAAAGCAACACCCGGCATTTAAGGGTTAAATTTTAAGATTTTTCAAAAGTGGAGTTAATCGATTTGTGCACTGAACGGCTCATTTAGTTTGGCATTTACATTAGTCAGATATACTGAAAAACACAAACTGAAGAAAATGAATTTAAATATTGCAACTCCGAACCATTTGAAGAGTAAAAAAACCCTTCTCGTATTGTTTTTTTTATTATCGGATTATTAACGGTTATCAGGTTTTTAATTTGCGGTGCGTCATACGATATACTATGGATGTCTAAATGCATTTTAAGCAAAAATTTGGAAATTGAAAGTTTGTCATTCTTCGCAAAATGAAAGGAGCTCCGAGTCCTCTAAGTGCATTACTGGCATTGACAAATATTACCAAATAAGTTATTAATTATAACATTTTTATTACTCCAACCGGCTCCACGGTATAGTTACATAATTTGATAACTAAACGAAATATTATTCTGTAATCACTTTAGTAAGCTGGAACAATGGAACAATAAAGCTGGTGTATGGATTCCCTAGTTGCTTGGCAACTTTACATCCAGGCTAAGAATATATCGTGTTACAATGCAATGGGAGCCTTAGAAAAAAGAGCGTTTAAACGCGGCTAGTAGTTACGAAAAAGGGAAAGTAAAAGCTAAGAAGATAGACAATTTTTAAAAAGAAAAAAAATGTTAGTATAACTAGCAGAAAAGAAATGTTCCATATGATCCAAATAAATGTCCAGGACAGGCGAAAAAGCTATCAAAGACAGCCCCATAAAAGAAAGACTCAATTCAGAGACCATACATTAAATATAACATGAGAAATAAAAAGTTAAACAAATGCTATCAAAATAGTAGAAATGAGAAAGACTTAAATATTTACATATTTACAAGAGAGTTTAATATACTACAAGGAAAAATAATAATAAAAATGTAAAAAAGCTACAATGAGAAGAGTTCAAACTAAATATACAGAGAAAATCAAAAGCCGAGGGGAACAGACGACAGCAAAAGGGCGGCGTCCACCCAGTCTGGTAATTTGGGGGTGAATAAGACCAAAAGAGCAAAAATATAAGAGGAACGATATGATAAGAGCATACTGTGCAGTTTAAAAGGTTTTTTTTTTTTTAATTTAATTTTTTTTAAACAAACATCACAAACAGAAAAGAAAGCAAAAAGTTTAACAAGAGAAGAGCTTAATCTTCATTAAAGTCGATTTGACTTGCAAGTTTATAAAATTCAGTTAATATAACCATTAATTTTTGCATCGGATTATCGAGTTTCTTAGATTGAGTTGAGATGTTCTTTATACATTTTAAGAATTTAGTGATTTGTAAAATTTGCTTAACTTTATTGAAAGTATTAAGAATATCTTTTATATCGTTGGTGTAATTTGTAGGGATTTTAGAATTTTCTATAGTAGGGGAGGAATGGGTGTTTGCGGTAGTACTATCATTGATATCAGAGTTTAATATTTCATTACTGGTTGAGGGTTGAGAGTCTTTAGTATTTTTGGTGTAATTATAATTCTTAAATATATACGCTAAGATTTGGGTTTCTTGGGAGAGATTGCTGACGCTATTACTTGTTTTACGGTTTTGTTTATTGTCTAGTCTATAGGGATTTTTTGGACAACCGCGGAAATTCGCTGGGTGACCGAGTCCACAATTGGCACAAGTGGGTTTAATACGCCCCTTGTGTTTACAGTCAGTACTTAAATGTAGATCACCGCATTTTACGCATTTAGCATCGAAGCCACACACTTCTGATGCGTGACCGTAACCTTGGCATTTGTAACACTGTTTTACACGATTTTTGCTAGTAAAAGCTTCAATCTTAACAGAAATATAATGTATATTGTTGATTTGGTAAATTTCTTCAAAGTTCATTTTTTTTCTACTTCAGTTAATGATTTTTCTGTCATTTTTTTCCGGCACGAATATTTGATATATTTTCAATAGAAAAAAGAATAACAATAGCTTTGATTTAATGTCGTACATTTTCTAGATATTTTTGTAAAGAACTATCCAGTGTACGACCCCTCAACGGTCTCCTTGTACCTTAGTAGCTTGCGCGTAACTTGGACTAGACATGAAAACTTCCTTCAGCAGAATAATTCATTTCTTCATTTGGATATTGAAAGTGTTTCGGATATTGAAACCACTTGAGCCGAAAAAACAATTTCCTTTTTTTTTTCTTCATTATAACTATCCATATTGGGTAAAATTTGATTTCTTGAAATATTGTAAGTCTACTTCGTCACCATTGTATATATTCTTGCTCGTTCAAAAGAGACCGTTGCACGCACAGATAGAAAAATTAGCATAAAGGTGCTTGTATGTCTGAAATTATTCACCCTGAAGATAGTTTTTTTGTTGAATTTTTTAATCTTTAAAATGCATTTTTTGGCATTTTTTCGCTTTACACGGCAATTTTCCACGTTAGTAAAAAAAATAAAAAATACTTCAGTTTTATAGCCTAACATAGAAAATTTTGTCCCATTTTCAATAAATGTATTCGGAACTCATACCGCAGTTTGTGAATTTTTCGCTAATTGTATTAGAGAATTTAAAGCGTTTTTTATAGTTTTGAATACTTTTTTTTTGGTGTGTGTGTGTGTGTGTGTGTCGTTCATAAAAAAAAAAATATATATATATATATATTAAATTTCAAGCTTTTAGCCCGATACAGTAGATTTTGTCTTTTAGTGAAATTATTAGTGTAATTTTTAGTGAAATTATTGTGCGATTCGTAACCTTTTTCTTTCTTTCTGAGGCGGTTTTTTTTATATTCGTGAAAGAATTTAATATTTTAGCTTTCTTTAATATTTTAGCTTTTTTATGGTAAATTTCGTTTTTTGCTGTTTTTCATTTTTTTCAGCATTTTTCTGCGATTTTTTTACTTTTTTTTCTCAAAAAGAAAGAACACGCCAGACAATTTTGCTATTGTCGTAAATAAATTAAAGTTAGAATTCGGTTTCTATAGCAATCTCAACAATGCTGCTGAAAATGTTAATACAATCCGGTCTGAAATAAAAAATCACAATAATTCAATGTTCGTTTGATTCAAGACCGAATGCAATGCATTTCCAGCCCCCTGATAATTAAATGCGGGTTCTTTTGGGATAAACAGGCCAAACCTCTATTAGTATTTGAATAATATATGTGTTATTTTTAGGGGAAAATTCTTAATTGTTTTCTTTTATTTAAAGCATTTATTTATTAAGCATTTTTGTAGAACGTGGTGATAATTGGACAGAGTGCCTGATCAGCCAGAAGATTTTTTTGCCCAAGCTATGACAAACTTACCTTCCGGAACTTGGAGATCCTTCTGTGGTCGAATTTCATTAGGTGAATGATACAAGTTAAGAGATTTTAGCTATGCGATAAGAGCAGGTTCTCCAAGATTTTTAATGATTCGTTTTTCTCTAAAACAGTCTTAACTAGTGATTGACAGAATGAATGATTTTGATATTCAATTTCATGTACAAAAATATATTGTCCCTCCATCGTATTTTTAAAAATCAATTAGTTTCAAAAATTTTGTGAAGAAAATATACTTTTTTATTTTACATAGAACTAAATTAAAACTTACATAAAAATAAGAAAATGTCTTTTTTCAAAATTCCTAGTAGTAAGTGATTTAAAAAAGTAAGAAGGTTGGGAAATATGCTTTTATTCCTTAATATTTTTTTATTCCTTTTATAACTTTATACGTATTGTTATTGTTTATTTTTTTAATGAAATAATTCTCACATTACGAAAATGTATAATGTTATGTAATGTTTAATTAATTTAAAATCAAAGACGAATGTTTAGTAACATTTGAAATCTAAATGCATCTAACCAACTGTTTTTTCACAGTAACAGTATTAATAGTTGTATAAAAACAAATAAATACTATTTCATTAATAATATAAATGAACTCAAATAAAATAATAAAATGTAATATCACGCAAAACTTCTAATTTACACATAATAACAATATATTAATTTAATAATTACACTTCTCCACATATTGTTAAAGTAAATTTCATCTTCATCATACCCAATTAGAAAATATTTTAATTATTAAAGATTTTATATTTCATCCTTATTCGTAACCTTTAAAAAGAATTCAATTCTTTGAATTCAATTATATGTTAAGCCTTATACCTTATGAATCCCTTTTCAGGAACTGGCAGTATAAAAGAGGCTTACTAATGCAAATTTTCTATTCATTGTAGTTTGATCATGGAAAATTTCTTCTTTTTCTGTCTGAAAATAATGAAAATTTTGTTTTATCCTTTTACATTCTTGTCAGCATACCGGACATGGGTACTTTAATCATTTACCTGTTAGTCATTTTAATGTAACAATGTTTCCTGCTATCCTTTATCTCAAACGGACTTTGGTTTTTATTTGAGTAATCAAGTGGATTTTTCTAAGTTTTGTTTAATCTTAAATCTGATAAAAATATGATTTTATGATTTACGTATACCCCCCCCCCCCCCGGCCTCCTTTTTGTCTCTTAAATAATGATAAAAAAAATACCACACAGATTTGAAATGTTAAGTAATTTTAAACTTTGAGAATTGAAAATAATAATATATACTATCAAATAAATGAGTTCATTGTGCATGAGTGTGTTAATACTATGCAGATATAAAGTTCATTTTAAAATTAAAATTGAAATAGAAGACTTTTTATTTAATAGGTGCTTTTTATAATTGTATCTCAAATTATCAAATTAAACATTAAATAAGAGGGTATTATACAGTGAAAAGTGGATTGACGAAAGCCCCTCTTCTCGAAACACTTGTATTTATTAAACAAGAAAATTGAGTGAAATTTCCTTCTTATCTCAAATAGAACTTGCCGAGGAGTCAAGGTATCTTCACAAAATAAACCAAATGAAAATACATACCAAAAACAGCGGGAGTGATTTTTTTATTATTATTATTGTAGGTGCGAAGCGCACATACATGAGGTATAGGGATTTCAGCGTTAACGAGGTTCGTGCATTTTGGCATTCCTATACTGCGAGATAGTTGAATTTACAGATTTGTGTATAAACACGAAGCCAAAGTACACGCGTGATAGGAATCCGTATCTTAAGATTAATAAATAACAAGATAATGAAGATTTTTTAGTGAACTAAAACAAAAGAATGGGAACCCACCTCCTTCTTTTCCTCAATCTCAAGTCATTCAAAGGCATGCCGTTAAAGGTTTGCGAGGTTGTTTTAAACGCGCATTTAAATTTTATAAAAGCCAATTAATAGTCAATATCTCAAGTGATTTACAACAGCAATAACCTGCTTTTATATTAGGTTGAGCAAAAAGTTCTGGGAAATTTTTAATCTAATAGTTACCAGAATTTGTATCTTATATAGGAGTACTAGTGGTATAGCTATAGGAGTTCAGGAATTTTGGCTCCAAAATGCCTATTAAACAGTATGATTTGCATGTGTTGATCCGGCATTATTCGAGAAAAAGTCTAACGATTCTGAAAGCCGTCGATGAGATTAATGAGGGTGAAGGTGCTGGTACGGCGACAAAATCGACTGTGGGCAGATAGTTTAAGCGATTCAAAGAAGGCAATTTTAATCTTAAAGACATCCCTCGTTCTGGCCGGCCATCTGTTTGGATGAAAGTGACTTGGTAGCCGCTGTAGATACTCAGCCTTCTTCGAGCACTCGTGATTTGGCTGCAGAGCTCGGTGTTGCGCAGCGGACCGTTGTCAGCAAGTTGCATCAATTTGACTTTGGCCACAAGAAGCCTTGCCAGGATCTGCATGAGCTCACCGAAGCACAATCGAGTCGAGATTTATAGGCAATTGCTCAACAATCCATTGAATGACCGATTCTTGCAGAGAATTGTGACATCGGACGAGAAGTGTGTTTTCTTGGCCAATCACGATCGAAGGAAGCATTTGGTTCAACATGGCCAGAATACGCCAGCACTTGCAAAGCACAATCGATTCGCCAAGAAAGTCACGATCTGCGTGTGGTCCAACTTTGAAGGCCTTTTGCATTTTGAGTTGGTTTCAAATGGTCGTGCCATCAATGCCGAGCTCTATTGCCAGCAGTTGGATCGCATCTACGACAAATTGGTGCAGAAGTGTCCAAGATTGGTCCGCCGAAAGCGCGATCTGTTTCACAAGGACTATGCCAAACCGCACGTGACCCAGAGGACCAAGGACAAGTTTGCACAGTTGGGCGGCGTCAAATTTCTCCCACAGCCCACCCACAGTCCAGACGTGGCTTCATCCGATTATGACCTCTTTCGATCAATGCAACACTTTTTCAATGGCCGTCGATTTGGATCCTTTATTGAAGTTGAAGAAACATGTTAACAGTTTTTCGATTCCAAGGAGCCGCCATGGTACTTTCAGCAAATGCGGATTCTGGCAGAATGATAGCAGAAAGTCGTGGACTATGATGATCTCTACTTTGAAGAATAGTCTTTGTTGCCTTTCTTGTTAATTTTTGCATAACAACGCAATTTTCACAAACTTTCCACAACTTTTTGCTCAACTTAGTAATTCTCTATACTGTACTGTGATTTGTTTCAAAGAGTTAAATTCAGGGAGTAACAGGAGGTGGGTACCAGTTAATCGAATTTTCATTGAAAGACTTTTTTTCGGATCTCGAACTATTTACAAACGGAAAAGTTATTCGAAAGAATTGTTTTCTAGATCTGAGGTACGAATGTATTTAGAAGACATTACTACGTCCATCACATACATTTATCCGGTCAATAATCTGTGGAGTACGAGATGTAGTTCTACCAGGAATGAATATTGACATTCTCACTGAATTATTTACCTGTAAATAGTGAGTGATTTGTGAAACACATTTCGTTACTAAAAACAACATTTGTGAAAGATACAAATTTAATTACTTTAAAAATTTCAATAATTATATTACAAATTTGGGATATTTTCTATGAGTATAAATATGATAAAGTGTGTAATTGCTAATGAGTGAAATCTGTAAATCTCTTTTCTTGTTACGCTTATTTATATACACCTAAATAAAAAATCATGAATACTGCTCACAGCATTCACGGTATTCCACCTCTCACTTATACTATTCTCACGGTTATAGGTGGATCTTTTTAGGATTGACGGTACCTGGCGGTAAATAATGCAACATTTCTGTTGGATACAGTTAGTTGGTTGGTTGGATGATTTTTGACGGCCGATTATCTACACTAGGGATATAGGCCCGAAGGGGGAGTGCCCTTCGTGGGGGTCTTTATAAGGGAACCTAATCCGTATTTACGCATCTGTTGGATACGAGACTGTTTTTTACACTTATACAATGATAACTTATAAACGCAACCTTATCTAATTTTCTTATTTCATATTAATTCTTATTCATGTTGAAATTGTTAATTTGCCAAAAGTGAAATAAAAAAAAAAAAACTTTGAACGTGACACTGAGTAAGAGATGTGTGATAAGGAAATGATGATGTTCGAGAAATCAAAAAAATTCCTGAAGCATGTGAGGCTTTAGAAACTATCCGAAAATTGCGCTTCATCTATACTGTGTTTCAGTAAAGAGTTTCAAAGATCTATCGGACATAGAAAGAATTTAATTTCTGTAATATGTCTCACGCAGAGAGGAAACCGATATTATTGCGTTAAAATCGTCTAAATAAATAAATAAAAACATACTAAGCGAGCATAGTTTAGCATTTATTTTCTCTTAATGAAAATGTTTTAAGAATTTTCATTTAACATGTTACATATGAGGACGTGAGTTTCAAAACTCGCCTTATCCAGAAAATCAAATTTCGGGAAATTGCGAAAAACCTCTGACTGCGTCCATTGATGTTTACTGTAAATCAAGATTTTACAATGCCAGAAATACACGATAAAGCAATTTATTTTGCATATTGTAGCGTTTTTTCAATGCAAGTATTCCAATAGAATAGTTTGACACAGAAAACTTGATTTTCTTAATTTTGGATAACTCGAGTTTTGAAACTCACGTCCTCATATATATTTTCAGTCACCAATTGGTTTTTATAAGTAAAATATACAATATGTAATACATGTGTTAAGTTTATTTGATGCCGTAAGCTAATCTCTCAATTAATGATTTATGTCCTCTGTTGCATATGAGTAGTAAAGTGAGAGATCACTGTAATATTATTTATCTAGCAAGTATACAAAAAATCATATTGTTTAACTCGAAATAATATGTATCAAATAAATAAATTGTATTTTTTTTTTTACTGTTGTTACATGTTCCGGAAAAAAATTGTGTTTTTGATGCCATCCTCCATTGATGCTCCTCCATTTTGAATAAGTTCACGTAAGTTCATACATTTTTTCAGGTATATTCGGGAAAAATGGCAAGCGTGTTTTGAAAATTTGCAAAAGAAGCTTTTGCAAATTTTCTAACCATACAGTTAAAAAAAAATCGCATCGGAAAATAATGAAAATTCTGTTTCAACCTTCTCTAATCTTCTAAACTTATAGGAAACGATGCGGGTTAATCTTCTAGACATGTAGAATGTAAGGATTTCTGTATGGGACATATATAAAAATAAGTTTAAGGCTATATTGCTTCCATGAAGGGTATCGTCACACTCTAATCCTTCGCAGAAAGTTTATAATAGAATTCCAAAAGAAAATTTTAAAGTCGAGCATAAGAATAAGTTTTTAGACACAGACGTAATAATATACTACGAAAAAAGAGCACGAACATGAGGATGAAGGAAATTGTATAAGTAGGGGGAAAAATGAAAATTACAATGTTTTATAAGAAATGTTCAGTTTGTTTTACAGTTTTAAGGAAAATTTTTATACTATTATTTTACCATAAACATTCTGATTGGTAAAGTTATCATACAAATAGAATATTTCCAACAGAGCGAAAACATGTCCAGGCAGGGAATCGAATCCAGATCTTTGGCTTACATTGCCACTGCTTTACCGTTTAACCCTTACCGGCGCGGAGTAATTTTGTTTATAAACTGATGAAATAATGGACTAACACAGCAATTTATAAACTAATTTATTTGAATGTATGAACTTGCTTATTTTCATGTACATTATAATAGGAAAATTTTAGTTAAATATTCTTGGTGCCGTTCGTCAATTTTGGAATTAAAATTAGGCGTCCTTTTTTAAGAACGCCGCGCCGGAAAGGGTTAAGCTACCTTGGCTGTCCACCGGCGAGCATATTTCGCTCAGATAACCTAATTGGTAATAACATTTGTTCTGTCATGTAGACAGCTAAACATAATAAACCGCAGGTAAAGGAACTCAATATAAGCGATTGGTACGCAGATATACAATTATTATTACACAATCACCCTCATTTGTAAAGTTATCATACGAATTGAATATTTACAACTAAGCGAAAGCCCCACCAGTGGCCGAGAGGTTCTGCTTTCGAAGCCGGTAGACGGGATGTGCTGGGTTCAAAACCAATCGAAGTTGTCCTAATCGTTCGGAGTTTTCCGTGGTTTTCTTCGAATCTTGGTTTTCCATGCGTAAATACGGGTTAGGTTCCCTTAGGAAGACCACCCACGGAGGGCACTCCCCCTCGGGCCCATACTCCTTGTGCAAATAATCGGCAACCCCAATAAATAACACCAACTAACAGCAACTGAGAGAAAAAATCTCCAGCTGCTATCTGAGCAAAATATACTCGTCGGTTGACAGCCTAGGTAGCTTAAACGGCAGAGCATTGGCAATGTAAGCCAAGGATCTCGGTTCGATTTCCGGTTTGGGCATATTTTCGCTGGATTTGAAATATTCAATTCGTGTGATAACATTTTTTATTAAGTAAAATGTTTTTTTATTTGTTGCATTAAATATGAAACTTCGTGAAAAATACTTCACATATTTAATTTTTTTTTTACTAATTAATTATATAAAATCTGACTAAATACTCACATTCCATTGGAAGTAATTTAATAATATATTAAATTTTATCCCACACGGGAAGTAGTTTTTAAAGTTTGAATAACATTACGTATCACGAATTTTTTAATTCGAATTAGTTTTCGAAATATTAATTTTTTTCTAATTTTAAATACTTGCTTCTAATGATGGCAATATTTCAAATTTTAATCATAATAGATTTTTTTTCATATTTCTGAAAAGGTTATTATTTTAAACTAATTTGGCGACCAGTTTGGCCTCTCTTAAATCTATGCTAAGAACAATGCCTTTTTTTTTTGTATTTCGTTATCATTTTACTTAATACAAAACTTTAATTTAAAACTGAAACATTTAAAATTAATGGCTTTCACTTCTTTCTTTCTTTTTTTTTTCTTTTCTTTTCTTTTTTTTTTTTTAACGAAACGAAAAGAAAAATAGGCGCAGATGACATATACGCACCGGGGTACCTAATTGGCGCCAAAATGGCGTTATTTTGTCTAACATGGTAACCCGAATATTGCTGCTTATTTATTGATAAATGTTTATTTACCTTTACTTTCTTTTTATTTAAAAATTTTTATAAATTGTTATGTTCTATAGTTATTAATTAAACTTTTTTTTTACTTATTGTTATTTCATTTTAAAAATAATAGAAAATAATTTAAAAATACATATGTAACTGGTATACGAAAACGAAGTTTTCGCCAAACAAATATTAAATAATGCAACAAACCATGACATTTAATTTCAACTTCAAAGAAATGATTTAATGGTACTACTTAGTTATCCCGTCGACCAATTTCGCCAAATTATATAAATCGCCGAACACCCGCCAAATTATACAAATTGACATAATTCTTATTTTAAGGGGGTCCGGGACACATTTTCAAAAAAATTTTATTTATTGAGTTAAAATTTTGAATTTTTTTGTGATAGTTAACCATATCATTTGTAAACAAAATCAAATGATAAAACTTCTCATAGCTTTTTTAAAAAAATTTTAAATTAAAAATTTATGAAAAAAGTGGTGTAACTTAAAATCGTTATAACTCGAAATATTATTTGTAGAATTTAAATTGCTTTTTATTTAAATAAACAGAAATATATATATTTTAATTTAGAGCCAGCTTTTTAAAAAATATTAATTTTAAAGAAAATTAAAAATATTTAACGAAAAAATTACAAAAAAAGTGGTGCAACTTTTTAAAAAAAAATCATATTCTCAAAAGTAAATATTTTTTTCAAATATGTTGGCTCAAAATTAAAGTAAAATAATTGAAAAAGATATGTTCCGAGTTTCAACCCTGTATCTTTAACGGTTCTCGAGTTATAAGAATTTAAATATGTGAAATGGTGAAAAAACCTATGATGAAGAAAAACGCAATTTCACAAGAACTCGTTTCCTTGACAACCATAGCTTGAAAGGCAGATTTTGAAAACAAACCAAAACGAAAAAATTAATATTTCCTGTTCTAATTAAGATAGAAACATGATTTAAACATCATTTTAAGCAGAGAACTACAGAGAAATTTTTAATCGCCCCCCCAAAAAAATGAAAATTTGAAGATTTGAAGATTTTTGTGTCCAGGACCCCCCCCCCCCCTTAAATAACGAAAGAACAAATAAATTAGTATAACATTAATAAAAATACAAATAAAAAGTCAAAATAAAAATCACTTGATGGTGTAAACACGTGAAACTTCCTTAAAGTCAAGTGAATGTGACATTTACGATCAACCATTATAGTTTGGCGATAGATTTTTGGTCGACAGGATAACAAAGTAGTATCGTTTTAAATTACCACTCGAAAAATAAAAGAATGATAACTTGCGAGTTAAAAAAAAAAGTTATTGGCGAGATTTGCACCCGGCTAACATGAAAGTACCAATAATTCTTTGCGATCATCGCAACTTATATGTAGTTTTATTCGAAAAAATAATTTTGATTCTTTAATCAAAATGGAAACCTTTATAAGAAAAGCGAAGGGCCGTAATTGTTTATGGCAGCGCAGTTACATGACTTGGACTATTATAATATAGTTGAAATGGTGGCGATAGAACAATATTTGGCGACATATCACCTGTGGCTCGCTAACATTAAAGTACCAAAATGGCCGCCTGGAATATAAAAGGCGAAGGGATCAGCTCGTAATTGTTTATGGCAGTTACATGACTTGGACTATTATAATATAGGTGAAATGATGGCGATAGAATAATATTTGGCAACCGCACTTGAAGGGATTAAAGCAGTAAATTGTTGTAATTGTAGTAAATTGTATTATGTCAATCGTTTTATAACGCTGTTAAAAAATACCGGGAGACAAAGACTCTGTTAATTCATTTTATTTTAGCTTCTTTTCAAATGTTTAACTGATCTTCTTTAATCAAACACGAAAACAACCATTGGATGTCTTAACAACAACTGATTCGGCCCTAAATTTTCACATACAAAGGGAATCGAATAGGAACCCGTTTACATGACGATCGCTATAGGTTTTTTCATTATAATTCAATCTTCTCTCATCTTTTAAAACCCGATAAGATTAGCATGCTTTAAGATTCTATGCTGTCTGAACGGGGTTTGGCGAGCGTAGCTTGCAGGGGGCAGAGCCCCCTAGTATTATATAAATTTATAGATATTAAAAAAAAAAACTATATCATCGTATAAGTTCAAATTCATTAAGTGCATCCCATTTAAATGCTCATTCAACAAGAATTTTCTAAATGCATTAAAATCTGTTGCATTTGGAAAGGAAACATGTTGCTCACCAAATCGCGTGGATCGTTCGTCTGTTCGTGCCAAATACTGAAAAGTACATTTTTTTGTGCATATTTTCTACTGGGATTCCGAAACATAATTTGACTGAGTTTGTATAACGTACATGAATAGTTTTATTTGCAATTTTTTCAATAACATTCTGATTATGCGCTTTAACACGTTAACTCCCATGAGCATCGCCGGTGGGCCTCAAACTTTTTTCATTCTGTGCCGTGAGCATCACTCGTGGGTCACAGTTAGCTTTCCATACAATATATATATATGTATATTACGCCATCGTATGTGGCACAGAAATCGCGACTATTTGTTAACTGTTTAATGGCAACTCCCGAATGAAACGCATCTTATTGGTTATTCAACAGCATTTAATGCATCTCCATAACTATAAGCGGGGTTACAATAGGGGGACCCTGTTATGTCGCCAACTTCAACCAAGTTTATCGCCAATTTGGCGATATATCGTCAAATTTGGCGCCAAAAGTAACGCCAACTTGGCGAAATCTCTAATATTCCTCCAAATTCCCATAGACTTCTATTGTAAACCAATAGGGTTTACTTGCTTACAGAAAATAAACAAATTTAGATATTTTAATGCAACAAAAACTAATATTAGATTAAGGAATTACATTAATTATATTTATGGCAGTCCAAGTAAATTAAATTATGAATAAAAGTAACAGGATACAATGCTTAGCATGCTTTGCCAAACATAAACTTAAAGGGAGACCAAACTGGTCACCAAGGGCTGCTAATATTAAATAAAAATCGTGAGCAGGTCAGCAATGACTTTATATTTGTATGTGGCACTCCCGGATAACTGTAACTCACTTTCTTTTTGTGAGCTTACTCTGAATTATGTATACTTTATTTATTTTACAACAAATAAACCCTTTAACCCCTTGGGGACGAGCGACACGTATACGTGACGCAGGAAGCGCCCAGAATTCTTGTTTTTTCTCACCAGTAAAATTTTACCGTAAAATATGCCTTATTTAATCAGCGCATTTTCTCGATTCAAGAAGACACAAATTTCTGTTTTTAAAAAACGGTGACAAAAGATTAAAAATTTCGTAAAAGGCTCCCGTCCCGAAGGGGTTAAAAATCCTTTAAAAAAATTTAATTAGTCTTTTTAAGTTTGGCACCCTGGTGATAACTTTAAATTCCTATGGAGACAGTAAACGTGTTAAGGAAACCTACCGCGTAAGACATGTATACATGATACAATACTTACGTAACATTATGTGTTCTGAAGATAAAAAAAAATATTTCCAATACCATGCTTCATTGATTTGTCTAAGATAGCCTCTTTGAAGCAGGCCCATTTCTCTCTTGTGTGTGACCAGATTGAGAAAAAAATTTCGATTTAAGTTTACGAAATCATTTTACTTAGTTTCTAGCAAATTGAGACAAGAAGATAAAATCATGCGTCAAGTATAGATTATGAAACACTTTCCAACACTTCCAGAATATTTTAGCAAAATTTTACCGTTTAATAAGTTGAAGGATGATGTATGTTTATTAAACAATTTGAAAAACACGTAACATGTTTAAAACACAATTTCAGGAATTACGATCAATAGTCGGAAAAATACCCGAATTATTTTGTGCTACTCTGTAAATGATCTATAGATTTGTATATGTACTACATAGTATGCTTGATGTAGCTCAGATAAGAAAAGCATACCAATGTTGAAAATACTCCTTCAGATATTTTTATCAATAAACGAAACTGTTCCCGCGATCTTTTGTGCTGCCCTGTATACGATCTACAGAATTTATACAAACTAAGTAATGGCAAAAAATTAGCTGAATTAAAAAAACGCTTTCCCCTGGAAACCTGGATTGGAAACGCACTTCCATCAATTATCGTTAATAGATAACACAGTAACCATATCCTTTTGTGTGTCCTTGTAAATGAACTATGAAAGCTATGCACATCATAACATAGTGTAAGATTCTTTAAGTGAACTTCAGTGACATATATCAATTTAACTATATTTGAAATAGTATAACGTCGAATAAATAGACCGCAAACGATATTTCCCTACAAACCATAATGTTACGGAAATTCTTTGAATGTCCCTGTAGACGAATCATAAATGCTACACACTTCATTTTCAATACCAAGCATGTCATTGCAATCCTCAATAACATTTATATATTGTTTGGCAATGCTATCATATTTACGCGAGTTAGAGCATGGAGAGACAGACAGAGATATAAAGACACATATGAATCACATATATGACATATATGACTATAATGTGCATGCATTTATTGTCAATTTACACTGACACAGATTTCGGATAATAAACTGTATCTGGAATACTGCCTATTAGGGATAATTGCTGGAAATGCGTTTTCAATTTTGTATGCGGTCTTTAAGTTTAACTAAATTTTTGCATAATACGTAGTGTGTATTATACGCTATAGATCATATACAGGGCTACACCTAAGAATTCGTAAGTATTTCTGAGTATGAGCTTGAATTGCCTAATTGAGGTTTTTAATTGTGTTGCATTTGCAATGCATTTTAAAGATTAATTATATTTAGTATACCAAGGGATGTTAGTTAGATATAAATTAAACCATAAATAGGGTTACAGAAGAACTAGATTAGGTGGCGGCCTAGGGATGGCAACTTCTAGAAATATGATTTCATTATTACTTACCCATCATAGTATTACTTACCATCATAGTATAGGGTAAGTCTTGTAAGCGTTTTAAAAATAGAAAAAAAAAATTGATGGATTTACACGTTTTTGACACTGGAGATTCGGAAAAACATTAGAAAAAGAATTGCAGTCCGTCTGTCTGTCTGTGTGTTTGCGTGTGGGTCTGTAAACTCTCCATCTCCCGAAAAAATTGAGATAGAGACTTAAAATTTGGTGTGTATTTTTATGTAATAATTGGAAAAAGCCTACTGAATTTCAGGAATCTCGATTACCAGGAACTACGTTCTTCGGACTCTCGAAATATTCGTTCTTATTAAAGGCATATAAAAATTTCCGAAATTGTTTATTTTAAGGAGTGAATATAACAGAAGAAAACCCATAAATATTTAATAAAGAATGAAGTTGATCGGATAAATAGTTGCCACGATATTTGAAATCATATTTCCACACTCTTCTATTTTTCATTACCCTGTATTTCATTCAAATTTCAATTCAAAGATATATTTTAATTGGAAATGAGACACTTAATCCAACGAGGTAAACTATTAATAATATTATTTTTTTTTGGAGTTATAAGGATGTTACTTTTACGCAATTCGGTACTACTCGATTATCCCGTCAACCCAAAAACTATCGCCAAACTATAAGATTAAATGCCAATAATGGCTTATCGTAAATATCAAGCATTTAATGCATCTCCATACCTATAAGGGGGGGGGGGCGTTACCATAGGGGGAACCCTGCAATTTTATTTTCATATATTATATAATGCATATCCTTGATGGGTAAGTATTATGGTGCCCCCCCCCCCAACGACTAGTTTTTAAGCATGTTTGAGCCTGAATCAAATTTTAGCTTATTATACATGATGTATAAAAATCTGGAAGTAATATACAGGGCTGTACGATTTTGTTTCCCTCTATTGGTAGAAAATGATGAAGATGAGTTTTCAATCTAATATGCGTTTACTTGCTAAACTAAATTTTAGACTATATATGAGGAAGTGAGTTTCAAAACTCGCCTTATCCAGAAAATCAAATTTTGGGAAATCGCAAAAAACCTCTAATTGCGTACATTGGTTTTCATATAAACCAAGATTTTGCAATGTCAGAAATACACGATAAAACTAGTTTTTGTTTCAGATTGTAGCATTTTTTCGATGCGGAGTCATCAAGAGAATAGATTCATAAAACAAACTCGATTAAATTTTGTATAAGGCGAGATTTGAAACACACATCCTCCTATATAAATGGATAGATCAAATACAAAGCTGCACAAAAGAATTGGATTACTTTTCGGCTATGTACACGTACAGACGTGGGAAAAAAAGTAAACACCCGTGCTAACTCTTTAACAAATTATCGTACACTGTTAAAAATTTTGCAGCATTCTGGCAGGCCATTCGACCGTTTTTTGAAAAAACGGTTTCATAACCATAATTTAACTATATTCTGACCATAAAATGGCCAATAATATGGTCAGAATAGTGTTAAATTCACGGTTGTGTAACCGTTTTCGGAAAAAACTGGCGAAATGACCTGCCAGAATGCTGCACATTTTTAACAGTATAGAAGAAAGTTCCAGGTAACAAACGATTGGAAACAAAGACTGTTTTTAAATGATACATATATTTGCTTAGGGGTCCATCTACATATTAAAACGAATCCATACTTCGTTTTTTCTATAGCAATACCCAATTTTGACACCATAAATAGATTCTACACCCTTCAATTAGCCAAATTCCAAATTTCCATAAATTCGTACGCTTAGTTGCTGAGAAATTAATTGTTTTAAAATGAAAGTGTTTTAGAGGTTGTATCTAAATTAATGTTCGTACTCCATTGTTGAAATGCTACAGAATGACTATATCACTTCTATTAATGTATTATTTTTTACCAATATGACCATTTCACTTGTTTAATATGTATCGGCTATTGCTAGCCCAAATATTTCGATACAATGAGTAAAATATATTTTTTCAAATTATGCTTTTCTTTACATCATAATGATAATTGGATAACTACCTGAAAAAAATTTAAAATTGAGAATTCGTATGAAGCAGACATAATAAATATAAACCTATCCAAAAAATGTATGTTGCTATTCATAGTTCTTCGAATACTATGTTCATAATTCATATTGACATTTTTTTAATTACAAATACAATGTACTTATGTTTGGGTTTTTTAGTATTATAACCGCACACAAAATTATCACATTAGGATTATAAATTCAGGCGTTATTAATAAAAATATGAAAACGAAATTTAACATTAGAAGCTCTAAATTTTGAATGCTTATAATTCAAAAACTTATGATTCAAATGACTAGGAATTTCTTTTCTAGGTATAGTTTGAACCCATAATTTAAAATATAGTGTCAAAATTGGGCGTTGTCATTGAAAAAAAATAAAGATTTTTTGTTTTGATTTTTAGATCCCCCCCCCCCCTAAGAAAATTTTATATACATCATTTAAAAGTAGACTTTATTTCCAATCGACTGGTACCGGGAATTTTTTTCAATTATAAATAGTTGCAGATTTAGTAGGGGGTATTTACTTTTTTTCCCACGACTGTTCGTTAATTACTGAACTCTGGTTTTCAAATGTGTATGCGTTTTCTAAAAGATAAAATAAGGTATCCTATTTAACTTATTAAAGAGAGAAGTCTGTTAAAATATTCTGGAAGTGTTGGAAAGAGTTTCATCATCCATGTTGAATACATTTTTAAGCCAGCTAAATAAGAATAAAAACTTTTCAAGTTTCAATATGCAAACATAAGAAACAAAATCGGAATCTTGTTTTATATGAAATTGTTAAACACTGATAAGAGAGACTATATAATTTAGAAATTTATTATTTAATATTTCTAAACTTTTTTTTTAAGAGAAAATGTTAAAACTAACTAATGTTTAAACTATTGTGCTTTATTGTTAGGCATATTTATTTATTTATTCATTGACGACTAATACTACTGCTCTGATCTGTAGCATATAATATAATGTCGTTGTTTTGTACCATAATATAAATATTTCTAAGGTACTTAATATCCAAAATATACGCCAATCTCACAAGTAGTAGATTGTTTTATTCCTTAAAATTACCTTTTTTAACTCGATTTATTACCATTCTAAATATACTGCATAATCTAATATAGTATCTATAAAAAATCCAATACCATGCTTCATTGATTTCTCTAAGATTGCTACTTTGAAACAAATTCCTGTTCTTTCATTCCTGTGTGTAGCTAGATTGAAAAACAATTCTTGATTCAAGTGAACACGTGAATTCCATTTCGCGTTTATACAATATTTAAAAAAATGCATTAACTGTAATTGGTTATTTGATGTCTGAATCAAATTTGAAATTAACTAAATGATAAGTAAGAAGATTGTTAAATTGTAAAATACAGATATACGTAAGGAAAACATTATTTTAAAACATTAATTTTATTTGAAATAATATAAAATTTTTAACCTAGAAAAAACCCGATTTCAATGAAAATTTTTAATGATGTTTATTTTATTATTATTATTATCTGTTGCGTTTCTAAAAAAGTACTAAACCAATTTTGATGAAATGGAAATGGGATCATTTTGAGAGTAAACTCTCTAAAAAACAAAACAACAAAAAAAAAACAAAAAAAAACATGTTTCGGTCACTTTGTTTCGGAGAAATCGAAAATCAAAGTCCATTTCATCAGATTTACATGAATTAAAATATTTTTTTAATTGTCAATAGTTTATACTAACGTTATCAACTATTGGCATATCTTAAGTTGAAACATAAAGTCAACAAAGTAGTAAAGAATTAAGTGAACATTGAAATGAATGTTGACAACAAGGAGCCCTTCCCTCCTATACTTATTCTTAATCTTAAGGGCTCTCAGGACTCTTAAAATGGCAAAAAATGGAAAAAAAAAGAAGACCATTTTCAACATATAAGGGTGAATATCACAAAATACGAGATTTTGAAAACAAAAAATTTGAAAATTTAAATCGTTTCAAAGCTTCTGATTTTTTTAAATGTTGGTTGAACAGCTGAATAAAAGAATTTATATGTAAAATTGTTAAAGTTTGAAGAACTTATGTTCATTTTTATGTAATTATAATTATGTGTCATTTTCTTGGCATATATATGCCAGGATAATGACATTTTCATTCTAAAACATTTTTCATATTCTTGTTTTTTTTTTTTTTTTTTTTTTTTTTTTTTAGATCTAACATTTTAATTTTGTTTAAAGGAACATTTTTCCTCTATAGCACCTCAAATTCAGTGTAATGTTGAGTTTTATTTGTAGTTTATAGAAGCCAGGAAAATCACATAATACAAGTCTACTCAATTTTTACAAAGTCTTTAAACACATTATTTTCAAAGAAATATCTAAAAGATCTTGCTGGTAGCAATGATTTTACTACTTCTGACTTGAACTAAGTCAAGAACAAGAGTTACTCTGCAGCGCCATCTTTATACCTCATAAAAAACTAAAATGAGCAAACCAGGACAATGAAATTCATTTTCAGTGACAATCATATTTTAATTATGGAAAATTATTTGTAAAATACAAAACTTGTTATCTTCTACATATATGTGTTATATAAGGTATAATTAATTATTAATTATAAATTAAAAAAAAAACTAGAAGAATATGCTTGTACATGATAGCCGAAAGCCTTTTACTTTGCACACATCACAGTGTGTGACATGCCAGGAAAATGACAATCTGAAATTTTAAGTCTTTTAATTGCTTTATTTTTGTGTTATTATTATCAATATAACATCTTTGAAAATACTTCTAAGAATATTTTATATTAAAATGTAAAAAAAAAAAAAATGCATTATATAACATTAAATAGAAAATTTATTGTGTGGAACGCAATTTCCGTATTTTGTGATATGGACCCATAATATCTTTAATGCATTTTATTTTAAGACACAATTTTAATTGGTATGAAAGATATAAGTACGTTCTTTCATTTCATGTATTTAAAAAATTGCAAGATGCAGAATTAGCATTTACAGCGTTCTCCAAACTGTCAGATATTTTTCGAGCAGAAAATCGATATAACAGCTTACGCGCAGGATTACAAAATAAATTTTGAAACTACAATGAAAATTTTGGTACTTATTTATACTTCAGATCTTAATAGTTACCCTAAACCTAAATAAATATCAATTTACAGCATTTTTATATTTTTAATACGATGTTGTATTTAGCTAATGCAAAATTTAGAAAATTTCAAAAGTATAATCACCTAAAAAAATTTTCTTGAACAATAGAAAGGAAATTTTAGGTTCAGTTTATACAGACTAACATGAAACATATGTTTTGAAAATTTCATGAAAAAATATTGAGAAGTTTTTGAGATATCTTGCGCGTTAAGCCCAAAAACCTCATTTGAAGAAATATGACTTCAAAGTTTCGGAAACACCACTTCAGTTATTCAGCGGGTATAATTCTAAAAGCCATAACTTCCATTCTAAAGAGAATTTCAAGGAAGCAATTATATAAAAATGTTCAGAAAATATAAGAATTTACCATGAAAAAAAATGAAAATTTGGAAAAGTTTAAAGCTTTTAGACTGAGACCTCTTAAGGTTAATACAGTCGAACCCGGTTAAGACGCTCACGGTTAATACGCGATCTTGCTTAATGAGCGGATTTTTCTGGTCCCTTGATCATCGGCCATAAGGCTAATGCAAAAATATGACGTTTAATATGCGAACGGTTATTACGCGATCCCGCTTAATACGCGATAAATTTTCGGTCCATTTAGGGAAAAATCACGTTTAAGGCGCAAATTCCTTCTCTCTTCACGAGTGTTGCCAATTTAGCGGATTATTTTCATTCAGATATAAAACACTGTTTCCGAATAATATTAAAGGCGAAAATTACTATTTAGGAATAGTGGCAGATATATGATATGAATAAAACAAAACTCCGCTAAATTAGCAAAACAGCAATTATTCTTTGATCCCGCCCCCTAAAATTATTTGTTTCTCGCTTCATGTACGCAGGGCCGTGCGAAGCGGGCATTTGCCCTGGGCGCGGAGCTTGAAGGGGCGCCAAATTTATACTACCAACCTCGTCTTTTTCTTCTTTTATGTAAAGAAAAAAATACATATACTTACATATTGGTATTTTTTTCTCTCAGTGAAAGTACGAACATTTTTCGCTTCAAAGATATTGCACTCCCCTTTACCTCACACCAAAATACAAATTTATGAATAAGGACTTCTGTCTTTTCAGAACTTGTTTCAGGTTTTTTCTCTTTGTCTCTTTTGTTAACTTTCTCTGTTCTGAGTCTGTGCTTGTGACGAAAACATATACTATCAAAATAGCATGGGGTTTCTTTCTTGGAATATGAAAGGGTTCCAAACTGTTATACTGTACTGTTATATAATTTTTTTCTACATTCATCTTCCAGATGTCCTTTTCCAAAATATAAGTGCAATTTTCTTTTATGTTACTTAGTTTTTTGAAATTTTTGAATTAAAATTAAACCTAAAATTTCAAAATAAAAGGGAAATATATATTCAATAGACTTTGTTTCTGTTTCTGCACTTTTCAATTTTGTGACACCTGTCACAAAGAAAAATTGGGAAGGGGGACGACGCCAAATTGAAACCCGGGCGCACTTTTCTCTTCGCAAGCTGCTGCAAGTATGTTTTTACAGTAATAGAGAGATATATACGAATTCAGGAAACTCAGATACGTCATAAAAATTATTATAATTAGAGATGATCATACCCGTTGTTAGCGAGGTTTTAAATGTACGTTATAGCACTAGGAATGCATATTATAGGCAACAGAAAATGAAACTTGTAAAGATGAAACAAATACAACTGCGGTTGGATAATTCTTTTATGTTTTCTTTACATTTTGCTAGGCTAACAATAAACAAATATTAATAAGGATTTCTGCACAAAGTTTAATAAAGATTTTTTTTCTTATATTCGAAAGAAGGAGAGATTGTAATGGAACTCATTATTACGAGTATTAAATATAATTTTAAAACTGGGTTGGGTTTCAAAGATTTAATATTTTTTTAAATTTCTGTTTATAAAAAATTGTCTAGTAGGAAAATCATTTTTATTTTTTTAATTTTTGGTTCCAACGTATTAATCGACAATAAAACCATGTTGGAATCCATGTTTATTTTCCGTTATTATTCCAGTCGGTCGAATAAAAGGAAACAATGTGTTAAGGTGGAATACAATTAAATTTTAATCTAAATTTACATAAAAGCCACAATTTTCGACCGTAAAAACATAAATAAAAGATCTAAAGTTTATTTAGACGATTAAATGTGTAAATAAGCCTGATTCCTGCAACGTTATACAAATCACGTTTAATACGCGATGCCGCTTAATACGCGACTTTTGTCCACTCCATTAAAACGAGTCTTAATCGGGTTCGACTGTACTAACGTATCACATGAAATCAACATTCATTAATTTCATTATTTGTACAAGAACCCCTTAATCGATATTATAAAACAAAAGCGAGTCCGTGAGTAACGCTAACGTTAATTTGGCCAACAAATTTCACTTCGACTGTAATGTTTCATATCTACATACAAATGTAATTTTTAAACCGTAGAATAGGGAAAAACTATGTATCATACGTAATTTGTTTTAAAGAGTATCTCAATTTACTTATTTTATATGGTTTTCAAAATAATTTTCACGCAAGATTTAAAAGAAAAATACTAACTCGTTTGCACTTTAAACAATATAAATTGTTCAGCGTTTCATTCTGGCTGTTATTCGATAACGAAATTAAAATTTCATTTACAAATAAATCGATACACATATCCCCCTGAGACCCCGCGTCCATTCTATTGGACATTTTTATTTTTTATGTAAAATACTTAATTTCAGTTGGAACTTGTAAATACTTGCTGTCCATTATACTAGATAGTCTGGTGCTGCTATCTCTACGCCGAAATAATAAAAAAATTGCAAGTAAATATGTATTTTAATCATTTGAAAGTAGCAGGCAACAAGAGAAAGAATGTTGAAGGTAAGCAGACAGTTTTAACGCTATTTTTTAATATTTTTTAAAAGTATTTTGATATTAATGCTACATACATCTAATGTTAAGTGTTGTAAGAATGAAATGGCATCGCAGTTAAAGTAATCTAATGTATATTTTAGAGAATAAACAACTTTTTTTAAAATGTCCATTCTATTGGACGTTGGGTCTTCACCAGTTGTTTTTATTCATATTAGACTCTTTTCGTATACTGAAGAGAGACATTAGTTTTTACTTAAAAATCAACACAGTATTGAAACAAATAATAGATACCGAAGTAGATAATATATATTTTTAAATAAATAAAAAAAATATTAAAATATTATCCTAAAAATGTATAATTTTACTGATAAAATGCGTGTTCTGTATCAGTACATTGTTAAATTTTGGATTTCAATGAAATTATTATTATTATTTTTTTTTTTTTTTGTGCATCGTTTGGTAAATATAGATAATTAAGCCTTTATTATGTTTTATTCTTAATCATAACTATTTTTGGTATTATTTTTCTGTTAGTATTCTATTTATAATTTAATTAATAAATTTAATTATAATTAATTAGCAAAAAACTTTAAGAAAATATAATTAAAGATAACATTCTAAGATTCTAAATAAACTCATTTTGATTTCTTTTAAGTTTCTTCTTGGCATTTACTTGCCAATTGTGGTAGCTGTGCCACTATTTATTATCATTATTCTAAAAAACAAATTATTGGTGTTGAGGAGAGTTAAAAACAAACAAAATGTTATTAACTTTTTATTATTATTAGTAAACTGATCAGCACACTTCTTAGTTAAAATATACTTTTTCTATTTGATGATGCAAAAATTGAATTTATGTGATATTTGGAAGTGACGTATAAACGATAAAAATACACTTCTGATGTCAGTAAAGTTTGTAGTGAAAGAAATAGGAACTTGACGCTAAAAATCTGTTTTTTGAAGCCTATGTAGCGATCTCATCTTACTTGATAAATATAAAACAAAATAAGTAAACAATTAAAATAAGTAAGCGTGAAATGCAACTTGTATTTGTATATTCGTTTAACTACAAAAAATAAATGCAAGCATTTTATATTATTTCACTGTTTGTAAGTCGTTTATAATTAAATTAGTTAAAATAATCGAATTTAAACAGAAATAAAAATTTCAAGAAAATATAAATGAAGATAATAATTTAAGAGTATATTTAAACTGCATTTTATTTCTTTTTAATTCCCTTTGGCATCCAAATGTCAATTGTGATAACCGTGCTACTAACTTTACAATTTTTTTTAGAAAAAACTTTTATTGATGTGATATATATATTTTTTATTCCTTTTTTAAAAAACTATTTAAAAAGTCACTAAGTTGATTTATACTTTTCAAATAAATTTCACCCAAAAATACTTTTTCTCTTTGATAATGAAAATATTAAAGTTGTTCAATATTTACAGGTGATGTATGAATAATAAAAGCACATTTATAATGAAAGAAAATATATCTGAAGATAATAATTTAAGATTATAAATAAATTGCGTTTTATTTCTTTTTAATTTCTTTTTGGCATTCAAATGTCAATTGTGATAACCGTGCCACTAACTATTTATAATTTTATTTAGAAAAAAACTTTTATTGATGTGATAGATTTTTTTTTTGTTCCTTTTAAAAAAACTATTTAAAAATCACTAAATTGATTTATACTTTTCAAATAAATTTCATCAAAAGTTATTTTTCTCTTTGATAATGAAAAAACTATAATTCTGCAACATTTAAAGGTGATGTATGAACGATAAAAATACATTTATAATGAAAGAAAAATTTGCAATTAAGATTTTTTCATTCAGAAACATGTAATTCAATAATAAGGTTTTTATAGGACTAAGACCCAATGTCCATTATATTGGACACGCCAAAAATCTATATATTTTTTAGTTTTAAAAATAAATGAATATATATAAAGTTTTCTAGCCCCATAAAGCCTTAATCCTAAAAATGGTAAAATTTGCACGAAAAATGTGACCTTGGGTCTCAAGAGGATAAAAGAAAATCTGGATTGGGGGAGGGGCTAATCAACTCACAGCCCAAATCTATCCAACCTAAAATCTTGAAAATTGGGGGGGAAATATTTCTTATGATATAGACTCCCGCTAGGAAAAGAATTTTCTATAATTCCACCCCTAAAGTGGGAAAAAAAGAGATCAAACTGTAAAAAAAATTATTACAAATCTGATATTATAGTTATGAGTCAAACGATAACGTATTTTGATGTATTTTTGTATGCTAAGTCGAAGGGCACCAAGGAAATTCTTGAAGTCCAATAGCTAATGAGATATTTCATATTTTTCTAATTTGGCGAAGTCTTTGGCGCCAAAATCTCAAAATTTCTAAAATTATCAGCAATACTATCTTAAAATACATTTCTTGCAATAGCAACGGAGGTAATTGAAATTAAAACTTTTTTTTAATCAATTATTTTTGTTAAATAATTAAAACGGCTATATTAGGTAGAAAAAAAATACAAAAGAATCGAAAAAAACTCTGTTACTAATTTTGTTTAAAATATAAAGAAAAAAGGTTTATTCAGAAATCAGTACCACTATAAAACGAAAATATTTAATTTAAACGTGAAAGCAATGTTTTTGTGGATCAAAAAATGTTTGCATTTTCAAAGATTTGAATTGAAACAATATTTGGCGGCTTATATTTTCATGCTCCTGTGTAAAAATTAAATATGGGTGCTTTTATGTTAGCCGTGCGAACATCTTGCCAATAGTGTTTCTTAATTTGCCATAAGTACTATTTACATTTGGGTGTTTTTCATAGGGGATAAACTCAGGAATAACAGAACCGATTTAAAAATCAATGGCGGCAAAATACTGGTGCCCATTTCTCTCCAATATAGACTGTGTTTTATTTCGGTACAATAACTCCCAAAGGGGTGCAGGGGCAAGAAACGTTCTAAAATTGCGATTTATGTGATATTGTTGGGATTAGAAATTTGAAATTTGGTGTGGTGGTTATATTTAAGATCTAAATACTTTTTATGAGCGGTTTCTAAAGAGTTCGAAATTGAAAAGAGTGAAATCAGGGAAAAATGTTCTAATTTCAAATTACGTTTTCCCTGGAATTGCTAAGGATAAAAATTTTTAATTTAACATAGCTGCTACTTTTACGACGCAAATACACGGACAAAGCAGTTTTTCAAGAAAATTATAAATTTAAAAGGTTAAATTCACGAAAAGCGTTCTATAAAAGTTTGATATTGAGGTTTCTATGGAATTGTTAAGGATAGAAACTTGAAATTTACCATCGCTGCTATTTTTAGGACGCAAGTGTACGCACGGAAGAGTTTTTTTTTTAATTCGAAATTTAAAAATGTGCAGGGAAAAAAGGTTCTAAACTTATGATTTTTCTAATACTGGAGGGAATAGAGACTGGCAGTTATTTTTAGGAGACAAATGCTCACTAAGTGTTTCTAAAAAATCGAGTTTTAGAAAGTTGAAATGAGCGGAAAACGTTGTAAAAACGATCTGAATTATCATTTCTATGAATTGCTAGAGATAAAAATTTGAAATATAACATAGCTGCTACGTTTAAGACGCTATTGTACGGACAAAGCAGTTTTTAAAGAAAATTCGAAATTTAAAACGGCTAAAGGCACGATGAGCGTTCTATAAACGTCCTAAATTAAAATTTCTATGGAATTGTTAAGAAAATAAACTTGAAATTTACCATGGCTGCTATTTTTACGAAGCAAATAAGCACTCAAAGGTCATTTTTTTTTTTAATTCGAAATTTAGAAGGGTGCAGGGGAAAAACATTCATCAAAACATGCATGACAGTTTCTATTAGGAGTCAAATGCTCACTAAGAAGGATTTCTAAAAGAATTCAAAATTTAAAAGGGTAAAATGAGAAGAAAACGTTCTAAAAACGTTTTAAATTCCGATTTCTATGGAATTGTTAAGAATATAATCTCGAAGATTGACATAGTTGTTACTTTTAAGATACAAACACTCGCTAAGAGTAGTTCATAAAATTATCTGCGAAATTTGTGTGAAATGAGCGGAAAGCATGAAAAACATTCTAAATGACGATTTATATGGACTTGTTAAGGATAGAAACTTTTGACATGCTGTTTGACATGGTTGCTGCTTTTAAGACCCAAATGCATGTACATGTTTTTCTTTTATTATTATTATTATTATTCAAAATTTAAGATCTGCAGCAGAAAAAAAAAAACCTTCTAAGCGTACGATTTTTGTTGTAATGAAGGGACTAGAAACTTGAAATATGACATGGCGGTTACTTTTAAGAAACAATTGCTCGCTTCTGGATTCTAAAAAAATTCGCAATTTAAAAGGGTGAAATGAGCAGAAAAGTTCTAAAAAACGTTACGATTTCTATGAAACTGTTGAGAACAGATAATCGAAATTTGACAAGGAAAATTCAAAATTTAAAAGGAAGAAATGCTTGAAAAGCATTCTAAAAATATTCTAAATTGCGATTTCTATGAAATTGTTAACGAATAAAACTGGAAATTTAAAATTACAATTTCTATGGAATTGCTAGGGATAGAAGCTTGAAATTTGACATGGCTGTTACTTTCAAGACGTAAATTGTCGCACAGGACAGTTTTTTAAAACTCGAAATTTAAAAGAGTTATAATTGCGAAAAGCGTTCAAAGAAGTTCTAAATTACAATTTCCGTAGAATTGTTAAGAATGGAAACTTGAAATTTTCATGGCTGCAACTTTTAAGACGAAAATGCACGCCTAGAACAGTTTTCATTTTAAATTAGAAATTTAAAAGGGTGCAGGGGGGGGGGAACGGTCTAAACATACGATTTTTGTGATACTAAATGGACTAGAAGTTTGAAATTTTGCATGATAGTTACTTACAGAATATACTGCTTGCTAATGATGAGTTTTCAAAAAGTTCGAAATTTAAAACTGTGAAATGAGTGGAAAACTTTCTAAATTACAATTACTACGGAGTTTTACGTAATATTTGTTAATTAATTAATTGCACATCCATTTCAAATTTAGGTAACATATTACAAATTACTATTTGGCCATCTATTTGATATTCCATTATTAATGCCTTCATTATTAAAAAATTAGTTTATTTATTAAATTCTACCTCAATTAGATGTATTTAAAACTAATTAAAAATACTTTAATATAGTTTATACTTAAAATTCTTTACAATATAAAAGCCAATTTCGGCCAAAAATGACCAATTTTGGCCTCAAAAACTGTTTAAAACCGGTAAAATCTGTGTGGCTCTTTTTAAAGATTTTAAACAGCTTTTTTGCAATCCTGCAATATACAAAAATTTTCTCCTCGGCTACAGTTTTATTTTTTCGTATTATTAATTTGATTTTTTTTTTATCTCAGGTCCAGACAACGTTGGGCAGGTCAGATAGTGTATTAATAAAAATAAAACAGCAGCTCCATGAAGTGTCTTAGAGTTCTAACAAGAAAACTTAAACCCTCTTCAGTTTGAGAAAAACTCCGCCAGTAAGTATTTCATAAAATGTCTTAACACTTCTCATATCAGCCATCAATTTTACTTCAAATTATTCTACATGAACTATTATTTTAACACAATCAAACTGATTGGTAAAGTTATCATACGAATTTGAATATTTCCAACTGAGCGAAAAAATGCCCAGGCCGGGAATCGAATCCAGATCCTTGGCTTACAAGGCCAATGCTTTTCCGTTTAAGCTAACTGGGCCGACCTTTACCTGCGGTTTATTCTGTTGAGCTGTCTACATGACAGACCAGATGTTCTACCAATAAGGTTTTCTGAGCGAAATATGCTGGCTGGTTGTCGGCCCAGTTAGCTTAAACGGAAAAGCATTGGCCTTGTAAGCCAAGGATCTGGGTTCGATTCCCGGCCTGGGCATTTTTTCGCTCAGTTGGAAATATTCAAATTCGTATTCTACATGACTCCATACCGATCGTAATTTTTAGCCATGACTTAGATTTGGCATTATGATATCCATAAACTTTACTAAAACTCTTAGCTTCGACGTTACATGAAAATTTATTGACAAATAGGGGCTCTAGTGGCTTAAATGCTCTCAGAGACACATTATTTCAAAAGCCGAATGATTGATCGATGGGGCCACGAGGGGATTCAATATTTGAACTCGCTGAAAGCAGTACGTTTTCTTCGCTTTACCAGCGTTGATTTAACAGGTAAACCTGGACTGGATAGCGCCAGAGTTAATTTTGGGCCTACGTGTTTGAGAGCCAATTAAAGTAGAGTACGGGACTATACTCTGGACTTTCTTACGGACAGTGATATATACCTGCCGATACGTCTTTGTCATTTTTTTTTTCTAAATTCCTGTGAATGTGTCTGTGGTGTCTTCGCTATGTGTACGTGTAGTGAAATAAATTTAGTGTTCTCTTATTCCTGCCATCCTAAGTTCATTCATCAAATCGTTACAACGATCTCAAACAACTGAAATTATCAGAATCAAAAAGGCAGATATAAGTAGTGCATTCTTTGGCGATTTCATCGTCTATTAACATCTGGTAAGCAACTAATAAGAAAGCATCGTTTGAATAAATTTTAAAACGTTATTTAAATACGTTATTGTTATTTTCAAAGTTATATAGAATGGTGTTTTTGTGTTGTTAATGGGTAATCTAAAAAAATGTATTAATTGTGAAAAATCTATTAGTTTAAAAATATATATTTTTCACATATATTCTGTAACTCGGGTTCGATCGCCTATACTTAAAAACAAAACCCACATTCCGTTCAATGATAATAGTCCGTTTCATTGCATCGTAAAAATAACCTTTTAAACTTATCATACTACCATTCCAAATAATGTGTCTTAAAATAATTCAATACCATGCTTCACTGATTTTTCTAAAATAATTTCTTTGAGACAAATTATCAGATAGATTGAAAAGCAAAATTTTATTCAGATGAACAAATGCTTTTGACTTATTTTTTAGAATTCTGAAATTTTTGTGTTATCTGTAATTGGTTATTTGATTTTAAAATATTAAACAAAACTAACTCAATAAGAAAAAGAAATATATTAAGCGCGATTTTCTACAATAAAAAAAGAAATATATTTCATTTTATGTCTCGGATGAAATTTAGGTATACAAATCCCTTGTATAGTTAAGAATTTAATTAATTTTAAAATATACAGGGTGTATCTGAAAAAGTGGATAACCTTTACGGGGTGATAAAACGCAGCTATACGAGCAAATTCCGTTATAGAATGTATGGTCGGAAAGCAAGCGGTGAGAAGTTAAAAGGTATTTTTCCACTGTCCCAGGGCGATGGATTGGTTGAGGTGGTTATACAGCTTGGCCAACAAGACCGCCTGATCTCTCGTGTTTAGGCTTTTTCCTGTGGGGCCATATGAAAAGCCTATGAAAAGCCAAGAGTGCTCCACTGAAACCGATATGGCTGTAGTCGCCATGATTGCCGTTGTTGCCGGTGATATTCGGGAAATGCCTGGTGTCTTTGCAAATGTGCGCCAGTCCCTATTCCGCAGGTTTGAAGCGTGCATCACAGCTGGCGGAAGATATTTTGAGCAATATCTTTGAGCATGTACATTAATTACATTCCTGTTAATAAAATGTTTACTGAAGTATCTCCTCTCATTCTTGTGTTAATTATTTTACTACGACAGTGGAAAAGTACCTTTTAACTTCTCACCGCTTGCTTTCCGACCATACATTACATGACGAAATTTGCTCGTATAGCTGCGTTCTATCATCGCGTAAAGTTTGCCCCTTTTATCAGATACACCCTGTATATTTGATACACGGAGCTGTATACATGGAGAATTTGAATGTACAATATATAACCATTATATAATGAGACTTTATATAATGAAGATTATCGTAAAATTTCACAAATAATTTTAAGATTTCCTTTTAAATTTCGGTTATTAATGAAAGGATCTGCATAAAAATTTCGTCATTGTAGTACCTAGACAATTTACTCATTTTATGGTTTTATTAATATTTCGAAAAATAATAGCAAAATCGGTGAACTTGTGGCTTGACAGAAAAAACCTATTGCATTAGTATACAATTTCTAGCCCACATGTATAAAAAGTTACGCAACTCAAAAATATTGCATTTCACAGGAGATGCTAAAAGAGATTTACAGTTGTTTACTTTAACATGAACCTGTAGCGCTTAGATCTGTATGTATCTGTAAAAGCATGCATAAAAGCATAAAGCACTTAAAAATCAAGTTGAGATTGGGAGGAGGTAATAAATTTACATCTACCCGCCACCCACCCCGTTCATACAAAATTTTTCGCCCTTCTGCGGTTGTAAAATGATTTATAACGTAATCTAGTGGTTATTCGGAAACTACACCTCTTATTACTGTACAAAAATGCACCTAAGTCAGACCTGTTAGTGTAATAACATGCAAAATGAATATTTCAGATTTGTATATCTTTTCTTATGGGTGAGCGAATTTTACATATAAAACGGTACAATAAATACATGAATTGGTAATTTGGCATTGAATTACACACATATATCGCTAAAAGTTTTGATCTAGGCTTTAAAAGCCGATGACGCGTATAGTACGCCACCCGTGTCTTTATGCATGTCCAAACCGTCCGTGTCTTTCAGGGTTAATATCTCGGCTAATTACTGGCAATTATTTTTTCTCGAAAATGCTTAACAATCCTTTTATATTTCTGAGACGACAGATACCTCCAGCGCTCCTCAACTCCTTTGCTGAACACCTGCAAATCCAAATTTGTGTGTAACGGAAAAATGCGATTTTTACGAAAACTATGTGATCTAGGATAATCGCTATAGTTTTCCTGGAAGGTTTAAATTAATTTCTAGTACCCTAATTTTTTCATAATTTTAGTTTCAGTAGATTCAAAAATAGGGGGTGATGGACAAATTTTTGCATTACACGTTAGACGATATCTCTGAAAATATAATACCTAAAATTAAAAGAAATGTATTTTTGAGTTCGGCGTTATGAGCTCTTTCACACGATACCCCACACGATATACAGAAAAAAGATTTTTTTTTTCAAGTAACTTAATTATCCCCTCTACATCTTTCCTAAATATATTTGAGAATTGTTAGTAATCTACAAATATATGGATCAATAGCCTTTATTACCTCAGCCATTTTCAACTTTCCACGTTCTATAGTTTTCGAGGAAAATGGATGTGACAGACGGACAGACAGACACAGAAGCAACCTTATAATGGCCCCATTTTTACTTTTTAAATACGGAACCCTAAAAATAATAATTAAATTATTCGGGTATGTCTAATGAAAGACATCTCACGTTTAAGTTACAAACAGCGTTCCAGTCTTCCATATAAGCTCTGTTTATCATCAGTATCACAATGTACAACTAACAGAAAATAAAACTATAGCTAAGGGAATTATCTTAATAGAAAATAGAGATGCTGATATGATTTTGAAGACCACATATAGTATCTTTTAATGTGATCATTTCAATCTAAGAGAGAAATATGACAAATTTTGAGCATAATGAATGACTACATAAATCTACAATTTTGTGCATTTTACAGTAGTGTTTAACACTGTAAAAAAAAAAAAAAACTGACTAAAATACGGAAATACTACTGGCAGTCTAGACGCCAGTACTATTTCCGTATTTTAACGGAAAAATTTCCCGGTAAATAACAGGAAAATTTCCAGTTTTTTTGGAATTTAATGGAAATTTTTCTGTAATTTATCGGGGAAAAGCTCCGTTAAAATACGGAAATAGTACTGACGTCTAGATTGCCAGTAGTATTTCCGTATTTTAGTCCTTTTTTTTTTTATAGTGAACATACACACATTAATAAATTTTATTTCCTCCATTTTTCTAGGAACGATATCCAGACTTACAGGTACTGCTTAGATAAAACGGCTGATTTGTTGGAATTGTGTTTTTTTTTCTTTTTATACAATACAGCACTGTTTAACATTTGCCCAAAGATTTGAGGCAGTAGTTTTTATAAAAAAAAAAGAAGAAAAAGCGTATTTTTAAATAAATAGTTCTGCTGTAACAAATCTAATTACAGTATTTCATTTCAGTTATAGTTAGAGCATTTATTGCGACATTCGTCTATTTATTTCTGCTTCCAATTTTATAATCGCACTTTTATGCGTGACATGTAATCATACTTCAGTAGTGTAAATTTCGGTCAGAATTCAATTTCAATACCCATTCCTTAGAAAATAAAGGATTAAAAAATTAAATCATTGCAAATAAAAGATAAATCATTGAAAAAAAAAAAGATCCATATTGTAAAATTGTGCCTTATTCAGAATTTGCAGTGATTTTCAAAAATTCAAATAAAAAAAGAATCTATTATAATAATACCTTTATTTCTCACATCTCGATTCATACACTGGAATCATGATATTCGAAGTCCTTCAGATACAGAAGTATTTAAGTAACATATTGTTATCCACAGTTTAAAATTTTATGTAACATATTTGAAATTCTTGTCAGAAAAAAAAATACTTTCTTTTCTGGATGCTTTAAATAAACTATTTACTTTTATATATGTTATTTTTTTCCGGTTCTGTTTTGTTATATAAGTAAGAAAAATGTCAGCGGAATACTTTCTCTAGGAAATAAGAAAAACAGTTTTAAAATAGCTTTAACTTAATGACAATAACTAAAATTTACATGTAATTTCAAGTTATCGAAAATGTCATTTATTCGGTACTGTAAGAGTTTTATTTTTGTTTTTGTTTTTTTTAATTTTTGCGTTAAAGAAAATAAATATTTTTATTAATATTTGTACTAAAGAAATTGTACTGTTAAAAAAAATATAAAAAAATCAAACTAATGTCATTTAAAACTACGAATTTTTATTCCAAAAATTAAATTGATAGAAAATATTTCTTAGCTTTTCTTCTGCCTTTAATTTATTTTAGATTGAATTATTGTTAACAGGTCTATTCCAATTTAGTTGGTAAACTAAAAGCGATCGAAATATTTCCTTGAAAATTTCCTTCCTCCGAAGTTATTTCCTTGTAACTAACTACTTTTAAAGCTATGACAAAAGTAAACGTGATTGTTTGAATCTAAGTTGGAAAGGTGGCAAACTTTGATCATCGCATGAAAGAATGACAACACAAAACTGTAATTCTGTACATTATACAGTATAGCTTATAAATCAAATCCACTGTAACATATTTTATTTCTTCCATGATTCTAAACATCATCCAGACCATCTGACCGTTCAGTGATCACATTGTTATAGTGCTTAGTATAAAACAGTTGATTAGTTGGAATAGTTGATTATTTGTAACCAATCCAACATTTTTAGGCGCGTTCGTAATCATGTAAATACGTAGCACTTATAGTCGTCGTTCGGTCCGTCTGTCTGTCTGTCCGTCCGCATATAACAGAGCAAATACTCAACCGAAAGGTTAGAAATTTTAAATATATAATTGTTGCAAAATTTTATCGAGTCATTTCGAATTTTATGAAAGTTGGATGTATAATAGTTTAATTACAGGGACAGTCAAAAGTTTCCCTTTAAATTACGGACAACGGGAAAAAATTATTTCAAGTGCATTTTAATGACGTTACAGCCTTTCGAGCAGGATGAAATTGATATACACTATGAAGTGCACTAAAATATACATTCAGTACAATATACGGTGCAAAAAATATTTATAAAACTAGTTATAGTACGAACGCACCACATTTGACACATTTGACGCGCAATTTCCAACTTGTTAATTATTGTAATAAATGTAAATATCTGTAATATTTAATATAGTTTTCGATAATTATTATAAATTTTTTATGTACATAATGTTACTATAGACTACTTACTAATAGTCTAAGAGCTAGCAACGTTTTCGTCACCTGATTTTATCAAGGCTCATTTTTCTATGTATTCTTCCGTTGTATGGTGTAGTACGTTTGAGGGCGGTCTGGCTGTCGGGGGACGTTGCGTTAACCTGTGGGATAAGGGGTTATACAGGTCATAAAACTTCAAAATTACGTCATTTTATCAAGGCTTATTTTTCAATATGTTCTTCATTTCTTTGGTGTAGTACGTTTGCGGGCGGTCTGACTGGCGGGAGACATTGCGTTTACCTACGGGAGGTCATTTTATCAAGGCTCATTTTTCTATATGTTCTTCGTTTTATGGTGTAGTACGTATGCAGACGATCTGGCTGGCGGGAGACGTTGCAGTTTACCTGTCGTAGAATGGGTTATGCAGGTTAAAAAATTCAAAATTAGGTCATTTCAGCATGATTTTTGTTTATAACACCTGTTTCTACTATCTATTTGTGATATTAATCCGCTATTGCCAGACGTTGCCAATGTTGCTAATTCCCGGCCAGATCCACATTTATAGGTAACATATTACCCTTTGGCTATCAGACAACCTATATTTAATTTGCCAGGCACAAATTTGGTTGTAAAGTTAATGGCAGACGGCTTTAAATATGGCAATGAAAGTGCCCGTTTCAAGAGTGGATTATAGTTTAAAAATTATAAGTCATCATTACGTCATTTTATAAAGCTTAAAAATAACAAGATATTGCTCTTTGGCTAACTGACAACCTATAATTAATTTGCCCGACACAAGAACATATAGAAAAAAGAGCCTTGATAAAATGACGTAATTTTGAAGTTTTTAGACCTGCATAACCCCTTCTCCCGCAGGTAAACGCAATGTTTCCCGACCGCCAGCAAACATACTACACCACAAAACGGAAGAAAATATAGAAAAATGAGCCTCGATAAAATGACGTAATTTTGAAGTTTTTTAACCTACATAACCCCATCTTCCGCAGGTAAACGCAACGTCTTCCGTCACCCAGACAGTTCGCATACGTACTACACCATAAAACGGAAGAACATATAGAAAAATGAGCCTTGATAAAATGGCGTAATTTCGAAGGTTTTTGACCTACATAACCCCTTTTCCCGCAGGTAAACGCAACGTCTCCAGCCAGCCAGACCGTCCGCAAACGTACTACACCATAAAACGGAAGAACATATAGAAAAAGAGCCTTGATAAAATGACGTAATTTTGAAGTTTTTTGACCTACATAACCCCATCTTCCGCAGGTAAACGCAACGTCTTCCGTCAACCAGACAGTTCGCATACGTACTACACCATAAAACGGAAGAACATCTAGAAAAATGAGCCTTGAAAAAATGGCGTAATTTTGAAGGTTTTTGACCTACATAACCCCTTTTCCCGCAGGTAAACGCAACGTCTCCAGCCAGCCAGACCGTCCGCAAATGTACTACACCATAAAACGGAAGAACATATAGAAAAAAGAGCCTTGATAAAATGACGTAATTTTGAAGTTTTTTGACATGCATAACCCCTTCTTCCGCAGGTAAACGCAATGTTTCCCAACCACCAGACCGTCCGCAAACGTACTACACACAAAATGGAAGAACATATAGAAAAATGAGCCTTGATAAAATGACGTAATTGTGAAGGTTTTTGACCTACATAACACCTTCTACCGCAGTTAAACCCAAGGTCTTCCGCCAGCCAGACCATCCGCATACGTACAACACCATAAAATGGAAGAACATATAGAAAAAGAGCCTTGATAAAGTGGCGTAATTTTGAAGTTTTTTGACCTGCATAACCCTTTTCCCGCATTTAATCGCAATGTTTTTTGACCGACAGACCGTCCGCAAACGTACTACACCATAAAACGGAAGAACATATAGAAAAAAGAGCCTTGATAAAATGACGTAATTTTGAAGTTTTTTGACATGCATAACCCCTTCTTCCGCAGGTAAATGCAATGTTTCCCAACCACCAGACCGTCCGCAAACGTACTACACACAAAATGGAAGAACATATAGAAAAATGAGCCTTGATAAAATGGCGAAATTGTGAAGGTTTTTGACCTACATAACACCTTCTACCGCAGTTAAACCCAAGGTCTTCCGCCAGCCAGACCATCCGCATACGTACAACACCATAAAATGGAAGAACATATAGAAAAAGAGCCTTGATAAAGTGGCGTAATTTTGAAGTTTTTTGACCTGCATAACCCTTTTCCCGCATTTAATCGCAATGTTTTTTGACCGACAGACCGTCCGCAAACGTACTACACCACAAAACGGAAGAATATATAGAAAAATGAGCCTTGATAAAATGACGTAATTTTGAAGTTTTTTGACATGCATAACCCCTTCTTCCGCAGGTAAACGCAATGTTTCCCAACCACCAGACCGTCCGCAAACGTACTACACACAAAATGGAAGAACATATAGAAAAATGAGCCTTGATAAAATGGCGAAATTGTGAAGGTTTTTGACCTACATAACACCTTCTACCGCAGTTAAACCCAAGGTCTTCCGCCAGCCAGACCATCCGCATACGTACAACACCATAAAATGGAAGAACATATAGAAAAAGAGCCTTGATAAAGTGGCGTAATTTTGAAGTTTTTTGACCTGCATAACCCTTTTCCCGCATTTAATCGCAATGTTTTTTGACCGACAGACCGTCCGCAAACGTACTACACCATAAAACGGAAGAACATATAGAAAAAAGAGGCTTGATAAAATGACGTAATTTTGAAGTTTTTTGACATGCATAACCCCTTCTTCCGCAGGTAAACGCAATGTTTCCCAACCACCAGACCGTCCGCAAACGTACTACACACAAAATGGAAGAACATATAGAAAAATGAGCCTTGATAAAATGGCGAAATTGTGAAGGTTTTTGACCTACATAACACCTTCTACCGCAGTTAAACCCAAGGTCTTCCGCCAGCCAGACCATCCGCATACGTACAACACCATAAAATGGAAGAACATATAGAAAAAGAGCCTTGATAAAGTGGCGTAATTTTGAAGTTTTTTGACCTGCATAACCCTTTTCCCGCATTTAATCGCAATGTTTTTTGACCGACAGACCGTCCGCAAACGTACTACACCACAAAACGGAAGAATATATAGAAAAATGAGCCTTGATAAAATGACGTAATTTTGAAGTTTTTTCACCTACATATCCCCTTCTCCCACAGGTAAACGCAACGTCTTCTGCCAGCCAGCCAGTCCGCATACGTACTACACCATAAAACGGAAGAACATATAGAAAAATGAGCCTTTATAAAATGGCGTAATTTTGAAGGTTTTTGACCTACATAACCGCTTTTTCCGCAGGTAAACGCAACGTCTCCGGCCAGCCAGACCGTCCGCAAACGTACTACACCATAAAACGGAAGAACATATAGAAAAAGAGCCTTGATAAAATGACGTCATTTTGAAGTTTTTTGACATGCATAACCTCTTCTCCCGCAGGTGAACGCAACGTCTCCAGCCAGCCAGACCGTCTGCAAACGAACTACACCATAAAATGGAAGAACATATAGAAAAATGAGCCTTGATAAAATGACGTAATTTTGAAGTTTTTGGACCTGCATAACCCCTTTTCCTGCAGGTCAACGCAATGTTTCCCGACCACCAGACCGTCAGCAAACGTACTACACCACAAAACGGAAGAACATATAGAAAAATTAGCCTTGATAAAATGACGTAATTTTGAAGTTTTTTGACCTACATAACCCCTTTTCCCGCAGGTAAATGCAAAATCTCCCGCCAGTCAGACCGTCCGCAAACGTACTACACCATAAAACAGAAGAACATATAGAAAAATGAGCCTTGATAAAATGACGTGTTTTTTTATGTTGATTTTTACTCTTAGACTATAATGAAATTACTCATTTGCAGCATATAACATTTTTGTAATTCCTAACTAATAATTATAATTTCTTAAACGTTCTCACAGTGTGCCTAGAGTTTCTAGAAAGTAGTTTTTTGACAAAAAAAAGAAAGAAAGGCGTATTATTATATAAATAGTTCTGGTGTAACAAATCTAATAAATGTAGAACATTTCGTTTCAGTTATATTTTGAACATTTATTTAGAAATTAGCCCATAAATTTCTCCTTCTAATTTTCTAATCGTAATTTAGTAGTGTAAAATTTTGAGTCAGACTGTACAAATAAAACATTTTGCGTTGCTGTAATGTTTTAAAATTAATTTTCGTAAAAAATATGAATTGTACTCTATGCATTTTTTAAACTGATATCTATTTCCAGAAGCTTCTAATTGGAGAATCTAAAATTACAGCTCGTTACATCAAGTAGTGTTAGAGTTATGTGTGCAATACCACCTACATTGTGATATATTTTGCAACGAATAGAAATGAATTTTATATTAGGAGTTCCAAATTTTAAACTTTCATTATTTCAAAACTTTTTGCTGTCAAAATTTGGTATTAGTATTGCCCATTTCAAACATTGGTACATTTTTTTAATAAAGGCGCGCCCTAAGATTTTCGTTTGACATAAATTAAGAGAAGAAATAATTTCCAATCGAATGGTCATTTTTATATTTCTCTGCAACTTTTAAAAATAGGTGTAATGACCATCATTCGTAATTTTTGTTGTTATTGTTGTAATAATTTCAGTATCAATTCAATGTAGTAATTTCATAACTTTGCTATTTTATTTCTTCCTGATTTTATAGAGTATCAAATTGTAACGATACTTCTAATTTAACCTGCATATATAAGTTTGTTTTTTATATTGTAATAGTTATAATGGCAGCGTCACGTTTTTGTAACCAATTTTAGCGTCGACGATAGTGGCGCATATGACACATTAGATGCTGCAGATAACGAAATTGCCAGTAAGCTGGCTGACCAGCGGAAAGTGTTCCAATAGCAACATCGCGTACCCCGCTGCAATGTTAAATGATCTTGAACCCATTACTGATGATACTTTTGAGTCGCGGCAACAGAAGTGATCAGGTTTGTACTTACCGTATATTTCCGTGCATAAGCCGAAAGTTTTTCGGCATTTTTTTGGATCTTAAGTAGGGGGGGGGGGCGGCTTATACAAGAGTCTAAGAAATTAAAAAAATTGATATACTAAAGTGAAAAACAATGATAAATATAAAAAACATAAAAAAATACAAGTTTCTTAAAATACTTTAAAATTCCATTCTTTTACCATGAAAAAAGTTACCAATCCCGATTCACTATCCAAATCCTTATCAGAATTTTCAAGCTAATCCTGAGGCTAATGTCAGACAAACGTCTTTTTGCACGATTTTTTCCTTGCGTATTATCACTACGCAATGCTAGCGGCATTGTGTAGGGATAATACAAGGAAAAAGACGTTCGTCTGACATTAGTCTCAAAATCACTTTCTCTCAATGGTACATCAGTATGAATATCGACAGTCTCTAATTCATCATCATCACAAACGCCATCCACTTCAAATATGTATCCGCAGTTCCATCTATCGCATTATTGATAAAACATTTTTTTTTAATTATCAAAAGATCATTTCTTGCGGTAATTCAAGCAAAAAATAGCAGGTTTGGTTTTTATGAACGAGCGAGTCCTAACAGAATGATCGGGGCAAAATTAAACAGATTTAGACAAACCAGCTTAGTCAACCAACTTTAACCAAATTAGACAGAGAACAGCTGCACGGCACGACATAATAGGAGAGATCAATAATTACAGAGAGCATATTTTTTTCTGTTATCTATGTACAAAAAAGTGCTAAGATTTCGTTCGCTGAATATTTCGTCATCATTTTTTAACATCGGCTTTTATACGGGTTTCCGATTTTGGACGATTTTACCTTGAAAAGTCGTATACTCGGCTGATACACGGATCGGCTTATACATATACGGTATTTCAATTACACTGGAGTGTACCATATTGCTATGGTACCCGCCCCCCCCTATCAATCTGGTGTGCTAGCTGACTGGTAGTTTCGTTATCTCCACCATGTGATCTATTATATATGCCAATATCATGGACTTTAAAAGTAGTTGAAAAACATGGCTTTGCCTCCCAGATTTTAATATTTTTAGGGTATAAGTGGATGTTTTGTGTGTAACCTATTGCACGACAAAGAATTGTGGAACTTTTTTTACTTTCTTCTATCTTTACAAGAAGAAAGTGTTGGATTCGTGAAAATTTTCCACTTTCGGTTTTCCACGGATTTACACGTTTAAGGGGTTAGAGATTCCGAAAGTACGTTTTTACAAAATGTATATCTGTGAGTCTGTGACTCTGTCTGTCTGTCTGTATGTATGTGACTCAAATTTTGTAGGCGCTCTATCGCAAGAACTAAGGCACGGAATTTAATAAAAATTTACATTCAGTTCGTCCCTGATATAAATTGGTGCTGATTAGTTTTTGGTGTAAATCGCTCAACAGGTAGCACTGATATGCAGCATTTTTCCCGATTTCCACAATAGCTTAATCTCCAGAACTAATTGACGGATTTTAATGAAATTTCAGATTCAGTTAGTCCTTGACATGAATTGACGTTTTTTATATTTTGGTGTAAATCGCTAAACAAGTGGCGCTACTATGCTGCATTTTTTTGCGATTTCCGAAATAGCTCTATCTCAAGAATTAATACTTGGATTTTCAGATTCATGTATACCGGGATATGAATTAATGCTGTTTATATTTTGGTGCAAATCGTTCAAAAGGTGGCGCTGCTATGCTGCATTTTTCAGAATTTCCGGTATATCTCTATCTCAATAACTAATGCACGAATTTTCATCAAACTTCAGATTCAGATATACTTTGATATGAATTGGTGCTAAACTGATATAATTACTTGTACTATTTAAATGATTTAATTGACGTGATTTACATGGAAGAAAGTTTTGTGATGGCTACAACATGCAAGTATTTTATTAACCTTAGCATTTTATATGCCAAAGTATACCTACATTTTCTCTAATGTACCTATATGTATATATCAGAATACAGACATAGATTCATAATTTGAATATAAATTATTGATCGTGAGGAAGACAGACCTTTTTAGAGAAAAAAAGACAACAGAGAGAAAGATAATTTTTAGGGAGTAGTTTTTAGGGAAAAACAGACTTTAAAACCCTGCTGTTACATCTAAATTAGAGTTCGTATACTCGTGTAACTCGTCCGGGCGAATTCGTATATCGTGTAAAGTTCTGTCATGTGGGTTGTTGTAGTTTTGACTAAAACTTTTAATATGAGAATGCGTGCTTTTGTACTTGTCGTTAAATTGGGTGCAAAAGTTCATGCGGTGTTTGAGAGTAAAAGTCACACAGTGATTAGGCAAACAAAGTTTTTTATTCAATCAATGATATATTCTCCACCGTTTTCTGTAATCTGTTTCCAACTGCCCCGATCATATAAACTGCGCGGTTTAGATTCGAAGAACGAAGACGCAACGTTTTTAAGGCATCCAAAGAGTGAAGTTTTTTTTTTCCATTTAAATGATTTTACAATGATCGGAACAAGTGATAATCAGATGGTGTGATATCAGGAAAATACGGTGGATGATTTAGAACATCCCATTTCAGGCTGTTCAGTTTGCGCAGCGTCTGTCTCGAAACGTGTGGTCTGTCGTTGTCGTGATAAAAGACTACTCCCTTGCGATTCTGCAGATTCGGACGTTTCTGTTTGATTTCTCGAGTCAGATTGGTTAATTGGCGACAGTACATGTCCGAATCAATCGTTTGGCCAGCGGGGAGAAACTCAAAATAAATTATGTCCTTGAAATCCACCCAAACACAGAGCATCAATTTCATCGGGTGCAAACTGGCCTTTGCCATTGCGTCACTATGCTCACCTGCCTGTTTTCATGTGCGTTTGCGCTGAACATTGTTGTAAAGGACCCATTTCTCACTGCCCGTCACTAATCGATCCAAAAAGGCTCGTTTTTGAGCCGCCCGATTAAAGAAACGGCAGCAGAAATTAGCTCGATTTTGTTCCTCTCGGTCAGCAAATGGGGCACCCATATATCGAGCTTCAAATCGAATGCCATGTTTTTTAAACGCCGAAAAGCAGTTGATCTGTCAACGTTAAGTGCTGTAGCAACTTCCTCAGTTGAAATTCGCGGCGTATTCTCAACTAAAGTACGCACAATATCGTCACAATATGTGAAGGCCGACCAGAGCTTGGCTTGTCTTCAAGGTCTCCGCTCTCCACGGCGAAATTTTGCAAACCATTTTTCCACAGTTCGTTTAGCTGGTGCTTGATCTTGATAAACCTCTTGAATGTTTTTTACGGCTACTGCAACGTTTATTCCCTTCCGAAACTCGTAAAGCATAACATCCCGTAAATGCACCTTATCGACAATCATTTTGAAAGTAAACTTTCTCGAAGCAGTTTGTATCTACACAAATTATTTTGTTTGAAATGAAAGCTGCACACGTCACCTTTCCTACGATCTGTCTTACGTAGATAGCAGTGTTAATTACAACACTTTACGCCGCTTCTAACGCCATCTATTGCACTTCCGTTCGAACTTTTGCACTCACCCAATATTTTTTTTATAACCTGATTTACGCATACTATTTGGTTGAACTATCATAAAATTAAATGTCAAAACAGTAACTATTATACATTCAGAAATTCTTTTTATCGTTGAAATATAACGAAAATCAAACACGATATTTGTTTGTCTTTTTCTATTTCATTTTTCTGTATGTTTAAGTAAATTCCCATTTGATATTTTATTTTTCTGCTAGCTTACGAGATAAAATAAACGAATGTAAAAATTGTATTTCACAAAACAAAAAATAAAAATAAAATAAAAATAACATGAAATAAATGGGACATTTATCTTTTATTTGACATTTCATTTCAGTTCTAGATGATCCAAAAATAACAAGCAAGTATGACAAGAAAATATTTTGAATATTCCACCAAATTCTTAAAATCGAGTTGTTCCTTCATATCCAATTTAGGGTATACAAGAGATTACTATTTATAAATCATTCAAAATATATATTTTCCCTTTATACATTATAGAACTTTCTCTGCGCTATTCCTTAAAATACAATTTTAGTCACAATATGCGAAAGCAATACAAGCGGCACACAGTGAAATAACGGGAAAGGATATAAAATACTACTTGTATAATATAGGAATTATAAATATTTTACCTAATTTAGAGAAAGGAAATATTTTCGCTGTTTGAGCCAAATATAAAATGTAATTGTTTTCTAGATCACAGAATTTTCTCTTGCTAATAATTGTAACACATAACACATTAAATGCGTGCGTACAAAATCATAAACATGTACTAATTATTGCCAAACATGACCAGGCAGCTAATTAAGATATTTTGGCGAATATTTAGAAAAATAATTGATGAATTATTCTTGAACTTCTGGTATGTAAAGAACAGGTTTGAACTCATATTTTCTCTTAAGCTTCCAAGACAATTAGGGTACCCACAACAAATTTAATAAAAACGTCTACCATCACTAGTCTCACAAAAAGCTCGAAGTGTTCTGTAATTGTAGAAAATGGTTTTATAATCCCTGCACAATATTTTCATGAATTTGTGGAAAAATAACGTTCAGGCCATGTGTTTTATGTTTATAACGTTCAAGATTTTCGACCAAATTTCGCGACACTTTCGGAAAGTAAAAATAAACAAAGTGTAAAGAAAATGATATACTGAAATTAAAAATGAATAAGTTGAATATTGATAAATAATGAATATTTGTATTAAATTATTTTTAACCACACAAGTGCCAATGGTAGAACAAATTTTATCATAATTTGCTTGTCATCTGTAATGGATAACTTAAAATAATAGTCTAAAGATATCGGCGATGTAATGAGCTGCATTTGATAATTCTATGTTGCATAAGGATAGTTACAAATACCATAAATGGTAATTTTACACAGCAATTATTGCATGTCAAAAACGTGCCCGAAGAAATGTATACATTAAAATTATATTTTGTATTCATGGTAAATCTGTTATTTTTTAGTGAAACAAAAGAACACATTCTAAACTTAAACGTTTTATGTAATCTAATGCAAACAAAATGTTAAACCATTAAGAATCACCCACACTGAAAAAACCTAATTTGGCATTCTTCCCTGCTTCGTAGTCGCAGTAATTGAAATGAATCGCTTGAAATTTGTTTCAATATACCGTGAAACCTCTTTGAACGGTCACATCTAATCAACGACAGCCGCCAAATACCGGCTACATATTGATGGAACCAAACACGTTCCATAGCATTAACATTAGTATGAACCTCTAAATAAGGAATTCCGAACAACGGCCGTTCAAAACTCACGAGGAAGATAATGTAACAGCTCCTGGTACAATTTCATATTTATTTGCAAATCAAAATATGAAGCAGATGAAACGATATTTACTTGACATGTCAACAAAAAGTCACTTAATTTCTTAAAAGTCCTTTCTTAAAAACTGAATAACAGAAAATGAAGACAATAACGATGGGAAAAATTTAGATAATATTCTTAGAACGGCAGGCATAACTAACATGAAAGCCAGTGAGTTTGTATGTCTGGACAAAGATTTGGCAATTACTGCCACATTTGGTTCCATACAGCAAATGGTGGAAGATAGGAGGAGAGAAGAAGAGAAAAGTGATGAAGAAAGGGAAATGAGACAGATTATAGAATCACCGTATTCCAGTATTAACACATATAACGAAATTTTGACGAACCTTCGTGAAATCCAAAATATTCCATATAGTGATGATGACTTGAATAGCAAAACAACTCATATTGTTATTTCTCTAGAGAAAAATATCTGAAAAAAAAAGCAACTGTAAATCACTGATTTTTTAATGTATTAAAACAACGAGGATTAATTAAAATAACTGTGCATTTCTCTTTAAATTTATGTAATTTTGATTTTTTTTTTTATGAAACCTCTGAATAACACCTACCTTTGAAGAGCGGTCACTTTTCACTCCTCCAACTGGTGACCGTTATTCAGAGGTTACAACTGATATCCATCTCTACATGATATGTTTGTGGAACATTGCGTCATATACACACATATAAATAGATATGTTTCAAAAGTCGGTAGACTGCATCTAGGCACAAGTTTTAAATAAATTTAAATATGCAATATTCAAAGTAAAAACGTTGATGAAACAAGGCATATAGTTTTTCGAGACCATTTTAAGCTGATTTTTTTTATAATCTGTTCGATATTTTTAATAGTAAAAATGAATACTATAGAAAATTAATACGTTTCAACTTTGTCCTTTTCTGTAATTACGTCCGCTTTACCCACTTTATAAAAAAAATTTGTACGAGGGGGTTCTAAATACTGAAAAGTACAAAATTAAAATTGCATTTAATGGCAGGCTAAAGAAATTTCATTGAACTAGCAATTGTTATATTACGTTTAATAGCTAATGTATTCCATGGAAATCGCAAATAATTGTCTTTTCGTCATAAGATGCCTTATGATTTTTACTTAGTCAAATTTTTTCAGATTTATATTGAGTTTTTTGTCTTTAAACTAAATGTATTTTAAGCTGTAACTGCTCCCTTACAACTAACTTCCAGGTTGTTAAATTGCCTATATTTGTAAAAATTTTTTTTCATTTATTTAATATTGTAAGAATTATCGAATTTTAGAAGAGCTCAGATGGTAAAGGTAGTTTGCGACCAAAAAAAAAAAAATTAATCAAATGATTGAAGATAATCAACGGTCCTCTACCCTATGTTAAATTACTATTTGAAAAAAAACTAATACTCAGAGAGATTTACCATTTATAAGGCAGGCAATTGCCAATAAAGGCAAATAGATATTTGGAACTTTACGGCCCATTTTTTCAAACTGATGATTGTGTTACTTACCACCTTTATCATCTGATCTTTTCAAATATCAGTACTATTATAGCTAAATGGCCAACACAATTCTCAAGAGTAAGTGGATCTTGTTTTCGATTCCTGACTTGAGCATAAATGTTACAACCTTACTGAACAGAAGGAAATAGAAGTGCATTCAAATCTTCATGTTGAACCGAAATTATTTAATTCGAATATACTATAAATTTGCTATGTTTATGCACATTCTTTATGTAGAAGCTTCGTTTGTTATTGTGCAACATTTTCATTTTTCATGAGTTACCGTTAACGAAAAAAAATATATACTTTTTTTTCTTTACTTTTTTCGAATTTTTATAGAAAGTAGAATAAGCCCCAACAGCGTTAAGATGAAAGTCGAAATACTTTAGAAGTTACAGTCAACTGCCGATCAGAGTACCGTCATTAAAACAGGTATACGGGATCCGGCGGTATATAGGTATAAAGGACGCAGCACAAACGTGCTGCATTCTTTGTTCCATAGTCATGATTATAGGTATAAATCGAGGAGTAACGTGCAAAATACAACTATTAACTGCAAATTTCTATACTCATTTTTTTAAGTAAAACTACCGTTAGTAAAGTAGAGATTTTTCTTGAAATACTATCATTTTCCAATCGCACCGCATAAAGTAGTGTTTAACCCTTTCTGGCCTAAATTATGAATTCATGAAAACTTCACTTCTAAATCATTTTTCGTGAATTTTTGAAACTACATTAACAGATATACTAAATCATTTAATAAATTTAAAAGGATTTCGCCAATTAAAATTAATTAAATTTGAATGCATAGGGATTTTGTGCAACATTTAGAACTCCACTCAATGATAATAATTTTTAAACCACGTTGAAGATAGCGAAAAAAGGGCGAAAAAAATTACACTTTTTCAAATGACAACCATTTTACCAAATTTAGTTCAATTTCACCAGAAATAGGTTCATGCCCCCCTCTCCCCCCAAAGTCAATATGTTTTCTGGAAAAAAAAATTTTTGTTGTTGTTTCAGATGACTTTTAGCAAGCAGTACACTGAATTGCATAGGCTGACAGCACACCCCACACAACAGACAATATCTTCAACAATTTTAATAATTATTGTGTAATAAAAGTATTTTTATAGCAAAAACTATCAATACAATGTTGTAAAAATTCATATCTTGCGTTAAAAAGTCCCGAAGTTCACCTACTTTTTGGGTAACCTCCATAAACTGCTCCCAAAAACTACACCTCACTAAAGAACATTCATATCTAAATTCCACGAACTATTTTTTATTGTTTAAAATTTTCTCGCTTAGTCATTAAATTGAAAACAGGATATATTTCTTAATACTTAATTTAACCTACGTTTCATTCTATTTCTCAACTCTACTTAAAATTTATGGGAAAACTTTTACTATAATGTTAAAAAAATTATATTTTATCCCAAGAGAAATTGAAAATGTATTTTTTAAACTGAAAAAGTAATTTATTCCTAGCTGTTAAAAAATTTAATTCGAAATCTCCTAAAACGTTAAATAAGAATTCTGAAGGGAATTGTGTATACAAAGGAATTTTTTTTCTAATGCAAGTATAATCGTATAATGCTTTGAAACTCACTTGAAAAAAAAAAAAAAAAAAACATCGCTAAATTTTTGTCCTTTTTACTGTGATTGCATAACTTTTACTGAATTGTTTAGCATAATGTTTTACTTAAAATTCACGAATGAATATAATATACTGGGGGTGTCTCCCTACTGATCACTAACGCTCGCCAACCCCCGTAAATTGCCACAAAATGCACATTGGGACCGTTACGTGTTTCCAGTAAGCTTCATTTGCTCGACACTTTTTGCAGAAAATCCTGCAATAATGAGTACTATCATCCATCTTTTTAATTTATGAAATTTTCAAAAAAATAAATAAATAAATAAATAAAAATAAAAAAGCAGTAATTGAAAACTTCATCGAAATCAAAATAAAAAATGCACTTAGTTGCTGCTACCAATAGGCATAAATCATTTTAACGTTATGAAATTTACTAATTTTTGAATGTAAATAATTTAACCCTTAAATGTCTGATTTTTCAAAAATTATTGTAATAATGTTTTTCGGCTTTCATTTTTTAAATAAACTATGGGAAAAATACTTTTAAAAAATCATATTTTGTTTTAAGTATGGTTTACGGCTAAAAAAAAGTTTGTTACTAATCGGCAATACAGGTATTTAATTGAAAAAATAATTTTCCTTGATAAAATTCTATAATATTAAACACACAAGAATTTTAGGAACTATAATAAGAAATAATTTTTACTTGCTCACTGCAGAACAAAATAGGGTATCTCGCCTATTATATAAAATACAAATAACGTTTATTTATTTATCTACTTGTGAATGAAGTATATTATGAACGACATGCATGTTTTTATTAAACCAGTTTTGCTTCTTAAAAAAAAAAAACTATACCATACTTTTTAGTATGAGAAGAAATAAAATACATAAATGTATATATTTCATTACATTTTTCTGAAATCTGTATTTACCAAAGCCCTCCATAATACATATTTTATGAAATAAGTTAAACACAAAACATTTTTAAACATAAAATTTTCCTTAAAAATATATGAATCAAATAGGAATTTTCCAAAGAAATGAAGTAGGAACAAAATTTAATTTAATCTTTAGCAAATATTTAAGATACAAATCTGATGTTCAATTCGCTCTGTAAAGAGAATTTACAAATAATTCGGAAATTTGCAAAATCTTGAAACCTTTGTGTAAAATCTTCGAACGAGTGAAAATTGACAAAAATAGTGATTGAATAAAATTATAATTTAAAGTGAAATAGAAATTTAGAATATAATTTAAAAGGAATGTTTCATGGAGCTCTAAAAGTTTTACAGTTTTTAACTCAATAAGTGTAATAGAATAGCAGAAACTAAATGTTCGTATTAAATAAACTAAGATTTTTAAATTATCTAGGAACATTCGGCGGATATTTTCATTATAAAGAGAGGGTAATTAAATAAATATTATAACAATAATTAATTTAGGCATATGAAGATTCAGGTGTGTTGGTGAGGAGGGACAATGATAAGCACAAATTAATTACGAGGGTCATTCATAAAGTAAATTTCATGCGGCCTGCAAATGGAAATAACATATTATTAAATGGAAAGATTTATAGCAAAAGACACAGTAATATTTCAGTTACCTCTCATCATAAGAAATACCGGAATTGTAACACGGGTCATAGGGTGGAATAAGTTTTCGTACTCCAGTGACATAGAATTCTGCCACCTGGGAAGGGAGCAAGCTTGTCTTAGTTTTCAATCCACTTCCCGTCACCCGTAACTATGCAGTTGAGGTACTCATTGTCCTCATCGTGATATCGCTGCAGAAAAGTGCAGAAAACTTCGGCAATTAATAAAATCATAACGATTAACTGTTGTTCTGTAAATTGTGCGAAGATTTTAGAGATTATTTAAAAAAAGACTGTGTGATGTAAAAATAATCACATTTAAATCATACAATAAAGGTAATAAAATTGAGCTTACCTTCTTTTTCGGGATCGTCCACGGCTTTTTATCCAGGTTATTTTTTGAGATGTATCCATTAGTTCGCCCTATAAAAACTTGTAACGTTGTTTTTCTTTATTAATGTGTTTTAATTAATTAATCAAATTATTATACCTTTTTTGTATATTAATTAAATTTATATAGGACTAAGAGTAGATACATATTAACACGTTCACGCTGGCGCGGTGGGTCGTACTCGACTGTCTCGGAGCTGCGAAGTCTGCGGCTTTTTGGATACCAGTATTTTAATACAGAAAATGTTGTTTTATTTAATTAGAACAATTGGCGATTTAAAGGAACAACATTTTCTGTAAAATAATAGTGGTGTGCAAAAAGCCGGAGACTTGACAACTCTGAGACAGTCGAGTGTGACCCACCGCGCCGGCGTGAGCGTGTTAATATCTGGAGCATACATTTCTGCTCCTTTCTTTTTTAAATAACATAGAGAAAGTGAGTTAGTAATAAAAAACATTGTTTAGATAAAGTAAAAACATAAATAAATTCAAGGTTATAATCATAAACAACGTAATTATTTTCTTTTAAAGTCAATAGAATTAAACATATAGTTCTTTGTGTTATCAATATTGTAGCTGTATAATGTAAATGTTTCTTTTGATTGAAAGTTTATTTGATGAACGCGGAACTAATGTTCTATTTTGTATCAGGATAAATTAGATGATGTAAACATATTTCACGTTGCAAACATTAAAATTTATGACAAGTAACTGATTTATGACAAATTTTTCTGAAGAGGTTGATGTTTCTATCAGAAGAACCTCGCACCCATACACAAAACCAAACGCATTAGAGCAGCATTGACTTTTTTGCAGCTATACCACAATGAGGACAACAAGTACCTCAACAGGATTGTTACAATGATGAAATGTGGGTTTATAATTGTTACAAGCTGGCTCTGTTCTTAGGCGACAGGCTTCTATGATAATGGACCACAAAGACTTATCTCACGCTATGAAAAATGTTACAATTATGCTTATGTTGAGAAGTAGCCTAAACATTTTTGTAACTTTTGCAATAAATCTTTCCATGTAATTATGTTTTGTTTCTTTTTTACGGACCGTGGGAAACTTACTTTCTGAATGACCCTCGTACTTGTTGGTTTCTTGCTTACATGCGATTTTTAAAAATACTTACATACGATATGTATTATATAATATTTTATGTTAATATATAATAATATCTTGTCTTATATTTAATACATTAGTATGTTGAAATGTTTTATTAATGTACTTTCATCTACAAATAGTAAAATGTAACTTGACTTTAAAATCCGTCAACATTTAGGGTAATTCCGGGATTTATGCCGCACATTTTTTTTTAATTTGTGTATAAAGTTCCATGGTGGACATAAAATAAAAAAATCATGCTGTGCTGTTTAATGTTAAATATAACGCGTGTACTGCGACAAAAAAATTCAAAACAAATTATTAATATTTTTTAAATTTTTTTTTCTAAAACATTACACTGCGGCGCGTCACCCGTACATTCAAGCTGAGACGCCGCACTTGTGCGGTAGTTATGCCGCGTTTGTAATAAGAACAGAATGAAGTTATAAATAAAAATATTAAAAAAATATTCATATCTGGACTATAATTATGGATGTAATAACAAAATGAAACTAAATGAGTACAATGAAACGTATTAGTAGATTCAAATTAATAATTGTTGCCAGCTTTCACTATTAAAATTATCGACTTATTTTTTTTTTACATTAAATTTTAATTGTTATTTCAGCAACAATGTAACATTAATGTGTTAGAAAGGGAAAAGAATAAAAGTAAAATTGTGTTTCCATAATTTATTTGTAAACCCTTTCGAGACCGGTGGCTTTTATACAAATTTTATTCGGTTGGTACCACTTTTTTAAAAGAAGTTACCTTTACTTAAATAATCATGAAAATGCTCTAATTAAACAAAGCAAATATTACTTTTCTTTTTTACTAGTGCCAGAAACAAATTTTGTAAGCTCTTTATGAAGGTAATTATATGCACCTATGGTCCGGATTAGGTTAAGAGATTGACTTCAAACTACAGAAAAAGTGTCGAAAAAGTACAGTTTTTATATAAGTACATTTAAACACTTGATGCAACGAAGCCAATTACACATCCTTTTTTGGAGTAGTTTGTAAAGAACATCTGCGTTACGCACAATCCAATTTTTCATTACTATCATCTTGACTTGCATCTTTCCTGTCCTTCTTACTTTTTATTTTCCTCCCTTTTTCTCCTTTGGTTTTAGTAAACTTGATATCATGCCTAACATGGTTAGTCTGTTCAAAAAGAAAGGGAAAAGTTATTAATACTTAATCATCCCGTACAAAAGAAACTGCGGCATGTATACCAGAATAGCAGTGCGGCATGTATCACATTTTGCATGGTGCAGACGTCGGCCATCAGTTACCTGCAATTGCTAAGGAGAATTGCGTAATTATATACACAGTACTCTATACAAAAGCTACACTTTGTTTTGACTTCGAAATCATGCATGCATTTAGTAATTAGTGTATGAAAAGTATTTAAACATAATGTGTTTAAAAGTTTGGACAGTGAAATCATGCACATACGTCAAATTAAGGATTGTACTTCTACAAGTAAACATCGAAATGGAATTCACGCTATATACTGGTTAAAATAATCTCATTGCGCACCTATACTGTGTGTTTGACGACCATCTATCCATAATTACGAGAAATAGAAGGGGTGCGGCATCTATCCCGTATGCGGTGACTCTCCCGAAGTTACCCTATCTTCTCAACTGTTTATTTAACTCCTTAAACTACAACTACGTGTGAGACACGTAGTCTTGTATTCGGCCCAAAACTGATTATCACGGGCCTGGCCCGTAGTACAGTGATCGGGCCAAATGTCAATATCACGGGCATGGCCCGTGGTGCGACAGTAACGGCTCACGGGATTACTAATAACCCTTTTGTGATATATCTACCACAATTATTACGTCAAGTTGTAATTACTTATCAAATATTCCAGAAAGTTGAACCAGTTGTATCTTACACATATATTTACATCCCTTAAGTCGTGCGCGTTTGGTATAACTTAGGACCGATTTGCCGAGCCGTGGAATGGCTCGAAGGCTGCACGATCTTGTTTACGTTTTGGACTCAGGCTGTTGAAACGTAAATCGTAGGTTAAGGAGTTAATATATTTCGTCAAATTTCTTGGAATGCAGGGGGGGGGGGGGGATGGATTACCATTTGAGACGAGATTGTACTGTGTGACCGAGATAAGAAAAACCGTGAGTAGGTTTCCTGCTTCCGAAGGTTTCAAAACTTGTAGGGAGGGAACTTCATCCATAGGACAAAAAAAAAAAAAAAAAGACCGGTAATTCTCGGTTGAATGGGAGAAAAGAAAATTCGGGACTTCCCTAAAATAAAGTGGACTGACCAGTTACTTTGGCAACAGGGCCGAGCCGAGACAGGTTCTAGTGTCTTTCTTATCACAGCTAGATAGTAACCTTCTTCAATTTATTTTTTAATAAAGGGGGGGTCTCTTTTTCCTGAGGGATTTTTGGGGCTCCGCGTCTTGGCAGGGCTTTGGGAATTTAGAAGTTATACATGCTGGGCGGGGGTTGTTGAAGTTAAGCCTTCTGGTTTGCTTCGATGCCTGGCCGAACCCGAAAATATTTGCTCCCAAGTAATTTTACGCAGCACCACACGGCGTGTATACATATATATTTTTTTTTTAATCTAAAATAACACATTGATTTAAATAATGAATTTATTGTATGTGAAATACAGCTGAGTGCCTTTTGAAAAGCAGCTTTGTTATTAATTTAAAAATATATTAAGTACAAAGTGCATAACTTTCTTTAGGCTGAAAATGAATTTATTGCTACCTGGTACAAACTTTAATTCAAAATTTAATAAAAATAAAATCAGATACCGTAGGGAATGTTATCCTTGAAAAAATTAATTCTTTCATTCTTGTCCTTCTTCTCTCGTTTTGTTTATTTTGAAAATAGAAAGAAGGGAGTTTTGATCATATTATATATATTTTTTTCGTTATGTATATTTTGACGGTAAATAGAGTTTATCGTTTATTGGAAAAAACAACATTTTTTTTCTAATTCTACGAACTAAAGTTTTACATTTATAAATAAAAAATATGTATAAGACAAATTAAATAGCCCACGTTTGTTTATGAATTTCTTCCTGTAATTTTTAGTCTTCTATTCTTTTATCATTTCAGAATTTTTATAGTAAACGAGAAAATATTGTAAATCTCCAGTGAATTTAATCGAATTATTTTTTAGCATGAAATGAAAAGTATTCCAACCTGATACGAAATTTAATTCAAATACTAAAAAAAAAATTAAATTTGTACGTGAAGGGAATACTATGTATGAAAAATATATGGCTCTAAATCTTGTTTATCCGTATTGTTTTGATAAAAAATTAAACTGCAAAGGTTAAGAACAAATTCCTAAATGTTTATTTTGTATATTTTGATTTCAAATTTTTTATACATTTATTACTACAAAAAAGTTAAGATTGTACGTGAAGGAACTACAGTATGCCAAAAATATATGTCTTACAATCTTGTTTGCCTGTTTTTTTTTGTTTATTTTTTAATAAATAAATGAACTACAAATGTTAAGAACAAATTTTTAAATGGTTATTTTTCATATTTTGATTTCATATGGTTTTTATTCCACACATGTATGTATTTTTCAGTCAGACAGGTGAGTTAAACTTTTCATGTTGAGATGTTTTCTATATAAAAAATATCTTTTATCTTATGTTAAAAATTTTCCTTTTCTACAGTTTTTCCGTAGATATTTTAAATTCATTTCATTTAAAAAGAACTGTAGATTATGTTTTAAACATTTTTGGGGTAAAACTAAAATAAATCTGAACACTGTAGGCTACTATATACGATTAAATTAATCCTAGACTGTAAAGAGTGTTATTTGTATCATCGTGAAACGAAATTAAATTAAAAATTAATAAATCGTGTAATGAAATTTGTAAAGGGAATTGTATTACAATGAAATTTACATGTCTATGGTTGAATTTTTATGCAGTTTTGCTCATTCTGTTTATCTTGATAACACAATAAAAAAAAATTCCGAATGCGTTCTTAAATTTATTTGTTTATATTTAGATGTTACAATTTCATTAGCATTTCTTGCAGCTAATATTTTTTTTTTTTAAATGTACAAATGAATGTTCTACTATTTTTATATTAAGATTATGAAAAATATAACTATTTTTACAAGCATTTAAATATGTAACAGATGTATCAATATGTATATATATGTGTGCGTATGGGGCGGGGGTGGGAGGTGAGAATAAAGAGCAACGTTCATACGAAAAGTATCAACTCAATGAAATGTAAGAGTTACGAGCTGTGACAAATTCATGAATAACTATGATTTCACCATAGGTGCAATCAGGATAGTAGAAAACTGACATCCGCAGAGATCGAAACGCAAAGTTGGAACGTAAGGTTTCAAAATTTTGCAAAGTTTAATTATAGAAAAAAGATGAAAGTGCACTCTTCATATATTGCTTAAGGGGTCTCAAGACTCTTAAAGCTTTAAAATTTTCGAAATTTTATTATTTTTTTAGATGTTATTTAGACTCCTATGTTTTTTAGACTCCTATCTTTTCTGAACATTTTGATATAATTGTTTCCTTGAAATTCCCATTAGAACAGAAGTGTTATGTTCTAATAGAAGTTATCTGTTCTGTAGAGGCTTTTAGAATTATACCGGCTCAATAGCTGAAGCGGTGTTTCCGAAACTTTAAATTCATTTTTCTCCAAATGATGTTTTGTAGCATAACGCGCGCGATATCCCAAGATTTTCTGAATATGTTTTCATGAAATTTTCAAAACGTATGTTTTATGTTAGTCTGTATAAACTGAACCTAAAATTTCCTTTTCATTGTTAAAAAAAAATATTTTTTAGGTGATTATATTGTTGAAATTTTCTTAATATTGCTTACCTAAATACAACTTTTTACTAAAAATATAAAAATATTTTAAATACAAATTTATTTGGGTTCAGGGTAATGATTACAATCTAAAGTATAAGTAAGACACCAAAATTTTTATTCATAACAGATTTTGCGAGTAATCTCTTGTGACGATTTTCTGCTCGTAAAATGTCTGACAATTTGTAGCCCGCTATAAATGATAATTCTGCATCTTACAATTTGTAAATATTTGAAATGAGAGAACACATTTCTATCTTTCATCCCAATTAAAATTGGGTCTTAAATTCAAATACATTTTAATGTATTATATGTTGAAAATGTTCTTTGTTTTTCATTTTTCCAATTTAAGAGTCCTGAGACCCCTTAATAAATAGGCAAAAGGCCTTTATTATTCTTTGGCAATAACTTATTTACATATTTAACTCCTATCTGTGTATTCTAAGTCTCATTAAACGTTTGTTTTTGTCTTCGTATTGGTCCTTGTTATGTTAGAGTTTTCACTTAACTTAATCACACATATACAGGGTGTCCCAGAAGTAATGGGACAAACTTTAACGCGAGGTAGGGGACATCACAAGGATTCAGATTTGCATAGCAACCCAGGATCGGAAACGCTTTCCTGGCGCGGTAGTGACGACACAAAACACAAGAAAGACAGGATACGAATAAGAATAGAAAACATGTTTATTATCATTAGTAGGTATAACCTACATCACATAGTAGGCATAACCACACCTACATCAAAAAACTAAGAAGAAAGAACATTAAAGTAACAACGATCGTCATCAAAGTAGATGTTCGAAAATACGACCCCGGGCCGTGATGCATGGAAGCGCATCTCCGGCGTATGGAAGATCTAATGTTCTCGAAAATACTGGGAGTGCCCCGGACTTCTCCAGCAGCTGCCACGATGCGTGCAACAAGTTCCTCAACACTTTCCAATATTGTCCCGGCATTTTTGCAGTACTAAGAATAATAAACATGTTTTCTCTCCCTGTTTGTGTCCTGTAATTCTTGTGTTTTGTGTCGTCAATACCGCGCGAGGAAAAGCGTTTCCGACGCTGAGTTGCTATGCAAAACTGAATCCTTGTGATCCTTGTTTGTCCCATTACTTCTGGGACACCCTGTATATCTATACACATACATATACAGTGGCGTACAAAAAAATTGCATCAGCTAGAAAAATATACTTTTTGCAATTTTAACGTACTATTTTGTTAGCCTAACATTAATTTAGGTACTTCAAAGCAACTAATTAGCCCCGTGGCAGTCAATATTTCATCATACAACAATTACGAAAAAATGAATAAACCAGTTTTTATAAATGGAGTGCCAAAATGAAGGGCTAATCATCGAGATTTTTTTTTCCTTTTGGAGCGAAAGCATAGTTCCATCCTTTGAACTGACACTCTGGGAAAAAGTATAACAATTTCTTCAAGTAAAGAAGGGTTTTCGAGAAGTGTGATCACAAAAATAATAGGATGCTATCAGTCTAAATGTGGTAGAGTAATTAAATTGAAGCTTGAAACGAGTGATGTCGAGAGAATAGCCCGACCAGGTTGAAAAAGGGTAACTACAACCACTGAAAATCTATATCTGAACCAGTTGGGTCTCCGTAATCGTCATGCAAGTATGCTTGTTTTAAAAGATGAATTTTAAAACGTCTGTGGTGTTAATATAAGTACACGAACTTTCAACAACAGCTTACGTCATGTGGTCTGCATGCTCATTGCATCACAAAAAAGACTTTACTTATAAAAATAATCTACATTGATTTCCATGGCTTAAAAATGTAAGTTTCATGGACAAGCGCTCAGTAGGACTCAATAATTGTTTCAGAAAATTTCTCTCACAACTAAACTCAACAACCATGGATCGGACGGGAAGTGGTATGCTTGAAGACGAAAAAATGAAACATGTCGCCAAGACTGCATTTCGCCGACTGTGAAATTCCTAGAGAGCCAAATGGTGCTGAAAAGCATATCCAGCAAAGGCATGGGACGACTAAAGTTACTATTGAACATCAGTTTTTACTGACATCTTGAAGGAGTGTTTAAAGCCAGTTATTCTTGAGAATTATAACGTGCAAAAAAATGCTTTTTTTTAACAAGAATATCCTGTCGCACGGAGAAATTGGTAAATAGAATCTAATTTATTTATAAATTATTTTGTTGAGTATTTTACAAGTTTTTATCTCCATAACATAACATATATTAATAAAGTAATTTTTAACTTATTTAACCACTTTAGGTGCAGACCTATCTGAAAAAAATCTGATGTTAAAGCTAAGGACTGTCAGTATAATAATATTGATCTTATTCCCATTCAAAATATTTGGCTTGTAATGAGTAATAAAATATTTAAAAAGGAAGCAGGCTACCAAGGTTAATGTAAACGAAAGCATTGTTAGGGTTTAGCAAGTAAAATGAAATTGTGTACGAATACACTCAGAAGTTGATTTATTCCATAACGGAAAGCTGCAAACTTGTCATCGCCGCTGACGGAGATTCTAAAAAGTATTAAAGTGATCCAGTTACGTATAATCACATCAGTATAAATGTAACATGACCGCAGTTATGTACAAATTATTGTTATCTACTGCATGTGTGGTTAAGTACTTTGTTCCAAGTTTTGATTTTTAAAAATGCATTTTTCCCTTTCAGAACTTATTTCTCATATTTACGTGTTTCGGAAAACTAATGTTTATGGCAAAGTAACGGGTTTATTTTAATGTAACAACATCATCTTTACATGAAACATAAACATAAAAAATATTATTTGCACAGTTTTCCAGTTTTTCCCAGGTGAGGCAATTCATTTATCCGCCACTGTATATTACATTAAATATTTATCAAGCACGCGTCAATCAAATAATGGGATGAGTTTTTACAAACTAAAAGTAATATATACAGTGCATTTGTAAAGTTCGTGTAAAACTGAAAAGCACCCTTGAACGAATGCAGCTATAATTTCGTAACAAGTATCTACGAATAGTAACACTATTATGCGCTATCGTATGAGAGTGACTGCAGCATCCCTAGTTGCGAAGTTTCGAATATATGGACTATTTTGTAGAAATCTTTGAGAGATAGTAAAAAATATTCATTACAGGTGACGCATTGAACACATCTAACATAATTTTCTTATTAAGCCTTTTTGCCTCAACAACTTCCATTTCAATAGTAGAGGAGAAGGTGTAAAAACGGGCACAGGTGTAAATACGGGCACCCCTTCCGAAGTGGTCATTAGAGGTGCTGAAGACTGGCGGCCTGGATTGTACATGATGCCACTTGTTGATATAAGATAGTAGAGAGCAGTTGGAACCATTTTTTCAAATAGTGTGAATGCAGCGTGAGTTATTGTGCGAATTAGTGTTTGTTCGGGACAGCGAACTTTTGACAGGTATCTGAAATCGTTTTCTTTTCATGTCCTTATAGTTAGTTTAAAATAATTTCAGAGTGATACCGGGAAAGTGAAGATCCTAAGCTTCTTTTAGAAGCACGTCTTTAGGTTACATCTGAAAGTGGCCATCTCTCTTAGTTGGGTTTGGTGTAAATATGGGCACCCTTTCTTAGTGTAAATACGGTCACCCTTTCTTGGTGTAAATATGGGCACCCTCTTTTTCGAATTATCTTGGCATACAAGCACATTAAACTGTAGCTATGCTAATTTATGAGGCTGCTTAAACACCACAATGTTCCCCCGGGAACTTTAAACGTAGTTTCTTTGGACAACATACCCCTTGTCCCCAACATGAAAAAGAGAGCCGCTACTCGTGGACGCAAAGCGGCAATGTTAAGCGTCATCACACTGAGAAAAATGACACTTTCAAATCTGAGCAAATCGATGTTTTCATTTTGTTATGAAAAGTTTTGTTTCAAATATGACGATCCAATGCTTTCAATTCTGAAACACGGGAAAAATTCAGTTTTAAACAAAATTGCATTTTATTCGTTAAATGTAGTAAATCTCATCAGTGTAGTTGCATTTATTAATATTATTTCATAAGTTATGATTTGGAACGAAACACTCCTTTCAATAATATTTTATTTCATTAAATGCGGCGAACTACATTTTATCGTAATCGCGGAAGAACAATCAAAAGCCTTCCTAATGTGATCGCAGAAGCATAGAGTTTGCTTTTTAGCATTCGAAATCGAAGAATGTATAACTTGGTAAAAGAAAGACTTCGCAGGTGGAATTTGCAAGATTTCATTGAAAATTTTGAAGGTAATTTCATTAATTTTTTTGTTTCGAAATATTTATCCCTATTTTTATTGTATGCACACGTAATTTCTATAAGTTATCTTAAAATTAGGGTTAGCTATGTACCATGTTGTGTACACTCTAAAAACGACATTTTCAAAACTGAGCAAAAAATACTCAAATCTGAGTATGTCGTATAGTCAAAATGGCTCCGAATCAAAATTACTCAAGTTTGAAAATCGTATATACTCATTTCTGAAAACACGGACATACTCAAATATGAGCATGCACAAACTCAAGAATAAAACATCATGTGCTCATATTTGAGTATGTCCGTGTTTTCAGAAATGAGTATATATGATTTTCAAACTTGAGTAATTTTGTTTCGGAGCCATTTTGACTATGCGACATACTCAGATTTGAGTATTTTCTGCTCAGTTTTGAAAATGTTGTTTTTAGAGTGCACTGGTTCCCCATCCAGCTGACCAAGTCGCTTAACAAAAGGGCTCTCAAGAAGACATCCGTGAGTTATCCCTGAGTAAGAGACCGGTCAGGGGGCAGGTGTGGGAAGACCAAAAGCCTTAAAAAATCGACCCACGAAACGATACGATTTATCATCCGACTCATCACTGACCCTCCTCTTATGGACAGTGATGATGATATGAACCTGGATATCAACGATGAGACTAAACCAGTCTCGAGTAATGTAACGTGCATCTTTTGTGATGGAAAGTTCTGTGAAGACACTCCCAGAGAAGTGTGGGTTAAATGTGCTATGTGCCAAATGTAGGCACACTTAGATTGCACCGGGCTGAAAGTGCCAGTTACGTTTTTGATTTCTAAAAATATTTTTTTTCTGTAATAAATAAATTCTCTTCCATTTTGTATTGTTTTATCCTCTTTTAAAACATTTTAAACTAGTTTTGTGACTTTCTTTGGAGAGGGCCTAAATTTCCACACCATATTTTCTGGTGCTTTTTTCAAAGCTTTTTGTAAATGATCATTTTTGAATGAAAACAATTGATATTAATCATTGTTTTGCATCCTCTCATTTAGTAAACTTGTTATAGTTGTTAATGAAGGTCAAAAATCTAAATTTTTTTAAAATGAAAGTTCATTTACTTCAAAAACAAAAGAGGGTGCTTATATTTACACCTTTTCTTCTATTTATTAACTTTTTGCAATACACCATTTTAAGCATTTAGCCTTTTAGCGGGCGGTGTCCACAAAAAAGGACACCTAATTATAAGATTACTGGCACCAGGAATATTTAATTGAAATTTTCTTTTACAAAAGTACGGTAAAATAAACAAGTTTTTATATTCTAAAAAATTTCGTTTGTAAATTCCCGTGTCAGTTCATCGGTTCATCATTTTACATACAAAATTACTCCACGCCGGAAAGGGTTAAAATAAATTACAATATAAAATCTAAAAAAAAAAATATTGACTAAAAGGTATTTTTTTACATTTGCAATAGATATAAAATTACATACTTGCCGATTTTCTGATACAAAATTTTACGAAACCTCATCTAATGCAAAAGTATATACAGTAGTACCCCGATTTATGTCACCCGCATTTACGTCGTCTGGCCAGGAATATTTTTTCCTTGATTAAGGCGAACTTTAATCTTTTTTTAACGCTTTTGGAAGAGATTTAAAGTGCCAGATACAGTCACAGTCACAGAAGATTGATGGGGTGAAGTTCAGCAAAAAACAGTGAGAGATGCTTAGAAAAGATTGTGGCCCTTTTCCTTTGCAGACACTAAGAAAGCATCTAAAAATTGTGATTCTGTATCTCTCTTAATTGATAAAATCGTCGAAAACGAAGAGAGCACAAATTCGAGATGGCTGTTGAAGATGTTGTTGAACTCATAAATGTCCCTGATCCGGTATTAACCATGGACGAACTTATCGATTTAAAGAAATAAAGTACTGTCGAAGGAATAGATGAAGATTTTGAACCTAGCGGAAGATTGTGACGGTTGCAAATTTAATCGAAGGACTAAACCTTATAGAAGCTGGAATGATGGTTGTTGAAAATATTGATTCAGACAAGCAAAGTGTAGCAACGACTAGAAAAAGCTTAGAAAAATCACTATTCTGTTACAAATAGCTTCTAAGAGAGGAAAAAAAGAAAATTTGTAGATTCAAACTTCATTGCAACATTTTTTCATATGCTCAAAGACTCCAAAAGGGAAGCTAGAAGAATAATAAATTGTAAGTTAACAACTTATTGATTTATTCGAAATTCGTTTATTTCAAATGCATTGTTTTTGCTAATGTTAAATGTATGTAATATAATACCTAAATACAATAGACTATTTTCATTAGATTGTGGTGAATTGTTATTACATATCCTTTTTTGCCCATCTATATGTACCTCGACTTAAGACGTTTTCGACTTAAGTCGCAGGCCTTGGAGCGAATTGCTGACATAAGTCGAGGTATTACTGTATACGTAAAAATATGAATAGAATAAAAAAGTATAAGAATTACCTCTGTAAAAAATCTATTTTTAAAAGTCAGCAGCCTTTTTAATTTTACAAAATTTGCGAACTTCAATTTAGCTGTAACGATACAAAAGTACTCAGATGATAAATAAAACTTTGGCATGAAATTTTATGGGGAACAGGACCTTTAAACTTTCAAGAAATCAATTTTCGGTTTTTGGCTTATTCTGAATGTTTTAAAATTTCTCAGTTTTATGCAAAAAACCCCATTAAAAATCTACATTATTTCTTGAGTTATAATCATTTATAGACGGTGATTATAATGGAATCTCCATAGATATTGAAACGTTGAAAAGCGTTTTCTCAGGTTAGTAAATTTGGAGTTTGCGCGCACTGTTACTTTTAAACTATGTAAGCTACAGCTTACAAAAATTAACCAAATATGTGTTTCTTTATACAGTACATGCTAAAACAAAAAAAATCACATATTTTGGTTATTTATTTTTTTGCATTTGAAAAACTTGAAAAAAATTTTGCAAATTTTGGAACTTTTTTTATTTTGTGCTAAAATTAAAATTTTAAACAAAACTTTTTGCTTATATTTTGGTTTTAAGTTAGAAATAGGTGTATTATGATTCTATTTTGTCCCAAAATTATTTTCTACATATATAATTTAAAGTTTTATCATGCGCGTACCACTTAATCACGCATTAGTGAGATGAATTTTCAATTTTCAAATTTAAATATCAATTTTGTACATACAACATTTATTTTTTGGGTAATATTAATAAAGATGTTTTCTTTAGGCAGAAAGGAAAAAAAAGATCTTAATTGCATATTGTTTGTGTTTTGGTACTTTGAAAAAGGCGATATTTTTCATTGTTTCGGCAAACTCAAAGGTCCTGTGCCCCCTTAACTCACTATAGCCGTCTGTTCAATGTTCAAATTGTATTAACTGTTGTGTTGGGAGATAGCAGCAATAAATAAAATCATCTTCTAAAGCTCATTCTATAAGTAACATTGATTTTTGTGTATGTTCCAGATATGCTACGCGGTAATACAAAGAGTTAAAATAAATTGTAACTTGCTTACTTGTGTTAGCTTTATTAGTAAATATGCGTCTGGCTTACAGGGAGATTTTTAAAAAAAGTTTACAAAATGAGATGGCAAATCAGGCATACAGCAAGGATAAAAAATCACACAAGAAAATAGTGTCGCAAACCACTTATATAGTCGCAGATACAGGGTTGTTTCACCTTAACTGAACCCGGGTTGACGGTAATAATTTCGAGAAAAATAAAAACATTGTAATGAAAATACAACGATATGAATCTTGTTTAGCGTGAAATGTGATAACATGACGAAAAGATCTAGAAAAACATTTTAAACAAGCAATCGACGATACCGTATGAATTGATAATTACAGTCCAAAATGTGGGGCGTCAAGTGCATACTGATGGCGCGTATAAGGCAAACTCCTATCACTTTTGTTTGGTGTTTTCACATTTACAACAAAGGTGAGAATCTCTATTGAAAGTTTCATTATAATACACTTCAGTTTTCTGAAAGTTATTATTTGAGTTGGGATCAAACACCCTGTATATTTGACTAAATAAGTGACTAAATAAGTTTGCGACCCTATGTTTCTATGTAATTTTTCATCCTTGTTATATGCCTGATTTGCCATGTCATTTTGTAAATGGTTTTTTTAACCACTCTGTACAATGCCACACACATGGGTGATTAGTGACGTATTTAAGCCAAACGAAGTCACGTTACATTATCCAAACTCACTTTTTAACTCTACACATTTTCAAGATAGGGTTGATAATTTATAAATTAAATTTTGCACTAGGAGAGCTGCAGGCTTCTTTTATTATAGAACATAGTCAGTTTATTGTAAGTTGACCGTTTTTTCCTTAGTTCTAAACTTATCTATTCAAGAGTTTGTTGAGTGTACACGACTGAAGAATTTGTTGAGTGTGACTTTACTCTGCTTGTTGTATGTTTTAATGCGGCATTAAAAGTACAGTAAAGACATTTCTATAACAATATTAATATAAGAAGGAAAAAGGAATGTGTTAGTGGAACAGATTATCATTATAGGATAACGCAAGGGTAATTCACTGTTTCAGAATATAAAATATTTATTCCAGGTTTATACTTCATTGTCTAAATGTTTAATAATACTTCAAATTAATAGTGAATAAAAAATATTCGTAATAATAAATAATAAGAAAAAATTTTTGTTACTGAAAAAGGTATAAAAATTATCTCGCCGTTAAGCCAATTAGCTTCGTCCGTTGACATAAGATTTGAAAAGCCCATAATCGCCGAAAATCATACCTCAGACGTCAGACGGGCCGGGTCGCATTTAGACAATTACCACAAAACGTATAGAATATAAAAATTATCATTTTGCAATGATTAAATGTTACATTAGAATGTAAAATGTAGAATATTATCATAACTCAGAAAACATAAAAATATAAAATACCTCACAACAACAAATATAAACTTCCTTTATTTCCGTTACCTTCTATTTATAAGTACATATAATTTTTAAGGTTCATTTATATGCCTTCTTATACAATATTGTTATGGGTATACAACGTTATTCAATTTACTCTTAGTCAGTATTAACATTTTTATCATTTTGTTTCACATTAAGCAAAAAAGAGGTTAGTTTACACTCATATAATTTGTGTATATAAGAAATTTCTCATTTTCATTCCCTTGAATTAGCCTGTCTTTTGTCCTGTCACATACCACAGCACACATTTATCAACTGCCAAACATCCTTGAGTAATTGCTGCTCAGTTTGGATGGCTAACTTTTCTAATAAATATTTCCCTGACCTAAATCGTTTGCATAGACGTTTAGTGAATCATAAAACACATGATTAGTTGGGAAGATTTTATTTTTTTAAGGAAAGCTAAAAAAACAAGGAAAGCATGAATTTCTTTTTTACAAATTTGTAGATAGTTATGTCGGTTTAACTACTGTAAAATTTCTATAACGGGCACTTTCTAATAACGTACACCTCTATTTATAGAAGTATTTTTAAAATCTCCATCGAAAATATTGTTTAAATATTTTGACTTCTGAATAGCTGCGCTTCCGAATAACGTGCGAATTCGGTGGATCTGAGTTGTCCGTTTTTTAGAGGTTTTAGTGTTTTTTCTTGATATGAGTTAACATGAATTAAATTTATAAGAATTTTTATTTATAAATATATTTTTTTATTTATACTCACTTAACAAAAAAATTTTCTTAACAAAAAAATTACTTTTCGTATATTATCAATATCCGTAATAAGCTTAATCAGTTTTAATGTAAAAAATAACTCCTTAAAGCGCCATAAAATTTAGAAATGCACTTTTTCCCACATTTTTTCCACCGAGCCATTTCCACAGAAGTTCGTCTTTCCTCATCAGGTGCAAAAAGTGAAAAAGTATGTGCTTCTACTTTGAAAGCAGGAACAAAAATGACAGTGAAATGATAAGGGAGAGGTACAGGTTGAAAGAACAGCCAATAGGAAAGTACAAAGCATCAGCCAATCACACAAGAGAAGACGTCAATCAGACGTCACCCAATCAGAAGGACGCAGAACAGAAGGAGAATTAAGAAGCAAATTGAATAACCCAGAGTAAAAAAATACGAAATATTAAATAAAATGAAAATTAATAAATAATAAAATAAATAAGTAAGTAGAGGAGGGTAGTACACAGTGAGACGAAAATTATTATTATTTAACAAATGGCGACGATTTTTATTCTTTTGAAAAAAGTTTTGCTACATCTTTAAGCTACACAAATGCGCTACACATTAATGCATAAATGGTTTTAAAAAAGTTATTTATAAAAGCACAGAAGCAGCATAACGGAGTATCGAAAATTGCCTCACTGTGTACCACGAGTAGTACACAGTGAGACAATCTATATATTTTCATAAATCATACATTTTTATACTCTATCAATAATTTTCTGCAGTTTATGATTTCTAATTAATATTTCTAGATTTTCAAAATATTAAAAATATGAGCCTCAGGTGGACAATGGCAGACCTTGGGCTACCTTCATGCAAATTTTTAGCTTCTTAGGATTAGTAAATTTCCCTAGCCATCGCACGCCTACATACACAGAGAGAAAGAGAAAGAGAGAGAGAAAAACCTTCTTTTTTAACATCAGAACCACATAGTAGATACACAATTAAGACACGTCTCACTGTGTACTTTCGTTACTTTGTAACAAAATGGATGCCATATCTGTTACATCAATTTCATCGATTTAAAAAGTTTATGTCGTTTTACCGAAATAGTCGATTATTAGATATAGCTAGATTTGGTTAAGTAAATATATGTCATATTGAAGGAAATTAAATCTAAAATAGACGTTTATGTAACTTTAACCACTATAAAATAAGGAATTATTTACTATTTTGTCGGACGAGTAACTGAAGCACCGAAACTACATCCCCGTGTTACATAAGATGAGGTCATTATGTGTGTGTGCCAGCTTGAAAAAAAAGTTACAACTATATGTCAAAGTGGCTGCTGTCTTACTGTGTACCATGTCTCATTGTGTACTCGCCTACCATACTAAATAAATAAAAGATAATAAAAAATTATTAAATAATGAAATTTATTATTTATTAACTTATTATATTAACTTATTTATTTATTTTAATGCTTACTTATTTTCATTTGATTTATTTATTTATTTAATTTTTTTATTTATATATTTCATATTTTTATACTCTGGTTTATTCAATTTGCTTCATAATTATCTTTCTTTGTATTCTTCTGATTGGAACATGCTCTCGTGTGATTGGTTGATCCTGCTACTTTGCTACTATATTTCCCTCCAATCTGTACAGTCTTGGGGGGGGGAGGGAAGTAAACACCCCCTACTAACTCTGCAACTAATTGTAATAGAAAGAATTCACAGTTACCAACAGATTGGAAATAAAGTCTACTTTTAAATGATGTACATAAAATTTTCTTAGGGGCCATCTACAAATCAAAGACAGACCAAACTTTGATTTTTTTTCAATGGCAACACCCAATTTTTATAATGTATTTCAAATCTTCGGTTCAAATTATGCCTGGAAATTAAATTTCAAGTCTTTTGGATGATAAGCGTTTAGATTATAAACATTCAAAATTTTTAGTTTCTAATGTTAAATTACATTTTCATATTTTTACTAATAACTCTTGAAATTATAATCCTAATGTGACGGTTTATTTGTTTAATTATAATACTAATAGACCCAAAAATAAATGCATTGCATTTGTAATTAAAAAAAATTATAATATGAATTATGAATTATGAAATTAATATTCGAAAAAAATATTATTTGCAATCTACACTTTTTTGATACTTTTACATTTATTATGTGTCCTGCTTTATATAAATTCTCAATTTCAAATTTTTCTTTCAAGTAGTTTTCAAATTAAGAGTAAAAAACATCAAAATAACGGTTTAAGGGACCATCTATGATGTCCAGAAAAGCATAATTTTAAAAATATATATTTTTCTCATTTTAATGAAACATTTGAGTAGGCAACAGTCGAAATATATTAAGCGAGTGAGATGATCATATTGGCAAGAGTGATACATTAATAGAAGTGACATAGTCATTCTGTAGCATTTCAAAAATCGAGTACCGAACTTCAATTTGGATACAGCCCCTAAAATATACTCATTTTAAAATAATTAATTTCTCGGAAACTAATCATACGAATTTCGTGAAAATTTAGATTCAGGCTAATTGAAGGATGTAGAATCTAGTTATGGTATCAAACGTGGGTATTGCTTTTCAAAAAAACAAAGCTTGGGTCCTTTTTGATATGTAGATGGCCTCCTAACCAAATTTCGTTTCCATCATTTAAACGTAGACTTTATTTCCAATCGCTTGCTACCAGTAATTTTCTTCTACAGTAATTTGTTGCAAAGTTAATAGGGGGTGTTTTCTTTTTTCTCCCACGACTGTACAATAATCTCTATTAGAGATAAGTTGTGGCTCTTTTATTAGATATCAAGACCGGTTTTTTTCCCCACGACTGTACCTCTCCCTTATTTTTTCCCTGTCAGTTTTGCTCCTGCTTTCAAAGTAGAAGCATGTACTTTTTGCATCTGATGAAGAAAGGCTAAGTTATATTGAAAGGCCTCGTGGATTTCTAAATTTTGTGTTATTTTAAGAAGTTTTTTTTTTAACTTATCATATAGCACGAGGTTTTTTCATCATTAATTATAGTCAGTTTTGTTATTTTTTTCTTTTATTGCAAATGTAAAGTTATAAAATGATATATTTATGCTTAGATATTGGTGTTCACTAGAAAACTTTCATTGTCATTTCCTTGCATTAACACATTATTTTTCATGTTACATGCCGCAACACACATTTATCAACTATCAAACAGTCTTGAATAATTGCTTCTGAGTTTGGATGACCACCATTGCTGATATATATTATTTTCCTGACATAAATCGCTTACGCCAAGCTTCGTGAATCATAAAACGGGTGATTAGATGCACATTTCTTTTTCATTTGAAGATCAATGGAAGTACACATTTCTTCTTTTCAAATTAATAGATAAGTACACTAAAACTTCCATAGACACTACCGAGCAGCGCATACCTTTATTTAGCGAACTCCTTTCTTATCCCAAAAGTTTTATATAGCAAATAAATAAATAGAATGCTAAATCCATCTTTAAAAATTTATTCTTAAAATTACAGTCTGTGCAAATTACTTAAAAGATGAAAAAATATTTAAAAAGGTGTTAAATTACTTTAATAGCCTTAGTACTTTCAACTATATACATAGTCTTCGTCAGAGAATACAAAAATACAAGCTTTTTATTTTCAAATTTCACATAGTTGGTGTCGAAAGGAGTGAAAGTTAAAGTCAATTTTTAGGTCCGGAAAACATTCGGAAAATAAAAGTGTGGATATAAAGGAAAGTGGAATATTGCGTATTTTATGATTATTTAAGCACACTGAGCCTAATTCTGGGTATGTTGTAGGATAAAACGTCATTACAAACAGTATTTTTTTTAGTAATAATTTCTATTGATTCACGGATAATTAAATCATGTTAATTCTTTAAGGGCATATAATTTTTGTATCTTTGAAATTAACTTGTATATTCTACTTCTGGTTAAGTATTTACAGGGCTGTTGGCCAGCTGGACTTCAAATCTCTCAAACTTTCTTTAATACGATCTTTAAGTTTACGAGAAGTCATTCCTTTGTATTCGAGATAAATATTTTCAATAAATAATTTAAGGAATTGTCATGATTTAATTATCCGTGAGTCAATAGAAATTATTACTAAAGAAAATACTGTTTGTAATGGCGTTTTATCCTACAACATACCCAGAATTTGGCTCAGTTTGCTTAAAGAATAATAAAACAAGTAATATTCCACTTCCCTCTATATCCATATTTTTATTTTCCCAATGTTTTCCGGATCTAAAAATTGATTTTCACTTTCACTCCTTTCGACACCAGCTTTGTGAAACTGAAAATAAGACGCTTGTATTTTTGTATTTCCTGACGAAGGCTATGTATATATTTGAAAGTACTAAGGATATTAAAGTAATTTAACACCTTTTTAAATATTTTTTTATCTTTTAAGTAATTTGCACATAGTGTAATTTTAAGATACATAAAACTATTTGTAATTTTTACATTTGAATAGCGGATACCTACGAATAGCGGACAAATTCAGTACTTCTGAGGTGTCCGTTATATAGAGGGTTTGCTCTATGTTTATTTGAATACTTCGGTAATTATCCTACATCTGTGAGCATTTTTATTCATAGTTATAAGTTGGGTAAAACTTTCATAAGGGACGCGCTGTAACAGCCATCACCTCTATTTGACGAAGGCATTTTCAATCCTCAACACAAATATTTATATATGTTTACCTCTGAATACCTGAGACTTCCGAATAACGGACAAATTTGGCGGTCGCGAGGTGTTTGTTATTTAGAGGTTTTCTTATATATACTTTTCATTTTCAATCACATGTTTTCTTATAAAACGTTCCTATATATAGTAGAACCTCGATTATCCGAAGTAATTGAGACCGACCCTCTTTCGGAAAATCGAAATTTTCGGATAATTGAGAATGCTTCAATTTTAAGATTAAGGACAAGTATATGCGCTATTTCTTATTATGGTAACAAGTGCTTAATAAAAATAAAGCAATAGCAAAATAGAAACAAGAATAAATTAGCCGAATTTTAATTTTGAAATTAAATACCTTTTACATATTTCAAAAGAGTTTGGAAAAAAGTTTCGTTTGCCGTGGTTTTGATTGCCTTTGCTTTGCAGCTCTATCACGAGGTTTTGTTTAAATTTTATAAGTTCATCAGTATTACAGTCTTTCTGCTGCTCCAGCTATGCCAAACTTTTTGCAAAACATTCAAAAGCTTCAAAATTGCTAATTTGTTCGTTTTCTTCGCCCACATCGTTGTTCTCTTCTTCGCTTTGATCAATGTGACAGTAAAAAAAAAGTTTTAAAAATGGGTTTTTCACACAATTAATGTGATAGTAAAAAAAAAAAAAAATGCAAGCTTTAAAAATGGATTTCGGTTAACCGAGAGTTTCGGTTAAAAGAGTTTCGAATAAAAAAGGTTCTACTGTATTAATAAATTATCCTTATACGAAATATTCTTCTTCAGTTTTGTTGATTTTATTCTGAAAAAAAAATTACATATAGTACAGTAGAACCTCGATTATCTGAAATAATTGGGACCAACCCTATTTCTGATAATCGAGAATGCTCCAGTTTTAAGATTAACGAGAAATATATGCAATATTTCTTATTACGGTAAAAAGTGCTTAATAAAAATAAAGCAACAGCAAAATAGAAACAAGACAAAATCATCTGAATTTTAATTTTGTAATTAAGTACCTTTTACGTATATCACAAGGATTTGAAAAAAAATGTTTTGTTTGTCTCCGTTTCGATTGCCATTTCTTTGAAGCTGTATCACGGAGTTTTTCAATATTATTAGTTCACCAGTATCAGAGTCTTTCTGCTGCTCCAGCCATCCCAAACCTTTTGCAAAACATTCAAAAGCTTCAGAATTGCTAATTTGTTCGTTTTTTTCGTTCCACTCTGCAGCTTATGGGAGAAAGCTTTCAAAATGGATTTTGCACACAAGAAATGTGATATATAAAAAAAGCTTTAAAATGGATTTCGGTTAACCGAGAGTTTCGGTTAAAAGAGTTTTCGATAAAAGAGGTTCTACTGTATTATACGTTTGTCTCTCAATAAAATTCAGGATCACGAATCATATTGATAATCATAATGATTTATATCATATCATATATGATATAAATCTCTCATTTTCATTTCCTTGTAGTGAACGATCGTTTGTAATGTCACATACCACAACACATATTTGTGAACTGACTAATATCCTTGAGTAATTACTGCTGAGTTTGGATGACCAACTTTGTTAAATTATGTTTCTCTGACCTAAATAGTTTACATAGCCAAGTCTAGGGTACAATGAAACAGATGATTATATGTACAAAATTTTCTTTATTCATGAAGTTAAAAAGATTAATGAGAACATAAGATAAAATTGCTAAGACGAAATTGCGAGAAAAAAGTTCTATTTCTGATTATTTTCTGTAAAACCATGATTCTTTTCCATTTGAAGCATTGTTTCGTTTCACAATTTTTACCACTTTTGTTATTTTCATAACATCAGTTAACATGAATAAAATTTATAATTATATTTTTATTTTTATATATAATTATGTATCTTTAATTTTCAATCACTCGTCTTTTTATAAAATATCAATAAAATTTATGTTTATATTTATATTTATCATTATATATCTTTCATTATGAAGGGCGCAATTTTCAATCACACGTCTTCTTATAAATTTTTCTATGCATATTTTAATAAATTATCGTTGTGCATAATATTATTTGTCAGGTCTCTGGCTTTAATGAATGTATGCCCAATGAAAATTACTCTTAATTATTTTATTTTTATTTATGTATCAGTGCATCACAATTTACGTGTTTGAGTTAGGGAAACATTTTTTCTTATATTTGGGATTCGAATGAGTACTATTATATACGTTGAAATACCAGAACATGATTCGTTTTATTTCGGAATCTGAATAACAATTCCGAGTCAGATAAGGAAACGAAAGGAGGAAGAACGAAAGAATATATCCTAGTAGGGCTAATCACTTAATGTTGTGGTAGGTATTACTTTTGTACTTACCAAAAACTTAAAAAAAATAATTACATAGGTTTTATTTGATAAAAGAGGCATTTGATAATAAACGCAAATAAAAATTTGAAACTGTAAAGCTCATTTTCTGATAATGATGATTGTGTAACTTACCACCTTTATCATCATAGATCTACATACTTTCACGAAATATGCGAACACAAAGAAACAATTTTTTGCAGGCATTGTAAATGAAAAGGACAGTTTGTAAAAAAAAAAAAAAAATGATTTTTGAGAGGATTTAACAAAGATCTAGTAAAGTTTATTTTGAATTAATAAATTACTCAAAAATGATTAATTCATCTAAAAGTGGATAAATTCAAAATAGTTTGTAGATTTTTCTTCTGACACAAATTATATAAATATTTTTGAATTAACAAATCACCCATACAAATAAAATTAAAAAAGGAAAAGAGAAAAAAAAAGCTTGGATTTATCAAACGAAAAACGAGGCATATTTATGTGAAATGGGAAAAAAAAATATATTTTCAATATTACAAACTACTGAAATTAACCTTCAATACTTTCAGAATTTTAATTCATAATCTGATACACGCATCTCTAAATTATGATTGAAGTTGAGAATGGAAAGAGAGGGGCGGGGAGTTATACGAGAAAAAATACTTCTTATAGTAACTTTTTGAATCAAAATTACATAAAGTTTATCATATTTTAACTAATAATATTTAAAGTAACTTTGTTATTTATTAACACGTTCTTTGTAAAATATATTGCTTTATTCCTTTCAGAATTTAGTGTGATAACATTTTAAAAATAAGTATAATTTATAAACGCACACAAAACGCAATGCATAAATACATTTAAATTAGAAAAACAACAATTTAAAAAAAATGTTGTTTACTATAAATGCAATAGGCGTTGGTAATATTCTTCCCATTGCCTAAATAGTACACAACAGAGGTGGTAAACATATGGCCTTTGCCTGCTTGAGGCACAAAATATGACACATACAAATTATAATGCAATAAGTGTAAAATAATAAATTAATAAAAATAAAATACTTCTGCGAGTAGGGGAGACTGGGGCTAGTTGGCTACAGGGGTAAGTAGGCGCAGTCCTCATAAATCGCCTGTTTGTGGATAGATTGCGCAACCAGTCACAGAGTACCTTTCTTCTTGCTTTTTACAATACTCATTGTAGTTTTGCAGCGTTATCTACGCCCTGTGGACATTTATTATGATTTTTCTGTTTTTTTGCACTCATATGTAATTTTTTGTTGCTTCATTCTTTTTCTAATTTCTAATACTTATCTTAATAATTGCGATTTAACTTGTGTTGTTTTTCTTAGTGTATGATTAACTGTACCTACCCCATATGTGATTTACTTAGATTATTTATGCTTAGATGATTACGTGTACCTTTTGTGAAGAAATTTATTATGGGGCTAGTTGGCGCATTGAACACGGGGCAAGTTAGCTCGGTGTTTGGTGTGTGCTGGTAGCTTGAAGAAACAATAAACAACGAGAAAAGTGGTTGCAATGCAAGATTTTGGGCACACGAGGCTTTCCTAAACGAAGACAATCTATTTTTTATTTGTGACAACCGTAACTCTGATGATGATATAGAGTAGGATAGAAGTTACTCAATGTTAATGTTTTATTAATTATTTTTATGTCTGTATAATTTAGAGTTTACATTGTACGGCTATAACGCCTTTGCTTAAACTTACTGGTAGGGGAGACCAGGGCTAGTAGGAGCAGTTTTTAGTTGTTGATTTTTATTAATTTTTTGTTTAAGTTTTTTATGAAATTTTAACTGTACTTTTAAAGAACAGGCATTGGGTTATAAATACCAGGAGTTTTGAATTTGTAGATTTTGTAGTTTATGTTTAGCGGAAGCCTAAAGTAAAAGGAAAATTGTGCGTCAATTTACCCCGTCACGGGCCAAGTTGCCTATATCTTTGTGGTAAGTTGGCACATGCTTTCTAAAAATTTAAATAAGACACGCAGTTAAGAGAAATCAATTTCCTTATTACTAGTAGGTTTAATCAAATGAGTTATCGCCGTAAAATGTAAATTCTAAATTATACAGACATAAAAATAATGAGTAAAACATTAACATTGAGTAACTTCTATCCTACTCGATAACATCATCAGAGTTACAGTTGTCACAAATAAAAAATCGAGCGTCTCCGTTTGGGCAAGCCCCGAGTGCCCAAAATCTTGCATTGCAACAACTTTTATCGGTGTTTGCTGTTTTTCAAGCTACCAGCATACACCAGACATCGAGCCAACTTGCCCCGTGTTCAATGCGCCTACTAACCCCATAATAAATTCTTCACAAAAGGGACACGTCACCATCTAAGCATAAATAATCCATGTAAATCACATATGGTGTAGGTACAGTTAATCATACACTAAGAAAAATTGCACAAGTTAAATCGCAATTATTAAGATAAGTATTAGAAATTAGAAAAAGAATTAAGCAGCAAAAGATTACTTATGAGCGCAAAAGAACAGAAAAATCGTAATAAATGTCCACTGCACGTCGGTAACGCTGCAAATCTAGAATGAGGATTGTAAAACGCAAGAAGAAATGTACTCTGTGACTTTTTGCACAATCTATCCACAAACAGGCGATTTATGGGGACTGCGCCTACTTACCCTTGTAGCCAACTAGCCCCGATCTCCCCTAATAATGAAATTGATTTCGCTTAACCGCGTGTCTTATTTGAATTTTTATAAAGCGTGTGCCAACTTACCCCATGGGCATAGGCAACTTGTCCCGTGACGGGGTAGGTTGGCGCACAATTTTTCTTTTACTTTAGGAATCCGCTAAACATAAACTACAAAAGCTACAAACTCAAAACTCCGGGTATTTATTTCCCAATGCCTGTTCTTTAAAAGTATAGTTAAAATTTCATAAAAAACTTAAACAAAAAATTAATAAAAATCAATAACTAAAAACTGCGCCTACTAGACCCGGTCTCCTCTACCGCCATATACTGGCATGTTTTATTAACACCGAAACTCACGCTTTCTTAAACTGTGAAAATCCATGCGGAAAGTAAAATTCATAAGACCGTTTTGGCGTGAAAAAGTAAGTGGTATACATATCCCACTACCCGAGTAAGGGCTAAAAACTCATTATTACTTGTTGTTATTCTACTTTATTGTTACTAATTGATTAGTACATTCCCCAAACAAAATTAACTACCACTGTGCACGCATATCGTACGCGTCAAGTATATCTTGGAAAGGCAGACCGTGCATTACAACAAAGAAAAGGATGAAAACCCCAGTCCCATCGCAATGCGAAATGTATGGTTTGCCATTGTTAACCCTTAAATGCCTGATTTTTCAAAAATCATTGTAATAATGTTTTTCGTCTTTCATTTTTTAAATAAATCATGGAAAAAATACTTTAAAAAATCATATTTTATTTTAAGTATGGTTTACGGCTATAAAACAGTTTGTTAATAATCGGCAGTACTGCCCTTTAATTGAAAAAAATAATTTTCCTTGATAAAATTCTATAAAATTAAACACACAAGAATTTTAGGAACTATAATAAGAAATAAATTTTACTTGCTCACTGCAGAACAAAATAGGCTATTTCGCAAGCTTCCAAACAAAACAAAAAGAACAAGTAGCAACAATTGAAAAAATAAATCTATCGTTATTCTTAAACAGCACAAATGTTGCCATCTGCCTGTTGAAAATCTATTTAATAATATTTTAATAATGTATTTTATTGGCAACAGTAGGCATTATAGCTCAATATTATTCTAAGAGTATTTTAGAAGCCTAAATTGGGTATGTTGCCGAAAAGCAACACCCGGCAATTAAGGGTTAAAACAGTAAAACCTTCAACACAGAGACTACAGAAAAGCAAACATCTCTATCTAAAAGACAATTTTTCCATCCAATATTTGCATGATTTGAAGATCTGAAAAGCGGACAATATATACTAATAAAAGAAATTTTCGCTCTGTCTGTCTCTCCCTCTGTGTGTGGTGTGTATGTCAGTCTACGATGGCTATAATGTCTATCGTATGTACAAGACTGGAAATTTGGACGAGGGTAGTCCAAAGCAGGTCCTCATACATCCGAGGCTCAGATTTTTAAGTTTTTAATAAATAGCCCAGATATTAATTAAAATTTCATCAAACGGCCTAATAAAAAGAGCATCCCCCGCCCCCCTCAAAACACGAGATGGATAGATTTGAACCCTACTGCGAGACTCGCGCGACGGTCCAATCAAATCGCTTCGTACTTCTTAATTTGTCGCTTTCTATAATGACACAAAAAATGATAATTTTCACTAATTGGTATGAAGCGAATGGATGGATTCGCGGATTTTATTTTAACCTCTGAAAGTGAACAAATTGCGTGCTCCCGAGCTAACTGCTATCCAGATGTTTTACTGTACACTGTTAAAAATTTGTAGCATTTGCTGCATAGTCACTCCACCGCTTTTATAGAAAACGATTACTTGACTATAATGTGGAGCATTCTTATTGGTCAGAATAGAGATATTCCATAAAAGCGGTGGAGTGACTATGCAGCTAAAGCTGCAGATTTTTATCAGTGTATGCGTTTTTCTGACCTAAATCTTATACGTAGCCCGGCTTTGTTTATCTTGAAACAAATCATTAGATGAGTGGATTTTGTTGTTCCCCCGCTAAATTAAAAATATTAATAAAAAATTAAAATTGTTTTAAACAAATTTAGGGATATGTACCGCAAAACCTGATAAGAGGAAACCTCAAGAGGCCAGAAAAAGTTCCGTTTTAGATAGCTTTTTGTCTGAGCAAGTATAATTGTATAGTTTTATTTTTGTCGTACAATGAAACTTTCCGTTTAAGGCAGACCTGCACTATAAAATAATTCCGTTTCCAGAGATTGTATCATTTCTGTTTAGATACTTTCATAATTTAAATTAACCTGAATAAAATTTATTTTTATTTATAATAATATATTGCCTATATTCAATAATATGTTCTTTTATAAATTATAACTAAGCATATATAAATACATAAACATTATATGCAAAACTTAAGCAGATTCTTTAATTTTACTTTCTTTTGCAAGATAGTGAAAGAAAAAAAAATGAATTTAATTTATACTTAAGTATTTATATTTAATAGAAAACTAACACAGACATTTTCTTGTAATAACTGATTGTTTGAGATGTCACATACCACAACATACATTTATCAACTGTCAAACATCCTTGAGTAATTGCTGCTGTGTTAAGATGGCCTACTCCGCTAATGTATATTTTCCTAACATAAATCGCTTATACAGTTATGCTAGTGAATCATGAATCGGGTGATAAGAGAAGCAGAGTATTTTTTTTTTTCGCAAGAAGTTAAAAAGATTAATGATAACACAATTTTCTACTTCACAAACTACTAGATAAGTACTTCTATTTAAATACTTGTAACCTGACTGCAACAAGTAAAATAATTAGATGTTAGACTAAATGTTTTCTTAAGGGGTCTCAGGACTCTTAAAGCTTTAAAATTTTCGAAAGTTTAATTTTTTTAGATGTTAAACTCCTATATTTTCTGAACATTTTGATATAATTGTTTCCTTCAAATTCCTATTAGAACTGAAGTTATGGCTTTTACATTTATACACGTTCAATAGCTGAAGCGTTGTTTCGGAAACTTTGAAGCCATTCATCTCCAAATGACGTTTTTGGGCATAACGCGCACGATATCTCAAAACCTTATGAATATTTTTTTATGAAATTTTCAAAACATATGTTTCATATTAGTCTGTATAAACTGAACCTAAAATTTCCCTTTTACTGTTCAAAATAATATTTTTTTAGGTGATTATACTGTTGAAATTTTCTCAATTTTGCATTATCTAAATGCAACTTTGTATTAAAAATATAAAAAAGCTTAAAATACAAATTTATTTAGGTTCAGGGTAATTATTATAATCTGAAGTACAAGTAGGCACCAAAATTTTCATTCTAGTTGCAATACTTATTTTGTAATCGTGCGCGTAAGGTGTTATGCCGATTCTTTGCTCGTCAAATGTCTGACAGTTTAAAGCCCCCTGTAAATGCTAATTCTGCATCTTATAATTTTTAAATACATGAAATGAAAGAATATACTTATATATTTTATTCAAAATAAAATTGTGTCTTAAAATCAAATACAATTTAAGATATTAAATGTTGAAAATGGTCTTTTTCTCTTTTTTTCCAATTTTAAGAGTCCTGAGACCCCTTAAGTATTTTAATATTGTTACTTCTTGCATACATCAGCCTTTCTTTTTATTCCTTTCCGAAGGAGTGATCCCACGTCGGGACCATCAAATTTTAATTTCAAGCTTACAAACGGCACCAAGAATATTTTAATAAAATTTTGCTTTTACAATGAAAGGTCAAAGTGAAAGGTTTTTAATTACTAAGAAAGTCGTTTGTAAATACCGGTGTCAGTCACAGTGTTGCCAGATAGTCAAAAGTGAATTTCCCCAAAATTTCTGAAATTTTCCCCAAATCAGTGATTTTTTCCGCAAAAGTCCCCAACTCAGTTTTTACTCAAAAAGAGAATTTTTAAATTTTCAATTTACCTCTATAAAAAATATTTAAGTAATTTATGCTCAAAAATTTTCCCCAAATCAAGCCGTTTTTTGAAAAAATTCCCCATTTACAAAAAACAAACTTTTAAACTGGGCTTGCAGTGACAAGTTATTTCACGTTTGGTTTAAGTATTGTCTAACAATGTTGGACTATTGTTATATTAGCTCCATAGCTTTAGACAATCTCTTATCAGTTGGTGTTTGAATGAATCCGAGATGGTACGCTGTTTTAATTTTTTTGCCAACCCTATACTGAAGTACATAATCATAATGCAAAGTATTTTCCCCGTATCAATGGATGTGCTTTTGTATATTATGAAAGAAAAAAAACATCTGCTTTCCATATATTTAAATTAATTTTTTTTAAAGTACGGCGAAGGAATTTTTCATTAAAGTCCTGCAGATTTAGTCACGCGCAGGTTTAAGCTGCTTAAGACTTTAGAGTCTCATGCATCTGTAATATGTGTAAACTGTAATGTAGTAAACAACGAATACGACCACATCCAAGAGAATAATGATTGATATTTCCGATTTCTGGATTGTATTTTCGTTTTTCAAATCAAAATTGAGTTCGAGACAGATCCAGTTTTTCTACAGGACTAAAAGAAATTTTTACGGGAAATAGTAAAAAAAAAAGAAAAAAAAGAAAAAAAAATCCCCAAATTTTTCCCCAAATTTTTGTAGTCCCTAACAATTTCCCCACGAACTACTTGGCCCCCAAAAATTCCCCTAGAGGTTCAAAATTCCCCAAAATGGGGACAAAATCCCCAATCTGGCAACACTCGTCAGTCAATCATTTCATCTTTTTAAAACAGGATGTCTCTGTGCTGGAAAGTGTTAAAAGAGAATATAAACATGTATTGAAACCGAATTTATTAACGATTTTATTTTATTCTTTGACTTTTTCAGCTCTTTTTTTTATTTCATTGAAATTCGAAATACAATAGGCAAAGTAGAGTGAAACCCCCAGTATCTCATACCTTAAGGATTTTTTCTTCTTCAAATCACTATTATAAAGTTTAATCTATTTAATACTTATCTTTATTTTTGAAAGTATAGTACAGATACAATAAAAAATTATTGTTCATAAAATTTTGAAATATTATACTTTTTGTTACTAAAAATGTTTTTTTCATAAATATGGTCAATAACTTACAGTAACTAACACCATCCCTATTTTGAAAGATAATAATTAAAACATAAGTTACAAGAGTTAAGACAAATAACTTAGACCTAGATAGTATTACTTTACAGAAATTTATAATAAAATGCTTATTTAAGGGGTCCGTGACACATTTAAAAATAATTTTTATTTATTGAGTTAAAATTAAGATTATTTTTGTGATGGTTAAGCATCTCATTTGTAAACAAAATCACATGATAAAACTTCTCAGAATTTTTTTAAAAATTTAAAATTTATTAAAAAAGTGTGGTAATTTAAAATCGTTATAACTCGAAATATTATTTATAGAATTTCAATTTTTTTTTCATTTAAATAAAAAGAAATATATAAGTTTTAATTTTGATTCAGCATTTTTAAAAATATTAATTTATAAAAAAAAATTAAAAATATTTAACGAAAAAATTTCAAAAAAATTGGTACAACTTTAAAAAAAAATCATATTTTCAAAAGTAAATATTTTTTTACAAATATGCTGAATCAAAATTAAAGTAAAAAAAAATTTAAAAGATATGTTCCAAGTTTGAACCCTGTATCTTTAACGGTTCTCGCGTTATAAGAGTTTAAATACGAGAAATGGTGAAAAAGCCTATCATGAAGAAAAATGCATTTTTACAAGAAGCCGTTTACATGACAGCCATTGCTTGAAAGCTAGATTTTGAAAAAAAAAAAAACCCCAAAAGGAAAAGATTAATATTTTTTGTTCTAATTCAGATAGAAACATGATTTAAATGTCATTTTAAGCAGGAAAAAACAGAGAATTTTTATGAAATAAAAAGTTTTTGCCAAAATTTGAAGATTTTTGTGTCCCGAATCCCTTTAAGTTAGATTTTTGCTGAACTGCCAGTTACTGGTTAGGTGTCAATAACTGGGGTTTCACGCTGTTTATATTTAGACGTTTGTATAGATTATACATTTTGTTGTAATATAACAAGAAACTTAATACACAAATGAAGATAAATAATAATTATTGCAATAAAGTTCTTTCATGTATAGCAATAAATCAAGAAAAGCAATCATGTTTGACAGACAAATCAGGAAGTAAGACGTTTATTTACCTCTATTACGTGTAATCACTGTTGATTGTTTCAAGGATATATAAACATTCAAACAGAGATACTTATAAACTTTTGAAGATTTTCTTTTTAATAACTTTAAGATTAAATGTAATAAATTTCCCTAAATTATTTTCTTCTTCCTGTTTTGAAATATACGATATTTTTATGAGTGTATTAATACACACTACTACGTAATTACGTAGAGATAAGTTATGTCAACAACTTGATTACGTAGTTAGTAGTTGTTAAGTCTCAATAAGAGACATGCAGTTTCTTCACTGCTCTTGTTTAATAAAAATTAATATATAGTCTTTCGTTCTACAAGTGATGTACATCGAAACTGAAGTTACACATGAATAAATATTTTACACAATTAAACATATTTTAAAACACGATGCTGATTTCAAAATATGCTTAATTTGGTTGCTGATTGCCAAAATATAGTAGATAAAAGAAGCCGGAAGTTTAATAGCATATCTTAGATTAAAGATAAGCAATTTTAACTTACCTATATTATTATTTCTGCAAATATAAGAATATCATTGAAGTTATTCGTTCTCACGCCAATATTTAGTTAGTGAATATCAAAGATTGCTAACACATTTTTCATTGCCTGTAATAGCCAATCGTTGACATGTCAAATAGATTAACATCCGTCAAACATCATTGAATAATTGCTACGGATTTTGAATGACCAACTTTTCTAATAAATGTTTTCTAATTCTAAATCACTTGCATAGGTAAGGATAGGGGCTTTAGATACGCGCCATTAGTTGTGCCTATAATTTTGTTCCCAAGTGAAATTAAAATGATTAATGAATTAGTAAGTTTGATTGTTATAATCAAGATATGTATTTCTACCTAAATACGCAATTTTAGTACACCATGATTAAAATAATCTGTTAATAGATCTCATGATTTGAAAGAGATCTTTTGCCGTGTACAACATACTTCAACTTTCCTTTTTAATACAGAATATTTACATGTATAATAACAGTATTTTTAAACGATTTTAATTTTTATTTTTCTTCAGGATTTTTCCGATTCCATTGAAAATTGAAATACAATAATAGACAAATTTTTATAAAATATAAAATTGTTTATGAAATATAGAGTCGATCAAGGCAAATTTGCGACATGCAAAAAACAGGGCTAATCCGAGACATGCATTAAAAGGTACCAGATTTTATAGTAATAAAATTGTCTTTTCTATTATTTAAAAAGCAATACATCATTTTATTTATATCGATTACGAATATACTCAAAACGTAAAAGAAAATATTCGAAAAAATATGCATTATATCACCTTACTTTTTTTATGAGAAAACCTTTTCTGTCAGACTTCAAAACTTTCGTTGTATAACACAAAATATTATGTAACTAATTCTAATTTGCATTTAATAACTCGGGAATGACGATACTTTTTAGCCTTTAAACTTTGGAATATGCTAATGTAAATCGACTTATAATCCAGCAAATCTAGAGTGCTAATGTGAGATAGTGTATAGTATGTGGGAGAGTACTTGAGGCTTTGACAATAATATTGCACTAAAAAATTTGAAACATTTAATAAGAATAAAAACAGAAAGCGTTAATCTTTGTCTTTTTTGTTTAAATATACCAATTTGTTTTCCAGACTTAATGGTGTATTCTTCTACGTTTCTTACCGAATTTTAATCGACTGATTTGAAGTACCAGCTAGATGATTTAACTGCTAACATGAAGTGACCGAATAGATTACTCAAGCAGCCACAGATTATTATTATTTTTTTTTTTGCTTATGGCTTATATTTTATGATAATTGTCATATTTTATATTTCCATTTAAAAGGCATAGATGGCAGCACCAAAAACTCCCTCACGAATTGATGAAAAGTTCTTTTAAAAAATAAATAGAATATTCTAATATGTGATGTCTGTTGAAATGTGACGTGGATTTGTTTCGTTAAGTGTTAATTAAATGTTAAATATGTATTTGCGCTACCTCTGCTTTTATAGTTGTGATATTTATGAAGTAATTATTTATAAAGACACATTAAGGGTGATGTTATATTTAAATGAGATAATATTACCGGTAAAATTCGACAGAAAATAATTGAGCCGAATGAAAATAGCTCAGGTTCCAATTTCAAGTACTACGATTGCTTCTAAAACTTAAATGTGCTGTTAATACGTCATCGTCTTTTACAAGCATTTTAGGAAGGTGGTAAGTGACAACTCACTTTTACATTTTTCTCTTTTGATGCATGTAATAAATAAAAATATTTACCACGTTTAAAGAGTTTGATGATACAATCGAAACGTTCACAACCTACGTAAAGCAGTTGGAACAAAATTTTGTTTTACTTGAAATCAAAGAAGAAAAAAGATTCCGGTTATTTTATCTTGTATGGGACCAAAATTTTATGGTTTATTATGTAATTTATGTGTACTAAGAGATTGCGAATCTTTAAAATATGCTGACATTGTTGATAATCCTCTTAAACACTTAAGCCCCATCCCCAACAAATTTATTGAATGTATTAAATTTAGAAATGTTTTCAAAATGAAAATAAATCAATTCAAGATTTTGTTGCTAAATTAAAAAAGTACTACCATTTGCTCATATTCAGGTGATGCTTCAAATGAAAACCTACTTGAGTAGTTTCTGCGCGGTTTGAAAAATGAAAGTATTCAAAATAAATTGATAACTGAAGTTAAATCGATAACTTGGATTGAATTCACAGAATGTTTAACTGATTGAGTTAAAATGACTTAAATTTTGAAAAAACTGTTGAGAAAACTTTAGCTTTAAACAATGTAGATATTGAAATTAATAAAATTAAGCATAAAAATTACAATGTAAATAAAATTTCAAGTACTAAAAATATGCAGCCAAAGAAATTATAAAATTGTTCTAAAAAAAGAATACCAACAATCATGTAAATACTACACATTCTGAAGTGAATAAAAATAAGCTAAAGTGTTACAGATGTGAAAATTCCTCACATTTAGCAAATGTATGTAGATTTGTGTTACTTGCAACATGTGTAAAACAGGGCCACTTAAGCAAAGAGTGTAGAAGTAGAATTTTCAAAAGCAGGTTAATACTTTAAATACAGAGCATGTTTTAACTGGGAAATATGATAAAGGATCAAATCCTATTAAATTGTCTGTTTCAATCAAAAACAAGGCTAGAGCTGATATGGAATTAGACACTTGATCTAGAATTTCTGCAGTTCCCTTTTAAAAAGATTTCGCAGAATTTTTCCTAATTATAATTTTTTTTCTTCAGGTGTTCAGTTAAAAACTGCAACTGGTGAAATTTTTAAATATGAAGATTATGTTGAAGACGAGCCGTTAATTCCCAAATTGTCTCATCCGATCTCAGCAATCTGATCCTTCGTTAATATTAATATTTTGTATTACTTTACTGTGATTTTGATCAAATTTAACAAAATAAATCAATTTAAGTCATTATAATTGCATTGTATTTTACATTACACTACTTCATAAGAAAATAAATATAATTTTCTACTATATAAATATCCGTTTTAGCCAATCAGATTGCTAGGCTCGGTTGAGCCAATTTGGGAATTAACGGCTCGTTAAGACGAAGGTATTATTAAAAGAGTTACAAATAGCAAGTGGGCAACGCCTATAGTTCCAGTGGTTAAGCCTAATGGGAAATTTTGTTTATGTGGTGATTTTAAAGTAACATTAAAAAAATTTCTAAAAGTTGAAAAGTATCCTTTACCTGAGATAGAAGATATTTTAGCTACATTAGGTGGTGGTGTATATTTTACAAAAATAGATTTAAATCAAGCTTATCCTCAGTTACCTGTAGATGAAAAGTCACAAGAATTGTTAACCATTAATACATCAAAAGGATTATTCCAGTTCTTTAAATTACCAGTGGGCCTTACCAGTTCTCCTGCAATATGGCAAAGGAAAAGTGAGCCTATTTTAAGTGGCACTGAGGGAGTTACAATTTTTATAGCTGATACTGGGGTTACTGGTGGAGCAGATGAAATTTAATTAAAGCGATTAAAGCAAGCATTAGAAAAATTAAGGGAGTATAACATTAGGAAAAATAAAGAAAAATCATTCTTTATAGCAGATAAGATTACTTATTGTGGGTATAAAGTTGATAAACTTGACATTCATAAAACACAAGATAAAACTGAGGCAATTTTAAATGATCCAAGAGCAGTAAACGTATCTCAGATTAAAGCTTTTCTAGGCTTAGTTACATATTATGCGAAGTTTGTACCAAACGTATCTACAATAGCGCAGATAACGCTAAAAGACCTATTGGGTTTGTGTCCAGAACTTTGACTAATGCAGCAAAACGATATATTCAAGTTGATAAAGAGGCTTTAGCTATTATATTTGATGTGAAGAAATTCTTTCAATATTTGTATGGTACTATTGGTTTTTATTATTTACTGACAGTAAACCTTCAGTTTCTATTTCTTCACCTTCTAAAAGTATCCCTGTTTTATCGGCTGTTAGAATGCAACGATATGCAATTTATTTACAAACTTTTCAATATGATATCCTTTATAAGAATACTACTGAACACGGAAATGTTGATGCTTTTTCACGTTTTCCTTTAAGCAGTGAATATTTAAATTATTCAAATGATGTAATTGATGATCTGAAATTCTTCAAATTAATCAACTCTATATTTTTCCTTTAACTTCTAAAGCTCTTGCTTTAGCTACAAAATATGATCTCCTTTTACGTCAATTTTTTCATTACCTCATTTCTGGTTCTGAAATTCCTAAAAATTTACTTTTGGCGGTCAACAAGAAGAATTTACTCTTTAACTTAGGTGTATTTTAAATGGGCGTAGAGTTGTTATCACAGAAATTCATAGAAAGAAAATATTCAAACAATTACACTTTGGTCATTTTGGTATAGTAAAAATTACGTCTTTAGCCCGTAGTTTTGTATGGTGGCCAGGAATAGACCAAGTTATTGAACATGCACGAAATTTACTATTTGAGTAAATTTGAAAAATAATCTTCCCAAAGTAGATACACATCATTGGGAATCACCTACACCTCCATGGCAAAGAATTAATCTAGATTATTTTTGTCCTGATATGGGACAAATGCTTCTCTTAGTGGCTGATACCCATAGAAAATGGTCAAAAATTTTTATTGTTCCTAGTGCAACTACAGAAACTTCGATTACATGTCTTTCTTCGCTTTTTGCGATACGGTTTTCCTATATCTTTAGTATCAGATAATGATAAACAGTTTCCATCCGAATAATTTGCGACATTTTTGAAAAATCATGGTGTAAAACATAAGTTCAGTGCTCCATACCATCCAGCTACAAATGGACAGGCTGTAAGGCATGTGCAAATTCTCAAACGTGGATTAAAAGCCTTAGCTTCAGAATCTGGCACTTTGCAAATTAAATTAAATAGCTTCTTTTTTGCAATGTAGAAAGATGCCTCATGTTACAACGGGGAAAAGTCCTGCATCTTTATTTCTAAAACGCCATATCAGAACAAAAATAGATTTGATAGTGCCAAATGTTGCAAATTTTGTTCCTTATAAACAAAATGCGAAAAAGTGCAAAATTAAAATAAAAGAATTTGAGATTAACCAGAAAGTTTCTGTAAGAAATTATACTCCAGAAGCCAAGTGGAAAATTGATCGAATTATAGAAAAAGAAGGAAAATTACTTTATAGAATTCAAGATACCAGCAAAGAATAAATTGCTGGCCAGTACCAAGATAGGTGCTGGCAATGATGGAGAAGTGCTGGCTAATGGTCTTCCACTGCATGGCCACTGCTGGACAGCTTCAGTCAACTTTGCTGTTGGAAATCATCAGATAAAATTCTGAGGGCCTCCGTTTTATCTCTTGCGCTGGCCAACCACACCATGGAAGTGCACAAACTTTTGCAGTATTATTGCTGGGAACCCTTACGCTAGGTTGCGTAATTCATCTAAGTTAAAAAATATTCACTAATTCTAATTTTTATTCAAATATTTTAATCTGAAGTGTAAAAATATTTACATAATTACGTTTCAAGTCTAACAACTAATAATTTATTAGACTTTTAAATATTTGGTCAAGTCTGTATTAAAATAAGAGTTATTTTTATCACCCCTCCCCCCCCCCCCGCGGCAGATTAATGAATTTGAACACAAATCTGAAATGAATATCTTAACACAACTTAACACTAGAAAGGTCGCCCAGTGGCGTGGTCGATAGCGACAGCTGCTCCCACGGCGTGGGCCCGGGTTCGAATCTCGGGCAAGACATGGATGTAATTGTGAATGTCCCATTGTAGTGATATAATATATGTAATGGAAAAATAAAAATTGTTGTGACTTGTTGTTGTTTCTGTATAATAAGGATCATTTCGAGGCGACAGCCATAGTAGCTATAGGCCCCAAAGCATTCCACTTCGGTGGACTTCTAATGTCAAAAAAAAAAAAAACACTAGAAAGACGGGGAATTGTACTCAAATTTTATAAAAATATTTCGCACCAGAATTTTTATTTTAAATTATTAACTTATTTATTTAACTAGTTTTTTTCCTTATTACCTTTTAAATTAGTTTTATAAAAGAATTTCTGTTTCGAACCGAAAATAAAATATATAGGATTTCTATACAATACAATAATTTGTATACAAGTTTAATGATTGGGAACGCAAATCACAAAAGAAAAAAAATTGAAATATTGTATTGAGAGCTTGAAAGCAACGAGCAATCGTAGAATACGCTGAAAGCACTTGTTCATATCCGATCGCGAAAACCAAACAGCACCGAGCGTGGTTAGTACTTGGGAGGGTGACCACATGGAAACAGCTGCATTTCTATAGACATTTCTCTTATAGACACTTCTATAGCTGTTAGTGAAACTAGCTCACATAAAAACGGGCCATTATTCAGTAATAATATTTCTATAAGTTTTTTTATAGAATTCTATAAGAAAATTGTGTAAGGGAAAGTGCTGAGCCAGCAAGGGAATAGCAGTAGGATATGTGCTGGGTAGTAGTAGGATATGTGCCAGCTGCATTCCGCACGGACACTTTTGTACTGGTTTAAGTAATGGCACCATTGCACTTTACCGCTGATGGTAGTGCTGGCTGCCATCTTTTTTCCAGCTTGTGACCCACTATTTCTCTCTTTGCTGGGATGGTTCGAATATTTGGAAAAAGCATTTTCATAAAATATCTAATGTTGGCTCAGAGATATCTTTAATTAATGATCCAAATTCTGAAGAGAATGATACAGTAAATTTCAGAAGTAACAATACAATGATGAAACAAGGTGATCCTCCACCAATTCAGCCTAGTATCACAGAACTGCAACCAGTTGACTCTCATGATCCAAATACTCCAGGTCCTACACAAACTAGCTTTCATGATCCTGATTCTTCAAGTCCTAAATCTGTTGGAAAACGTCACAGTGTAAGTAATTTTATGTCAAACATCACTTCGCTTGTGAAATGACAATTTCCTCATGATACATGCAACGCGTTTCTTTTAGTTGTGAAATATGTTCCAAGATGGCGACACTTCCTTGAGCCATCGTAGCGTAAGGTCACAAACTAAAGAAGGATTGTGTAAAAGACTTGTGTTTCGAAAAGGCGTCAACAGATCGCAGCACCACAGAAATTTTCTGATAAACTGATTTTGAATAGAACCCTTTTGCTTATTAAGCAGACTGTATTGTTTCAAGTTTTCTTTTACTCTGTTTTAACTCTTGTGGGCCCCTATTACTTCTCCACTTCTAGGCCCGATTTCGTGAGGCCCAGACGCACGGTTTTTTAGTGCGTTAACTCTCAGTCCAATGGAAGACTTTCATCTCCTACTGGATTTTAATGTTATTACTTCTATAGTACCCACATTTAACCCTTTTATTTTATTCTTCTTTCAGTGTGAGTGTGTGTTCGTCCATGTAACCTAGACATCGTCGTGCATTAAATAGTTTTTTTCTCTACAAGTGCATTCCCATTATTCTAAGAAGATATTTTTCACATCCACTCAATAAATAAAATATATAGTTTGTTTTCACATGAAGTAAACCAGCATATATCTGCTTTACCAGAAAGGTAAGAAAATAAATTTCTATCTTTCATTATTAATGAAAAAACTTTTGGCATAACTATTTTATATTTATACTGGGTCTTTAGCTACACGCTAATCGCGAACTCACCCCTTCTAGATATTTTAATAGATTATGAGAGATGAGTTGAAGGGGAAAGTAAATAAATAAATAAATAAATAAAAAAAACCCAGTAATAAAAATTTGTTTATCTGATTGTGATAAAATGATGAACAAGATGCACATATGAGATATGAAATATTGAACTATATACATGAAAATAAAAATAAATGTGCATGAATAAATAACGATATATATAATATCGCAAAAAGAGTATTATTGTGAACGAATATTGATTGATTATTGTGAATAACTGATCATTTTATTTATATTTATGAATATATTCTAAGAAATTATTTTAAGAAAGTCACAAACTTCTTATAGTAAATATATTTGTTATCAAAGAATTTATAAAACTTGAATAACACGCTATGTCAGCCACAAAAGAAATTACGGCAGTGGAGAAACTAAATGATAATAATTACAATCATTGGTGTTTCAAATTAGAAAATCTGTTAATTAAAGACGATTTATTTAAATATATAACAGAATCTCCACCTGCCACACCCGATGATACATATACTAAAAACGCGGCTAAGGCGAAAGCCATAATTTGTTTGTGCATTGAAAATACACAAATCGTGCATATTAGACATTTGACATCTCCCAAAGAAATTTGGGAAAGATTAAAAAGTGTTCACCAAAGGGCGAATTTATCATCCAAATTATTCCTTTTGAGGAAACTATATTCGCAAAGGCTCAATGAGGGCGGAGACTTAAATCTACATATCAACAATATTTTAACTATCCGCGACAAACTCGCTGCCATTGGAGAGCTCATAAATGATTCGCACATCGTGGCTCTTATGCTTTGCAGCTTGCCTCAGTCATATGCTCCTCTTATAACGAGCATGGAGGCTAGAGACGAAAAGGATCTAGACCTCGAGTTTGTGAAAAACAAACTCATCGACGAGTACTCTCATCGAACCGAATACAAAAACACCAGCACACGACCAAGGGACACAGCATATAAAATAATAAATAAAGGAAACAAAAAATATTGCAGCTACTGTCAACGAGATGGGCACGCTCGTTCAGAGTGTTACAAATTAAAAAACAAACAGAAAAACAATTACCAAAGAAGTGAAAATTATAACAGTAATAAATTTAACAACCATGCCAACTTTAAAGCCAATTCGGTAAACCCCAAAAATCAGCACAATGGTAGTAAAACAGACTCCTCGAATTTTTGCTTTAACAGCAAATCAAATATAGAGGATGAGGTCAACCAATCGATCATTCCTCTCTTCCCAGTGGAAAACAATTTTGAAATTGAGTCAGTAAAAATTAACCAAACACAAACAACAGATCCAAACACATATATCATTGACTCGGGTTGCACCAGGCACGTTGCATCAGCAAAAACAAATTTTGCTACATTCACAGCCGGGAATTTTGGGAATATAACAATCGCTAATGGAAAAAGGCTTAATTCGGAAGGTATGGGCGACGTAAAAATAAAAACAGACAAAAACCACTACATTACACTAAGAAACGTCTTGTACTGTCCAGAACTAAAGGGCAATTTATTGTCAGTTAAGAAAGCCACTGAAAATAATATAAAGGTAATTTTCGAGAAAAATGCATGTTTATTTGTCAAAGATGATAATATAATCTTGACAGCTAAATTAAATGATAATCTCTACGTATTAAACCCTGAAGATGATTACGGCTATACTATAAGTACTCAAACTTTCTGTAACAATACAAATTGTATTTCATTGTGGCACCGAAGACTCGGACACAAAAATTTTGATGATATTAAATACCTTGTTAATCATGAATTAGCCAATGGGATAACAATTAACAAATGTAAACATGACACGCGATGCACCAAGTGCATTGAAGGGAAACTTTCCGCTCTGCCCTACCCTAAAGTAGCCACAAACAGAAGCAAAGACATCGGTACCCTCGCACATTCCGATATATGTGGCCCCATGAATACTGAAACGATAGGAGGGAAAAGGTACTTTATAACATTCACGGATGATTATAGCAGGTACACAATAACATACTTAATCGCGCATAAATCGGAAGCCGTTATCAAACTGAAAGAATACATAGCGCTAACAAAAAATAAATTTGGCAAGTTGATAAAGACAATCAGGTCCGATAACGCAAAAGAGTATATCAGTGACGAATTTGAAAACTGCCTGATAGAAAACGGGATAGAGCGTCAATTGAGTGTTCCCTATTCTAGCCCACAGAACGGTGTTTCAGAAAGAAAGAATAGAACGATAGTGGAAATGGCTAGAACCATGTTGTCGGACGCCAAGTTACCTAAGCAATTCTGGGGGGAAGCTGTCATGTCCGCCACCTACCTCATCAACCGTCTACCAACAAAGGCTAACAAAAATAACATGACACCCTATGAACTTTGGCATAAAAGAAAACCCGATCTCTCGAACATCAAAACATTCGGATGTAAGGCATTTGCCTATGTCGACAAACCTAAAAGAAATAAATTAGATGAGAAAGCCATCGAGGGAATAATGTTGGGATATGATTTCAGAAGCAAGGGCTATAGGATATATACGGGTGAAAACAAAATTATAATATCTAGAACCGTAAAATTCTTCGAAGAAGGTATAAAAGATGAGGAAATTATACCCGCCAAAGAAAATCAAAACATCGAACAAACTCCCGCAGATAATATTGAAATTGATCTAGAAGAGCGCGACGATGATCAGAACAACACCCCGACCGACACATCCCTTGAGCCGAGAAGATCGCAGAGACAAAATCGTGGTGTACCACCTAACCGTTATGGAATAAGCGCAAACCTGTGTCACATTCAGGAGCCAAAGTCATGGACAGACCTACAAAATATCAATGACGCAGAAACTAAAGATAAATGGCTAAAAGCCACTAGTGAGGAAATAGATTCTCTGAAGCAAAATAATACTTGGAGATTAATAAAACCTATCCCGGGAAAACGCGTCATAGGTTGTAGGTGGACGTTTAAGGCAAAAAGGGGAGCGAACGGGTCTATAGAGCGATATAAAGCCAGATTGGTCGCTAAGGGATATGCTCAAAAATATGGAAGCGATTTCGACGAGACCTACGCACCCGTTGTAGCGCATACCACCCTACGAGCATTCTTAAACGCAGCGGTGTACAAAGATCTTAAAATAACTCACCTAGATGTCAAAACTGCTTTCTTACATGGCGATTTAGAAGAGGAGGTCTATATGCATCAGCCAGAGGGATACATAACAAAAGGGGAAGAAGATAAAGTCTGTAGTTTAAACAAAGCGATTTACGGCCTTAAGCAGGCAGCTAGGGCATGGAACCAAAAAATAAGTAAATCTCTAAAAGAACTAAATTTCGTTGAATGCGCGTCAGACAAATGTCTGTACAAAAGAGTCCAAGATGGAAAAATCGCATACATAATAGTGTATGTTGATGACATCTTAGTCGCAGGAGACAAAACAGACACACACGAAATATACACTGAATTATCACAGCAATACGAAATCAAAAATTTGGGTCAAGTCACACAATATTTAGGCATAAACATAAAGGAAAAAGCAAACGGTAATCTAGAATTAGACCAGGAACACAAAATAATACAAATCGCAGAAAAATTCAATTTGTTAAATGGTAAGCCTACGTATACACCCATGAATACTAACTACTTTAATCTAGATCCAAACGGGAAACTAATGGGAGATAACGTAAAATTTAGACAGGCTATAGGAGGGCTTCTATACATTGCAACTTTAACTAGACCCGACATAGCATCAGTCGTTAACATCCTGGGAAGAAGGAATGAATCCCCAAGGGAAGTCGATTGGCAAGCTATCGAGAAATTAATTAGATATCTGCTTACTACCAAAGATCTTAAATTCGTCATAGATAAAACAAAACCTCCAATCCTAACGGCATATAGCGATGCCGATTGGGGAAACGACAGAATAGACAGGAAATCAACCACTGGAAACTTGTTCAAATTAGGAAATAATATATTGGTATGGTCATCGAGGAAGCAGAGTTGCACAGCACTCTCCTCCACGGAAGCTGAATATATCGCTGCCTCTAATGCAGGTCAAGAGATTTCGTGGTTGTTAGACCTATTAAATGACCTCGAACTGCGTCAACAACTACCCGTAACGTTGTACGAAGATAACTTATCAGCCATAAGATTGACCGAAAACGAAAAGGCACAGACAAGGACTAAACACGTGGAAGTTAAGTATCACCACATCAGACATCTATGCCAGAATGGTATAATCAAAATAACTTATTGCCCATCGAAGTTAATGCTGGCAGACGTGCTCACCAAGCCGTTGCCTAAGCCTCATTTCGAGTGTTTGAGAAACAAGTTAAACATTCTACGCTCGTCGGTTTGACATAAAAAGCGGGGGTGTTGGAAAACGTCACAGTGTAAGTAATTTTATGTCAAACATCACTTCGCTTGTGAAATGACAATTTCCTCATGATACATGCAACGCGTTTCTTTTAGTTGTGAAATATGTTCCAAGATGGCGACACTTCCTTGAGCCATCGTAGCGTAAGGTCACAAACTAAAGAAGGATTGTGTAAAAGACTTGTGTTTCGAAAAGGCGTCAACAGATCGCAGCACCACAGAAATTTTCTGATAAACTGATTTTGAATAGAACCCTTTTGCTTATTAAGCAGACTGTATTGTTTCAAGTTTTCTTTTACTCTGTTTTAACTCTTGTGGGCCCCTATTACTTCTCCACTTCTAGGCCCGATTTCGTGAGGCCCAGACGCACGGTTTTTTAGTGCGTTAACTCTCAGTCCAATGGAAGACTTTCATCTCCTACTGGATTTTAATGTTATTACTTCTATAGTACCCACATTTAACCCTTTTATTTTATTCTTCTTTCAGTGTGAGTGTGTGTTCGTCCATGTAACCTAGACATCGTCGTGCATTAAATAGTTTTTTTCTCTACAAGTGCATTCCCATTATTCTAAGAAGATATTTTTCACATCCACTCAATAAATAAAATATATAGTTTGTTTTCACATGAAGTAAACCAGCATATATCTGCTTTACCAGAAAGGTAAGAAAATAAATTTCTATCTTTCATTATTAATGAAAAAACTTTTGGCATAACTATTTTATATTTATACTGGGTCTTTAGCTACACGCTAATCGCGAACTCACCCCTTCTAGATATTTTAATAAAATCAACTGAATCTGATTCAATACTTCCGAAACCTTCTCTTCCCACTAATTCCCTGGTTGATAGTACTGAATTATGAAAAACTAATTATTCTTCTTTCCACAGGTACTGAGAAGATCCAGTAGGTACAGAAGAGCTCCTGATCTACTTAAATATTACTAGGGGTAGAGCTGTCATATTATAAGTTTCCAATTAAAATGTATAGATGGCAGCACCACAAATTCCCTCCCGAATTCATGAAAAATACTTGTAAAAAGTAAATAAAATATTGTGTTCTGAGATATCTGTTGAAACGGGACGTTGGTTTGTTTTGTTAAGTATTAATTAAATGTTAAATGTGCTACTTCTTCATTTGTAGTTGTGATATTTATTAAGTAATTAGTTATAAATACGCATTAATAACTATGATATTTGTAACTGTAAAAATACATTAATAACATTTCTTTAATACAATCTATAAGATTACAGCAACTACTCAAATTCATAAGACTAAAAAAAAAAAAAAAAAAAAAAAAAAAAAAAACTACATTCTAAAAAACAAAAATTAAATATGATTTTACTAGCTTCGTAAGTATTAATGACGAATTGAAAGTAAAAATCGTAAAATACGATTCTTATTTCTTATTTTTCAATATCAAGTATTATAACATTGTAAATTATTACTAAATATTTATAAAAAGTATACTTTTATAATAATAAAAATCATTAAATATATTTTGAGCGTTGTAGATAATTTTCAGTGTTTTTTTTTTTTTTTTTTTTTTTTACCCTAAATTAATAGTTAATAAATTAAGGAAGGGCTTTATTGAGAATTCATGAGAAAAATTCATGAGAATTTGATGAATCCTGAGATTTCCCGAAGTTCAGTCAAAATAAAAGATACAAAATCTAAACGATACAGCTGAATAATCATTGAGAATGATATCTCATTTATTTAGTGCTTATATTCACTTTAAAAAAATGATATTAAAAAAAACTTTAAAAAACTGATAGTATTTTTTATTTTAAAAAAAAAATGGTAGTATTTTTTATTTAGGGTTAAATTCAATAGATCACGCGTAATTTGAAAAGTTTAAAATTTTATCTCATATTAAACCATCTTGATTCTATATTCAGTTTTGTTGATTTAATTCCCCAGTTTCACACTAAGTGAAAAAATAGAGATTTATTTATATTTAGATTGAGTGTTCATTAGAAACCTCACATTGTCGTTTTCCTTGTATCAACTGATCATGACATACCACAGCGCACATTTATCAACTGTCAAATATCCTTGAGTAATTGCTGTTAAGTTTAGATAGCCAACTCTGCTAATATATATTTTCCTGACCTAAATCTCTTACATCACTAAAGATAGTAAATCATGGAAGAAATTATTAGAAGCGCTGATTTTTTCTTTACACGAAGTTAAAAAGATTAATGAAAGCCTTTCTTCTTTACAAATTGCTAGATAAGTTACTAGTCTTTAAATACTTTCATAATTTAGCTACAACTGCAGAAAATTATTTTTCTGTGTAATTAATGTTTCGTTAAGTATTTTACGTTTTCATATATTTTGTATGTAAGCTTTTATAAAACATTATTTAGAAACACATAATTCTTTTTAAACAGCCAAACAAAGAAATTTGGTATTTTAAAGTACAGGTGCTCATAATTAACCCTTAAATGCGCGGTTTTTTATTTTGTTTTAAAAAATATATATATGATTCACTAAAAGGATTATTACAGGAAAAATAATGAAAAAAAATCAGAGATAATTTTTTCATATAATAGGTCAATCTTTTCTTCTGTTGCACATCTGCAATATATTTACAAACTATACTGTCGTGTGGCTGTTTAAGCTTAAATAATGCAAATTAGTAAATACTTTAATAAGTATATCTCCAAGTACCTTATTTTATATAATTATTTATTTTATTAAACTTAACATTTAACCCTTTAATTCCCATAATAGAATACGTTCTAGAAATTACGTAGTTGAGAGAATCAGACTTTATGCCAGAAAGTTTCAATGGTTAATTTCGCTTTATTTAAATGCGGAATATCTGTTTTTTAATTAAAGCAAACATTGCTATTTTAATTTTCTGGTGTGAATTAGGTATATGCGAATAAAAAAAGTCTATTAAATTCAAAACAGTGTTGTTTGCATATGTGCAAAGCTGCGCACTAAAGGGCTAAATGACCCTACTTTAAAGTGGTCTACAGACAATTGTTTATAAAGTTGTGAAATTTTGTGAAACCCATAATAAAGGGATGGGAATTTGTTTAAACAATAAAATAAAATAAAATAAAATAAAATAAAATAAAATAAAATAGTTCAAAATTTCGCCGCTAGAAAGCTATTTTTAATAAATTACACATTTATCATTACGTTGTTTAGAAATTTTATTTATTAACTTAACCTTATTCTAAATACAGCATTTCACGTCATGTTCCTAGCATTTACTAGACCACACTGCGGTGAACTATGGAAAATGCTATCTTATAATACTAGATGTTATCTGAAAATCATAACCGTCATGTGGAACGTGTTTGGTTAAAAGAAAATTGTTAAACTATCTTAAATGTATGCTAAATGTGTAATTCGTTAACAAACGGCTTCCTAATTTTTTTTTTCGCTCAAACAAATTCCCATACCTTTATTATGTCCACTACAAAATTTCATAACATTCTGAACAATAGTTTCGTAAGACAACTTTAAAATAGGGTCGTTTAATTATAGACACCCAGTAAAAAAAATTTCTAAAGTATCGTAATGCTAAACGTCTGATTAAAAAAGCGCCCTCTGCTGGCGAAATTTGGAACTTTTTTTCCTTAAATAAATTCCCATCCCGTTATTATGTCTATCACAAAACTTCACAACTTTATGAACAATAGTTTTGTCTGTAGCTAACTTTAAGGTAGGGTCGTTTAATTATGGATACCCTGTACATTTCTAATGTGCCAACTAGCCCTTTAATGTATGATGTTTTATTTTTTTCGAAAAGCAATATACCATTTGAGTTTATTTTTGTTGATTATCCGCAGGAAAATAATGAAAAATTTTATGTATGTTTTTGTTGGACATAATCCCATAATGTCAGTCCGAAGTTACGTAACAAAAATTGCTCAAAAAATGATAATTTTAAATTATATACTTACTTTAAAGTATTTACACTGCAGAATAACAACTGTTCAACGATAGAGTAACTTGTATAATGCTTTTAATAGTATGTAGAAATAATAATTACTACCTTATAAAGATAGAAAAAAAAACCTGCAAGTTGTTCTTGACTGGCGTCTTTTCTAAACAGACGTTTTTAACAAAAACTGACTTCAAAACCTTAAGGGGGCTGGTCACTCAGCTTCCGATTTCTCCTCGCTAATGCAAAGTCTATGGGCAATTGATGCATTGGTATATTTAAAATATCTCCTCGGGAAATTAATATTTTTAACTTCTACTTTTTGTATACACTTCCTAATATATGTATCTTTTGTTCTTCGTTCTCATAATATTTCTAAAGTATAGACTAAATTTTATATGAAGTGCTAAAATCTTACTCACAGTTCAACCGCTTTTAACACATAAAATATTAAATTCAGCATAGATTTTAGAAATACTTTGAAAACTAAGAAAAAAAGAGATATCATTTAAGAAGACTATACAGAAATTAGTATGTTGTTGCCATCACAAAACTTTCTTCTATGTAAGTCACGTCAATTAAATCATTTAAATGGTACAAGAAATTACATCAATTTAGCACCAATTAATATCAAAGTGTATCCGAATTTGAAGCTTGATAAAAATTCGTGCCTTAGTTCTTGAGATAGAGCTATAGCAGAAATTCTGAAAAATGCAGCATATCAGCGTCACCTGTTGAGCGATTTACACCAATACATAAACAGCAATAATTAATTGATATCCAAGTATACTTGGATCTGAAGTTCACTGAAAATCCAAGCATTAGTTCTTGAGATAGAGCTATTGCTGAAATCGCAAAAACAGCATAGCAGAGCCACCTATTGAGCGATTTACATCAAACTGTATAAAATGTCAATTCATGTCAAGGACTAACTGATTCTAAAATTTGATGAAAATTCGTGCATTAGTTCTTGAGATACACCTATAGTAGAAACTCTGAAAAATACAGCATAGCAGCGCCACCTGTTGAGCGATTTACACCAAAATATACAAAATGTCAATTCATGTCAAGGACTAACTGAATATGAAGTTTGATGGAAATCTGTGCATTAGTTCTGGAGATTGAGCTATAGCGGAAATCGTGAAAAAGGCTGCATAGCAGCGCCACCAGTTGAGCGATTTACACCAAAAACTAATCAGCACCAATTTATGTCAGGGACTAACTGAATATAAATTTTTATTAAATTCCGAGCATTAGTTCTTGAGATAGAGCGCCCACAAAATTTGTGTCACATATAGACAGACAGACAGACTCACAGATGCACAGACTCACAGACAGACATTTTGTTTCACAGACAGACAAAACATGTTTTTCGGTATCTCTGACCCCTAAAACGTGTAAATCCGTCGAAAACCGAAAGCCGAAAATTTTCACGAATCCAATACTTTCTTCTTGTAAAGATAGAAGAACGTAAAAAGATGTTAAAATATGAATTTCCCGAGAAGATTTTTAAAATATACGAATGCAAAAAAAGTTCATAGACTTAACATTACGGAGGAAAATTCCGAAGCTGAGTGACCAGCCCCGTTTAATGCATATTATCACACATAAGTAACACATAATTGTTCACCTAAAGACCAATAGAAAACGCCGAATAGTAAGAAAAGATCATGAAACTAATGATTTAAGGCTGTTCTCAAATCCAAAAGGGCAGTTTTAATTTATTTTTGTTCGGAAATACATGAAACTATGAGGTGTTGTTGTTCAGAAACTATGTAATTGAACTGTTTTTTTTTTTTGCTTTTTTTGAAAACACAATAGATCTTTCCGAAAATAGTGTCAAAGTGGCTTTTTGAACCGAATTTTTCGACAAAAGCAGAAAACCTAGTTAGCGAAGGAAGAAAAACGCCTTGTCACGTGATTAAAAACGCTTATAACTCGATAGGTAATTCATTTATGAAAAAATGGAAAACACAGTTCGATTCCAAATAGCTTCCATAGTCAGGCCTTCTAATTTTATACATTTCCATTAAAAAAATGAATTTGTAAATGTGTCAAAACGTTTTGCGCTTGTTGAGCAGAGCGGTTGAAAATTTGAGCCTTAATGATTAATGATTTAATTTCTGAATATAGAGATTTTAAGTCTATTGTATGCAGTGATGTGGGACGGGTAAATACCCAGTAGGTAAGTATTTATTTTTTGGGTATATACAAAAGGCCCCAAAAACTGGGTATTTTCATATTTCGCTGTAAAATATCATAATCTTGAAAAAATTCTTGAAATCATAGGTTAGAATATTTCAAATATGATAGCAATATTCAGTTAATGAAAGAAAATACCTCCATGTTTTCCGATTAAGTGGTCTTTGAAATCCTTCTCATTCAGTATGTTCTGATATTTTCAGATAGCTGTCAAGTAACCATTTTTTTTTTTAACCAATATAATTGGAAGAGTGAGAACGATCAAACGAAGTAACCATTTACATGCAATGTTCAGTCGAATTTAAGATGAAAAAGGTAAAGAAAAAAAATGGTTTCTTGAAACTGACAGGAACTATACTGAAAAGTTATTTGCAGTCTTAAACATGCAACACTCACGCTATTTTAAAGTTTGTTTTTAATCAAAAATGTTGTTAACATAAAAAAGAGCTTCTAAACTTCTGTCTAATAATAAAAAAGACACTTCTTAAATGCATAATAAAAAAGAAGATAATTCACCTCATTTTAAAATTTTTTCTTCATCAGTCACAAAAAGGCCGTCCTAAGGACCAGTACAAGAGCAGAAGAAAGTTTTCTTTCCGTTCTTGGGAGTTGTAGTATGTAATGCAAGCAGCATGTGCATCATGTAAATTGTAGCACTTTGTAATTGGAAACAGCAATTTACCCCCAAAAGAGAGAAATTGTGGCGTTCATGCTCAAAAGTAGACAAAAGACTAGACTATATCATTACACAGCTGTATGGAGAAATGAGTAGGAACGCTGGGGTACTTTAACTTGCACAAAAGAACCAATAAGACACGTTAACCCTTTAGAAAGCAATAAAGAAAAATTAATCTATGTTTGGAAAACTATTATCCCAAAGAACTATAAAGGGTTAAAAACATAAAAGATAATATGTTTTCATGATAAATTATGACAATTAATGAAGAAACTTATCGGGTAAAGAAATTTTTTTATAGGATGTGTTTTAAATTCGTATATATATATATTAAAATCACCATTCTTAAATCTGTTGTAGAACTAATTGAATCATTTCAATCAAATTAACACCAGATTAATTTAGTATGTGAAAAACTTAACACCTTAATGTATTATTTATATAACTACTTCCTGTATCTTTATTGCAAAGAAAAGGGGGAAAAACTTTATTCCAGAAAATGTACAAATAATAATAATAATAATAATAATTTTTCTTCTTGCAATAGATATTTTAAATCCAGTGATGTAAGGACAGTTGCCCCCCCCCCCCTAAAAAAAAGGCATTTTAACGTCCAAATTTAAAGAGAAAACACAGAAATAGCCATTATACTGCAAATTATGACTTTTTCACATTACGTAAACGAAAAAAAAAAAAGTTTATGGCTATATTTATACTAAAATAATACCAAACTCTGAAAATTTCAATACAAGCAACTAAGTTTGACATCATATTTGGCTTTTTTTTTTTTTCTTTTTCTTTTTTTTTTTTTTTTTGTCAATTTTACCTTAGAATAAAAACCTTACCTTAGAACCAAATGCGAAACCATTCGATTAAATAGCATAGTAATTACGAAGCTTTTAATATTTGGAACTCCTAATGTTAAATCCATTTCTAATTGTTGCAAAATAGTAGTAATAATAATAATGTTGCAATGTAGGTATTTTTTTAAGCATAACTCAAGAATTAGTTTTCGGAAGGAGCTGTAATTTTAATATTATCATAATTAAAACTTACAAAAATCGATTTCTGTTAAAAAAATTCGTTAGTTACGTTTCGTTTTTTTTTTTTATTTATTTTCATTATTATTAAAAAAAGTGTTTTTCGAAAAAATTATGAATTTTAACCTATGAATATTTTAATTAAAATATATTTATAAAGGCTGCCGATATGTGAATTATTAAGTTATAGCTTATTCTGCATGCAAAGTAGTTATGGAATTATGCTTAAAAGCTATCCATATTGCAAAGATTGAAACTAGATTTAACATTAGGAGTTCTAAATTTTAAGTCTAATAAAGTTCCAAACTATTTCATTAAATGGCTCGCCTTTTGGTTTCCTAAAGCAAAATTTAATGGCAAAGCCAAATATGATGTCAAAGTTATTGTGTTTGCATTGGAAATATCAGAGTTTGATACAATTTCAGTATGAAGACAAGCTTTAAGCTTTTTTTTATGACACGAAAGAATATATAATTTCCTATCGCATGTCTATTTTAGTTGTTTTCAGGGAATATTTGGTGAGTAAAATGTATGGGGTCATTTTTTCAATGATTTTTTCCTTTGGCTGACTGCACCTTAAAACCGTCAGATATACATGTCATTTATTTATGAAATTGATCATCATATGAAATTATGTAGTACTCATATTAAATGGATGTAGCTATTTGCAGAGAAAAAGAATGTATCAGGGAAAGAAAAGTCTTGTGAAGAAAAATTAGAGAATGTGCCCCCTTTATTAGAGCATTAGCACCGAAATATATTGTCGTGGAAGCGATTGGAGTGTATGCGTGCGATATGTAGTCATTAAAATTAAAAAAAGATATTTAAATTCAATATATGAATGTAATATGTTGAGTTTCTTTTAAAATTTAAGAGTTGTGAAGTTTAAAGTTCTTAATTTTTCATTCTTTTACAATAATCTATCATAACTAATAACACTATAAACTTTTTCACAGCTATATTTAATTGAAGAATAAATACCCAGGTAAATACCCTGGGTATTTACCCTTAAAAATAAATACCTGGGTATTTTACATCACTGATTGTATGCCACATAACGTAGAGATTCTTTTAATTCCACTTTTTTACAATCCATGGGGTGAAATGGATCATTCTCAAATTGAGATAGATTTTATGTCCTTTTCAAAAATTAATATTCTTTATCCGTCACATTTTTTTTTGTCTATTTATAATCAAATTGTCTGCAAACAACATTTAATGACAATCTATTCTTTATTTATATTTAACTGTCGCGGAAATCGTGAAAAGCAGAGTATAGCAGCGACACCTGTTGGGCGGTGTACACTTAAACCTGAAAAAGTTTTATTTATGTCAAAGTGCAACCGAATATGAAGTTTGGTGAAATTGCACCCATTCGTACTTGAGCTATAACGATCGTGGAAATATCTATATATGCAATATAACAGCGACACCAGTTGTGCGATATACATCCAAGCATAATCAGCACAAGTTTAGGGTAAGATATTACTGAATCTGAAATTTGATTAAATTTCGGGAAGTAGTTCGCGAGTTAGAGCGCCTTTAAAATGTGTATCACTTACAGATGGATAGATCACAAAAATCGTGAAAACGACAACGTAGTAGAGCTACTTGTTAGGCATGTACACCTAAATTTTATCGCATTTAATTAATTCATGGAATAACATAATGGGAACATAATGGGAACATAATGTGTAATTACGTTCATTAGATGTTGAGATATAGCTATTTTGGAAATCTTGAAAAATGCGAGATATTGTTGTGGTTACTTACAACAAATGCCATATTTTTATTTAATTTAATTTAAGAAATATTTTATTAATCTTTATTCATTTCATATTAAAATTCGCATTCTAAATTTATTTTAATTCTTTCCTTTTAAAGCTTCCCCTGTAAGCTTTCTTTCTTACGTAACATTTCGTTTCATTTTAAAATAATAAATATGTTTTAAAATCTGTACTTCCGGGAAAAGAATCCTCTGGAACATTCTATAACTTTCTAAATGTGAAGTCATTTCCTTGTAGTCCCATCCCTAGCCAATGAAATTCAAATCAGTTCAATACGCAATCTTAAAAATTGTAACACTTTACTACTAATTGGCATCTTATCTTAAAGAAGTCTATAAAAATTTCCTCTAAAGAAAGCAAGTTTTTATATCCTTTAACATTACAAATTATGCCAACGAGATATTCTAGTATTTTTATCCCCGCCAATTGGCGATTTTTAATTATTACGGCAATCCTTTTCCCCTCTTCTATGCAGAGTCTGTGAGTTCTTCCTCTCGTTTTGATTTCAAGCGCGGAAGGTTGCGGCCTTACCTTCTGCGAAGAATCATGTGGATTCAACGTAGCCGTATAATGAAAGAATAATTCTAAATTAATCTGGTTTTAATCGACTGCATAATTTTTGCTGCCTGCGGTAACGTTGATAACAGTCCCACAAAACGGAGATGCAACAATGAATCGTTTATAATGTTATGTGGATAAAATCCTGCTGATGCTGTGTGGCAGCTGTTGCTTATTTTCAATTCGACCGGTGCTATCCTGAGTGTTTTGAATCGGTGCTGAATCATATAAATTATTTGTTGTTTTTTTAAGTCAAGTGCCCCCATACTCCCCGAGAGAAATATTTATTAATCTTCTCATGCTAAGTGCATAGTGAAAAACATCGACTGTTTACTATTTTATCCTTAATAAATAGATCTAGTAATATGAATTATTCATTTGAATACGTGTTTTTCAAGAAGAATTCTTTTTTAAATAAAGATTTTTCAAGCTGAATTTTCAGCTAAGTCCTTTTACTAACGCATCCACTACTTTTTTTAGATCACTTCAGATAGTACCTTTTTGCTTTTATTTTCTTTGTTCTTGATTATTAAGTATTTATGAATATATAATTACTGAATTAATTTAAAAAATGATTGTCATGTCGGCGTGGTATTTTGTGGCCATAACTCAATGTACGCGATACTATATTTTGCTTAATGATCACGAGATTTGAATTATTGGAACATTAATATTATTTCAGTCTTTAAAAAAACTGCATAATAATGTTTTTCACCTTTTATCATCCAACAATCACGCATAGCATTGCCAACGACTGGGCGATATACACCAAAACCTAACCAGTACCAATTTGTGTTACTTTCTATATTGATCTGAAGTTTTATTTAATCATGTGCAGTAGTTTGTTTTAGATCTTCCACAAAATTTGTATTACATACAGACACACAGAGTCACAGAGACATTTTCTAGACATTGTCAAATAGTGTTCAAGACCTTCTAAAAAGTATAAATCCATAGACAACCGAAAGTCGAAATTTTTCACAAATCCAATACCTCGTTTTTTAGCGATAGAAGAAAGTGAAAAAGTGAATTAAGGGAGTCAACCTTCAATGTTTACATTTTTTGTCTATATTTCTTTGCAATAAGCAATACGCTGTGGACTAATTTAATTAAAAAAATTAATTTCATTATTTATAAAAAAGAACGATATTATGTCATTACCAAGTCTTATCCTATTTTTTTTTACTGATACATGTGCCATTATCTAGTTTAATTATTTTGAAATATTTAAACATTTAACATTAATGAATTCTAAATGAATAATAACATTTTGGCACTACATTCGAAAAAAGAAGCAACAGGAAACAAAATCCTGCTTCAGGCATATATTACGAAACCCTCGCCAACACATCCAGATACTGTAAAAAAACTTCCCAGTTTAATAAGGTGAAATACGATGTCTAAATAAAAAATTTAGAAAGCGCACATTTAAAAACCCATTTCAGCAATTACCACGAATAGTTGAAAAAAGTATACAAATTATTTTATGCGATACTGTATATCATCCTTAGATTTGAATATCTAGTACATAGTATGCTAAAAGTTAGTTCAGTTAGGAAACATACCGCGCAGAAGAAATTTCTCCTTCAGCAGTTTCCGAAATAAACGGAAATGTGCTTGAGATATTTTGTGCAGTCCTTTATATGATCAATAGAATTTATTCACACCAATTAATATTCAAAATATTATTTTTAGATAAATGGAACATTTTCTGTATGAATATTCCGTTTTGAATATTTTTACGATATGTGTCGCCCGATTAATTACATATACTTACTAAACTAAAATGTCAATGTCAGTAATAATAAACATTTTTGCTTTCAGCATTTAACATATTTTAACATACGTTGAAGAGCCATGACCATCTAGACACGTTGTTAATTAACGTCGTTAACACAATTATTTAGTGGAATTCAGTGAAGTTTCTGGGGTATATGTAATTTCACTGAAAACAGAAGATATTTATCTCGAATACATAGGCATGACTTCGCGTAAACTTAAAGTTCGTATTAAAGAACATTTGAGAGATTTAAAGTATAACCGACCTACTACAGCCCTATCAAGACTTAACCAGAAGCAGAATTTACAAGTTCATTTCGAAGACGCAAAAATTATATATCCCTCAAAGAATTATCATAATTAAATTTTCCGCGAATCAATAGAAATTATTACTAAAGAAAATACTGTTTGTAATGACGTTTTATCCTACAACATACTCAGAATTTGGCTCAGTTTACTTAAAGATTGATAAAACGAGTAATTTTCCACTTCCCTACCTCCATGTTTTATTATCCCAATCTTTCGGATCTATAAATTAACTTCCACTTTCACTCCTTTCGGCACCATCTACGTGGATTTTGAAAATTATGCGTCAATAACTGTTGTATTTCTCATATTCCTCTGAAGAAGACTATGTCTTTTATAGTTGAAAGTTCTAAGGTATTAAAATAATTTAACATTTTTAAATACTGTGTCATCTTTTAAGTAATATTTGCACATAGTGTAAGTTTAAGTTAGAAAATATGTACATATTTACTTTCGAAACTCACGTTTTTTTAATTACCTTAAGAATATCTCACAATATCTCACAACAGCTAACTCTAAAAAAAACATCGTCAGTGCGAATGTTGTAGAGCTTAAAATTCTGAGTAAAATGAGTACCATCATTAATATTTTTGTTTAATATTAAGGTCGCAATTCTATTTCAAAATTTTGCCTTAATCGCTAATCAAGAGCTTGACGCCAGGAGAGACCAAGTTAACTTAACAATATCTCAAAACAACTAACTCTATCAAAAACATTGTGAATACAAAAGTTGTAGAGGCTAGAATTTTGAATAAAATGAGTACCTACACTTAATATTTTTGTTCAACATTAATACCGCATTTTTGAGATATTTATATGTTAACTGATCTCTCCTGGCTTCAAACGCTTGATTTGAAAATTTTTGAAATAGAATTGCGACCTTAATGTTGAACAAAAATATTAATGATGGTACTCATTTTATTCAGAAATTTAAGCTCTACAACATTTGTATTAACAATGTTTTTTATAGAGTTAACTGTTTTGAGATAAGGTAATTAAAAAAAAATGTGTTTTTCGAAAATAAATATGTACATATTTTCTAACATTCACCCAAGTACGACGAAGAAAACATAGTACGTTTATTTTAGACCTAAACTTAACGGATTAAAACAATTTCCAGTTTTCTCCTAATTATTTCTGAGTTCAACCTCCTGACCACGGGTCTAAAATTTTAAAGTAGAATTGTGGCCTTAATGTTCAACGCAAATATTATGTGTAGGTATTCATTTTACTCAGAATTTTAATCACTACAACATTTCTATTGACAATGTTTTCGACAGAGTGAGCTGTTTTGAGATGTTGTTATGGTATTTAAAAAAACTTTTTTTTTTACTATAAATCTGTACATATATTTTAACGCTCACCTACTATGAGGGGGAAAACTTAGCATATTCATTCTAGACCTAAACTAAATGGATTAAAACAATTTCCAACTTTCCCCTAATTAATTCCAAATTCGGCCTTTTTTTCCTCCCCTACTACTGGGCTATTAAGGTATGTTGTAACTTTAAAAAAAAATCAAATTTTATTTTGCATATTGTCACTTTTTAAACCTTTCAAAACTTAAGGTAAAGTATCTTTTTCGAAATTCGTATTGGTTCAAAAGTTATCCACTTTTTGGTGTTGCAGTGAACAGGCTCATTTTTAGCGTATTGTGAAAGAAACATCTTTGCTAAAAACAAAAAGAATTGAAGAAGAGGAAGTCCAGGAGAGTTCATTATATGAGCCTGGAATAGATAATTTTATGTAAGTTTAAATTTTTCAGTTATCTATGATTAAAAATGTAATAAAACTTCAAACCTGTCTAGAGATATACTATTTTGATACTATTCGAGATATTATTGATCGAGATAGTATTTCGTAGTCCATATTACGAGTACTATTTCGTAGCTAACGCGTTTTTCAATATTCGACTTGTAAATATTTTTTGCGCGATTTAAATCCGAAATTTTTGTCTGAAATCGACAACTTAAAATTTGGACGACCACCAATTTTTTCAGGATCGAAAAACTGATAAACCCATCCGGGGAGGACTACAAAATGTCATTTGAAGTTTTTTTTAGGGTTTCGTACTTAAAAAGTAAACACGGAACCATTATAAGATCATTCCTGTGTCTGACTCTCCGTCTGTCACAGCCACTTTACTCGTAAACTGTGGAACGTGGAAATTTGAAATTGGGGAAAGTAATAAAGACTATTGACCCACATATTTACAGATTATTAAATATTCCCAAATATATTTAGGAAAATGTAGAGGGGATAATTAAGTTACTTTTAAAAAAATTATTTTCTTTGTATATCGTGCACTGTAAATTAAAATGTCTGAAATTCAGTCACTTAAGTGTCTAAAACGAAGTGTTCAATTTTCAGACATTTTAAAATGTCTGAATTTTTTCAGACACTTTTTGCGACTGAATTTCAGACACTTGAAACGTCTGAATCGCAGACATTTTTTGTAAGCATTTTATGTAGCCATGTTTGACCACGCTGAATACTGGGAAAATATCTGGCCGTTGTCCTGCCCCCTCTACCCCCATACCGCCTGATTTTCTGGTGCTCCCAATTTTAGTATGCAATTTTCATAAAGATGATAATTTAAATCTTTTACGACATTGTACTAATTATAATGAGTATTTTGTTTCAGGAGTAGAATAAGATTAAAAAGAAAAAAATATTTATCTAAATATTAGATTTTTTAAAATTTTGTTTTTAATCTTACTTTACTTTAAAAGTTCAAAATATTGATTATAATCAGTACAATTTCGAAACAGATTTAAAATATAAGCTTCGCAAATATTGCACATGAAATTTGGGGGAACTGAAATCGTAAGAGAACGGGGCACTACCCATGCTTTAATCAAGGAGCCCTTTTGCAAAAAATGCAACCCTGCAGTATTGTTAGCTAAATACAGATGCCCGGTATTCGGGAGTATCCGTTATGGAGGTTAATGGACATTCCCGAATAGCGGATACTTCGATTTAGCGAATACTTTTTTGATCCGCAAGGCATACATATATGTATTATTTTTACCTCACAAAAGCAGGCATCTCCGATTATCCGACAAATTTCGCGGTCCCGAAGTGTCCGCTATTAAGGGTTTTTAAGGTATATGGATATATATATATATATATATATATATATTTATCTTGTCCTACTCTAAAAGTTCAAAATATTTATCATAGTCGGTGGAATGTCGAAAGAGATTTAAAAAATCCCGTGTACGCGAAAATGGGCAAGAAAATCCCCCTCCCGTCCCGCCCCCCCAAAAAAGGAAAATTCATATAATTCAAAAATTAGATTTTGCCCCATAGGCAATTTTACATATGCATCAGATGATAATCACAACAGCTATATAACCATGAGTAAATAATAAAATAGTAAATAAATATTCTATTTTAATAGCATTGAGAAAAAAAAAATTACTTCTAATTTCAAAACTTAGCCATTTTTGTATTTGTCATTTAAGTACATATAAATAAAATAGTTAAGTCGTTTTAAGTAGTAAATATATGTAATATTTTTTTTCTTTTTAAATATGTGGTAATTTGTCATTGTTCAGTTAAAAGTAAACACCAGTTTGGTATCTAATTTTATATATCATTCTTCGGAATATGTATATAATTTTCTTTAAACATATTCCGTATTCAATTTAAAATTTTCACCCGCTATTGCTTAAAAATGTATATCATTATTATTCTTTTTTATGGAACAACACCATAAAAGTCATATTTAATTTATTTTATTTTTTATTCCTGTAAAATTTGTATCCTTTGAATATGAGCTAAATAGATTTTATATATTTGATAAGAAAATAATGATCTAAGAAATAGAAAAAAAAACCAAAAAAACAAAACAAAAAAACAGAAGAAAATAGAAAGTAAAAAAAAAAAAAAAAATACATCAGACAGTATACGTACTATTCTTAATTGTTTGAAAAACATTTTGAACATAAAAAAGCAGTTATTAAGTGGCTTAAAAATATATTTAATACTGTATCATATAAGTAAATACGAACTTTTAAAAATATAAGGCAGTTTTATACATAAACTTCATATCAAGGCATAAACAACTCTTTATTTATGTCTAAATTATCATGTGTAATTTTTTTTAGTGCCAACAATTACTTGTACCAGAACCGTTGCAAATTCGATTGCAGTAAAAGGAAATTTAATAATTATTTCTCGCATTACTCAATTTTAAAAATTTTAAATCATGAACAAAATATCGCAAAAAAATGCTTGCATATAAATTACAAAAATTAATATACCAATTTAAAAAACACAAAAAATATTAATTAAACTTTATAAATATACTGCTAAACAGCAACGTAAACTGCAAAATATGAATAAAATGTTTCTCCGTTTGTTTAATGTTTCGAAAATTTTACTGGATGATATAAAAAATTCATATTATTTTTAGAAATTTGGTAAATGTTAAATCTGAAACATTGGATATCAAAATTTACGATTTTCAATAATAAATTAAAAAATCAATAAGAATAAATCTTTATAAAGTTTCAGTTCCGTGATTAAAAACTGCAATATATACAGTCAAATTTCACAATATTAATGCTTTTTTTTCAATCTGAAAACTTTTCCTAATATCATAATAATATGAATCATCATATTTAGCTCCAAAATAATAATAATAACAAAAAATAAAATAAATGCCTGATGTCATATACTACAAGCGTTTATAGTCAGTAAACAGTAAAAAACAAACATAGAATAAACACAGTTACAAATGGCTTCAATTTAATGTTTTTATCTCTGATAAATGAAGCGATGAATCATTCAACTTTTCAAACCTATGTTGCAAGTTTTGTTTTTGAGAAAAGACAAATTATAATTATTTCACATCACCCTATCGAAAATGAAGATTAAACTATCACTCATTCGTTTATTTACAAAGGTCAAGCAAATAGAATTACTGCATTGCTATTTAATTTTCAAAACAATTATATTTCATTCCGTTACATTAAGAAGGCATATAACAGACGACCGTTAGTGAAATCAAAAATTTAGCATTAAACTACAGAAAAGAGATAAATTTTTATAAACGATTTCACTCATATTCAAAGGTATAAAAATCTATCGGAATAAAATATTAGAATTAAATATGACTTACTCGTTCGTTCTATAAATACCCAGATTAACACATATCCTTTTAATCCAAGCAATGGCGGCGGTGAAAATTTAATTCTTTCTGTTCTTATCTCATGAAGGTGCTGTAGATGACACGCGCGGAAATCAGCGTTCTGATTGGCTGTTAAGAATAGTACCAAAGATGATGTTTAACTATCGCTTGGAGCGTATCGTCTTAAAATCAGACGGTTGTTGGATAATTTACACATGTTTCTCGGTTCGTTTATAGCATGATCATAGTAAGACATTTATGTGTCTTAAATTTAGACGTCTGTTATGTCTGAATTTTCAGATTCAGACACTTAAGTGACTGAAATTCTTTTTCAGTCACATATGTGTCTAAATTTAAGACGCCTCTATTTGCAGTGTGTGAAAGCTTTCGTAACGCTGAACTCAAAAATACATTTTTTTTAATTTTAGGTATTATATTTTAAGAGATAACGTCGAAAATGTAGTGCAAAAATATGTTCCCTCCCCCTATTTCCGAATCTATTGCAACTAAAATTATGAAAAAATTAGAGGTAGTAGACATTAATTTAAACCTTGCAGGAAAATTATAGCGATTATCCTATATCACATAGTTTTTCAAAAAATCACATTTTTTCGTTACACACAAATTTCGATTTACGGGCATTCAGAAAAGGTGTTGAGAAGCACTGGACGTACCTATCGTATAAGAAGTATAAAAGCATTATTGATGTTGATTTTTGAAAGAAATCGTCGATAATTAGCTGAGATATTAACCCTTAAAGACACGGACGGTTTGTACAGTCGTGGAAAAAAAAGTAAACACCCCCCACTAACTCCTCAACAAATTATAGTAGAAGAACGTTACTGGTACCGAAAGATTGGAAATAAAGTCTACTTTTAAATGATATAGATAAATTTGTTTAGGGGGCCATCTACATATTAAAACGAACCATAACTTTGTTTTTTTCAATGGCAGTACACAATTCTGACATCATAAATGAACTCTACATCCTCCAATTAGCCTAAAAACAAATTTTTATGCAATTCGTACCATAAGTTTCCGAGAAATTAATTATTTTAAAACGAGGGTATTTTAAGGGCTGTATCCAAATTGAAGTTCGGAAATCGATTATTAACCGAGAGAGCCCCCATCTTGATCAAGGCACCTTAAGAAGTCAATGAAGCCTGCTAGATTACAAAAGAGCAGGAGAAATTTCAAAATATCTAGTCACTTCTATTATAGACGGCCCCTTAAACCATCATTTTGCCGTTTTTTAAGCATAATTTGAAAACTACTTGGAAGAAAAATGTGAAATTTAGGATTTACATAAAGCAGGACTTAATAAATCTAAATCCATCAAAAAAATTGTAGGTTGCAATTCATAATTTTTTCGAATATTAATTTCATAATTCATATCATAAATTTATAAAAATTGCAAATTCAGCGTATTTATGTTTGGGTATATTAGTATTATTGCTGGAAAAAAAAAAAAAAAAATAGCACATTAGGAGCATAATTTCTGGAGATATTAATAAAAATATGAAAATATAATTTAACATTAGAAGCACTCAATTTTGAATCTTTATAATTCAAAAACTTATCATTCTAATGACTTGAAATTCGATGTCTAGGCATAATTTTAACCGAAGATTTGAAATATCTCGTTGAAATTGGGTATTGTCATTGAAAAAAATGAAGTTTGGTTTCGTTTTAATATGTAGATGGCCCCCTAAGCAAATTTTATATACATTATTTAAAAGTAGACTTTATTTCCAATCGTTCGGTACCAGTAACTTTCTCCTACGATAATTTGTTGAGGAGTTAGTAGGGGGTGTTTACTTTTTTTTTTCCACGACTGTACAAACATAATGACATGGGCGGGGTATTCTATGTGTCATCGGCTTTTAAAGCCTAGATGGCAGCTTTTAATGATATATTTGAGTAATGCAATGCAATAAAAGCAATAAACATCGCATTGTTAAGAACAGACTAATTTAATTGGAATTAATCACATAAATACTATGGGATTCGCGACTAGTTTTCATTAAGTGGATATCTCAATACGCCTCCCGTATCTTTAAAAGTTAATTAAAAATTGATCGGGGAAAACACGGCACGGACCAAGGCGGCATTGCAACTTTGTGACCTTCATTCGAAGCGCGCTTAGCACAATGCCAAGTTTAAACTTTGAACAAGTGTTTTGTTTTAGCTACACTGTAAGAAAAAAAGTTTATTACTACGCTGAATTTTGTTTTATGAAATGCCAAATGACATTTAAATATGCACTACTTTTATTGTCAGTACCGAATTAAGTTCATTATAAAAATATTAGGATAAGATTTATACAGAATAGTAATATTTGATGTTATTAAGGCTTCATATCTCTTTGAACTTTTACGGCATACCTATTCATACTTTTCTAGAATATACAGCTATACCCAGCCTTATGTTGTATAGATTTTTACAAGATCTTATGATTTTTTTAACAACGATTTTTTAATAATACAGTTAGTAATTCATATATTTATTGTACGGTACCCTCTGACCGCGAGTAATACTCACCCATGACCGTTTATATATATATGTATATATAATATATATATATATATATATATATATTACCATTAATTAAACATAACCTGCCACCGTCAATTATTATGAATTAAAGCTGTAAGTATTAAAAAAAAAATATATTATAAGAATTATTATGGAAGAAAAATGAAAAAAGTGGACACCGACAAAAATTGAAAAGCTTATACATTGAATTACGTTATCGAGGGCACAGAATTCAATGATATAAGCAAAATGGTTGTTTTCTGTGGGAGAAATAAGCTCAAGCTAAAATTAATTTTCCCCTATGCCCGAACAACCACTAAAATCAAGTGAATTGATTAAAAATGAAAGCAGAATAGAAACAAATAATATGAAATGGAAGAATCAATAAAACGTATTTAAATATTTATAGGATATAAAATAGAAATAATAAACACCATACCGATTAATATTTCAGTATTTTACAAAAATCCATGTGCACATGTCTTCCAGTATATCAAAAAGATTAAGGTGAATAAAACAGTTAAGAAATCACAGTAAATGATACCAAAGGATGCAGTTAATACATTTTGAAATAATATTTGAAATACCTTGTAAAACAAATTTAATCTAATATACAATATATAGAAATTAATTACATTATTTAAAATGCACTATTAAATTAATAGATAACAGTTTAACAATATCGTCAAAATTTAGCTAAAAATACACCCTGGTGTATAAAATATAACTAAAATGGAGCTAGAAAAATTAAAAATAAGAGCAATATGAAAGATACAATTTTAGTGCTGCCATCTATTAATAATTATATTAAACATCTATCGCAAGATAAAAATTTGCAAGCTTTTGAATGTAAATAACTGTTTAAACAGCAAAACCAAACAAATCCTTATATATAGAGAATTATAGAACAACCACTAAAATCAAGTGAATTGATTAAAAATGAAAGCAGAATAGAAACAAATAATATGAAATGGAAGAATCAATAAAACGTATTTAAATATTTATAGGATATAAAATAGAAATAATAAACACCATACCGATTAATATTTCAGTATTTTACAAAAATCCATGTGCACATGTCTTCCAGTATATCAAAAAGATTAAGGTGAATAAAACAGTTAAGAAATCACAGTAAATGATACCAAAGGATGCAGTAAATACATTTTGAAATAATATTTGAAATACCTTGTAAAACAAATTTAATCTAATATAAAATATATAAAAATTAATTACATTATTTAAAATGCACTATTAAATTAATAGATAACAGTTTAACAATATCGTCAAAATTTAGCTAAAAATACACCCTGGTGTATAAAATATAACTAAAATGGAGCTAGAAAAATTAAAAATAAGAGCAATATGAAAGATACAATTTTAGTGCTGCCATCTATTAATAATTATATTAAACATCTATCGCAAGATAAAAATTTGCAAGCTTTTGAATGTAAATAACTGTTTAAACAGCAAAACCAAACAAATCCTTATATATAGAGAATTATAAACCTAATATAAATCACACAAAGTATTTAAAACTATTGTTAATAAAATTTAAAAGCATACAATATGTTCTATTAGCTAAATTATTTAAACTAAACTAAGAGTTTAAATAATGTTAGAACATTGATAATATATAGCATATATCTATATGCTATAAAACAAAATAAATTCAGTAATAATTAATATAAATAATTATTAAAAATTATCTAAAAATTATTTTTTAATGAATTATAAATAAGATGTTTATAAAATGAACAGGAAATATCAAACATGTGGAAGTATATAGAAGGTTAAATAATACTTAAAATCCCATTACTTAAAACGCACAAATATAGAATGTGGATTATTTTCAGACATCCATAAAAATCCATAAAGTATGAATATGGGACATTCAAAAACATTAAACTAAGAGTGGCATACTATTAGTAATTAATATGATATTGTCCTTAGTAAATTAGAATTTAATAACAAATAATTGTAAATTAGATTAATGAATAATTAAGCTAATTATAATATTAATGAAAATCTCCAACTTACATATAAAATATCAAATCAACATCCACATAAAATACATAACAAAAAAATAGTAATAATACAAGAGCCCCGCTTTTTTTTTTTTTTTTTTTTTTTTTTTTTTAAATAAATAATTAACCATTGCGTATTATCCAGACAACACCACCCTCCTCCGTACTCTAACATCTACCCACCCAACCAACCTATAATATTTTTTTTATATTATTTTACAATTTTTAATTTTTTATAGATATTTTTTTATTTTATAATTTTTTTTTGTAATTTTGTTTACGCATGTGTTAATTTGTGTTTATAGATCATGTAAGAAAAGTACTAATTGTATATTAATGAATATATGAATTTTTTTGGAAAACCATGATTTAATGCATCATACATTAGTTTTTTAATATTATTGTTAATTAGAGGAGAAGAACATAAACATTTTATTCTATATAAATGATTAAGTATTATATTACGAAATACAGAATGATGTAGACAAGATTTAAAATTTGTAAATGTATTAACTGTGAATTTAAATTCTTTACGTTTGTCATACAAATCTGTGATTGTTTTATTGTCTTTTATTGTAATTTTAAGATCTAAGAAGTTAATTGTATTGTTAGATAAAAGGTTTTCCGTTAATTCCAAATTAGTGGGATAATCAACTGGAAATCGAGTAATTGCAGATTGATCAGTGTCAATTAAAATGATGTCATCAATATAACGATATAAATGTAGATTATTATTAGTAAAATTGCGTTCATAATGAGATAAGTATAAGTCTGAGAGTAAACTGGAAGTACAACCGCCTTGTGGTATACCGACATGCTGTAAATATAAAGTATTATCTTGCAATATATAATTATTATAGATAATGAAGTTAGTTAAAGATTTAAAATATGCAATATCTATATAAGATGGTAATTCCAGTTTTTTATAATACTTTTTAAATAATGCATTTATAATTTTATGTAAATCTAATAGGTCTATATTATTAAAAAGATCTTTGAAGTCATATGTCGTTATATTACAAACAGAATGAAGATTTTTTAAAATCTTAACAAGTTGATAGCTATTTTTTATACAATGTGTATTATCATTGTTTGTAGTAAGTTCATATATTTGATTAAGAATTTTTAAGAGAAGTGTATTGGATTTATTATTATATGTATTACAACCAATAGTAACAGTCCTAAATTTAATAGGAGTTTTATGAAATTTGGGAATAAGAACTAAATATGGATAATTAAAATTAGTAGATAAAATATTTAAAAGTTTATAATAACTTCGAATTTTACGATTATTTACAATAACATTTTCATTAGTTTTTTGAAAAGACTTATTAGAAGAAATAGAATTTGTAAGTAGTTGGTGATAATATGATTTACATATAATAGCATAATTGTTAGGAGATTTGTCTACATATGTAATAACGAAGTTTTTTTGTAATTTAGTAATTTGTTGGAAATAATGCTGTGTATTAATAGAAACCAAATCAGCAATATTATTTTTTAAAACCATAGTTAATTTTTCAATTACTAATATCTTCCATTGATTAAAATATTCAATAGGCTTATTATAAGAGATAGAAATTTTATAAATAAAAATATCAATATCATATGTAAACTGTTTGATAATAGATTTAACATTAAATTTAGATGGAAGTCTATATTTAGTACCATAACCCATTAGTTGTTTCAATTTAAAATCATGAACAATATCAAGATTTCCAGTGATTATATGTCCATGATCATTGTTTATGTATTTTTTTAGAGTGGGGTCTTTGCAGTTACACGGAAAAGTACTTGCAGCAGATGTATTTTTTGAAAATGTATTATAGTTAAAAATTTTTCTCCCAATTGTATTCGGATATTTAAAGGTTTTTGATATATGAAGATTATTGATAGGAAAAAAACAATTTTTATCATTAATTATAGAATTGATATTAATTTTATTAAAAATTTGATTTGAAAAAGTAATTATCATTTGAGTATTCATGTTCTGAATTTTGTGGTTTTTTTTGTATATTAATATTTAAAAGATTAACCCTACTCATAATAAGGTCAAAGTAAATATCAGAGAAATGTTTAGAGAAAGATTTACTTAGAAAGACATTTAAATGTTGTACCATCTGTTTCTTTTTAATAGCAAAGATGTTTTTACGAATTAACAACCAGTTATAATTCTCTAAGTAATTTCGTTGAAGATCATTAATTTGTTTTGTGATAGATTTTTTGGAAACTACAACTGATGATGAACCCTTTCCGCGTTTATTACGTGTTGTTTTAGCATTTAAATTATGATTAAGAGTAGGATAAATTGGAGAATAATCAATATTGTTATTTATAGATGTGAAGACTTTGACAGGTCTGTTAAATACTTCACTGTTAAGTCCATAAGGATATATTGTGTTATAATATTTCATATATGATGATTCCATATAAAGACGTTCTGATTTATTTTTTAGAATTTGAAGGATTTCAATTGTCGTATTTTTAAATAGATGTTTATGAAAATGTTGAATTTCAGCTGTAGATTGTATATTTTTTGCTTTGTTATTATTAGAGTCTGATCGATGATGATTGATTCGTTTATGAATTGGACCTGATGTTTCACCAATATATTTCATATTACATAAGTTGCACTTTATACTATAAATAACATTAAATGCTTTACAAAAACTTGAATAGTTAGGATCTGAGACAATTTGTGTCTGAGCAGCGTATGGACATGTCTTGCACCGAGAATCATAGCACTTACGAAAAAATAAAGGACGAGGGGGAGAGTATAAATGGTCGCTGGATGACGATCCAGGAACAACCCAATTATTATTCCTGTACCGGGCACTACACTGCATAGATGCTAAGTGTATCTTGCCAGTATCGAGATGTTTACTAAGAACTGCCATATAAAAATTATGTATGGAAAGTGCAATAATTGCCATAAAAATAAGAAATTTTAATAATAAAAATTAATAATTTAATTAAATTAGCCTTGATTAAATAATAAAACTTGAGTATGAAAAAATATATAAATACAATATTTACAATCATAGAAGCAGAACGCAGAAACAATCTTCAAATTATCCAAAACCAAATTATGATAACAACCCAAATAACGTAGATGAATAATATCAAGCAACCACTAGACTATTTTATAACAAATAAGTCTAAAAAGATCCGCATAACATCCAAATCCTAGAACAACTATAACCATGCAAAGACAACCAAAACGCTTACCCAACTAACTACTCAGATCAAAGTAATATGAATTTAAACTAAAGCAAATTAACATTAAATCATTGAATAGAAATAATTATTGCTACCATATTAATGTATATATAAAATGATTATCTCTACAGAATTATGTAAAGCTATAGCACAAATAGAAAATATATAGGACAATATCATACACTAACTACAAGAAAATTCAGATAAAATCATAGCTAGAAAATTAAAAAACATTAAATAAATCGTTGCAATGATAGGAATGAAAAAATTAATGGAATCCTAAAATAGGTATCAGATAACTACATGGTAGAAATCTTATTGATAATACACATAGATTGTGCGCTAATTGCAGCAATGATCTAAGCGTATAATATTTAAAAGATTGCTAAATAATTTAGCGACCTGGGAATATATAAAAATATATATAAGATACCTTAAGGAAAAAATACATCAAAATGAATTGTTGACATTCAAAATGAAAAGATATTTAAAATATCGTAAAAATATCGTAAAAAGCATACATTCATAATAACTTGCGCAAATGCATCATAGTAATTTGAATGCTAATATATTACCATTAATTAAACATAACCTGCCACCGTCAATTATTATGAATTAAAGCTGTAAGTATTAAAAAAAAAATATTATAAGAATTATTATGGAAGAAAAAAGAAAAAAGTGGACACCGACAAAAATTGAAAAGCTTATACATTGAATTACGTTATCGAGGGCACAGAATTCAATGATATAAGCAAAATGGTTGTTTTCTGTGGGAGAAATAAGCTCAAGCTAAAATTAATTTTCCCCTGTGCCCGAACAACCACTAAAATCAAGTGAATTGATTAAAAATGAAAGCAGAATAGAAACAAATAATATGAAATGGAAGAATCAATAAAACGTATTTAAATATTTATAGGATATAAAATAGAAATAATAAACACCATACCGATTAATATTTCAGTATTTTACAAAAATCCATGTGCACATGTCTTCCAGTATATCAAAAAGATTAAGGTGAATAAAACAGTTAAGAAATCACAGTAAATGATACCAAAGGATGCAGTTAATACATTTTGAAATAATATTTGAAATACCTTGTAAAACAAATTTAATCTAATATACAATATATAGAAATTAATTACATTATTTAAAATGCACTATTAAATTAATAGATAACAGTTTAACAATATCGTCAAAATTTAGCTAAAAATACACCCTGGTGTATAAAATATAACTAAAATGGAGCTAGAAAAATTAAAAATAAGAGCAATATGAAAGATACAATTTTAGTGCTGCCATCTATTAATAATTATATTAAACATCTATCGCAAGATAAAAATTTGCAAGCTTTTGAATGTAAATAACTGTTTAAACAGCAAAACCAAACAAATCCTTATATATAGAGAATTATAGAACAACCACTAAAATCAAGTGAATTGATTAAAAATGAAAGCAGAATAGAAACAAATAATATGAAATGGAAGAATCAATAAAACGTATTTAAATATTTATAGGATATAAAATAGAAATAATAAACACCATACCGATTAATATTTCAGTATTTTACAAAAATCCATGTGCACATGTCTTCCAGTATATCAAAAAGATTAAGGTGAATAAAACAGTTAAGAAATCACAGTAAATGATACCAAAGGATGCAGTAAATACATTTTGAAATAATATTTGAAATACCTTGTAAAACAAATTTAATCTAATATAAAATATATAAAAATTAATTACATTATTTAAAATGCACTATTAAATTAATAGATAACAGTTTAACAATATCGTCAAAATTTAGCTAAAAATACACCCTGGTGTATAAAATATAACTAAAATGGAGCTAGAAAAATTAAAAATAAGAGCAATATGAAAGATACAATTTTAGTGCTGCCATCTATTAATAATTATATTAAACATCTATCGCAAGATAAAAATTTGCAAGCTTTTGAATGTAAATAACTGTTTAAACAGCAAAACCAAACAAATCCTTATATATAGAGAATTATAAACCTAATATAAATCACACAAAGTATTTAAAACTATTGTTAATAAAATTTAAAAGCATACAATATGTTCTATTAGCTAAATTATTTAAACTAAACTAAGAGTTTAAATAATGTTAGAACATTGATAATATATAGCATATATCTATATGCTATAAAACAAAATAAATTCAGTAATAATTAATATAAATAATTATTAAAAATTATCTAAAAATTATTTTTTAATGAATTATAAATAAGATGTTTATAAAATGAACAGGAAATATCAAACATGTGGAAGTATATAGAAGGTTAAATAATACTTAAAATCCCATTACTTAAAACGCACAAATATAGAATGTGGATTATTTTCAGACATCCATAAAAATCCATATATATATATATATAATATATATATATATATATATCTATTTCGTTACAGATAAGCAGATTACGAGATTCATTTGGTACCGCCGAACTCTTCACTTTTTGCACATCCTTGTATCAAAGGTCATAAGAGGACCATTTTTCAACCAATTTCCAAATAAAAAATTGTGTTTAAAACTTCAAGATATGCTCTTTTATTTGCAAAAAAATCCAGTATCATTACTCTATAATTGCGCTCAAAAATGTTTTGAAAAAAGTAGGTAAATTATTTTTAAAAAATTATAACATGCGTTAATAAATACATTTTTAAACTTTATTTAAAACGAATCTTCTAATATTTTTGAGAAAATGAGTGAATTACAACCCTATATTCCTATGACATTCTTGGTTGTTTGCATACGACGGATTTGCCGCTTCATTCCTATCATATACTGTAGAATCACCTTGTATGTGTATCATTAAATGTGACTCATTATACAAATTATTTTTTAACATTGGCTTCACGGAAACTTTTTAATAAAATAAACTACTTATATACTAAAATAATATACTGCTATATGAGAGTTTTACAGTCTTTTTTAAATAGTACTGATCATGAAGAATGGGTGTTTATAGTTCATTATACTGACGAAGGATACGTGACTAAGTAGCCAAACATTTGCGACGTGACCTGTCTAAATAACTAGTTTCGAAATTTAAACTTTTATTTTCTATCTCACTTAAGATAAGGAAAATTTCGATGAATATTACATATGGTTTTGTTCAAAACACATATGATGAGCAAGCAAAAGATTTCAATAAATGAATTTTTAATGCGTCAATTCTTGCTGGATTTGGGCGCATTTATTTTATCGAAGTAGCATCGGACTTCTTGTGAATACTTCAAACGCAATATATAAGAAAAATCATTTTACTTTAATAGGAATGATATATGTTTTATAAAAAATTATTCGCAATATATTTGTGTAGTTTTTTTTATAACCTATGAGGATAAAAAGAATATCTGTATTTTTTCATACTAATTACATTTTTGAACCGAATATATAAATATATAAAAGTAGTTTCATGTAATTTATGTAAATACTTGATAAAAAAGATTATTTCTCTATATTAGAAAAAAAAAAGGACGAGAAAGCAAAAAGATTTCAATAAAGGAATTTGTACTACATCGATTCTAGCTGAATAGAACTCATGATTTTACATCTTTCATTGAACTTAACTTGTTTTTTGTACACTGTAAAAAGAAATTGTTAATTTTACTCTATAATACTGGCACCCCAAAGTGCCAGTATCCTACCGTACAATTCACAGAAATGGACCAAAAGTAGTAGTATGCCGTTAAGTAGTAATATACGGTTTAAATCATTTATAAGATGGTATACTACTACTTATTTACGGTTTGTTACGTTAATTGTACGGTATAAGACTGGCTGCTTGTATACCAGTATTATACCGTAAAACTTTAGAATAATTTTAGATTAAAATAAACTACTGATATACTAAAATACTATACTACTGTATGAGAGTTTTACAGCCTTTTTTAAATAGTACTGATCCTGATGAAAGGATGTTTATAGTTCATTATACCGACGAAGGATACGTGATTAAGTAGCCAAACATTTGCTACGTGACCTGTCTAAATAACTAGTTTCGAAATTTAAACTTTTACTTTCTATCTCACTTAAGATAAGGAAAATTTCGACGACAATTACAGACGGTTTTGTTCGAAAAAGATATGATGAGCTAGCAAAAGATTTCAATAAATGAATTTTTAATGCATCGATTCCTGCTGAATTTGGGCGTATTTATTTTGTTGAAGTCGCATCAAACTTCTTGTGAATAATTCAAACGCAATATATAAGAAAAATCATTTTACTTTAATAGGAATGATATATGTTTTAGAAAAAATTATTCGCAATATATTTGTGTAGCTTTTTTATAACCTATGAGGTTAAAAAGAATATCTGTATTTTTCATACTAATTACATTTTTGAACCGAATATATAAATATATAAAAGTAGTTTCATGTAATTTATGTAAATACTTGATAAAAAAGATTATTTCTCTATATTAGAAAAAAAAAAGGACGAGAAAGCAAAAAGATTTCAATAAAGGAATTTGTACTACATCGATTCTAGCTGAATAGGAACTCATGATTTTACATCTTTCATTGAACTTAACTTGTTTTTTGTACACTGTAAAAAGAAATTGTTAATTTTACTCTATAATTCTGGCACCCCAAAGTGCCAGTATCCTACCGTACAATTAACAGAAATGGACCAAAAGTAGTAGTATGCCGTTAAGTAGTAATATACGGTTTAAATCATTTATAAGACAGTATATACGGTTTGTTATGTTAATTGTACGGTATAATACTGGCTGCTTGTATACCAGTATTATACCGTAAAACTTTAGAATAATTTTAGAATAAAATAAACTACTGATATACTAAAATAATATACTGCTGTATGAGAGTTTTGCAGCCTTTTTTTAAATTGTACTGATCCTGAGGAAAGGGTGTTTATAGTTCATTATACTGACGAAGGATACGTGATTAAGTAGCCAAACATTTGCTACGAGACCTGTCTAAATAACTAGTTTCGAAATTTAAACTTTTACTTTCTATCTCACTTAAGATAAAGAAAATTTCGACGACAATTACAGACGGTTTTGTTCGAAAAAGTTATGATGAGCTAGCAAAAGATTTCAATAAATGAATTTTTAATGCATCGATTCCTGCTGAATTTCGGCGCATTTATTTTGTTGAAGTCACATCGGACTTCTTGTGAATAATTCAAACGCAATATATAAGAAAAATCCTTTTACTTTTATAGGAATGATATGTGTTTTAGAAAAAACTATTCGCAATATATTTGTGTAGTTTTTTTATAACCTATTAGGATAAAAAAGATAACTGTATTTTTCATACTAATTACATTTTTGAACCGAATTTATAAATATATAAAAGTAGTTTCATGTAAGTTACATAAATACTTGTTAAACTTGTACTGGGAGGGTTAAGAACTTTAGACTACATTCTTGTTTATTAAATAGCGAATGTTTTTACTTTTTTCAATTTACGAATAAATACAATTTTCACTTTGATCCCGACTGGTGTAAAAATCTAGACCGATTCCGAAGACTGATGTAACAAGTTGGAAATTGCACGTCAAACATGGCAAATAAGGTGCGTTCGTACTATAACTAGTTTTGTAAACTTTTTTTGCACAGCATATTGTACTGAATGCATATTTTAGTTCACTTTATAAGTGCATATCAATTTCATTCTGTTCGAAAGGCTGTAACATCATTAAAATGCACTTGAAATAATTTTTCCCCATTGCCCGAAATGTAATGGAAAAATTTTGACAGTTCCTGTAATTAAACTATACATCCTATTTTTCTAAAATTTGAAATGACTCTAAAAGATTTTACAACAATTATATGTTTCAAATTTCAGACCATTCGGTTCGGTAGTTTTTGATCTGTTATATGCGGACGGACGGACAGGCAGACGGACAGATGACTGAACAACGACTATAAGTGCTACGTATTTATATAATTACAAACGCACCTAAATAGATTAATTCTCTATATTGGTAAAAAAAGATAGGATGAGGAAGCAAAAATATTTCAATAAATGAATTTTTACTACATCGATTCTATCTGAATAGGAATTCATTATTTTACATCTTTTATTGAACTTAACTTGCTTTTGTACACTGCAAAAATAAATTGTTAATTGTACGGTATAATACTGGCAACCCAACTGCCAGAATTATACCGTACAATTAACAATAATGGACCGAAAGTAGTAGTATACCGTTAAGTAGTAATATACGGATTAAATCATTTATAAGACGGTATACTGCTGCTTATTTACGGTTTGTTATGTTAATTGTACGGTATAATACTGGCAACTAGTATATGAGAGTATTATACCGTAAAACTTTAGAATAACTTTAGAATAAAATAAACTACTTAGTATATATTAAAATAATATACTGCTGTATGAGAGTTTTACAGCCTTTTTAGAAATAGTACTGAGTATGAGAAAACGATGTTTATAGTTCATTATACTGACGAAGGGCACGTGATTAAGTAGCCAAACATTTGCTACGTGATCTGTCTAAATAACTAGTTTCAAAATTTAAACTTTTATTTTCTATCTCACTTAAGATAAGAAAAATTTCGATGACAATTGTAGACAGTTTTGTTCTAAAACGATATGCTGAGCAAGCAAAATATTTCAATAAATGAATTTTTAATACTGCGATTTTGAATTTGGGCGCGTTTATTTTGTTGAAGTAGCGTCGGACTTCCCGTAAATACTTCAAACGCAATATATAAGAAATATCATTTTACTTTAATAAGAATGATATATGTTTCAGAAAAAATTATTTGCAATATATTTGTGTAGTTTTTTATAACAAAAGAAGAAAAAAAAACTGTATTTTTCATACTAATTGCATTTTTGAATTGAATTTATATATGTAAAAGAAGTTTCATGTACATTACGTAATTATAGCAGAACCTTGATTATCCAAAGTAACTGGGACCGACCATCTTTCGGAAAATCGAAATTTTCGGATAATCGAGGATGCTTCAATTTTGAGATTAAGGAGAAATATATGCAATATTTCTTATTATGGTAACAATTGCTTAATAAAAATAAAGCAATTGCAAAATAGAAACAAGAATAAATTTCCTGGATTTTAATTTTAAAATTAAGTAACTTTTACACATATCACAAGGGACTGAAGAAAATGTTTGTTTGTCTTAGTTTCTTTTGTCTTTGCTTTCAAGCTCTATCGCGGAGATTTTTAACATTATTAGTTCACCAGTATCACAGTTTTTCTGCTGATCCAGCCATGCGAAACCTTTCGCAAAACATTCAAAAGCTTCAGAATTGGTAATTTGTTCGTTTTCTTCGCTCCACTACGCAGCTTACGGAAGCTTAAGTTAAGTTCAAAGGAACTCCAAGAAAGGTGGTCGAAAATATTTATATGTACTCGTAGTTCGGAAAGGACCGCTTGCACACAAGAAATATGATAATAATAATATAAAAAAAGCTTTAAAAATGGATTTCGGTTAACCGAGAGTTTCGGTTAAAAGTGTTTCGGATAAAAGAGTTTCTACTGTACTTCTAAAAAAAAAAAAAAAGATTTTTTTTCTTGGTATTAGAATAAAGAAAAAATAGGTAGGACGAGCAAACAAAAAGATTTCTATAAAGGCATTTTTAGTACATCGATTCTAGCTGAATCATATATTACACTATTTTTATACGAATAGTTTATTACAGCATTTTATCGAACTTAATTTTTAAACACTGAGAAAAAATGATTTTTGGTATAATACTGGCACCCCAGCTACAAGTATTATACCATAAAATCAACAATAATGAACCGAAAATAAGTAGTAGTACACAGATAAAAGTTTTGCAGCATTCTGGCAGGTCATTCGACCATTTTTTGAAAAAACGGTTTCATAACCATAATTTAACTCTATTCTGACCATAAAATGGCCAATAATATGGTCAGAATAGTGTTAAATTCACGGTTGTGTAACCGTTTTCGAAAAAAACGGTCAAATGACCTGCCAGAATGCTGCAAATTTTTAACAGTGTATACCGTTAAGCAGTACATACGGCTTAAATTATTTAAAACACAGTATACTAACGCTTACTTACGGTTTCTATTGATAATTTTAAGGTATAATACCCTAAAATCCACATTTTGTTTTGCAATGTATGTAAATATGGATATTTGTAACCGGTTTTTCATACACTTTCTGATATAAAATTATAAACATTATTTACAGAGGTGTGTATTCGATGATAATACCACATTTTAATATTTTTACGAATTAATAATAAACTAATAAATTGATTTTAAGGAGGTATTTTTCCGTTAGCCTGCCGCAATCAAAATATTCTTTAAATTTCCAAATATTCTTTATGGGTACAACTGTTTACGAGTTACAAAACAATGGAATTATTTAGGCGCTGAACCATTCTCCAGAAATATTCCATATGGCTGTGAAACCGCAATGGAATAGTTTAAACAACACCTAAATAGAAAATATAAATACCAAATAAAGAGTGTAATAACTAAAAAAAAAAAAAATACCCTGGTATTATTAAATAATTCGCTGATAATTAAATTATGATTAAACATAGAGAAAACAATACAGAAATCCTGAATACATAGTTTAAATAATGCTTTTCTTCTTTTCTGTTGCCATATCTTAAAACAAAAATACAGGAAAAATTATGTTTTCAATAAATTTTCTATTTCGAGTTTTTTAACAACCATAAATCAAAGCGGCGAATTTTCAATAGTTGGGATAGACAAAATTAGCATATTGAATTGATTTTTTTTTTTTAACATTAAAATAAACCAAATAATACTACTGTTAATGTATCGATTCTTGATGAATATGGACTCCTTTATTTTATTAATTTTCGCATTTCTTGTGAATATTTCAAAAGCAATATATGAAATAATTCATTTAATTTTCGTGGAAATTGCATAATGTTTTAGAAAAAATGTGCAAAACATGTTTGTATTGATTATAACTATGACAGTAAAAACACAATTACTTTTTTAAATACTAAGTACATTTTTGAGCCGAACGCATAGATAAAAAAGTAGTTGCATGTAAATTATATAAAGAGTTGTAAAAAAGAGATTATTTCTTTATATTTTAAATAAGTTTTTTTTTTTCATTGAAAAATAGTTTCCACGTACGATACATTCCTTTTTAGAGAATTATATATTCATATGAGATCAATAATGTATATAAATTACAATGAAAGGTTTTTAAGGTCATTATATAAATCACAAGCGGAGTATGTAAAATAAATAATGTATTTTTTTTTCATATTTTTTCGTATACTGATCTGTAGATTTGGATGTCTTAAAAATGTTTAAAAACACTTCCGCAAAATTGTCTAATTTAATAAAATTTAATATAATAAATTTTTCACGATTGCGTTCTAACTTTGAAATTAAATAAAATTAAAGATCGAATAAAAGTGGAATTGTAAGTTAATTTATTGCCATTTAAATAAGGTCAAATTATATAATTTAAAACAAACATTACTGAAAACGTAGAATTTAGCTTTTTTGGATGGGAAAATAGTTAATTAAATAAACTTAATTATTTCTATTCATAGAAATCTCATATCTCTGGAAAATCTTTAAATAATTTAGTTTGAATTTCAAATTCTTAATTAACTTAATCACGTTAAATTAAATTGTCAGTTTAGAATTCTAAATGATTTAATTTATCGATTCTTGGAATGTTTTGTGTAAATGACTAAACTGATGAAATTTTTTCATTGCAAAATATTTTTCCTTAAATCTTCAGGTATTTAAATTATTTTTCTGAATCCTTGGTCTCGGTAACTTATAACTAAACTACCCACGAAAAATCCACGGTAACACTGATTTCGCATTTAAAGAAATATACTAATCAAACCACTTAAATGAGTAACACCATTTTCCGTCGTTCACACTTTTGGAACTTTTTTTTTTATTGCCTATAGGGGTGTTCTGTTAATCAGCCCGATAAGTTTGTCAATTTCGAGATTTTTGTTTTTTCACAGAAATAATAAAATACTTATATACAAATTTTAATTTCTAAAGAGTGTGAATTAAAATTTTAAACCAGCAAAAGTGTGTTTATTCTACTGTTTCCATGTTTCGACTCTACTCGATCCATTTTCAAAACAAATAAATAAAAATATCCTAAAATTATACGGTATATTAAACGCAATCATTGAATTTTTCACGTAATCATTCATATTAAACACGTTATTGTTGTATTTTACTTAGATGTTTATTTTTATTTTCCTAACCATTGACTGACTCGAACCATAGTTTTTGTAAGTTAAATGATGCGACATTGTTACATATTGAATTTTTGCGAGTCACGATCTCTATCGTTTCTCTTATAATTGATGGGTAGTACAGACTAGAGAGAAAAATTATCTTACTTTTATTGAAATTTATTTGGAAGGTTTCCTTTTGATATAATCTTGCTAGGACTGTGATTTTTCTATTTTATTTATTATCAGCTACTTGCTCCTTTTTTCTATACTTGCATTTCCTACTAGTCATACCAAAATAATAATTCTTTGATGTACACTTAAATTTCTAACTATTCATACCAAGTCATATATCGAAATAATAAAGTAACGCAAGTTGAATTTACTCAGTTTTTAACACTTTCCAACAAAGTTGAATAGTGTTTATGAATTCGGTTTGTCTGGCCGTCTGTCCACGCTCTAACTCCCGTGAATATACTCGGATTTTCATGAAATTGATAAAAGTTATTTAGAGTTACCAAAGCATGTTTGGTATTGTATATGAAGTATGTAGGATTAATCGTTCCTTTACAGGGGCACTCAAAAGTATTACATTACATTATGGTACATGGGTAAAAATCGTTTGCAGCGTATTTTAGTGACATTGCGCTATTTCAAATGTATTCAGACTGATATAAACCACTCAATTTCACTACGATCACCTTAGAACAGGGCATTCATAGCCTTTTTGTAGTCATTCACAGGGAGAAACAAAAGAAATCGGTTACAGAACAGTATTGTCTTTGAGTAATAATTGCTGGAGTGTACGGTTTAAAATTCGGCATGCGCTTTTAAATTAAATTATTTTTTTGCATCTTACTCGTTATATATAAATTTTATAACTCAAATACAGGGCTGCACAAAAGTATTCACATACCGTTCTCCTTATTAGAGGAAATTGCTGAAGGTAAATTTTCAACTGAAATATATGTATCTTTTAAGTAAACTAAATTTTAGCATGCAGGTAGTTAATAGATTAAAATCTATATATCATATACAGGGCTGCTGAAAAAATTCGCATAATTTTCCGGTTGTGGATAGGAACAGCTTAAATTGGGTTTTGAAATGCATTATGCATTTCCAAATGGTTGAATTAAAACGTAATATTTTAATTTTTTAAACGATGCAGTTTTGATACATTATTGTGAATGTGTTGGAAAGTGTTTCATAATCTATGCTTGACGCATGATTTTTTCTTTCTCGTTATTCATAGTTTTACTGAAAAAATATTTGGTGCTTATTTATCCCGTCGACTACTTTTCATAAAAAAAAGAAATCAACGAACTATAGGATTTAACGCCATGATCGTGGCGTCACATTCACTTGATATTAGGTGCTTTACACGCGTTTTTTATGTCATCAAGTGATATTTAATTCGACGTCTATCTGTATTTTTAATGATGTCTTATTAATTTATTAGTTATTTCGTTAATTAAGATAACAATTACATCATTAAACGGCTATATCGTAATACTAAAGGGAAAAGCAGTGAAAAAATAATGCGATGCGTAGTTACGTACAATAGATCAGTTTTAAATAACTTCACAAATACTCAAGAGTCGCGATAGATAACAAAAAAAAAATAATATAAAAAATAAATATCCACGATTGAAATTTCATATTTTCAGTAATATATTATAAAATTTTCTGTTTAAACTTATTCATAGTTGACATTTTAGGTGTTGTAACGGATAGTTTTGTCAAATTCAGTTCCAGTTGTAAGCCTAGTCGATGATTAACATCCCTAACGATATATTCACTTTTCACATTTACAATATAAAACTCTACACACATCTTAAAATATATCAACTCTAAAAACCGGCATAAAATCAATACTACAACATGTACATATTTTTCATTTCCCACAATACACAGCGTATTTCATTCGCCACACTTTTTTAAACAAACCGTATTCATATTACAACAGATCCGCTCGATTCATTTTTTAGACTGACCACATATAGTCCAATAGTCGAGAGCACAAAAACTTATCTTATCAAGACAAGGAAAAAAAACCTTTATTTTAAGGAAGAGTAAAAGTAGGCGAATCTAATGATCCATGTCTGATGGAAGTGAACTGGTGCATAAGCCAAAAATTAATACCACCAGTGGTTGACTCGTAGACTTAGCATAGTGTTTGTCCTAAGTTATGAAAACAAAGGTATGAAAATATGGAGGATAGTTGTAGGACAAACACAATGATAAGCCTACGAGTCAACAACTGGTGGTATTAACTTTGAGCTTAATCACTGCTTCACTTCCGGCAGACATGGATCATTAGATTTCCCTATTTCTACTCTCCCATAAAATAAAGTTTTTTTTCATGTGCTTGATAACATAGGATTTTGTGCTGTAGGCTCTTGGACGATACACTACTTTTCATCTACGTTTTCCTTCAGCATATCGAAAACCCTCTTCTATAGGATAGTAAAGCTGATTAGTTCCTGGAGTCTAGGTTTTTTTCAAAACATGCTTTCAATTCTTTGCATTTTACAGTAACAAATTGAAATTTTTGATATAAATAAGCATCAAAGTTCGATCCCTCATTAAATTTCATATAGGAATCACGTGTTTATATTTCATTTTCACTATATTATCAACAAAGTTATACGTAGTGAAGTTATGAGATCCCAAACCGTGTTAGTGTGGCTTGGACGTGTGTTGAACACAAGTGTAGAGTTCACCGGTTAAAATTCATGGAGATTCTGTCAGTTGAGTATCGCAGTGTTAGGCGCGCTCATCAATCTGTGCCGTGTAGTGCACAACTTGTAGACGCCCTCTGAAACAAACAAAATTATATTTTTCTTAAAACATATTAAAGTAGAGGATGGAGGGGGGGGGGGGATGTGCATGAACCTATATTTAATGAAATTGGACGAAATGTGATAAAATTTTAGTTGTTTGAGAAAAATGTGTCAATTTTTCATACTTCAACGTGTTTTTATTTCTTTTCTTTTTTTGTACATGATAGGTTCATACCTCTCTTCCTGACAAAATTAATTTTTTTATTTCCAAAGAGAAAAATGTTGATTGGTTAATCCATTTAAGTTCTATTTTACTTGGCGCGCTAAAGAATGTCGTTAAATGAAAAATGCAAAAGAGTAGTGAACAAAAAGAATATATATTTTTAGTAAAGAATTATATTTTGCTCTTAAAGTTATTCTGCGATTCCTGAATCAAGCACAACGGTCGTTCTGCCAAACTAAGATATAAATAAACAAATAAATTTAAAAAATCAAACAACCCGACTGCGTATAAAGTGAACTAATTAATTATTTAGCGAACTAATTAATTAATAAGATACTTATTATTCATCCAATCAAGCTCAAATAATTTTTTTTAAACTTGTAGTGGATGACACTTGATGTTAATCCAGTTTTTTTTTCAAATATTAATTCATTAATTAAATTAAATTAAATTAATTAGTTTTCAATAATCGAGAGAGCCCTCTTCTTGATCAAGGTATTTTAAGACCGAGAGAGCCCTCTTCTTGATCAAGGCATTTTAAGCGCCACTCAAGAGGAAAGAAGAATGGGAGAAAAAAAAAATTATCTTAGGGGCATTCCACGTCAAATCAGGCAGTAAAATATCAATATGTAACCCACCATCACAGATTTTAATGAAACTGCGTGTGTTTGTTCTTACTATTAAGGTATGATCACCAGTAATTTTTTTTGCTCCTTGGTGAAATAGTTTCTGAGAAAAAAATTGTCAAAATTTTGAAAAACTGCCATCAGTTGGCATTCTTGACTGCTCGATTTTCAAATGTAGCATGACATAAATATGACCATATTTCAATATCTATTCCACAAATCATCTTCAAATAATTTATGCATAATATATAGGGTACGTATTTTATGAAAAAAAATACTGTTACGCTTATATAACATTTTAAGTGTGTCTAAAAAAATGTTTAATCTTTGATGTCGTGATTTTTTTTTATGAAAAATAATGCATTAACTAAAATAGCATTATTAACAAAAGGCGGTATTTTTATTAAATTTATTTTTTATGGGAGATATACTTAAAGGTGTCCTTTACCGGATTCTGAAATAAAAATAGTGGGATTTTGGGTGTTTTTGGTAGTATTTCCTATTTTAAAATATTTTGAGGTGCATTTCATATCAAATCAAGCAGAGTCATTCCATGTCAGTTCCCCTAAGCCATTTAATCACTGTCACAAATTTCAATGAAATTGGGTTTATTTATAGCTTATTTTAAGACGTAATCACCTTTAATTTTCTTGATCCTAAGTAAAATATTTTTTAAGATAAAAATATCAAAATTTTGAAAAATTGTTTTAAATTTTTTTAATGACAGTTTGATATTCAAAGACTGCATTAAAAAAAAAAAAAGTCATTTCAATATAAAATCACTAAATAGGTTTCAAATAATGTATATGTGACAAATAATGTAGGCTGATTATTATTTCTTGTTTTTTATCATGTTTAAACACTAAGAGTGTCTTTTATCTTATGAATTTCTAAAATCAAGAATTTTGTCAAAAATAATGTGTTAATCAAAAATTTATTATTAACCGAAGGCAGGGTGTTATTGCTTTTTTTTAATTGTACGTAAAAATATCTTTTAAATGGTTATAAAATAAAAATAGTGAACATATGAGAAAAAATTATCAAAATTTTGGAAAAATGCCACGAGTTGCCATTAATGATTGTTCAATTTTCAAAGGCCTCATTTTATATATAAAATCATATTTCAATAACTAATAAAGAAATCTTCTTCGAATAATTTAAGCAAGGTAAATAAAGTATGTAGATTATGAAAAAAATATTTCTGTAATGTTAAAAAATATTTAAATGTGTCTAAAAAATTGTATAATCTTTGAAATCAAAAATATTTTACAAAAAATAATGAAATTATTAAAAAATCTTTATCAATCAGAGGCGGAGTTTCTATGACTAATTTTTTAATTTTAAATTGTACATAATACTACATTATAACTGGATCTGAAATAAAAATAGTGGGATTTTGGTTGGTTTTAGTAGTATTTAAATCATATTTAAAATTATCAATATTTTCAAATGTAAAACCTATCCAATGTATCATCCCTGGAAATATTTTTATTTATACATTTATTTTATTTTTCAAATTATCTTTTATGTTCGTTTCTTAAGGAAAAAAATAAACAATATTGTTTTTTAGTAAAACTTCTAGGGCGAAGAGCAATTATCCCTTTCCAAAAAAGAGAAAAATCACTAGCTCCTCACCGCCCAATAGAAATTTTCAAGATGACAGTCCTAATCTTTAAACTCATATTTGGCTGTTAATATTGAAAATTTAGCATTGAGCTGCTAATATTGAAAAAAAATACCAAATTTCACTCTTTTGAAGAAAATTTTGACGTATTGTGCTTTAAATATATGCAAAAAATGCATAATCCATTATATTTATATCTTTCAAATAACTATATCTAAAAAAATATTTAAAACTTAATGAGTTGCACTTTTGTAACTTTATTCAGTTTCTAATGATATGTACCGTAATTTCGGGTGTATAGCCCGCAGATCAAACAAATCAGTTTGGACCCAGAAATTTTATTCAGTATTTGAAGACCAATATTTACTGTGATCTAAAAAGTTACATTTTATTTTTTAAAATTTCTGGGTCGAAACACGATTGTTTGATCCGCGGGCTATACACCGGAAATTACGGTAATTTGATTTATTTCATCACAATATTGCTGAAAGATGGATTTTCAACAAATATATGTGTGTATATATATCCCTGTTCTCAAACAAATTATTTAAAAATTATTCATTTATGTTTAATAAAGCATATATATATATTGTTTATACACTTATAGAAAATACATATAGTAAATTTTATGATATTATGGCAATAATGTCTAAAAGTAAAGAACTTATCTAATAGTATGTAACGAAAAATTTAACATCTGGTGTAATGACAACAAAATTTTATAATTGTTTTACTTAATTTGGATGAATGAAAAAAGCTTACATGTTTATATTTTATTGAAGTACAGGTGAAAATGTCACAAAGACATTCCTACCTCAACAACCACTGAGTATGTCACATTCACACTACAGATGATTTTTTTTTTCTTTTTGATCTTTCGGGTTTGATTTCAGATGGTAATGAATTAATTAGTTTTGTTAGAAGTGTCATTGCAGTCAGCATATTAGGCTCACTATTTTTTTTTATATAATTTGTTTTGATTGACTCGATGAACAACAGTATTTAAAGGGACCATTTCATGACTTTTCAATTAAAAGCTGATTTATAAATTCATCATGTTGTTTAGTTATTATTATCGTCTTAAGATAATAAGTTGATATTAAAATTTTTAAATGCAGTTTATTTATTGAAATGCAGTAAACCAACGTTTAAAATGCACAAATAATGCGTGAAAAAGCAGCAAACAGCTGTTTCGAATCTACAGCGAGATTCTTCTTCAGTGCAAGAGAGGGAAAAAAGGAACAGCGTGCTAGGAAAAGCAAGGCTGAGTTTAAACGTTGGTTTACTGCATTTCAATATTCCTGCACAAAGGCTTTAATTGCTATTTTAATAGTTTATTTATTATTTGAACAGTTGAAAGTATTTTTCAATAAGAGTGGGCTGTTGATTTTAAGTCGGCTGTTGAGCAATGTAGTGTTGGTAAAGGAACTGGTACTATTTAATTTAATTTTTATTGCTGTAAATAATATTTGTTATTTTATTATTGTATGTATTATATTTAAGCAAGAATAGAAATACACGATATCGTAGTCATTTTAGTACATCTTAGCATGAAAAGCTTCAATATTTATCATTAAACATTGACATTTTATGAAAAATTCGTTAAAATTGCTCATATTTTCACTATTTTTATTTTATAACTATTGAAAAGATATTTTTACGTACAATTAAAAAAAGTAATAACAGCCTGCCTTCGGTTAATAATAAATTTTTGATTAACACATTATTTTTCACAAAATTCTTGATTTTAAGAATTCACAAGATTAAACACACTCTTAGCATTTAAACATGACAAACAACAATAAATAATAATCTGCCTACATTATTTGTCACATGTACATTATTTGAAACCTATTTAGTGATTTTATATTGAAATGACTTTTTTTTATGCAGTCTTTGAATATAGATCTGTCATTAAAAACATTTTTAAAAAAATTCAAAATTTAGATATTTTTTTTAATTTTAAAAAATATTTTACTTGTAATCACCTTTAATTTCCTTGATCCTGTCTGAAAATGAGCTATAAACATACCCAGTTTCATTGAAATTTGTGACAGTGAATTAAATGTCTTAGGCGAACTGACATGGAATGACTCTGCTTGATTTGATTTGAAATACGCCTCAAAATATTTTTAAATATGAAATACTACTAAAAAACCCCAAAATCCCACTACTTTTATTTCAGAATCAGGTAAAGGACACCTTTAAGTATATACCCCACAAAAAATAAATTTAATAAAAATACCGCCTTTTGTTAATAATGCTATTTTAGTTAATGCATTATTTTTCATAAAAAAATCACGACTTCAAAGATTAAACATTTTTTTAGACACACTTAAAATGTTATATAAGCGTAACAGTAATTTTTTTCATAAAATACGTACCCTATATATTATGCATAAATTATTTGAAGATGATTTGTGGAATAGATATTGAAATATGATCATATTTATGTCATGCTACATTTGAAAATCGAGCAGTCAAGAATGCCAACTGATGGCAGTTTTTCAAAATTTTGACAATTTTTTTCTCAGAAACTATTTGACCAAGAAGTAAAAAAAAAATACTGGGAATCATATCTTAATAAAAGGAACAAACACACGCAGTTTCATCAAAATCTGTGATGGTGGGTTACATGCCTGCCTGAACTGACATGGAATGACCCCTTATTGACCTAAGTAGGAATTTACTTAAATTTTTTTTCTATTACTTGTCTATATTACTTACCTATTTTTTTTATTTACTTGTATTGATGACTTTTAAGTTGTGTTTAATTGTTAATTCCTATCTATAAACACTGTTTTGATGAGGTCTATAGATGCCTATGATGTTTAGAGTTGCAGTAAAGCTAGAGATCCTACATACACAACTTCCAGGTTGTATAATATTTTAACGGAGCTTCTGACTGTAAAATAGTCAATGAAACATCGTCTTCATTTTGAAAGACCTATCCAGTGATATGTCACTCAATAGGGTGCGTACATTTTTTTCGTCTCTACTACCATTTTGTATTTTATGGCCGTCATTTTGAATTTATAAAAGCAAAACCTAGCCTATAACCATCGGGCCGTTAAGACGAATTGATAGAGACCTCATTCATTAAAATCCATTCAGCCGTTGGGATGTTCGAGGGTATAAAGAAATCCACATACACAGATACGCGTGAAACACATAACCCTTCTTTTCAGTCGGGTAAAAAGCCCACAAAACAAACAAACGCCAAGAACCAAAGAACAGACAGCTACTCCTTATAATACAGGAGACAATTTCTCAATGTTAAATAGCTCAAAACTACCAATTCCGAATATCAAATATTTTAAAGGAACCAAGCATCGCAAAAAATAGAAACGAAAATTAGAAAAATCTAATGATCACATTTTCTTAAAATTTGAGATAATATTATCTCCATAAATGAATTTTAAACACAGATGTAAAAATTAAAAAAGACCTTGAGTTATCAAAAATAAACTTTTTTTCATCCATAAACTTAATTTTTAGAACAACACAGTGACTTAAATATTAAAGAGAAAAAAGTCAGAATTTAATTTTTGAGCAGACATTTTTTTTAAACTGCGTGCTTTTATAAAGTTTATTTAACAAAAAAGTACCCTTAATTAGCCTAAAACTGTTAATTAACTCTAAAATGAAGAAGATTTTCTAAAACAGAGATAAAACAGCCAAAGGACTGCGTTCGGAATATCGTTATGACTAAGTTATTCAAAACATATGGAATGAAATTGTTTTTCAATTCCATTTAAATTTATTGTAACTGTACCGCGTTTTATATAAAATACTGATATGTAACGTATATATATATAAACTCGGTTTATGGCGTCAGATGAAACCGAAAGAATCTACAATTGTCTTTTTACCCAATTGCCAAGAAGGGTTATGTGTTTCACGCGTATCTGCGTATGTGGATTTCTTTATACCCTCGAAACATCCTGGCTGGATGGATTTTAACGAATGAGATCTCTATCGATTCGTCTTAACCGTCCGATGGTTATAGGCTGGGTTTTGTTTTTATAAATTAAAAGTGGCGGCCGTAAAATACAAAATGGCGGTAGAGACGAAACAAATATTTTACGCACCCCATAAAGTGGCACATCATTGGATAGGTCTTTCAAAATGAAGAGGATGTTTCATTGACTATTTTACAGTCAGAAGCTCCGTTTAAATATTACACAACCTAGAAGTTGTGTACGTAGGATATCTAGCTTTACTACAACTCTAACCATCATAGATATCTATTGGCCCCATCAAAACAATGTTGATAGATAGGAACTAACAATTAAACACAACTTAAATGTCATCAATACAAGTAAATTAAAAAAAAAGGTAAGTATTATAAAAAAAATAGTTCCACATTGATTAGAAATAATTAATTAGTTCGCTTTTGACGCAGTCGGGTTTTTTGAATTTTTAAATTAAATTTTTACTTATTTCATTTTTTTCCGGCAAAGGGTTCATTCCTCCTCCAAACCTCTATCCCTCATTGCCTTTGCAATATCATGCGTCCAGTTCTTTCGTGGTCTTCCCCGTTTCATTTTTTTTATTTATCACTGAATATGATTTTGGGAAGTCTTTCATCATTCATTCTTTTAACATGACCATATCAGATTAATTGCAAATTAAGTAATTTATTTACGATAATTAAATTATTAAAGGCAGTTATAATTCAGCACAGTCGCTTAACATATTACATGCTTAAACACATGAAATAACTTTGGTTTTCGTTTGTTTTAAGTTTGCTGTAATATAATAAAATTCTGAGACCGTTACTATAAAATACCGAAAGGTACTTCAAAAAATAAATCGATTAAAGTACCAAGGACTGTGATTTGATTTTGCTTAAATATTTGCTTTTGTTTTCACTTAAATAAAAATATCGTATAGTTTAATTTATCTTATTAAATAGTTTAATTAATAGTTCAATTAGATCTATAAATTATTATTCTATTAGATGGTTAAGTTTTAAATTAATATTGCGTAAAACAATTACTAAAACAGCTGAAAAGAAACTGAATGTGTAATCGTATATGGGTAAAAAATGCCCTTTATGTTATTTATAATAAAGTAAAATATGCTAAAGTTTTGAAACTTTGAATTAAAAATTATGGATAATTGTTATAAATTAACCAACAATCTACTGTAAATATACTTTTAAACTGATTCTTGGTAAGTCATATTGTAAGTATATGTAAGGAGATAGGGGGGGGGGGGACGAAATTTAATATGCATTTTTTACTTTCTTCAATATTCACAAGAAGAAAATATTAGATTTATGAAAATTCTCGACTTTCAGTTTTCGGCAGTTATATACGGCAGTTTTATATGTTTAAGAACGTCCTGAACATGATTTGACTAGTTTTAGAAAATGTCTGTCTCTGAGTCTATCTGTCTATGTGTAAGCGACAAAACTTTTGTGGGTGATCTATCCGAAGGACTGGAGCATGGAATTTAATAAATCTTTAAATTCCGTTGATATAAATTGGTGCTGATTAAATTTTTGCTGCAAATCGCCTAAAAGATGGCGCTGCTATGCTGCATTTTCCACGATTTCCGCAATAGATTTATCTCAAGAACTAATGCACGGTGTTTCGCCAAACTTCAGATGCAGTTAGACGTTGAAATAAGTTTTTTCTGATTAGATTTTTGTGTAAACCAGGTCTCGAAAAATCACATGTCCGACATCAGTATTGCTACTTTTAGGTAGATTTCGTAAGAAATACTACCTATTGCAGTCGTTACCATGGTGCGACTTTTGAAAAATTCCTTCATAACTTTTCATTATAGGACCCCAGGAACCCAAAACCACCCCCACCTAAAAAGTTTATATATATATATATATATACATATATATATATATATATATATATATATATATATATATATATATGTATATGTATGTATGTACTAAATTTTGTCCGCACGATAAAAGTCGCAATTATGCACGGATTGTCCTCAAACTCGCCAACAACATTGATATAGCTAATATCTCGGCGGGGATTGAAAATGGGTGAAATCGGTCCAAGATGGTGGAAATGGGGAGGGTTCAAAATTTTGAATACTGTCTTAACATGAATCTGATAAAACCAGCTCTTACACAACAATGGCAGGAAAAAAAAATAAAAGTTTTTCGTTATAACAGTTGCCAACAATTAAAAAAAAACAAACAATAAAATTCTCACCACAACAATTACTTTTCTTTTGCAAAATTTTCGCGTGTAAAATTAAATAGTTTGACAAATTGAAAACAAATTGAATATTACGTCATAAGTTTTCTAGAGCAAGATTTCAGCATGAAAACTCAAAATAAAATAAATAGTTCGATGAATTAAAAATATATGTATATTGCGTCATATTGGAAATATAATGGACCTCAGCAGGTGAATATGTAACGCCATGTAAGTTTGAAGAAACGCATTAAAACATGATAAAAACCCGACTATGGAAATATTAACATATTTTAACACTTTAAGGTTCTCTGAATTTTTTGTAGCCATTTTTTAAACCTATTCCATATACAATATACATGTGTGTGTGTATTCGTGTATATTATAATTTTCACAAAGAGTTTAGCTCCATACAGCTCACTCTTTGTGATGTAACTGGGTTTTATCTCGAATCTTGATTTAAGTTTTGTTGGAGAATTTAGTACTTAACATCGAAATCTACCTCCGCCTGTAGGCCCGAGCCGGCAGGGATTTTTTTCAATTTGACTGGCGCCACTTTTTTGGAATGGTAAAATTAGCTTTATTTAATGGAAGATTAATTAAGGCGACTTTTACCATTAAATCAGTTGCTTTTAAGACATCCAATGATTGTTTTTGCGTTTTATTAAAGAAGAACAGTTACACATGTGAAAAGAAGCTAAAATAAAATGATTTAAGGAAACATAGTCTTTGCCTCCCGTTATTTTTTAAACAGCGTTATAAAATAGTCTTTGCCGCCCGTTATTTTTTAAACAGCGTTATAACATAGTCTTTGCCGCCCGTTATTTTTTAAACAGCGTTATAAAACGATTGACATAATACAGTTTACTACAATTACTACAATTTACTGCTTTAACCCCTTCAAGGGAGGTGGTTCATTTTTGGACAACTTAATTTTAATTCTTAAATGCCACATTGGCACCAGAATATTGGAATGAAAAGTTTCTTTTATTAAGTAAGTGAACAAAAGTATTTTCTTATTTTGAAATAAATTTTTTTGTAAATTCTGGTGCCATTCACTGATTTCAACATTTTACAAACAAAAGTACCTTGCCCCTGAAAGGGTTAAAGAATATTAATGTATTTATTTATTTTAAAGTTTCCTCTCTCTTTTAATATTCACGTGTAAAAACAATTTTCAAGACTTAATTTTTGCTTTTAACCCGCATTCATTTGATAGTAATTTTAAAGTTTTTTTTTTTTTTTTTTTTTTTTTTTTTTTTTTTTTTTTTCTGATTTTAATAGTCACGTGTAAATAAATTTTTAATTTTAAGAAAATATTATTCTTTGCGCAGTTTTCAGAATTGAAAACAGTCTCTATAATAATAGCGTAAGTCATGTGACTATCACCAACAGTGTCGGGCGGATCCCTTCGATTTTTATATTCCAGGCGGCCATTTTGGTATTTTAACCCTCTCGCTGCGTAAGTAATTCTTCGCGATGAGCGTCTTTTACGGAATATTTAATCTTTTATCACCAGTTCTTTAAAGCAGAAATTTTTTACAATCGTAATCGGGGAAAATGTCCTGATTAAATCAGACAAAGTTTTCGCTAAAAAATAACTGGTGGGAATAACCAAATGGTATTAATTAGACGGGAAAATGCATGCTCGAGTATTTCTCGGGTTGCGCAGCGAGAGGGTTGATGCTAGCCAGACACGGGTGATATTTCGCCAAATATTATTCTATCGCCATCATTTCGCTTATATTATAATAGTCCAAGTCATGTAACTGTCATAAACAATTACGGGCTGATCCCTTCGCTTTTCATATGAAAGGTTTTCATTTTGATTAAAGTATCAAAATTAATTTTTCGAATAAAACTACATAAAAGTTGCCATGATCACAAAGAATTCTTGGTACTTTTATGTTAGCCGGGTACAAATCTCGCCAATAGCTTTTTTTTTTTTTTTTTACTCGCCAGTTAGCAGTTTTTTGTTTTTCGAGTGATAAATTAAAACTGTACTATTTGGTTATCCCATCGACCAAAAATCTATCGCCAATCTAATTAAATGCCAATGATGGTTGATCGTAAATGTCACATTCACTTGAATTTAAAGAAGTTACGCGTGTTTATGCCATCAAGTGATTTTTATTTCGACGTTTTATTTGAATTTTTATTAATGTTATACAAATTTATTTGTTCTTTCGTTATTTAAAATAAAAATTATGCCAATTTGTATAATTTGGCGAAATTGGTCGAAGGGAAGAAAGTAGTACCGTTAAAACATTGTTTTGAAGTTGAAATTAAACATCATGATTTGTTGCATTATTTAACATTTGGCACAGATGTCATATACGCAACGGGTTTGGCGTGATTTTATTTTTTACGACAATTAGGCGAAAACCTCGTTTTCGAATACCTGTTACATATATATTTTTAAATTATTTTCTATTATTTTTAAAATTAAATAACAATAAATAAAAAAAAAGTTTCATTAATAACTATAAAACAAAACAATTTATAACATTAAAAAAAATAAAAAGATAATAAATGTAAATAAACATTTATTAATAAATAAGCAACAATAGCCGGGTTACCATGTCAGGCAAATAAAGCCATTTCGGCGCCAATTAGGAACTCGAGTGCGTATATGACATCTGTGCCTAATAATTTTCTTTTCGTTTCGTTTAAAAAAAAGAAAGAAGTGAAAGCCATTAATTTTAAAGTTTCAGTTTTAGATGAAAGTTTTGTATTAAATAAAATGATAATAAAATACAAAAGAAAAAAAAATGCGACAGGAGAAATGTTTGGCGGTTTATCACCTGCGTCGCGCTAACATAAAAAAAAAAACCGAGTTTTTAATTTCTGTATCAGAAACTTCTGATTTGGCGAAAGATTGTTCAAGTAAATTGTATTAGGAATAAAAGTAAAATGGTCCATTTTTTAGCATACATTTAAGGGAGGCCAAACTGGTCGCCAAATTAGTGTAAAATAATAACCTTTTCTAAAATATGAAAAAAAAAATATCTGTTATGATTAAAATTTGAGTTGCCATCATTAGAGAAAAGTATTTAAAATTAGAAAAAAAATAATATCTCGAAAACTAATTCGAATAAAAATAATGTAATTCCAATTTAAAAAATTCTAATACCAGTTTTGAGATCTGCGGATCATTACAAATTTTTGGTATTAATGTCATTGCATAATATTCCATATTTTAGGAGAAATCGCTGTGAAACAAAATCAGTTGTTTAATCAGTCGTTTCATAAAGTCGTTTCATAAAACTGTTTCGTAAAATCGTTTCATTAGAATTTCATATATATAGAGTCGATTAAATGTAAAAAGTCTATTAGAGATCAATTTTAAGGAAATGGTTTTCACTTTCATTCAGTTACCCGGGATTGCCAAGGTTTATATCGTTGTAAAATACAAAAAGGATTTTTTCTTCTCTAGCTGCTTATAACTCGAAGCCTGCTCAATGAATCTTGATGGGGCTTGCGCTGTTAATTAGATAATTATCCAGGGAAGGTTTTAATATATAATTTATCGTTCCATGTACCTTAGTTATAGAATTATGTGGGAAGTCCATTAGTCAGATTTTTCCGATTATGAAAGAGTAGACTTTTTATAAAGATTCTGTTGAATGGATTTCGATGTAAAATTTCACAGTTAGTTATATAATCTTTCAGAGAAAGATGTATTATACAACCTATCGTTCTACATTGCTTAGTTATAGAATAATGAAGGAAAGTTCTGTAATCAGGTGATACCGATTATTAAAGATTAGCCTTTTTTCAAAGTTCTACTAGGCAGATTTTGCCGGGGGTGTTAGGTAGATAAATTTGAATGGAAGGTTTTAGTATATAAAATATCGTTCTACGTATAATTAAAGGGAAAAGTTCTATAAAAAGGTGAATCCAATTATTAATGATTGGTCTTTTAAAGTCCTAATTTACGGACTTTTATGTAACTGTTACTTAAAAAATCATCTGGTATGGTTTTAGTATACAGAAGATCATTCTACGCTGCGTTCTTATAGAATTATGGGAGAGTTATATATTTAGATGAAGCCGATTATGACATAATTAGCTTTTTAAAGAAGTTCTACTGAACGGATTTTGATGGGATTTGCAATAGATAATTTCTCAGGGATTGTTGTATACATTGAATATCTTTCTACGCTACTTGATTAATGAATTATTGGAGAATTTTCTACAACCAGGCGAACCAGATTATGAAAGGTAAGACTTTTGATTAAGTTCTACAGAAAGGATTTTGATGAACCTATATTGTTAGTTAGATAAATTTTAAGGGATGGTTTCATTATACTGTATATTTTTCTATCGTTTTATACCAAATTTTACTGTAAATGGTCTTTTACAAAAGGTTGGTCTGTAAAAGTGCAAAGTTTGTCTGACACTTTAGAAATTATAATACCGCGATGGCATTCGTAATGTTTTCAGGAATACGGGACATTCCAGGTAAAGATCCATATTGCTTTAAAGCACAAGGTCAAATTTACCGATATATTTCATTTGATTCAAGGTTCGTTTTTAGAAATCGACCAGCAGCGTAGTGGGCAAAGCCTGCTAATAATTTTATACGATTATTTTGTGAGTTGTTGTAATTGAGCTATAAATGCTACTTATTCTATATTCCTCAGAATGCATATTATAGTCCACCCCAGTGATGATTTTGAATTCAGTATGTTTGAAATACCGCATAAGAATTAAAATGCAACACAAACAATTTCCCCCCTATAGACCATAATGTAAACTTTTGTGTGTCCCTTTAAACAAATTTTAAATGCTACACATTTCATTTTCAATACTAAACGTTCTATTGTAAGTCTCATTATACATAAGAATTTCATAGCAATCCTAATATTAGAAATTCGGTTTCGTTTTCGGCCAAAAATCTGAGTTTCGCAGAAATATAGTTTTCGGCGAAAATTCGGCTGAAAATTCGGCTGGACCGAAATTATCGCTATTCCAAAAATCTCTTTTCTTCCTTCGGAAATTTTCAACATTACTCAACGATTTGAGCTTTATCGGCTCTAATGATACTATTTATTGCTACGAGCTTCTTTGTTTATAATTATCAGTCATGACTGACTCAAGACGTGAATGGAAATTATAAAGCAAGAAATGCATATATAACTAAACTTTTCCACGTGTTCATTAAAAGCTGCAGACATAACAGTAATAGAAAATTTTAGGTTTGAAATCGCAGAAGTGTTTCGAATGCTCTTTGAGAAAGTTCCAGTATAAAAGATAATCATTTACAGAAATCATTATAAAAGATAACGCGAGGTGTGTATACATAAAACTAAAATATATTTTAAATAAATGAAATTCGTATAATTAGAAAATCTTTCTGTGTCGTTGATGAAGTAATTACATTTTATTTATATGAAAATAGAAAGTTTTGGGTCTAAAGTTCAGAGAGCCAATTTGAGAAACACGTACGTATAATTAATTAAAAATTATGTATCTCTCTATTATAAAAAGAAGTAACTAACGCTGTAACCTCCTCTGTTTTTTAATTTTTTGTGACCGGGAGTCTTTCTTCGTCAATATTAAGAATACTACTGCATACAAAAATATGAAAATCGGTGGTATTATATAGCAATTTTTTACAAACACTCTGATGCTGACAGAAATTCGAATCGAAGAATTATTTTAAGGGGTCTTGTACCTTTTAAACGCGTCGAAAATTAACGAAAATCTTCAAAGTTTGAAACCTTTGAAAGTCTTCAAAACCTTTTTATGCATAAACATGAAATTTTAGATATTGATTAAACAGATTGTGCTTTGTAATATACTACCAACAGAAATTTATTAACCCTTTACAGAATTTGTACATTGTTGAAATCAAAATAGCTCTTTTTTTTTTACCCCATAAGTCATTACGCGCATGATATCTTGAGAAAGTATGTATGGATTGTCATGAAATTTGGTAAATATACTAAACAAATATGTGTGTTTAAAATGATCTACTTTTAAGTATTTACAATGGTAATATTTTTAGTTATGACTATTTTTATTCATTAAAAATACAATTTTTTTTTTTTTTTTTTTTTTTTTACGAAAATATTTTTTTTTTATACAGTTGATGAAATAATTTTAGCCTAAGAGTAGATCATTTTAAACACACATATATGTTTAGTATCTTTACCAAATGTCATGCCAATCCATACATACTTTTTCAAGATATCATGCGCGCAATGACTTATGGGGTAAAAAAATAGCTATTTTGATTTCAACAATACACAAATTCTGTAAAGGGTTAATACATTTTTAATGGTAGCGTATTACAAAGCACAATCTGTTTAATCAATATGCAAAATTTCATGTTTATGCATAAAAAGGCTTTGAAGGTAGACTAATTCAAACTTTGAAGTTTTTCGTTAATGTTCGACGCCTTTAAAAGGTACAAGACCCCTTAAGAGATATTTAATGCGAAAATTCATCAAAATCATTCCATTAAACAGTTTTATAGGAGCAAAAACTATACATAGGAATTTATTCATTTTTAGATCATTTTATACATTAGAAGTTCGCGATGTCCAGACTGCATTTATTTTTTTTTAATTTGATTCATTTTTTAAGGATTTATTTCCCTTTTACATTCAAAATTTCAGCATTTCGAAAAATATTTTTTTACATCTTTTAGAAAAATGTATCAGTTTAAATTGTTACAATTTTTAAAACAGCACAAAGAATAATATTTCCTTATGATTAAAAATTTATTTACACGTGGCTATTATAAAAAGAAAAAAACTTTCAAATTAGAATTAAATGATTCCGTTTTAAAAGAAAGAAAATATAGAAAATTAAGTCATAAAAACTATTTTTAAACGTGAATTTTTAAAGAGAAAGAAAAAAAATTCGCTAATATGCGTTGAAAATCGTAAATGGAGGAAATTACGTCATATTTAAAATGGCCAAACAATAATATTGCCAAACAGCGCAAGAAATTTATTTCATATTTTGAGATAATCTTTTAAACTATTGTTGTGAATTCTAATATAGCGCAAATAATATTTCCTTTCTAACAACAAAAGTATTTTCACGTGAATATTAAAAAGTAAACGAAAACTTTGGTGAAAATTACGTCAGATTTAAAACGATTCATTTAAAATGTCTTATTTAAAAGATCTTTTTTATAGAGTTTTTAAAAAATACCAAGAGACAGAGGCTCTGTTTGCTTAATTAATTTTGCATTAGCTTATCTTCAAAATTTTCCCTGATCTAATTTAATCAAAGACGAAAAGAGCCCGTTAACAGGGAGACTGCCACTGTTTTTTTAGCCCCCGGTACGGTAGGCTATATCTTTCTCCCAGCTTATTTTGTGTCGCCTCCAAAAAATAACGTTACCTTACAGATGCCAGCCGTAAAACAAAGCAGTACGATTAAATACACTATAGCAATTTTTTAAAAAGCATCGAACATTTTCAATTTTTATACCGTCGTATTGATAAAAGTAAAAAGTACTTTTAAATGCAATTTGTTTGAAAACTACATTTCCATTTATTTTTGAAATATTAATTTTTTTGTAGTTTTTGGAGCCATTTGCTTAATATTGGCATCGGAAGTACTCCATTTCTGTAGAAAGTAAAGGAAAAATAGTTGTAAAATATTGTATATATTTTTGTTGCCATTTTTTCATAACAACCGGAAGAAAATATAATTAAAATACGTGCTATTTTGAAAAAATATAAACGAATGATTTCTGTTAAAACGTGGAGCTATTATGAACTATATTTAATTTTAAGTATATATATTAATGTTACAAACAAATGAAGGCTTATGAATCATTAGACAGCCTTTTTTTTTTTTTTTTTTTTTTTTTTTGTCGAGTTTTTTTAATGACGGCATCTTTTTGCTGCATTTGTGTATTATTTCGCGATAGTGACGTCCTATGCATACTTAAGTGGATGCGAATGACGTCATTTTACATAAAATAAAAGCGTGTGTGGTAAGTCTTAAAATTGAAATATGTTTTGTACTATTTATATATACATATTTTTTTTTCATCGGGGGTGACACTAAATTCTGAAAAAGCAGAATTCCTGTTTTCTAGTTAATTATAATTCAGCCTTCCGAAATTTTTTTAAAGCCGATCCAATTAGCGTCCTTTTAGAGTTTGCGGTGTCTGAACGGGGTTTGGCGAGCGTAGCTCGTAGGGGGCAGAACTCCTAGTATTTAATAAATACGCATAATTAATTAATAATTATTCATATTTAATAAATACGTATAATTAATTAATAATTACGTATATTTATGAATATATTAATTACTTTAATACATACAATTTAATTACTTACAAAATGTTTTTTTACATTTTCGTTTTCGTTTTAGACCGAAAATAGTAAAATCACCGAAGTTGGTTTTCGGTTTAGGCCTTAAAAAACTGTTTCGGTCAATCCTTACCGAATATATCCGAATATACGTAACTACGTTACGCCTCCGTACGTCCGAAAGACGGATAGGCCTACAAACGGAATTCAGAAACCATATTCAACTATGTTTGAAAATATTAAAACGAAATATTTTCCTGGTTATCTATTTTCTCATTTTGCTATACTCTAAATATCGTAGAAAGTATCCGATTGTCATAAAAATGGGATATTTTGTTAAAGGAAACAGAAAGAAGCTGCCTTTAAATAATGGTACAATCCTATCGCTTACCTTTTTTTATGGCACTTAAAAATTCAAATATTGAACTGAATAGTCATAACTTGACTCATAGAATATTTAAGGGACCTTAATACCTTTTAAAATCTACGTCACCAGTGCGAAAAGGATGTAATTTTAAGTTTTCATAGCTTTCTAAATTCTTATTGAAATTATATAAAACTTTGTAATGTATTTAAGCGATATTTAATGCTTTATAAAATATAACTAGTACGTTCTGGTCATCATAAAACTTTCTTCTATAAAAATCATATCAATTAAATCATTTAAATAGAACAACAAATTACATGGGTTTAGCAACAACTCATATCAAAGTATATCTGAATTTGAAGTTTGATGAAAATTCATGCATTACTTCTTGAGATAGAGCTATAGTGTAAATTCGGAAAAATACAGCATAGCAGTGCCACCTGTAGAGCGATATGCACTAAAACATGAGCAGCACTAATTCATATCAAGGTATACCTGAATCTGAAGTTTGTTGACAACCCAAGCATTAGTTCTTGAGATAGAGCTATTGCAGAAATCGCAAAAAATGCCGCATAGTAGCGCCATCTGTTGAGCGATTTATACCAAATGCTAATTAGGACCAATTTATACTAGGGAATAACTGAATCTGAAGCTTGATGAAAATTCATGCATTAGTTCTTGAGATACAGCAATTGGTATTCAAACGGTGAAATATTGCTAACATTCGAAAATTGCAAACATTGAACGTGGGATTTCACACAACCCCCAAAAAATCCAATTTCATATAAAATCATTTAATTCAAATTTTAGTTGAATGTGATTATGGATGTAACCAGAAGAGTTTTGTTAAAAAATAAGTTAAAAAAAATTTTTTTTTTAATGCAAAGAAAATATTTTCAATTCTTTTTAACGTTGGGGCGATATTTCTTGCTAATATCTCCAATATTAACCAGGATATAACCAGAATAAGAATATTTACACAATATTGTTTTAGAATTATACAATAAAAAGTTACTTATTATCTTTAAAATAAAAATACAGATGCTAAAAGTGATTACAATAAACATAAAGATTTAAAACTTTTCATAAACACACATACTGAAGTGATTACAGTAAACATAAAGACTTAAAAACCTAATAAACAGACCTGCTAAAAATTATTACAGTAAATATTAAGACTTCAAAACCTTTTAATAAACAGACCCCTGCTAAAGGTGTTCACAGTAAACATAAAGGCTTAAAAGCTAAATTTTTTTTTTTGTTCCTAGGGATGATTTCTGGTCTTTTGGAAGGCTGAGTTAGAGAAGCACAACTATATTATTAGCGACATAATTATGACGTACACTTTCATCATCGTCTGAAATATGTTGTCCGCTTTCGGCTGGCTTATAAAAACTGTTTTTTTTTTTTTTTTTTTTTTTGCCTTTGGTATATTATGGGTTATTTTTTCGATTTAAAGTCTGTTTACCGCTTTCGTAAAATTTCGGTGAATGGGATGTCGTAAAACCCCTCAAAAAATCATATTTCTAATAAAATTATTTAATTCAAATTTGAATTGAGTGTGATTATGGATTTAACCAATATTGTTTTGTTCAAATATGAAATTGATGTATGAAATGATGTATAAAATTGATGATGTATCAAATATGAAGTTGATTTTTTAATGTAAAGAAAATATTCTTTTAAATTTTTATCTACATTCTATTTTCCGTACTGAGGCCTAGTTCCAATCTTTACCATTATGTCTTCAAAATCACCTAGAGTGAATGAAAGGATTAAAATAATTACTCTTGCTCCAAATCAGATTTTCTGAAATATTCGATTTAGACCTGATTATGGAAGATTAATCATAAATTACCTGTGTCTAGGCCTCATTAGATCTACACTAAAATTTATCAACGAACTGACACATTTATATCTTTTGTACAATATAAAATTACTATTAAGTTATGTTAAAATGATTAAAAGATGCGTTGTATTCGACTAACTCTCAGAATCCTATTTTATATTGTGTTTTTTATTTCATTTTTAATGTTTGAGCAATGTTAGATTTAAAGGAAATGATTATATATAGCAATTTTAATATTCCACCGGGCACGATTATTATTTTTTTTTATTGTTGTTAAATATATCGTTTTGTACGTATTCAGAAAATGATCCTGACACATATGCTTTGAAACTCAACGTTGTTATTCAGCAGATATCACTCGTTTGTTTAAAAAAAAAATTTGGAAACACCGAAAAGAGCCTCTTGATATCGTATATTCATATATTTTTATTAAAATTTTCCCTTAAATTATTTAGATATCTACGAAGTTTATAATTTTTGTTTAAATACAGTACAAAATTTTACCATTTAAAATAGTCAATCATAATTTTTTCAGCGTTTATCTTGATCCGAGTTTAAACTTATGATTTGACAAATGCTTATAATAGTTGAAGCTGTAATGTTTTGTACAAGACCATAGCATAATATTAAAAAAAAAAAAATACAGCATAATATCAAACAGTGCCATCGAAGCTACGTAATAAAGCTACTCTGCGTCCAAACGCTTCCAAACGTAAATCAATCACAGGAACTATTTTTAGTTAACCAAGTTCTACAAGTTAGTTGTTGTATGTAACGATAGATAACGGAACTGCCAATCAGCTAGAGCATGTAAGAGAGGGAGTGGATTCGGCATCGCACCACTAGTTGCTAGGCGAAAACAAGTTCCTTGTACGATAGCTCTCGGATGACTATCCTCTGATTGTGCTAACATCCATAGTCGGGATACCGTCCATTTCGCTTTGAGATAACATCCAATCAGTCGCGACAACTGGCGGTTACTAGTTTTATAAATATTTTTCGCATCGCGAATTGTACTGAATGCATATTTTAGTACACTTCATAAGTGCATATCATTTTCATTCTGTTCGAAAGGCTGTAACATCATTAAAATGCACTCGCAATAATTTTTTCCCATTGGCCGTAATGTAACGGAAAACTTTTGACTGTCCCTGTAATTAAACTATACATCCGATTTTTATAAAATTTGAAATGGCTCGACAAAGTTTTGCAACAATTATATATTAAAAATTTCAGACCATTCCGAAGGCTGTAACATCATTAAAATGCACTTGCAATATTTTTTTCCCATTGCCCGTAATGTAATGAAAAACTTTTGACTGTCCCTTTAATTAAACTTTGCGCCCAATTTTCATAAAATTTGAAATGACTCGACAAAATTTTGCAATGATTATATATTTAAATTTCAGACCATTCGGTTGGGAAGTTTTTGCTCTGTTATATGCGGACGGACAGACAGACGTAAAGACGGACGGACTGAACGACGACTATATGTGCTACGTATTTATATAATTACGAACGCACCTAAAAACTCATATTATAAAAGTTACATCATAAGAAAATTTCACATTTTAAATATTCTTAAAATTTTAATTTTGTTTTATATTTTACTATTATTTTTGTAAATTTTGTCATTATCATATTGATATTAGATGTTTAGTGGGCTACAGCAACAATAAATTTGAATTATAATTGATTCATTGACCAAAATCAGAAGTGTTATAAAGTTATCTTGTATTAATTAAAACCAAGTAGTTTCAAAATTGGAATTTACGGAAGTGATGTTGCTGTAATTCCTAGTATTAAACTGGACATTAGAGTAAGTTAAATTGTTAAAGCGTAAGCTTTTCGCATTTAGTAGTATGGCTTTCTGTAACTATTGTGCTAAATATTCTACAATTAAGATCTGTTCGGTTGAGTAAGACAATTAAGTAAGACATTAAGCATTAGCCCACTTGTCTTTAGACCTTCTGATTATAATTTTACAGATATAAAACCTTTTGTTTTTTAACTTTTTTTTAAATATTACTTTTATTATATGAAATCTTATGACTATGTGTGAACATTTGTTTAAAGTTAGTAGTAAGTATTTCACGGGACTTTTTTTTTTTTTTTTTTTTTTTGAGTTAAATTACAAATATAATGTTGAATTTGTTTAGCTGTATATTTAAATACCAGCCGAATGTCTTAACATAAAAATTTTATTTTTATTTTTAAATATTAATATTATTATACGAAATTTTATCAGTATGGGTTGAAAATTTGTTTAAAGTAAAGAGTGCAATTCTAGGGCATTTTTTTCTTTATTCTGAAATAGATTTTTAAAAATCTGAAGCAAATTGTGCAGTTATTCAGCCGTTTCTATAGATAACACCTACTTGGCCATATTACAAAGGCTAGAATATATAGTGTGGAAGTCTGCTATCCAAAGAGTACTAAATAATTAATCCCTTAAATGTGCAACGATGCTGAAACGCAAAGAGTCGATCACAGTGACAACTGCGGGATATTTTCAAATTTCACTGTAAACATCGTATTATTACAGCATCTAGAATAGCAGTCTTCTTGCAGTTTTAAAAAATATTTTACAGATGTCGCTGCGGTAGACTTTTTAGATTTCGGTATCGTTTGACATTTAAGGGATTCAGTATTGTAGAACTTTTTCAATTACTACTGGAATAGTCGATTTCCACTATGTATATTCTAGACGCTACAGTCATATGATGAAATGTTCTCATAGTTCAGAATAGACATAAATTACGGTTATGTAATCGTTTTCTTTACAGACAATTGAATTACTGTACAGTTTGCTTCAGATTTTTACAGTGTATGGTAGATTTTTGGGACGTGTACGACAGTTTTAAGATCCCTAATTTAAAATATCTGCGTATAAGGAGTTAAAACTGTTAAATAAAAGATGAAGAAAACAAGACATAATGTAATCATTTTTGCTACTAGATATCTCAGACTGTTGAAAATTTCCAGTCAGTAGTCCGTTTTACAGATAACGGTAACTTAACCGTAATTTTAATTCATCCTGACCATAATGTTTTCAATAATGCCTTGTGGTTAAGTAAGCATTATTTACAAAAAATGTCAAATAACGGGACAGGTTGCTGCATATTTTCACGCATCAATTTTAAATAAGGAATCTAAATTGCCCTTGCAGCATAAATGTATTAAAGTAAGTAAATACAAACTATCCACAATGCACAGGGTATATAAACCATAATTTAAACTAATAGAAACATTATTTTGAAAAAATGCCGATTCTAGACTTAATGGTACATTTATATTACAAAGTTTTGGTTTCCGATGTGACAATGTCGTATTTTTCTCGTGAACATCGAAATGTCTTGAATGCAGACGCGCTAGAAGGAATAAACATCTACTTTACTCATTTTCTTATTATTATTTTTTTAAGTGCGCTTTATTTTTGGCAAGCATACTTCAGGTGAAGTGGTTATTGATTTCTTTTTTCAGGGTCACTGTGTAAAAGGATATTGTCCTCGTGATACGTACTTTAATTTGATACTCTAAATAAACGTAATAAAAATCAGTTGTATATCTATATATATAATAACATTATTTAAAGAAGTGCTTTTTTTCAGCTGATGCTTTTAACAATTGTTAAACGTATACAGCTAAAATATTCAGAACAAAAAGAGGAAACTTGTTAAATTCCAAGCTTCTTTTTGCAAGTCTGAAATAGAGGAAAAAGGGATGGCGAAACCATATTATTGGATGGATACCGGATACCTAAATTTGAACAGCTAGGTAGTGACTAATAGACACAAAGAAGCAGCAGCCATTACTGTATCTACATAATGGCTTTAGTGTAATTTCTGTGTTAGAATGTTTTTTTTTATATTAATGTTTGCTAGTTTTCAAAATTCTTAAATAGGAATACCAATTAAAGTTATTGAAACTTTTTATATCATTGTGTAGCGTATTTGATAAGGACTTATTTCTTACAGTGAATCTCTTGCTAGCATTTATAGATGCCATTTCATGACTTACTTTGCGATTATCATTGTCTTGAAGTAAAATCTGATATATTACGTGTGATTAAAAAATAAAAGAAAGGAAAGGAAAAAAATAAAAATTATTTATTGGACCACAATAATTTAAGAAAACGTAAACAATATTTGAAGAAAAAAAGTAAAAACTAAAAAACGCAAGAAAAATTATGACTTTTATAAACCTGATAAAAATGTGACTTTCTTTTCTGTTATTTTTAAAAATGTAATAAATATCATTATGTTTTTGTCTTTAAATATTAAATTGTTACTATAATTCAAATATTATTAGTTTAGAGTCTTATTTAACTTTCTAAGATTTAATATATTGTTTGTAATAACATAGTTTAATTTTTTTATTTCCTGTAAGATTAACATATTCCTGGGGCCTTGCGTAACTGATGGAGTGAAACCGAAATTTTTTTTTTTCAAATTATCATCTATTAGTTAAAATATGATGAATTAATAATATTTTAAAATAGATATTGTAGTACAAGGATAAGTGCAGATTATGTACGCAAAGATACATTAAATTTTGTTGGAAATTTTGACTTCAAAAAGCAACAAATACACTTTTAGCACACTTTTCTTTGTTACAAAAGATAGTTTTAAATATTCATATAACAGAAACGGGAATTACACTCCACTTATATTAATTGTTTTGAACTATTTTCATATAGAGCGTAAAACTCTATACATCTAATATCCGGATGAATAATAAACTAAACGAAACAAAATCTTGAGCGCTACAATTCATTAAGCCTACAGTGTCCAGCCTTGTTCTCTTGACCATGGGCACTGAGGTGCTATACAGTATATGTTCCGGTCAGGTGGTCGGCCTATCGCGGCACCCTCAGTGCTTAATTCTCAAGAGTACTTGCTATACTCATTTTATCGACCCCGAAGGTATAAAAAATTGAATGAACCTTACCCAGTGGAAGTCTAAAATCGAACTGTTGACCTGTAGCATGTTAGCGCAATGCACTAACCATTGAGCTAAAATATTTCAATATTAGAATAATATAATCACGAACGACTGCTGAGGTACTAATGATTTCAAAAAGCTTTCACTATCTTTAGAAGCGTTGCAGACCAATATATTTTCGAGGTTTAAAAAAACACTTACATGTTTCTTTTGCTGCCATTTATTGTCGGAAAATCTTCCGAGTAGTTTTTATAATTTATTAATAAGTTTCCTCAACTCGGAATATGGGTTGCTCTGATGCTGTCCATTCTAAAGAAAACTTTTTTATGTTCAACAAACATGTTTTACAGACAAACATTATAAACTGTCAGAATTCACTTTAACAACAACATTAATATTATTTTGTTACTCTTGCAATTATAAATTCAAATACGCATGCGAAATTGTTTAATTGAGAAATTATAGCACCCTAAAAAAAGACATTATTTTTGAAAAACTGGGGAAAAATTTAAATCCACTTTTACTGAAGTAGTTCCCCATTAGCACACTGAAATATTTACAAGAGTTAGAGTATGGACAGACGGCCGGTCAGCCAAACCAAAATCATAAACACTTTTAGACTATGTTGGAAAGAGTTTAAAAGTGCTACTTTTTTATCCTTGCTTTATATATTTAAAACAAAAGAGTACTGCGGTATATAATTTTGAATAATAAATTCCTTCTGTTTCAATTAAATGTCATTTTATAACATCACGATTATTTTTTTTATATTGACAGGGTGAATTACTGCAATCGAAGAATTATCACTAGAGGAAAAATTTAATACCACTTACATTGAGGTATTTTTCCATTAGCAGTCGGAAATAAAACAAAAATTTACGATAAACAACAATAACGGAAATTTTATCCGTTTAGACGTTAAAAATATATACATATATTTATTTTCCACATTAACCCATTTATGCCGGAATTTTATTTTTCTGAAATTTGTTCCCAAAATCACTTTAAAATGTTGCAAAATGAACTGCAAAAATACAAAAATAAATTACGATAATATATTTTTGTATTTATTTGATAAAATGTAAACGTACTAAATATGGGAATATCCATATGTGGAAAAGTGCATAATTATACGTTTTATCTAAATTTATATAAATTAAACTTTTAAATTGTATATTACGTACTATAATTCGTATTTTTATGAACTACTAGCTGTTACCCGTGACGTCGTTCACGTAACATAAAAAAAGAAATGAATTAATTAAGGAAAGCATTTCCCTTCCGATAATTAAAAGAATATATAATAAACCAATTGTTTATCACATTTTATAATAGACAATCTATATATATAAATATATATTACGCTATCGTACGTGGCACATAAATCGCAATTATTTGTTAATTGTTTAATGGCAACGCCCAAATGAAACGCATCTCATTCGTTATTGAACAGCATTTAATGCATCCCTATACGTATAAGGGGGGTATCCGTAGGGGACTGTATTCTGCTACCAAAATTGACGCGAACTTGGCGATATCTCTAATAATTCGTCAAATTCCCATAGACTTCTATTGTAAACCAATAGGGTTTACTTGCTTACAGAAAATCAACAAATTGAGATATTTTAATGCAACAAAAACTAATATTAGCTTAAGGGATTATATTCATTATATTTAACCCTCTCGCTGCGTATTTTTTTTAAATATCAAAATAGGTTCAAAAATCACACATTTTTTTATTACAAATTTCAAATCTATACATAGCTTAAAGTTTAAATATGTAAACATTTTTTGTAAAAGAGTTCAAGATTTTAAATGGGATATGATATTATAAATTAGGCGAAATCAGGACTGTCAATGGAGACTATTCTTATAGTCTCGCACCACTATTGTAAGAAAATCAATTTTGCAGTATATTTCTCTTGTAGATATTGTTAAAATCTATATGAATTTTTTTGTATTTAAAAAGTGGTCCGAGTTGAAATAAAAAATAGTCGCCAGTGGAAAAAATGAATCCCCGAGGAAATCTCGGATTGCGCAAATTTTGCTACTTTTACGTTGCACGAGGAAATCTCGGGTTGCGCAGCGAGAGGGTTAAGGGAGTCCTGGTAAATTAAATTATGAATAAAAGTAACAGGATAGAATACTTAGCATGCTTTCACAAACATAAATTTTAAGGGAGACCAAACAGGTCGTCAAGGGCGGCTGGTATGAGTAATTTAAGGTATTTCTTTATTATAAGGTCATTGACATAACTTAGGTTTATACGCTGAACCAGGATGTCTGTTTATATCATGAAGTAATAAGAAAATGGCTAAGATGTCATATACGTACCAGGGTACCTAATTATCGCCAACATAGATTACTTTGCTTAACATGGTAACCCAGCTATTGTTGTTTATTTATTAATAAATAGTTTATTTACTTTAATTTTCTTTTAAAATTTTATAAATTGCTTTGTTGTATAGTTCTTAATGAAACTTTTTTTTTATTTATTGTTATTTCCTTTTTTAAGTAATAGATCATAATTTAAAAATATACGTGTAACTGGTATTCGAAAACGATTTTTTCTCCAAATTGGTATCAAAAACAGATCACGCCAAATCAAGTGCGTATATGGCATCTGTGCCAAGAAAATTATCGAATGATACTGTTTTATATGTTTTACAATCATACTTGTCATCAAAGGTGGGCGAAGAATTGGTCATCTGGAATATTATTAAGTCTTTACCACGCAAAAAACAAACCTGTTTACAACAATGTATTTTCTTTTGCACCTAATTTCTTTCTCTAAAAAAAGCAAATTGATTACGAACCCGATTACAGAACATAACCTTTCTATCTAGTTATTTTTTTAGTTTTTAAGAATGAAAATACATATTTCCTGCTAATCATTACGTCATTTTTGAATTTGCTAATTTTACTGTGCATATTATTGACATTTGCTGTCCATTTGCTCTTCAAAAGTTTTTTTTTTAATTTTAAATTGAAATTGAAATCTTTGTGTTAACCGTGCGCAGACGATAAACCGTAAGCGTTGATAACAATTTTCTTTAAATAATAAGAATTAATACCATAACACAATCTCATTTTATTTCAACATCAAAGCGTATCCGTTTTATATTTTCCATATATGACGTCACATTTGCCTTCTTTCCGCACTTACTCAAAATTCACGCACCTTGTATTATTAAAAATACTTGAAAATTTCTGTTTTAATCTTTCAATTAGAAATTAAATTATTATTATTCTAAGTTTTTATTTTTTGGCAACGATAAAAGGAAGATGGTTAAATTTTATCGGAAAAATGTCAATTCATTGTGTATGGAAAATAATGAGATTTTTAATTATTAAGCAAAATATTTGAATAAAACAAATTAAACATATCCTATGTTCATTTCCGGGTTGTAATCCATCTATATCCAAAAATACAAAAGCATTAATTCATTCGTTTAGATGATGACTTCATTCAAACATTCGGACACACATTGACATTTATAATATTATAAGGATTAAAGAATTTATCTATTTCTATGTAGAGGCTAATAACTTTATAAGTATTATTAATAATAAATTAAGAATAATCGTACTTGTGGCTACAAAACAATTTATTTAAAAATCATCTTAAAAAGGACTTTACATAAATACCTGTTCCCTAAATGGCTGATAGAAATATGTACACATTTGCGCCTAGTGCCCTATATTTTGTTCGTTACAAACATGCATAAAACATAGGCATCAACACATAATTTCGCAATTTAAAAAAATACGTATTTTAAAGAAGCTAAGCTAAGATTCTATAAGCTAAGATTATGACGTTTTTATTTTAATCCTTGGCTGAAAAAACGAAAATAAACTTACTTTTTATATTTCGCCATCTTGAAAAATGTAAAATCTATAAACTCCTAAAATAGCCTTCATTTTATGCAAATAAATATCCGTCTTATGCTGCCATCTTTCGGTAACTGATAAAGTCATTTATAGATCATTATTTCATACAATATTCATATTATAAAGAAGAAGAAAATTATGCAAATTTATTAAAATTCGAAGCGTTTCAAAAATGGGACGCTAGGCACAAATGGGTTAAACTGTGCGTTGCAATGGAATCGTTTAATTCTGTAATACCGGTTCGGTATTCCACGATATTGATGAAGAAAGAACACAAGCTCTAATCAAAGCAGACAGGTCTAAGCAGCGATATGATTAACTTAGTTTAATATTTACATTAGACTACACAGTTACAACACACGCACACATAATATAACATAATAATAATATTCGGATTACATATTTCACAAGAGAGAGTTCGACCACAACCATTCAAGAAAAGTACCTCGTCTCTCTCTTCCTCTGGCTGTTGCCATTCCGAGTTTCCTAAAGTCTTTCGACCACGGAGTATATGCGACTTTCACACCTTCCCTCCAGTTTGTACATGTTGGACGGTGTCCCACACTGTGAAACTACTCTTTAAAGTCTTAACACAAGTCTTACTTAAAAAGTCCTATCAAAAGTCCTAATTAAAAAGTCCTTCACCTGTCCCATCGAGAGCATTTACTTAAACTACTTAAGATATATAAATTCTTATACACTATATACTAAAAATACACATATTACAAATACACATTATCCAATATATAATAATGAAATAATACAAAAAATATATATACAGATTTTTTTTCTACTCATAAATGCGAGATAAAGCATCTGCCACGACGTTAGAACTTCCTGGTTTATGAGCAATAGAAACCTGATAGCGAGATAGTGCCAACGACCATCTCTGTAATCGAACGTTCTTAGGAGTTCCCTCTGTTAAGTATTTTAGAGGATTATGATCCGTATGCAATATTATGGTGGTTCCATAAGTCCACATTTCGAATCTCCCAAGTGCCCAGATTACAGCATACACTTCTCTTTCAATTGTGCTCCACTTTGATTGAGTTGGAGTAAGCTTTTGACTGGCAAAGGTTATGGGCTTTAGCATGCCGTCTTTGTCCCTTTGCATTAAACAGGCACCAATACCCGATATGGAAGCATCGGTGTTTATTTCGAACGGTTTGGACAGATGGTCTGGGGTATAAAGGTTTGTAACTTCACATAAGCTTTCCTTTAACTTATTGAACGACTTTTCAGCATCTTCCGACCATGGAATATCATTTGGAACAGTTTTTCTGGTCAGATCTGTCAAAGGCTTTGCAAGGTTAGCATAATGCGGGACATATTCTCTGTAATAGTTAAATAGACCTAATATGGATCTCAGTCCTTTCTTCGTTTTGGGAGCTTTGAGATGTTTTATTACTTCTAGCTTCTCGGGAATAGGTCCATGTTTGCCTGAACCCACGATATGTCCTAAATATCTGACTTCAGATGCTGCAAAGGAGCATTTTGTCAAGTTAGCTGAAAAATTCAGAGATTTTAAAGTTTCCAAAATTTCTCTTATATGTTGCAAATGTTCTTCCCAGTTAGAAGAGAAAATTATAATATCATCAAGAAAACTTTCTGCATAATCACTATGCGGTCTCAAGGTCTGATTCATTGTTCTTTGAAAAGTAGCCGGAGCTCCAGACAATCCGAAAGGCATTACTTTCCATTGGCACTGGCCTTTTGGTGACACAAAACTGGTCAATTCTCGACTACTCTCTTCGAGTGGGATTTCCCAATATCCCTTTAAAATATCTAGCGAGGTCAAATATTTCGCCGAACCAGCTTTAAATTTTAGGTTGTCGGAATTCTGCATAGGAAAAGGGGAGATCTTGGTGGCGGCGTTTAACTCTCTATAATCTACACACAGTCTGATTGTTCCGTCCTTTTTAGCTACGCACACCAGTGGATACACTATTTCCGCAGAAGAAGGTTCTATAAGATCTTTCCTTAGTAATTCCTGTATTTGGTTTTCTACATTAGCTTTCAAAGTTTCTGGTACTTTATAAAGATGTGGTTGTTTTCTTACAACACCAGGTTTTAAATTTATGCTATGTGGACCAACTTTGGCTCTCTTCAGTTCTCCATCAAAAACCACTCTATATTCTTGGATAAGTGCTATTATTTCCTTTTGTTGTTCTGGTGATAAATTGCCTGAATTAATATTTTTCTGCAGTTCTTCGTCAACGACACTGTATTGTTCTATCGGAGCATGTTGTACTTCTCCAAACTCTTCATCCACTTCGTAAATAACACCAATAGCTCTAATCGGTTGAATATATTTTCGTAATTTGTTCTGATGTAGATGTCGAATACTTCCGTCAGGTAGTTTGACTGCATAGGAATGCACCGATTTTTGTTGAACTATCTCTCCTGGTCCTTCCATTTTGAACACAGTTTATTAGTGGAATCAGGGATTAGTACTACTACTTCATCTCCGACGGAGAATGTTGTATCTTTCGGCCTTAAATTGTGATGATGAACGTATCGCTGTTGCTGGGTTTCAGCCACGGTCTTTGAATATTCTGCCGCGTCTTTTAAACGTTCCCGGAGTTTCTGCATATAATCTGCTACAGACTCTCCAATTCCTTGGGGAAGTACCACTTCATCTTCCCAACTTGATTTCAATATGGCTAATGGTCCTACAGGTGGACGACCGTACACCAACAAGAATGGTGCAACACCAGTAGTGGCATTGGGGACTTCTCGGTATGCCCATAACAGAAATGGTAGTTGTTTGTCCCAACCTCTACCATGAGAGTTTATGGCATGATGTAGCATTGATTTCATTGTTCCCACCCATCGTTCAACCAATCCATTTGATTGTGGGTAACCTGGAGTAGAAAACTTAGGGACACACCCCAATCGTTTCAAAAGTTCTTTTGTCAGTTTTGAAGCAAAATTTCCTCCATTGTCCATGGCAATCATTCTAGGAATTCCTGTACTAAAAATACACATATTACAAATACACATTATCCAATATATAATAATAAATAAATAAATAAATAAAAACAAAAATATGCATTCAAAAATTCCGGTGTCAATGTGGCAATTATTCTAGGAATTCCAGTTCTAACAAAAACTTCAATAAACGCTTCGCAAGCTGCTTTTGCTGTCAACGATTTAATAGGGACTGCTTCAGGCCAACGACTATGTTGATCCATAATAGCCAGAACATACCGATGACCTCGAGAAGACTTCGGCTCAATTGGTCCTAAAATATCTGCATTTACTACTTGAAATGGGAGTTCTGGTCTTCCGACCGCTTCAATAGGTGTTCTGTCTGTTACTTTTGTTTTTCTGCGCATTTGACAATCATGGCAAGCTGCGCATAGCTGTTTTACTTCTTTTGGTATTCCTTCCCACCAAAACGACATAGCAATTCTATCTCTTGTTTTCTTAGCAGCTAAATGCCCACCAGTTGTTGTTTCATGTGCTAATTTCAAAATTTCTTGTCTTCTACAGGCAGGTACTACAAGTTGAACATAATTTTGTCCTCCAACTTTGCCCCTATGATACAACAAATCGGATTCTACCCAATAATTATTTTTCTGCCGTTTTGCATCTTCAAAGCATTTTTCTAATGTAGAACAAGCCAATTGCTCCTTTTTCAACAATTGCGCTTGTGAAACGGAACAACTTTCCTTTTGGTCCTCGTTACCAACATTTTCGGGCAAAACAGTTGCCTCGACCGGAGTAGGAATCAGTTCCAAATCTGAAGCTTCTTTGTCTTCATCTTCATTATTTAGATTTGTTTCCAGGTTTCCTTCTGGACACCTTCCCTCCACATTGAATACAGATTTTTCTTTATTTTCTTCAACCGGGGTGATATCTACCTCATCCCCTAAATACAACTTCTGCTGTTCTTTTAACAGAGCGAAAACCTTGGGAGTGATCAAAGCTTCTTCGTGTAATCCTTCCACTACCGCAACCTGTACTCGTACATACGGAATAACCTCATCTTCTGTCCGAAGAGTGAGCGGAACGGAAACAAGCTTTGCTTCTACAGGACTCCCTACTGCGGGTCTCAAGAATACTTTTCCACATGACTGTAAATACTCTTCCGGCACCACCGACTTCCGCAGCACTGTAATCTCCGCACCACTATCGATGATTCCCTGAAACTTCTGGTTACCGATTCCTAGATCTACCTTAAGGAGTCTCCCATCTGTTTCTTCCACCGGAATATTCACATTCAAACAAATTGCATTTAGACCCTTTTTCTCAAGATCGCTTTTGGAAGTTTTTCCTCCATCTTGTTTTACTGTATTCAATTTGGAACAATACTTCTTTACATGCCCTTCCTTACCACATGCGAAACAGGTATATTTTGTGCGAAATTCTCTCTTTTCTCGTTGCACTTCGAAAGATGCTTCAGTCTTGGGTTCAAATTTCGGTTTACCATCTCTCATATCTTTTTTTGATTCCGAACTGTAATTATTCCAACTTTGATTTCGAGAGTTAGATAAATTTTTCTTTGGAAATTCTTTTCTTTTAAAACTGTCGGTAATGCTGTCGTAATCATCAAGTTTTTCTGCCAATTCTAACGGCGTGATAAATGTGACCCAATTTTCTAAGAAATTTTCTCTTATTTCTACAGGCACACGAAATTTTAATTGTTCGGTTACTATTAAGTCTTTTAATTGCTGGAAAGTGTTAATATTTAATTCTGTGATCCATTCGGTAAAATAACTCAAAAGCTCTTGTGTATAATTTCTCCATGATTTTTCATGTGTTTTGTGATGTTTGTAAAAACATTGTTTTAATTTTTCACTGTTTAACTTGTATCGCTTTAAGATAAGAGTTTTTACAAAATCGTAATTAATTGCATCTTCCGGGGGTTCTCTAGCTAGCATATTTGCAATTTCCACCGGTAAAACTGCCAATAGGTAAGCTACGCAGTCTTTCTTCGGTACTTGTGCCATTTCCGCTCTTCTTTCAAAATTTATCAAAAATAATCCCATCTCATCACGTTTTTCATCGAACTTCGGGACAATCTGTGCTAATTGAATTTTTGGCGCTATCTCAATTTTCGATTCATTTCTTTGTTCCGGAAATTTCTGCAATTGTTCCAGTTTTTTCATTTCCAATTCATGTTCTTTTGCTTCCCTGGCAATTCGCTACTCCCTCTCTTCTTGCCGTATTTTTTCTTCCCTTTCTTCTTGACGTCTCGCTTCTTGACGTATTCTTTCTTCCCTCTCCATTTCTTCTTTCTTTTTCCTTTCTTCAATTACAGAACTCAAAAATCCCTTAACAAATTCTTCTTCGTAGTCTTCCACTTCTAGTATAGCTTTTTTCAGATCTATAATTTTTAAATTTTCGACATCCTGAACTCCAAGTTCAATCGCTACTTTTTGTAAATCTTCTTTTCTACTACCTTTGCTTAAAAATGCCATATTTGAAAAATAAATTGGAAGCAATCAGCAATATTCAAACAGTGTTTCTACCCTAATTGGAACTTTCCCTAAGAACGCCTTAAACCAAATTTAATTTAAACCTGAACATTCTTTTGTAAATAACCCCTCAAATTGAATGAAATTTATTTTATTTAAATACTTATATTAGTATTACTGACTAAATTAAAACACATTTGCGCAATAATAACAAAAATATATATATATAGAAAACAATTTTTGCAATAATTAAAATATACTTTTACCAATATGTCAAGTTAAAAAAAAAAAAATATTTGCGTTCTCACAAAATAAGAATTTGTCAATGCTTTGCGTATTAATTTTTAAATACATCCTTCAAAAATACATAATACATTAACAATTTTCTTTTTAACACTTCAATCTCTTACTAAATTATATTTCAAAACGAACCAAATATTTATAAATCTCAATATTAAATTAACACCTTTTAATTAAATTAAATTCTATCCAAGATATGAAAATCTTTCTTTTATTTTGATTTAAAACTCAAATTAAATCTCTATATTTCCTTTCAATTAGTCAATCGAAAATAAGCAACAACAAAAACAAAACAAACAAATGCTTAATATTCTGCCACAATTAAAAAAATAAATAAACAACCCAATCCGTAATAATCAAATTTATACATTATCAGTTTCACTGAACAAAGATTACCAAACTTTTATTTCAAATTTAATCTGAATGAGTCATTTCAAAGAATTCCAGAATAATACGTAACAAAACAAACAAAAAAAAACTCCACTTCCTCTACATACTTTGAAATAGCACCTTTTTATCTCAATCACAAAGATAAAAGAATGAATAAAAAACATTTAAAATAAATCTGTTTCTTTTTTTTTTTTTCTCCAAACGATAATTTACTTAGGTAACACTTTTAGTTATTCTTGTGCAAAGTTTATTCTTAGAGAATAAATAGCTTCATAGACAGACGTGTTATGAACTTTTAAAATGACAATTTTAACTCATTTTTATGTTTCTTTTTCTTTTCTTTTTAAACACAATAACTAGAGAATATTTATTTAAATAACAGAATTTAAACTTTCATGCTAAACATAGTTATTTTTAAACACCATTCTATCTGAACCTTCGATCAATTTAACAATCATGATACATAATTCTGCATTCATATTATGAAATATACCATAAAAAAATAATTCTTAAGTATACTTTTCAAACTTAATTACTGATAAAATACCATTTTTATTCCATTAATTGAATAAATATTAACCCGTTGTTTCTAAACATAATATAAAACATATACACATTAAATAACTATATTTTACTAACATATATTTAAAATATGCTCTCGATAGGAAAGAAAAAAAAATACCTGTATGATAGCTAGGCCAGCCATCAAACTCTCGTTGCTGTCAATCAAATACTATCGACGCAATATTATTCACTTAGATTAGAGGCACATCTTTCTTTCTTTAACCACAATATTTATTATACGATAACATTTTATGCTGCAATAATACCGCTGTTGATTTTTAAAAGCTGTAGGATCACCAGTAGAAGTAGGATCACCATCCTAGTCGTCTGCGACATTATGATGGCCCGGTTCGGTATTCCACGATATTGATGAAGAAAGAACACAAGCTCTAATCAAAGCAGACAGGTCTAAGCAGCGATATGATTAACTTAGTTTAATATTTACATTAGACTACACAGTTACAACACACGCACACATAATATAACATAATAATAATATTCGGATTACATATTTCACAAGAGAGAGTTCGACCACAACCATTCAAGAAAAGTACCTCGTCTCTCTCTTCCTCTGGCTGTTGCCATTCCGAGTTTCCTAAAGTCTTTCGACCACGGAGTATATGCGACTTTCACACTCGTTACTCATTTGTTTAATCGTTTATTGTTTTAAATTCAAAGGATAGTGGTTTTCAATAATTAGGTTAATTTAAATAGTGTTTTGATCTCAAAAATCGACATTATTTATAGCAAGATATTCAATTCCAATTTTTATTTATTTATTCATTCATTTAATTTGCTAAAAAATAACTAAAGCATGAAAATGATTTATATATTCAAGTCAAAAAAACAGTCAATATCCAAGCTCGAAGCCAAAAAATTAGAATAATAGAAAAAAAGGAATTGTGAAAAGGTTTTTTATGTACCGCTTATAGAGAAAGTAATACAAGATAAAGCTTAATATTGTAAGAATTTCATAGTTTGTAGAATCTTTTAGCATGAAAATTAAAGGAAATAATACAAAAATTAAAATAATTTTTCAGACTTTGAAAAACTTCAAAATAATAGAATAACCATTTACATGGTCAACATATTACAATAATGCATTGTAAATAATACGTGTTTTTTAAAAAGGAAAAATAGTTATTCTTTAATATTTTGTAGCTTTACCTTAACATTTTATCCTCTTCAGTTCCGAAGCTAAAATAATAATACAAATGCTTATTCATTGTTTTTTTTTCAAACAATATGACATCGTAAATGACAGAAAAAGTACCTTTTTTGAAATGGATCCTTTCGGTGCTTAGTAATTTAGGTTCAAAAATAGGGATCTAAAACTACAAACCCCCTAAAAACATCAATTTAATAACCATTAACCTAAATTAACGCAATCACAAATTTAAGAGCGTTAAACAAATAACTAATTTACAAATCCTCAACAATTTTTATTGTAAAAGATTTAAATTAATTACTTATGAAAATTTCTCACTTTCTTGGACATACTGTCTTTTGGGCATTTTTAGGCATTTTGCAAACTCAGATGAAAATAACTTCTATTTTATGTGGGAATCAGCTCAGATGCTGCTTCGTTTGCTTTGTTTGCTTTGAACGTTTTGATTCGTTTGCTTTGAACGCAAAAAACATTCAGCTATTAAGAAGTGATGTGAAAATGTAAAAAAATCGGGCATTCTAGTTTTTATAAGGAAAGGAACAGAGGTCCTTTCCTTAAAGAGGTCCTTTCCTTAAGAGGTTCTTTCCTTAAGGAGGTCCTTTACTTAAGGAGGTCTGTTCCTTTTCTCGGAAAGGAACAGAGGTCCCCGTTCGGGGACCCAGGGACCGAAGAGGTTATAGCAGCACAAACTCGCTTTGCCAAGTAGCTAGGCAAAGCGAGTTCACAGTTCAGTTACTAACACAATGTTTCTGCCCAAACATGACCATGTCGGCTTTATCCTGGAAAAAAGCTCAACTTTGTTTTCTGGCGCAATATCTTACAATCTTTTCTTTATTATTCCCCACAAATTCTCTATTGGATTTAAATCTGGCGAATTAGCCGGCGAGGGAAGTACGTTAATTTGGCGTTGGCTGAGCCAGTTCTTGGTGGACACTGTTATGTGTGATCGTGCTAAATCATCTTGGAAAATAAAATCGTCGCCGCACAGATCTGCCGACGATGACATCACGAAATGATAAAGGATTTCTTGATATATCTCAGAATATATCCTTTCGTTAACGATACATAACCTTCCAGGACCAACTGCAGTCATGCAAGCCCATACCATTACAATGGCTGCAAATTTCCCTGATCGTTTCATGCAGCCCTTGTCATATGCTTCTTGCTTCATTCGCCATACTCGAACACATTGATCACCATACGTTACGCAAAACCCACTCTCATCACTAAACAATATACTTTTCTAATCGTCCATACCCCATAAAAGACTTTTTTTGCACCACTTCACTCTCTCCCCTTTCTGTTTAATAGACATGAGGGCTTTATCTTTGGTACACGAGATTGAAATTCAAGTTAATGGGTCTTAGTGTTGTAGATTTACCTTGTTCTTTCCCTTTCGATGCAAATATCTCACACTTGTGAAACGGTTTTTTTTTTAACAATACTCTTTAGTTTTCGATCATCTCTCTCAGTAGATTTTGGATTTTAGCCGCTAAAAAGATGCTTGTTTTCAAAATGTCCGTCGTTAAAATACTGCTTTATTGCTCTACTAACACTTGGTTGAGAACATTTTATGTAACTAGTGATATATTGCTGATTACCACACTGTAAAAAAAAAAAAAAAATCTGTAGTTCTACAGATGTAAAGTTACATGCTTACTAAACTTTCATCTGTAACTGTACGAAAAAATCTGCAAATCTACAAAACTAGTTTTTGAAAATCTACAGGAATCTGGAGCTTTACAAATGAATCTGCTAAAATTACAGTAATCTTACTAAAATTTTATCTGTAACCCTGGCTGAAGCTACATGAAAAGTTCTAGGCATCCCAGTTTCCTAAAAAATTCTTTGTAACCTTACAGATTTTTTGAATTTCGGAGCAAAAGTGTGTCTGTTACATGAATTTTTGTTGTTGCCGTTACATAAAACGTTCTAGGAATCCCAGTTTCCTAGAAAAACTTTAGTAACTTTACAGATTTTTTTTTTTACAGTGCACTTTCTTTATGCAAATCAATAATACGATGGTTTGTAAGCTCAGTTATCCCGGACACAACGACCCATGTTTCACACAAAATGAAAGCAATAAGGATGCAAATCGTTTTTATAACTTAAAAAGAAGTCCCGAAGAAGCTAATTTTGTGCCTAATTTGTGCAACGTCCTGAACCAATCACTAAAATTCACAAATATTCTAATTTTATAAACCACCTATTTTAGTGTACTAATATTTTGAATAATGAAACTAATTTTACAAAAATACAATATTCACTCAAAATTTAATATTTTATAGTTTTAATTTTCTTTAATAACTTGCAAATTTATTCAAACATCAACCGTTGTTCTTTTTCAATTGTGCTACAGTGAAATAAAGCTAAATTCAATTCCAAATACAAATGAGAGGAATTATTCTAATTTTTTGACTTGGAACTGTATATATCTCGACTGAATGAACGCAGCATCCTGGTTCCGACGCAAGCACATACATAACCGTAGCTACTAGCTAAAAAAATATTAGTTTCTTAGAAATTTTTAAAACTCTACATGTTGTATGGGCTTTATGTGATTTTTTTTATTTGACAATATATTTTGTATCATTCTATTTCTTTCCTATATGTTAGGAATTAAGTGTGTAAAAATATTCCAAAAAATAACAAATATGTCCCAACCGGATATTGTGATTATTTATATTGCGCCAAACGGAGGATTGATTTGCCTAATGTAATACTTTTATTTGATGACTAATTTCGCATAGAAATTCAGAATAAGTTTCAAGTCTACTCATTATTGTGTTTCATTGCTACATTTTGTTACTGAAGTATGTAAAAACCCTGTTTTTACCAATTGATGTATTTATTTCTCATATCAATTTCATATAAATTTAAGTTTTTTTAAGATTAATGCACTTTCTTCAAAATGTAGTTATTTCATTGAAGTTTGAATGTGAGTCTTTGTAACATTCAGTAATGAAAAGTAAAATTTCTTAGACAAGAAAAAACATCCTGCAAGTTTCAAACGAGCTTTTTATTATAAAACAAAAATGAAGCAGAATGAAAAAGTCCAAGAGGAAATTTATCCGTGAAAAAAATATCTGTTTACCTAAACTTTCACGTACTTCACGTCTTTGTGTATACCTTCAGAATAAAAAATCCCAAAGTAATATTTGGTTTGTTTGTTTGTAACTTTCTTTTGTTAATTTAAAAAAACCGTTAGTTTTAATCTAATTCTTTTTTGAAATGCTCGAATTTATATTTGGAGGTTTTCTTTCTGCTCTTATACCAAATATGAGAAAAAAAATATTTTCTGATTCCCAAAATTTATTTTTGTTTTCACTTTCACTTTTAATTTATTTCGTGAGATATAACAAGCATTAGTTTACGTAAGGTAACAAGTTTGAAAATATATGCTTAATTTCTATTGAAATGAAAATTTTACACTTTACTTGCTTTGAAATTTTTTCAGTTTGTTCAATTATTTTGAATTTTACTTTAGAAGCGAAAAATAAATTTGAATTATTCATATACATTTGTTCTTATTCACGCACATATATATATATATTACAAAATTTAATATTTTTTTGTTAAGGTTAACATTATTCTATATAAATTTCCCTTTTAATAATATCTCATATATTATTCCAGCTTATTAAATTAAAACCCTATTCTTAAACTGATCTATTAATCCCCATATGTAAAGGTATAAGATCTTAATCCATCTAATAATATTTATTCCAAATTGCGTAAATCTTAAAATGGCATTAACTACTTATATTTCTTTAATAAAACCCTTTTATTATTTACACCCCTATTAAAATTTGCTCTTATTTCCCGGTATATCAGACCCCTCTAAATTCTTTATTTAATTGCTAAAATATCACAATTCATAATTTATCCCGTCTAAAAAACCTATTTATTTAAAATCATTCTTTTATTAAAATATCAAGATCCACTATAATATTTCACTGCTTTAAAACTTATTCCGCGGCGATAAACGCGTTTTTCTTTTCTGTTAAAATTGTAGTCTGACGGGCAAAATCTATTTTTAGCTGTAATCTCGATGGCAGGAATTAAATTGTATATATACTTTGTGAATCTGGTTTGAGGTTAGAGAACATTCTAGAACAATGTTTTTGCGCTAGGAAGTTCATATACTTCGAAATTAGTCCACCGGAAATAGTAATAAATCCCTCTAAAAAGCGATATGATTGGAAAAGAGGAATGAACTGACCTGTATTGTAACTTTGAGCACATGTAGTTTAAATACTGATTCAGATCCAGATACGGTGTGTAGGAGCCAGAGAGAATACTGGTGTAGAAGTGGTTAGAAAGGTGTAATGTAGTAGTGTAGAAAACAGAATGAGTGCAGTGGGAATAGGAGGAGGATTAGATTAAAATTTGGAAGTCAGCGTCGAGATGGAATGTCTTTTAAGACTTCGAAAATTGATGTGAAGTTCAATTTTTCTTCACAATTTCAATTGCCACTTGGAGGTGAATCCTATTTTTATCAGTGAAATGAGCATTTCTCCACAAAAAACTATTCTTGAACATGTTAATAAAATTTGGAAATAAGCTCAGTCAACTGCTTCTTCATTTATAATATTAATCTATTTTCGTCTCAATTAGCCAGCCGACCAACATGCCTGGTCTAATTAATACGGAAACCCATATAAACAATGATTATCGTCAACTGCTCTTTGTCATTTCACCACAAGTTTGAAAATATATGCTTAATTTCTATTGAAACGGAAATTCTACATTTTACTTGCTTTGAAAATTTTTCTGTGTGTTCAATTATTTTGAATTTTACATTAAAAGCAAAAAATAAATTTGAATTATTCATATATATTTGTTCTTATTCATATATATATGCCGTGTTAATCGTAGCATAAATCTAGGTTAATGAACGTTAAATAACGTTAATGACTCTAGGCTAATTATAACACACTACAATCAAATAATTTGTTGATGATAGTTAAAATAATTCAACTCCACTAGTCTAATAGTACTAATTTTCGAGTAAGGTCACATAGCTTTAGAATGATACAAATGATCAGAAACATCATCACCACTAATTGACGAACCACTCTCCAAGTGACGTGCATTTTTTATAACAACACAAGATCGTACAAAATTCTTCTCTCCAAGAGAATGTTAGATGTTAAATACTAGAAAAACGCGCAAAGGTACAATCTTACGCTCTCACCGATGGGCCAATCCAACGAATCGAAAGGGTAACGTTGTAATTTCAGTTATGCCGATTATTAAATTGATCGTCTGGAATTGAATTTCAATTTCATATTAAATGTGTTATTGGTTAGGTTTATTATCGGTGAGAGTTTAAATTTTTGCTCTGATACACTGCGGTCGAATCTTACTTTTTTTCATAACTCTTCTTATGATTGTCATGTAAATCGGATACAAATTTTCTCTGGTTTAGCGGTCCCCTTCAGGGCAATACTCTTTTGTCGTCTTGTTTTTAATTAAAGCCACATAATTATGCTTGTGCATTAATGTTCTTTATTTATCTCTCACTTATGGCCTATATGATATAGTAAACTAATATTGTCATTTGGCCGATTAAATTTGTATTATTGAAAGCTAAAATTAATTTAACCCGGCAGTAGTCGCGGGAGGTCTTTTTGCCGCCCATATCAGTTATTGCCCACTATGTCATCTCCTCATAAATAACGCAGTGAGATTCCGAGTGGCTGATCTTAAATGTTTCTAGACTATCATAGCAAAATTACATGACATTCTAGCCATAAAAGTAGACATTGACAAGAAAAGTGAAACTTCGCCGAAACGATCATGACACATCACTTATAAAAAACAACCGACAATACTCTTGGGTTAAATTAACCAGTTTTATATCTCGATCCTTAAAGGACTTTTCTACATCTCTGAAACTACATTTTTTCTGTTACAAATGCCAAAGATGCTACATAGTATCACAAAAAAAGAAAATTAGCTTGGAGGTCTAGAAGTCGATACACGATAAGTAGACCTGTCGTACCTACCACAAAAAAGTTTCAGAACGCCGAATAGATAACCCCAACTGCATATTCCGCATAAATAGTCTTCAAAACACCAAATTTACCATGCTAAAATTGGCTCACGATTCCATGCACACTACGATTTTATTTTTGTGAGGTTTTTTTTCTCTCCGCAAAAGAGAAACATTTAAAATTTTAATTTTAATTTTGGAACAGATAAATATTTATTAATACATTTTGTTTTTTCTTAACTTCCTTAAATATGAGTACGAATCTGGGTCATTTCCGTTCCGAAAACCGTTTAACCCCCTAATATCCCATTAGTAAGCTTTTACTACAATAATTGTGTTATTTTTGACATTTCAATTCTTGAGAATAAAGAACTACAGAATAAAAAACAAAGTTTTGTACAACAAATTATGCAATATTGAAAGCAGGAAATTAGTAGAATTTGGGAAAACAGAAAATGTGTGCTATCCGAAACTGGCCAAAACAGTAACCTAATGCTTGTTAGTTCCAAAAATAGTATGTGCATTGAAAGCCGATTTTCAAGTAATAAAAGTATATTAACAAATGGAAGTATGCTTAGATAAGTAATAGGTTGAAATACGAACCTAGTTTTAAAGTTTAATAGGATTTGTTTTTTGCACTAAGTAAAAATCATTCTATTAAAAGTCATGCATATTCATATTTTCCGATGATTCTTACGAAATATTTTTTATTTGTTACAAAGAGCTACGAAATAAATCTTAATAAAGACGCCCACGTACAAAGTCATTAATGCGAAATTTCCATAAAATACACCCACTCATCATTAGATTATAAAGATAAGTAGACGTTGTTAGGCATACAAATGCAATCTTGATTTTTATTCTAGTAATCCGATGTTACTATAAAAAATTAAAATTCGATCGAAATCTATGCTAAGTATTATTAAAAGAACTCAAAACAGACGTTTCTGAAATTTATACAAAAGAGATAAAAATAAATATCAGTAGGAATTACCTTTTAAAATGTTCTTTCACTTTCGATGCAAATATCTTACACTTCTAAAACGATTTTTTTAACAATAATCTTTAATTTTCTATTACCTCTCTGAGTAGTTTTTGGCTTTTGGCCGCTATTCAGATGCTTGTTTTCAAAATGCCCTTCGTTAAAATACTGCTTTATTGCTCTACTAACATTTGGTTGAGAATATTTTAAGTAACTGGCGATATATTGCTGATTACCACCTTCTTTATTCAAATCAATAGTACGATGGTTTGTAAGCTCAGTTATCCCGGACGAACGACCCATGTTTCACACAAAATGAAAACGATAACGATGCAAATCTTTTTTATTATAACTTAAAAAGAAGCCCCGAAGAAGCTAATTTTATGCTTAATTTGTGCAACATCCTGAACCAATCAGGAAAATTCACAAGTATTCTAATTTTTGAAATCACTTATTTTAGTGTTCTAATATTTTGAATAATAAAAAAAATTACAAAAATACAATATTCACTCAAAATGTAATCTTTTACTGTTTTAATTTTCTTTAATAACTTGCAAATTTATTCAAACATCAACCGTTGTTTCTTTTTCAATTGTACTACACTGAAATAAATATAAATGCAATTCCAAATACAACTGAAAAACTTACTGCATATACAGGGTGTACATAAATAAATATCCCGACATTACAGGGCTATTAAAAGAAAAGAAAAATTACAACGTTGTTGTTCATCGGAAATCAAAGATAACAGCTGAAAGTTTAAATCCAACACAGTTATAAGTATTCAATGTGAGCCCCTTCAGAAACACGGAGAACATCTACGCCGTACTATAACTCATCCCACACCTTTTTCAGCATGATTTTTTTTGCGGGGCTTCATCAAAGATCGGGTGTTTGTTCTTACGAAACCAACTGACATCGACGAACTAGGACACGTACACTGACGGCCAAAATTGGAGAACATACAAAGGAAAATGAGAAAATAATATAAAACTCAAAAACTTGTTGGTATTTTCAGAAAGAGTTTCATTATCACAAAATTTACAACCTGAGAAATAAAACTAATCTAAATATAGACAAGTAGTCAATTATTGCTTTTAACGTACTTTATTGAAGGGTAAAAACAGGTTAAACTGATTTTTCATCGAAAAATCCTCCATTTCATTTTATAAATTTTTTCATCTGTCAGCAGTCGAGCAATAAATTTATTGAATGTGTTTATTCGCATATTGTTCTAGGTTTCATTTTAGGGCGTCCACGCCCACATGTCTTCCTATGATGAGGGGAATCGATCACGAACATTTCTAACGAGTTCTTTCCATAAAATTTCAATCGGAATGAGATAGGGGCTCTGAGGAGGCCACACTGTGTTTTGTAATACATATTACGCTTATTTTTGTTTCTAAATATCCTCTGCATAATTTCGAACTATGTGTAGGTTTGTTATAGTTTTGGAAAATGAACTTATCGCTAATATGCCTCAGCCCAGAGAGAATGGCATTTGTTTTGAGAATCGTTTTGTACTGTTATTTTTTCATAATTCCTTGATCGGTGCTAAATCTTCAGTTCCATATGCAGATAATCAACCCCAGACCATAACAGACCCATCTCCGTGCTTCACAGATATTATCACACAATCTGGCAGCATCTTTTCTCCGGCACAACGTCGAACAAAAATTCTCCTTTTTCTTCAAAAATTTTGAACTGGGATTCGGGACTCCAAAGAACATCTTAAAAATCTTCTGTCCGATCTCGATGGATAAGATCTCACTATATTCGTTTTTTCTTGTTCTGAGACTTAAATAGCAGTTTTCGGGCGGCAACGCTGCCAAACAATTTAGTGTCTCTCAGTCATCTTATTACAGTACTAAATGACACAGGTTTAGATCGAGATCTGTTTACTTCAGCGCGAATTTCGAACGCTGTTAGGCACCTGTTACGCTTGATGAAATTATCCTCGCTAGAAGTGGTTGCTCTCGGCCTTCCTGAGCGTGTACGATTCTGATTACTGTGATTTCCATGTGTCGAAGGATTGGGCGATGAACAATTGTGTTCGATAATTTTAACTGAGTGGCAATCACATGTTCAAATTTGCCTTTATTATGTAGACCAATGATTGCAAACCCAAACAGTGTTTCGATGCTGATTTCCTGCTTTTACCCCATTTTTAAGATGTCTTGATAGAAGTAATCACAAAATCAGACTAAACAAGAAAGGAGGTGAAAAACTTTCAGCTTAATATGAAACACCTAAAGCAAAATAAAACAATAGATAAATAACTGACCCGTAAAAATAAAACGACAGTTTAAGTGACCACCTAGGAGTCATAAAAAATAACAATGATTCTACTTCACTTGCGCATAGACGGCATTCTTTTATGTTTGGAAACAACGTGTTTATTTCACCATTTCCTAATAATTAAACAAAGTAATTTGCTTTTTAGATATTACGCAAGGGCTATAGAAGATGTACAGGTGCAGTTTGCAATTTAATTTCAAATATTTTTTGATTATTTACAGATAATAAAAGATTTTCTGATGTGCTCTTAAACTTTTGGCCGGCAATGTATATCTGCAGCCATTCGAAGAGTCACACCGGGCGTGCTGAAAAATTAAGGAATAAGTTGTAGTACCGCCTCAATATAGCTGTGTTTCTGGAGGGGATCACAGTGAACACTTATAACTGTGTTAAAACTTTCAGCTGTTATTTTTGATTTACGATAATAAACAAGGTTATACTTTTTCTGTTTTCTTTTAATAGCCCTGTAAAGTTGCGATATTGACTTTTGTATATCCAGTGTTTTGAAAATCAGACTTCCCAGTAAGGTGAAACAAATGAGATGTAAGTTTCAAAACTCGCCTTATCCAAAATAATAAAACAAATCCGTATTTTCTCCATCAATGTATTTTACTGGTAAACCTTCACTGAAAAAACATTAGTCTGCAGCAAAACTAGTTTTATCGCGTATTTCTGCCATTGTAAAATCTTGGTTTACAATGAAAACTAATGGACGCAGCTAGAGGTTTTTCGCGATTTTCAAAAATATGATTTTCTGGATTAGGCGAGTTTTGAAACTCACGTCCCGAAATATAAATGAAAGAAAACTTCATAGAATATTATTTTTGCGTCATGTACTGTTGCCAATGTGTATAGTTAGAGATCTTCTGAATTATCTGCCTGTATGAGTTTAAAATGAAACACCTATTTATACTATAATTTAAAAAAGTTTTTTTTTAGCAATTTATTTATCTATATATTGATTCATGAATAGGTACATTTATACATTACTAAACGTTCTGGTGAAAAATATGAGAACCTGTATTCTTCTTTTTAAAATTATTTTTGGTACTTACGTATTAACGCCACCGCAGCTTATGCATATATATATATATACTTATATATATACATATATATATACACACACACATATATATATATATATACTTTTTATTATTATTGCTGCGGTGGCGTTAATACGTAAGCACCTTATTTTTTATGGAGTTTAATTTTTTGGAAAAAATTAAAAACCGAATTTTAAAAACAGATACAGATTTTAACGCGATTCTCGAAAAAAAAAACACGCGAAATCCGGTAAAATATTTTCTTATTACGGAAATTTTCGTTATAAACGGAAATTTTTTATTATGGAAATTTTCGATTATTCTTTTCAGAAAATACTGCGATTCGAAAAAAATGTTCACAAAAAATCATACAATAGCTAACAAAAACAGGGGATTGAAGTTTTTTTTTGAGTTTTCCATAAACATTTCGTGAATGTTTGAGATTACTTTGTTTCTTAGGAATTTCTTTAGCGAATGGGAAGGATATTTTGGAGAAGTTTATAAACATGAAGTGATTTCTTTCAAGGTGCCCAGGAAAGACGCAGCCCAAGGCAGCGGGGAATCACCCGTCTAGAATATAAATAAAATCAGCACAGTAATAAAACATTAGAAACTATCTTGGTTTTTTTTAATACGGCAGATACTTTATTTCCTAAAAAAATGTCCTTATTTTGTATTTTTTTTCTTATTCTTAAAACTGAGACCTCAACAAAGAATTAACTATGTACAGTACACATTATTTTGATGTAATTTGCCTGCTAAATATGCTGAACTATTTAAAATCTAAATGCTCAATTTCTAATACAAAATCAAGAAAAATAAATAGGAGAGGGGGATTTTACAAACTACCTTGATCCGTCCCAACTTAAAAAGTTTTAATTATCCAAAAATTATGTTAATCCTTTAATTATATAGCTATATAAGTAAATAAACCAAATTACGTGAGAGAGTTTTGGCTACTACACAACAATTTAAATTTTGTAAAAACAACAAAATTTTGCTGGAATTACAAATTTAAATTATAAAATTATTTTAAAATAAAAAAACAGGTTTTGTTAATTCAAGTAAAATGGATGAATTTTTGTTAAAATTTTGTAAAAGTGTTAACAATACAGTGTCCAAGCAACAAAACGGATTTTTTACGTTAACTAAAAATTTTGCTTCAAATAACCAAAATGTACTTAACAAAACATGTTTTGTAGTTTTAATCAATTCCTTTTTCTGGATGTTTTTTCTGTTAAAATAAATATATTATCAGTTAAAATAGCTAAGCCGTTATTTGACTGTCTCGGATATATAGAAATTCTTTTTAAATCTTACCAGTTCTTCGCAGACGTTAATGGTGAAAAAAAAAAAAAAAAAAAAAAAAAAAAACTCAATTTCCTGTCTTTAAACATTCGCGGCACATATAGCTTCATGATCATTGAAACAAAATAAAAAACAAAATAAAAAAGTAATTAATCTATCTATTTGACAAAAGCAATTTCTATGTTTAGCTGTTAAAAGCCTATAATTTGCTAAAAGCCAAAAAAAAAAAAAATTCAGACTTTATCTTTCGTAATCGGATTATCTTTGACGCCTACGCACACAAATTGAATTGTAAAATTTTGTACATTCTCCTGGCGAAATCACTCAAAAGGATAAAATGTTAACACGTCAAATATATTCTCCTGCGGAGGCGTCGCGTTTTAAAACTACCAAAGAAAAAAGCTAACGATTACGTTTAAGTTTCGCTCTAATTGCGCAAAATCTTGACACATTATTAAGTAAAATTCTCTCATTATTAAGTAAAAGTCTCTTAAATCTTAATGATGTTGTAACGTTCTTCCTAACCTTTTGGCTAATTCTGCCAAAAATATCATAATTACTAATCACAAATATTCTCTCGCGTCAGAAAACTATAACTTAGAAAATATTTTAAGGAAAAGTTTTACTTTCTCTTATCATAAATGAGATTCCTTATATTTATTTTGCTGTATTAATTCAATAATATACGCATGCCGCCATTGAAATTACTATTTATAATAACTAAAATATACTTTTCATGATTATATGAAGTTCGATGCCGAATCGGATTCATATTTTGTTATTTTTAGGCTAATGTCAGACGAACGTCTTTTTGCACGCTTTTTTCTCTCTTCCACCATCCATACACATGCTAGCGAAGGTGTGGGGATGGTGGAAGCGAGAAAAACGCGTGCAAAATGACGTTCGTCTGACATTAGCCTTAGGGTTTTGTTCATGTTAGGAAACCCTATTCGTCTGCTTGTCCGTCTGTCACAGAGCCCGTTCTCAGAAACTATATCAGTTGGAGGCTCGAAATTTTGAATACTTATAGCTGAACACCTCACATCAAACGACAAATCCTAAAATTTTTGAAAAAGTCGTAATTAACGGACGTTATTAATTAAAAAATCCCAATTACAAGATCAGAAAGGCATTCATAATTCAACAAAAGCATGGATTTTTTATCGAATTACAAAAACGATCTCTTCCACCGATTAAAAACAGGTGTCATTTTAACTGCAGATAAGGATTGGTGATTTATTTCAGACGCGATTATTTTTCTTCTACGCATCCCAAAAAATCGAAATTAGTTCCGCAAAACGGGGGTAAAAATTAGCTTTCAGAAATACTATAAATTATCTCAATCGTACCATAAAAACTCGAAAAAACGTTAAAAATCGAGAAAAATATATTTTATTTTCCTTCATTTGTGAAGGCGACAGATGTCCGATGAAATTGAATTTTTGGCGATAACGAGAGAATATAAAACAGGTGCGTCTTGCAATTATAAAAAGACACAGAATTTTTACACAGGACCAATTTTTTTTTTTAAATATCGATTTTTCACCTATGATTTTTACGCCATACGACGTAAATTTTCATTCTCTTTCAGAATATGTCTTTATTTTTTTTAATTTCGACAATCGGAAGCGAAAATAAATAAATTTTTGGTAAGTAATTCCATAATTGCATTTTTTGCACAACAAGCCACGTGACACGAAAAGAAAAATAGATAACTTTTTATGCTAGGGTTTCATATTCGCAGTACAAAAATTTTTAAGTATTTATTTTCCAAATTTAGTTTTTTCACATCCGGATGTTATTTCTTACGCTCATTCATAAAATCTAAATTTTTAAAAAATTGGACCACAACTTCTCGATTTATGAAAAAATCTATTTATAAAGTTATAAAAGAGATGCTTTTTCTCACAGACAATTGACGGGAATTTGTTAAAATTGGGAAAACTAAAGAGCCGATCGCTTTTAAATTTTGACACAGTTTATAACACATATAGTAAAGCGAAGAGAGTCTGCGCACCTTTCAAAAGAATAATAATAAAAAAATCTAAATATTAATATTTTGCTAAACTATGCATGAATAATTTTGACTTCATTTGTTTTTTATGCATTTCCATTGTTATTTTGTTGTTATACTGTAAATTAATAGAACAGCAGTAATAAAACCAAGAAAACTATTTTGCGCAATCTCTCCTTACAGGGTAGGAGAGAACGCGCACATGGGTAGGAGAGATTGCGCACATAGATAGAAGAGATTTTTATTAATAATAACTACAATTAAATTGTTAACAATAATAATTACACTTAATTGACATTTTGTGAGTAAATATTTTTGTATTAGGAGTGAATATTTCAACCAAATGTTTAAATAATAAATAAAAGAAATAATTTTAAAAACTGTTAAAATTTTTAATTTAAAAAGATTAAAATATCAGAAAAAGCAAGCCTTACTAAGATTACAAAAAAAACAAAAAACAAAAAAAAAACATTCACCTAGTAGATAACATGATTAACTTGAAAATTACTTCATTTCGATTTCCACAGTCTCATTGTATTTTGTTTGCTAACCGAAGTTGTCGTCGTCCACAATCGATGCACTTATTATTGTAAAACTTGCATCTTTCGTGCAATCACCTGCAACAAGCAATACATTGAATCCAGTCAGTTGTCGAAATTGTCTCCTGGTACAGTTCCTGATACTGAGTGCACTCATCCTCATTGACCTTCGTTTTTTTATCCCTTGAGATTTTTTATACCACTTTTTGTAAAAACACCTTATCTTCGGCTTTTTTTTTTTTTTTTTTTTTTTTTTTTTTTTTTTTTTTTTGTAGCGGCATCCTTCTTAAGTCTTTTTTTATATATATTTTGTGGATCAGTAACATTAGTTGCACTCTGTTTCCTTTTGATTTCAATGGCATTACACTACTTGGAATGGGTGAAAGCTTTTCCAAAACATTGTATTAGAAAATTTATTTTAGTTAACAAAATTAATTTATTAGCAAATTAATTGCTCATAAATTAAATATATATATATATATATATTTAATTAAATTATTAACAAATATATTATTAATTTATTAACAAAAATAATTACATAAAATTTATTTAATAACAACTGTATTATTAATTTATTAATAAAATTTTTATCTGCAAAAGTATTTTTTTTTTTTTTTTTTTTGCAAATTAATTTATTGCCAAATTTAGTTTTGATAATTATGTGTTTTTCCGAAATTATTTCAAAATTAATTCATTCATATGTTTTACGCGTAATTTGCAATTCATACAAATTTATCAATAAGCTGTGTTATCTCTCCTAGCACTTAAACGTATGGGGAAATGCGCCATCTCTCCTATGTAGCAGATGCGCAAATTCTCCTATTTTGGTAGGAGAGATTGTGCGGTCTTTTATTTAAATACGGCCACTTCTAAAATGAATTTCTGGTGTTCGCATACTTAGTCCAGGTGAGTAGTTTATAAGAAATTGTTTAAGTTCAAAATATTTTGTATTATTGACGCTCTATAAAAATTCTGACGAACAGTTATGAAAATTCAAGCACTTACTTTGGAAAAAATACCAAAATAGCACTGCTTTATCCAAGACGCTTGGAACAATAAATATGCACATTCATGTAGACACTGCACTAATGCTGCTGTACAACTACCTGGAGTCGCTGGGCGCGCACTCTACTCCTTCCCGTCTAATCTCATTGTGCGCAATCTCTCCTACCGCGCGAACTCTCCTCGCTTTACTATAATAAGAATTTTATAATGTTTTGAAAGACATATTAAACGAAACTGTCTGTGCAAACTGCGATCACACTTACTCACTTGTTAGTTATATGAGTGCGAAAAAAGATACAGCTCATTATTTAAACAAAATTTTAATATTAAATTGAATAAAACTTTTATATTTGATACAAAAAAAACATACATGTTGAAATGTTTGGTGAGAAAATTGTGCTACAAAGGACCTATACTGGGGTTCGTAATGTGTTAATTTATTCAAAAGTATCTGATTGATTTATAAGATTATACGCATTTAAAAGGAAATTTTAATAAATAACATTTATACGTTAAAACACATAAACTTCCTCTATGGTACACATAAGGGAAGGGATAAGGGAAATTTGAACCGTAGCGCCAAGCTGTAAGCCTGATGGAGTGCTTTCCTACGGACGGCTGAAACCCATTTGTTAGTCCATCCTTTTGGCAGCAGTTTTTTTAAAAAAATCAATTTTTATAATTATGCTTTAGTAATAAAAAAAAAATAATAAATAAATAAATAACTGTAAAATTCTCAATATAGCTGCCTGGCTCAACAGATGACGATTTATAACAAATACAAAATATTAGTAACAAAAACACTACTTGTAATAACAATAATACCAATAATAATAATAATAATAATAAAAATGAATATATATGTAAACTATTTACAATGGAAACAAAGAAAAAAAATCATAAATCAACGTCTGATGAAGTGTCCGAGAGGTATGGATAATTATTTCTTAAAATGACTTAATTTTTCTCTGTAAATCTCATTAGTGCTGATATTCTGTTCATGAGAACAGGAATTTTAATAATATAATTAATCCAATCCGGTATCACCATAGTTCTGTGTTTTTTAATGTGGTAATATGTTTTTAGAGGACAATCCAGTACGTAGTGAAGTGAGGTGGAGGGGAGACCACATACACAAAAAGAGGCGTCACGTTTACCTATGTCGTAAAGATATTTCTGGAAAGGGTCATGATTTGTGAAGAAAAGAAAAAGGTAACGATTATTTACGGTAAATAAATTGAATGGGAACACTTGGTAATAAGTTATGTGGAGTGTAGCAACCTGTGTCATCATTGTCCTATCTTCGCTGCCATTCATTTTTTATTTTCTGTTTTAATTCATATTTAAAATGAGAAGCCGGATGTTGAAGAAGTATGATGTGACATTAGTGTCCTCTACTGCCTTTTTTGGCATGGTATCAGCTAATTCATTCCCTGTGACGCCTGGGTGCCCTTTAACCCATTTAAAATGGAAAGTTTTGCTACAATAACTTTTTTAAGAACTTGTACAAATAAAATAGCGATAAAGCATGATATCGAAGTTTTGAACTGCTTCTGCAGTCGTCTTCAGGATAAATATGATGTTGAAATGTTTAAAAGTCTAGAGATGACAGCTTCCTGTCGAGTCTTGATCAATTTAAATGAATGGACAACTGCAGTGAGTACATTAGGAAATTTTAAAATGAAATAAGTTGAGATAAATCGAAAGTTCACTTGAAGACCATGAAGTGTCACCAGCTATGGGGGGGAACGGATTACATTCAAACAAGGTCATGGTAAAAAAAAAAAAAAACATATTGCGAACACGTAAATAATTAAGACTTTTTTATGATATTAAGCCAGATGTCTTGATCAATTTAAATGAATGGACAACTGCGTTGAGTACATTAGAAAATTTTAAAATGAAATAAGTTGACAAGGCGAGGGTCCGAGGTTGGTCTCACGGAATCCAACGATCCTTTGTACATTGATAGAGTATAGTTAATAGATAAACATATCAACAGGATAAAGTGCAATATTCAGGGGGGTCGTAGAAAATGAGCCCCAAAGTTCACCCGTTATTGACTCTTTAGTATATAACCGGATAAATTACTCTCACTTGCAAGAGGCTCAATAGTACAGTTGGCAGCGCGCCAGACTTTTAATTTTCTCCTTCTGGGATTTCTGCGGGTTCGGTACTCCAACAAGCCTTTTTTTTTTTTCCAGACAAAATAATGATCAGTTATTTTCAAACCATAATTAAAAAATATATATCTAATTATTTAAAGTTAGACGACAAATATTCATAAAAATATGCTTCTGCACGCACACACACACTTATATATATATATTATGTGCTTATTAATTTACAGAGATATTGCCGCTTTATGGATCTAATGGGGGGAAAAAGGAAAATAACTGAATTATTCAGTCGACAAAATTTAATTTTATTGACATTTATTTATAGACTTGTCTATGAATAGATACCTGTTGTTTTCAGCGAAGTAAATTAAAATACGCTACATAAAATAAAATATGTTATTTTACTTTTATCTTGTCAATTTAAATTGTTATAATTTAATTTTTCTTTTTTTAAATTTTTAAAACATAATTATTTTTTATCATGGGATCTCATGTTTGGAATTAGAATAACTGTTTTCGGTTAAAATTCTTGTACGTAGATTTGCAGGTGGTTTTTAAGCAAAACAAGTACGCTATAGAAAATGAACAGGGTGGGTTTAAAATGTTTACATTTCTTTTGTTGAAATTTAAGCACCTATGCCGCAGAGCGATTGAGTACGGCATTTTGTTTTTAAAGTTTTGCGGTGATTAGACGTTGTTCTTTATTATAGTGTCATAATTAAAATGAAAAAAGTTATTTTGTAAAAAATGTCTAGTGAAGAAGCTTCTAAATTTACAAATATTGAAAAGCGAATTTCATAATACACAAGTCATAGCGAATCATCAAAATTGATATTAAAAGATGTATTACGCAAAGTTACTCTCTGAAATTAATTTAATTACATCGGAGTCTTCAGACGCTATTTCTTATGAAGCCAAGCTTATCGGGAATGAACTTTTTCACAATACCCTGGAACTACTTTGTGATAAAAAAAAAAAAACTTATAGTTAAAGCACAGCTTTGGTAAAACCAGGCGACGTTTCTTTTTATGGGCAGGTGAAAAATATGATTAAGCTGTTACAAAATTGTAATTGTTTAATTGAACAGAAAAGAGAAATTAATTCTCGCTAGTATTGTATAAAAATTCATTCAATTGTGCATTATCAACTCTCTTCACCTATATTTTGTAACATGATAAAATACGCCTGGCATGCATCGAAACTTTTACATAAAAGAATAATATTTATGAATGTCAATGAAGTGTGTTTTCCAAATGATCTTTTTAAAACGCCTTGTTCCTGTAAAAACACTTCTTTTATTATTCGTGCACGCTGTCGCAAATGTTTCTGTTTCATATGTTTTTATGATAATTATCATCCCGGTTCCTGCCTGTAATCAGAACCTCAATTTTAATAGAACACATTTATTTTTTAAGTACATAGTATAGACATAAATGTAAAATAAATTTAAATAAGTGTAAAATAAGTGTACGTCAATGTGAAATGTGTAACTAATTGTAAAATAAATACAAATGATTGTAAATAAAACTAAATATAAAATTTACAAAAATGTTGAATGCAAAAAAATACGTATATACTGCATAAGATTCTTGCTTTTTTTTTTCATTATATCCATAAGGATGCAATAAAACTGTCTCTCTCTGTAAATAAATAAATATGTGTGAATGCGCCAATATTTATATTTGTCTTACATTTAAATAATTATATATATATTTTTTAATTGTGGTTCAAAAATAATTTATCATTATTTTGTCGGGGGGGGGGGGGGAATACTCGTTGGAGGATCGAACCTGCAGATATCCGCAAAAACGAAAATTAGAAGTCTGGCGCGCTGCCAACTGTGCTATCGAGCCTGCCGCAGACAAACTTAATTTATCCGGTTATATACTAAAGAGTCAATTGGGTGAACTTTGGGGCTCGTTTTTTACGGCCCCCTGAATATTGCACTTTATCCTATTGATATGTTTATCTATTGACAATACTCTATCAATGTACAAAGGATCGCTGGATTCCGTGAGACCAACCTCGGACCCTCTCCTTGTGAGATAAATCGAAAGTTCACTTGAAGACCATGAAGTGTCACCAGCTATGGAGGGGAACGGATTACATTCAAACAAGGTCATGGTAAAAAAAAATATATATATTGCGAACACGTAAATAATTAAGACTTTTTATGATATTAAGCCAGGTGTCTTGATCAATTTAAATGAATGGACAACTGCGGTGAGTACATTAGAAAATTTTAAAATGAAATAAGTTGAGATAAATCGAAAGTTCACTTGAAGACCATGAAGTGTCACCAGCTATGGAGGGGAACGAATTACATTCAAACAAGGTCATGGTAAAAAATAAATAAATAAATAAATATTGTGAACACGTAAATAATTAAGACATTTTTATGATATTAAGTCAGATGTCTTGATCAATTTAAATGAATGGACAACTGCAGTGAGTACATTACAAAATTTTAACATGAAATAAGTTGAGATAAATCGAAAGTTCACTTGAAGACCATGAAGTGTCACCAGCTATGGAGGGGAACGGATTACATTCAAACAAGGTCATGGTAAAAAAAAATATATATATTGCGAACACGTAAATAATTAAGATTTTTTATGATATTAAGCCAGGTGTCTTGATCAATTTAAATGAATGGACAACTGCGGTGAGTACATTAGAAAATTTTAAAATGAAATAAGTTGAGATAAATCGAAAGTTCACTTGAAGACCATGAAGTATCACCAGCTATGGAGGGGAACGAATTACATTCAAACAAGGTCATGGTAAAAAATAAATAAATAAATAAATATTGCGAACACGTAAATAATTAAGACATTTTTATGATATTAAGTCAGATGTCTTGATCAATTTAAATGAATGGACAACTGCAGTGAGTACATTACAAAATTTTAACATGAAATAAGTTGAGATAAATCGAAAGTTCACTTGAAGACCATGAAGTGTCACCAGCTATGGAGGGGAACGGATTACATTCAAACAAGGTCATGGTAAAAAAAAATATATATATTGCGAACACGTAAATAATTAAGACTTTTTATGATATTAAGCCAGGTGTCTTGATCAATTTAAATGAATGGACAACTGCGGTGAGTACATTAGAAAATTTTAAAATGAAATAAGTTGAGATAAATCGAAAGTTCACTTGAAGACCATGAAGTATCACCAGCTATGGAGGGGAACGAATTACATTCAAACAAGGTCATGGTAAAAAATAAATAAATAAATAAATATTGCGAACACGTAAATAATTAAGACATTTTTATGATATTAAGTCAGATGTCTTGATCAATTTAAATGAATGGACAACTGCAGTGAGTACATTACAAAATTTTAACATGAAATAAGTTGAGATAAATCGAAAGTTCACTTGAAGACCATGAAGTGTCACCAGCTATGGAGGGGAACGGATTACATTCAAACAAGGTCATGGTAAAAAAAAATATATATATTGCGAACACGTAAATAATTAAGACTTTTTATGATATTAAGCCAGGTGTCTTGATCAATTTAAATGAATGGACAACTGCGGTGAGTACATTAGAAAATTTTAAAATGAAATAAGTTGAGATAAATCGAAAGTTCACTTGAAGACCATGAAGTATCACCAGCTATGGAGGGGAACGAATTACATTCAAACAAGGTCATGGTAAAAAATAAATAAATAAATAAATATTGCGAACACGTAAATAATTAAGACATTTTTATGATATTAAGTCAGATGTCTTGATCAATTTAAATGAATGGACAACTGCAGTGAGTACATTACAAAATTTTAACATGAAATAAGTTGAGATAAATCGAAAGTTCACTTGAAGACCATGAAGTGTCACCAGCTATGGAGGGGAACGGATTACATTCAAACAAGGTCATGGTAAAAAAAAATATATATATTGCGAACACGTAAATAATTAAGACTTTTTATGATATTAAGCCAGGTGTCTTGATCAATTTAAATGAATGGACAACTGCGGTGAGTACATTAGAAAATTTTAAAATGAAATAAGTTGAGATAAATCGAAAGTTCACTTGAAGACCATGAAGTATCACCAGCTATGGAGGGGAACGAATTACATTCAAACAAGGTCATGGTAAAAAATAAATAAATAAATAAATATTGCGAACACGTAAATAATTAAGACATTTTTATGATATTAAGTCAGATGTCTTGATCAATTTAAATGAATGGACAACTGCAGTGAGTACATTACAAAATTTTAACATGAAATAAGTTGAGATAAATCGAAAGTTCACTTGAAGACCATGAAGTGTCACCAGCTATGGAGGGGAACGGATTACATTCAAACAAGGTCATGGTAAAAAAAAATATATATATTGCGAACACGTAAATAATTAAGACTTTTTATGATATTAAGCCAGGTGTCTTGATCAATTTAAATGAATGGACAACTGCGGTGAGTACATTAGAAAATTTTAAAATGAAATAAGTTGAGATAAATCGAAAGTTCACTTGAAGACCATGAAGTGTCACCAGCTATGGAGGGGAACGAATTACATTCAAACAAGGTCATGGTAAAAAATAAATAAATAAATAAATATTGCGAACACGTAAATAATTAAGACATTTTTATGATATTAAGTCAGATGTCTTGATCAATTTAAATGAATGGACAACTGCAGTGAGTACATTACAAAATTTTAACATGAAATAAGTTGAGATAAATCGAAAGTTCACTTGAAGACTATGAAGTGTCACCAGCTATGGAGGGGAACGGATTACATTCAAACAAGGTCATGGTAAAAAAATATATATATATTGCGAACACGTAAATAATTAAGACTTTTTATGATATTAAGCCAGGTGTCTTGATCAATTTAAATGAATGGACAACTGCGGTGAGTACATTAGAAAATTTTAAAATGAAATAAGTTGAGATAAATCGAAAGTTCACTTGAAGACCATGAAGTGTCACCAGCTATGGAGGGGAACGAATTACATTCAAACAAGGTCATGGTAAAAAATAAATAAATAAATAAATATTGCGAACACGTAAATAATTAAGACATTTTTATGATATTAAGTCAGATGTCTTGATCAATTTAAATGAATGGACAACTGCAGTGAGTACATTACAAAATTTTAACATGAAATAAGTTGAGATAAATCGAAAGTTCACTTGAAGACCATGAAGTGTCACCAGCTATGGAGGGGAACGGATTACATTCAAACAAGGTCATGGTAAAAAAAAATATATATATTGCGAACACGTAAATAATTAAGACTTTTTATGATATTAAGCCAGGTGTCTTGATCAATTTAAATGAATGGACAACTGCGGTGAGTACATTAGAAAATTTTAAAATGAAATAAGTTGAGATAAATCGAAAGTTCACTTGAAGACCATGAAGTGTCACCAGCTATGGAGGGGAACGAATTACATTCAAACAAGGTCATGGTAAAAAATAAATAAATAAATAAATATTGCGAACACGTAAATAATTAAGACATTTTTATGATATTAAGTCAGATGTCTTGATCAATTTAAATGAATGGACAACTGCAGTGAGTACATTACAAAATTTTAACATGAAATAAGTTGAGATAAATCGAAAGTTCACTTGAAGACCATGAAGTGTCACCAGCTATGGAGGGGAACGGATTACATTCAAACAAGGTCATGGTAAAAAAAAATATATATATTGCGAACACGTAAATAATTAAGACTTTTTATGATATTAAGCCAGGTGTCTTGATCAATTTAAATGAATGGACAACTGCGGTGAGTACATTAGAAAATTTTAAAATGAAATAAGTTGAGATAAATCGAAAGTTCACTTGAAGACCATGAAGTGTCACCAGCTATGGAGGGGAACGAATTACATTCAAACAAGGTCATGGTAAAAAAAAAAAAAAATAAATAAATATTGCGAACACGTAATAATTAAGACTTTTTTATGATATTAAGCCAGATTTTTGGTATAATATTAGATTATCGTTACAGGCATTATGCTCACGTGCAATGATTTCGATTGATTTTCTGATCATGTTTTCAAATGGATTATTATCTGGAACAATGACTTTCGCCTTCTTAAAATGAATATCGCAGCCATTGTTATCCAAATAGAAACGAGAAAGAGCTGTATTCGGTTTAAATTGAAATTAACTTATATCTACTTGATAAAATATCATTAGTTTACTACACGGTGTACAAAACTGTTGTAAAGTCAAAAATAAATTTATAAAAACATTAAAATAAAGTTAAAATATTTACGTTTCGGTCATCCTTCTATGACCTTCCTCAGGAACGTTGTCGCGTTGTCATAAAAACGTAAAATTACAGCAAAAAAAAAAAAAAAACTTTTCTTTTTTTTTGCACTAATTTTAGAATCTATATCCGTTGTCGTATATCTTCTAAAATTAGAGCAAAAAAAACGTTTTTTTTTTTTTTTGTTTTTTTTTTTTTTTTTTGTTGTTGCTTTAATTTTAGAAGATATACGACAACGTTCCTGAGGAAGGTCATAGAAGGATGACCGAAACGTAGATATTTTAACTTTATTTTAATGTTTGTATAAGTTTATTTTTGACTTTACAACAGTTTTGTACACCGTGTAGTAAACTAATGATATTTTATCAAGTGTATATATAACTTTTTACGGTGAAATTGTCCTGTTCTTTTATTATTAACTTATATCATTTTAAACTTTTCTGATGTACTCGCTGCAGTTTTCCATTCATATAATTGATCAAGACTCGACAGGGAGCATTCGTCTCTAGACTATTAAACATTTCGACATTATATTTATCCTGAAGACGACTGCAGAAGCAGTTCGAAACATCGATATTGTGCTTTATATTTGTACAAGTTCATATAAAAGTTCTTGTTTATTTGACCACTGAGCAAGTTTATATGTTTTACGAATAAAACTTATTTATTATATTTTATGGGGAAATTGTCCTACATATGTTAATAAAATTGTTACTGTGACAAAATATAAAAATGAATTTGCCTCAAAAACTTATTATTAGCTGCAAGTTTCTCGCTTCTTTGTTCCTCTTCTTTAAGAGTCACTAAGAGTAGAAACTTCTAAACTTAAACTTACACTATGTGCAAAACTACTTAAAAGATGACAGAATACTAAAAAGATGTTAAATTATTTTAATACCTTAGTACTTTCAACTATAAAAAACATAGTCTTCGTCTGAGGAATATAAGAAATACAATTGTTGTTGGCGTCTAATTTTCAAAATTCACGTAGATGGTGACGAAAGGAGTTAAAGTTGAAGTTAATTTTAGATCCGGAAAACATTAATAAACTAGGAGTTCCCTCAGAGGGATTAGTCTGAGCGATATTACTGAGAACATAGATTTAATAATAACATGTGGAAGCAAAGAAAATGAGATGTTATCTTTAATTGTCCATATACTGCGATAAACTGAAATGATGAAAATAAACGAATCGTAGAATTACAAAATCTTATATATAAATTCGTATACACTGTTTAAAAAAATGGGAAATCAAACCATTCAAGACAGCCATGCATGGATATAAAATTGAAAGTACGCAATATATTAAAAGTAAAATACAAAATGAAACACTAAATTTTCTTATATCGAAATTTTAACTGTTTAAAATGATGTCAAGAGCATAATCAGACGCTCCGCACCAATTTGAGTATCATTAAATGACAAATATATGATGTTTAAAAAGAATGGACTATACTTTATATGGTGTGTGCTCCCCCGGAATAGTTAATATTGTACAATATCTGTTTTCCACAGATGCAATGAGGTTGTTGATAACATTTAAGGAATTCTCTCTTCAAAATCTGATATAGTATCAAAGTACCGACTACATCAACAGTGGCATGCAATGCTTCGTTAGAGTGTGTTTTAGATATGCTCGATCGGATTTAAATGATGAGTGTATGCTGGCCACTAGATACGCTGTATTGTTTTGTTTTCAAACATATTCTGCACAAGTTGAGCTGTATTTAGCATGAATTAAATAAAAGAAATCGGCAATGATTACAACATAAAGTATGACACAAGATCTGAATATATCGTCTGCATAACTTTTGAGCTGTCAAAGTGTCATTTGAAGTAATTTACAAATCCATACATATTTATTCAGGAAATCATGCAAGCTAACATACGCCAATATGATCCCGATTATGAAATTTCCCCAGAATAAGTTAATATATAAAAAAGCTACTAATGATAATTGAGAATATGACCTTATGATAGAAAGTCTAGAAAAATGAATCGGATAAAAAATTCATATCACATTTAAAACGGCACTTCCCTCTGTTAGTGGCCTTGGCGAGAGAGAGAAACGCCTAGAGAAGGAACACTTTAACAAGTACTTTCGGGCAACCTACTCACTGTTTCATACAGGTCTTTATTTAATATTTACACAATTTATTTAATGCTAGGTGGGTATCTATCTGTTTTGTTGCATTTAAATTGCATGTTTTGCGGAGGAAATGCAGCCTTATGAAATATTTAAAGTCGCTGTACCTAATAATTCCAAATTAATGATATTTGAGATCGCTTTCCGTTAATTTCATCTTTTTAAATTTTAAATTTTTTAGAAACCATTCATAGAGACAATTGTATATTTTAAAACTAACCCGAAACAAAATTTCAAGATTTTGGGCTCAGCAGTAACACAGAAATAGAAAATTTTCGAAAGTTTTTTGTTTTTGCACTGTTTTTGCGTCATGATAAATACAGCCATGTCAATTTTCATGTTTATATTCCTAACAATTCCATGTACTTCGTTACTTAGATAATCTTTATATCTTTTTCCGCTTTGATTAGTCTTTCTATTTTTTAGAATTCGTTCTACAACGAGCATTTACATCTTATTAATTACTACCATGCCAAAGTTCTAGTTTCTAACCCCAACAGTATCCCAAAGATTTCAGTATTCCAAATAAATCATAGTTTAGAACCTTTCTAGAAATTTTTACGTTTATCCGTCAAATTGAACCTTTTAGAGAGCGTTAATTACGAATATTTACATCTTAAAAGTAACTACCGCACCAAATTTAAAGTTTCTAACCCAATCAATATCGCAGAAATCACAATTTTAGAACTGTTTTGCTCCTGCAGCGATGTAGGTTCTTGCACTGACATAAAATAGTCTTTTTTCGGAGCAGAGATGGCCACCAACATTTTTTTAAGTTGGCTATGTAGTTTCAGAGATAACACCTCACAAATGAACAAGCATTAATAATATTATATACTTTATAATATTATAACGCTTTATAATATTAGCATTAGATGTACAGATACAAAAGCCATTTATCTGTTACAAACTAAAGTGCCGGCGTTGCCCAGAATGTGAAGGATGTTTGTTCTGAAAAATCAATTTCAAAATTTAACATACAACACAAAAGAAACATTAAAAAAAAGCTGTCGAAATGTTGTATGAATGAATCATATGAAAACGCTATATAAAAATGTATAAATGTATATAACAGACGCAAAAGAATACAGCTATAAATGAACTTAATTCAATTTATAATTGGAGCAATAATGTTAAAATAGGCCAATATTACCCTAATCGGGTTTTTATCATGCTTCAATACATTTTTCACACTCATATGACGTTATACTATATCCACCACGTCCTTTATATTTCCAATATGACGTAATATTTTCCTCTTTCACGTGGAAACCTTGAAATAGAAAAATTATGAAGTTATATTCACTTTCATTTAAATTCGTCAAAACCATTTATTTCATTTTCATATTTCACGTGAATATCTTGCAATAGAAAAGTTATGACGTAATATTCACCTTTTTTAAAAATTCGTCAAACTATTTATTTCATTTTCATTTTTCACGTGGAAATCTTGCAGTAGAAAATTAATTGTTGTAGTAATAATTTTATTGTGTTTTTTAATTGTTGGCAACTGGTATAATGAAAAATGTTTAAATTTGATAAGAAATTGCTGATAATTGGTGGTTTTTTATTAATTAAAAATTAACTATAAAATATTTCGATTCCGGATTACTTTAGTTGCCTTGGCCATGTTTTAATACACATGTACGTATCTTTTCACAATTTTTGCTTCCAAATTGTGGATTTTTATAGAATTACAAACAGACAGATAGACAAGTTTTCCTTTTTATATATCTCTCTATTTTAAAAATGTAACTAACGCTGTCACTGCCGCCGCCGCCGCCGCCGCCGCCGGTTTTGAATTTTTTGTGACCGGAGGTCTTTCTTCGTTAATATTAAGAAAACTATTGCATACAAAAAATATGAAAATCGGTGGTATTATAGCGAAATGTTTGATCAACACGCTAATGCATAGTTTTCAAATCGAAGAATTATTTTAAGAGATATTTAATGCTAAAGTTGGACAAAATCGTTCCATTAAAAAAAGTTTTATAGGAGCAAAAGCTATACATGTGAAGTTAATCATTTTTAGATCCTTTTATTCAATAGAAAATCCCGGTGTGCAGATTTCATTATTTTTTTAAAATTTGACTCATTTTTTGAGGTTTTATTTCTATTTTAAATTCAAATATTCAGCATCTTGACTGATATTTTTTACATATTTCAGAAAATGGTATTAATTTAAACTGTTACCAACTGTATAAACAGCGCAATCAATAATGTTTGCTTCAAAATAAAAAAATAAAAAAATTACACGTTACTATTATAAACAGAAAAAAACCTTCATATTAAAATTAAATAATTAGGTATAAAAAGCAGGCACTTATTGGAAATTACGCCATTAAAACTATATTTACATGTGAATTTTGAAAGAGAAAGGATATTGTAAAATAAATTCATTAACATGCATTAGAAGTCTGAAATAGAAGAAATTGCGTCACATTACACTTATTATGCAAAATGAACAAAAAATAGTATTGCAAAACAGTTTTAATTTAAAAATTGCGCGAGACAAAATATTAGAGGTTAAATATTAGATTTGTTCAAAATTTTATTATTTGTCGTTTGATGTGAGGTGTTCAGCTATAAGTATGCAAATTTTCATGTCTCCAACATAATTAGGGGTTGAGTTAGAAAAATTGCTTAAAATACACATGTTAGATCCCAAAGGGTTAAATATTAGATTTTTTCAAAATTTTATTATTTGCCGTTTGATGTGAGGAGTTCAGCTATAAGTATGCAAAATTTCATGTCTCCAACTTAATTAGGGGCTGAGTTAGAAAAATTGCTTAAAATACACAAGTTAGAGCCCAGAGGGTTAAATATGACTTTTTCAAAATTTTATGATTTATCGTGTTATCGCAAGTGTTCAGCTATAAGTATGCAAACTTTCATGTCTCCAACTTAATTAGTGGCTGAGTTAGAAAAATTGCTTAAAATACAGAAGTTAGAACTCAGTGGGTTAAATATTAGAACTTTTTCAAAATTTTATTATTTGTCGTTTGATGTGAGGTTTTCAGCTATAAGTATGCAAAATTTCATGTCTCCAACTTAATTAGGGGCTGAGTTAGAAAAATAGTTTAAAATACACAAGTTAGAGCCCAGAGGGTTAAATATTAGACTTTTTCAAAATTTTATTATTTGTCGTTTGATGTGAGGTGTTCAGCTATAAGTATGTAAAATGTCATGTCTCCAACTTAATTAGGGGCTGAGTTAGAAAAATTGCTTAAAATACAGAAGTTAGAGACCGGAGGGTTAAATATGACTTTTTCAAAATTTTATGATTTATAGTGTTACCGCAAGTGTTCAGCTACAAGTATGCAAACTTTCATGTCCCCAACTTAATTAGGGGCTGAGTTAAAAAAATTGCTTTAAATACACAAGTTAGAGCGCAGAGGGTTAAATATTAAACCTTTTTCAAAATTTTATTATTTGTCGTTTGATGTGAGATGTTCAGCTATAAGTATTCAAAATTTCATGTCTCCAACTTAATTAAATTAGGGGCTGAGTTAGAAAAATTGCTTAAAATGCACAAGTTAGAGCCCAGAGGGTTAAATATTAGACTTTTTCAAAATTTTATTATTTACCGTTTGATGTGTGGTGTTCAGCTATAAGTATGCAAATTTTCAAGTCTCCGAGATGTATAGTTTCTGAGAACGGGCTCTGTGACAGACGGACAGACAGACAGACAAAGGAAGGAGACAGGTAGGGTTTCATTAGATGAACAAAACTCTAAAAACATACTGCGGATGACTGTAACAACATCCTAAAATTACATTACCATCAGCGATCTACCAATCCCGAATTTAGTTTATATTCATTTCATATATTCTTATTCTTTTGTGTGGCCCTGTAAAATAACTATCAATATTATATACAGTAAAATCTCTGAATAGCGGACACCCCGAGAATGCAGAATTTGTCCTCTATTTGGAGGTGTCCGCTACTGAGAGTAAAAAATGTACAGTTATTTAAGGGTTGGTAATCGAAAAAATGCCCCCTAAATAGAGGTGTCCACTAATCGGGTGTGTCCGTTATGGAGGTTTTACTGCATAATAATATCATCCTTTAAAATAAAATTGCATGCTGTATGATAGACAGACAGACATCCAGAGAAAGATAACCTCCCGGAGCAATAAACACTCATGTCTTTTGTTTTAATCATCCAAAATTGTATATCATACAACAGGCCAGATTTTATATAACAGGCTAAAAACGGTCACGGTGGTACGGAATACTGTATTATTATTTGTTTGCCCACCAAAACTGGTTGCCACGGGTTGTTGCAAGGTTTGTGATCATGTGGTTGAAACTGATCTATTCAATATTAATGAGTTCGTATTTTTTTTTATTATTATTATTTGCTCCATGTGTTCAAACCAGTTGTCTACGAAAACATCAACCGGTGAAAGTGACGCACACCAAATTTCTGTGACGTATGCAGATAAATTGTGCTTTTTTATCAGTTTTTTCTATATAATTTTTAAACGGTTTGTAACTTATTTTCCATAGTAGGTGCATTCAGTAGGCGACCCTCATAGGTACCTTCTGGTGCAATCAGAAACGAAATCCGACAAATATTTTTTGAGTTATGCTTGACGAAAGGTTTTTATTAGGCTTTTTTTTTTAGTAGGACATGGCGTTAATATCCATCATAGTAGTAATGTGTCCGGACAGTAATATTTCGCTGAGTATCAGCCTTCGCTTCGCTCAGACAATAAAACATGGATATAGAGAAGTGGAATATTACTCATTTTATGATTATTTAAGTAGACTGAGCCAAATTCTGGGTATGTTGTAGGATAAAAACGTCATTGCAAACAGTATTTTCTTTAGTAATAATTTCTATTGATTCGCGGATGATTAAATCATGATAATTCTTTGAGGGATATATTTTTTGCGTCTTCGAAATTAAATTGCATATTTTGCTTCTGGTTAAGTCTTGACAGTGCTGTTGTAGGTCGGTTATACTTTAAATCTCTCAAATGTTCTTTAATACGGACTTTAAGTTTGCGTGAAGTCATTCCTATCTATTCGAGATAAATATTTTCTGTTTTCAGTGGAATTATATATACTCCAGAAATTTCATCTTCCGGGATCGGGTCTATTTTGGCACAAATTAGATTTTTCAGTTTTGCTGGAGGAGTGGCGATTAAGTTTACGTCAAAGCGGAAAAGTGCATGTCTGAGTTTTTCGAAAAGTCCTGGTATGTACTTCATCTTGCAATATCTCATATTACACAGTGGAGTTTTTTGTATTTTCATATGGTTCTTCTGTGAGTTGATTAGCTTATCAATTATGCGTATTGGGAAACCATTCTCAACTGCAATGTTTCTAATGGTATTTAATTCATTTTCAAGGTGATTATTAGAGCAAACGCTAAAAGCTCGTCTTACATAAAACTTGAACGCAGCAAGTTTGTAGTTAAAAGGTGATGTACTTTCAAAAAGAATGGTGCTTTTAGACTTATTTACTTTTCTGTAGACTGTGCGCTCAACTCTTAAGTTTGATAAATCATTAATTAGCTTTACTTCAAGAAATGATAACTCGTTATTATTTTCTATTTCGATGGTAAATTTTATGTTAGGGTCTATATTATTTATTCTGTTAAGAAATGCGTACAATTCAGATAAGCCATGATTCCATACTATGAAAATGTCGTCCACATAACGATACCATATTGACGGAGTTAAAACGCTGTCTGCCAAATTTCTTTCTTCAAATGGACGTAATTTGAATTCAGCTAAAATACTTGAGATGGGGGAACCCATTGGTGCTCCTTTAATCTGCTTATAAATCCTGTTATTAAAAATGAAAATATTATTTCCAGTTACTAGGTTAATTCCAGATTTTACGGTGGTCTTCATTTCTGAGTTTAATGATGGCTCGTTATCAATAAAGTTATTAATGATTAATTTTACTTCGTCAACGTCGATTGATGGGAAAAGTGAAATGATGTCAAAACTTGCTAAAACACTCTCTTTATTGAGCTTCAAATCTTTAATGAAATCAGTGGTCGACGTTAAACTATGGTTAGACGGTAGTAGAAAAAGGTTCAGAAAAGGAACAAATGCTTTTTCAAGGAAATATGTTGGGCCTGCACATTTTCCAACTATCGGCGTTAAAGGAAAATTATTTTTATGATCCTTTAGTCTCCCAAATAGCCTTGGAGTGTAAAAATCCAAGTAGCCTTGGACTCCAAGGCTATTTGGGAGACTAAAGGACCATAAAAATAATTTTCCTTTAAGTCCGATAGTTGGACAATGTGCAGGCCCAACATATTTCTTGAAAAAGCATTTGTTCCTTTTCTGAACCTTTTTATACCACCGTCTAACGATAGTTTAACGTCGACCACTGATTTCATTAACCGGATTAAAGATTTGAAGCTCAATAAAGAGAGTGTTTTAGCAAGTTTTGACATTATTTCACTTTTCCCATCAATCGACGTTGACGAAGTAAAATTAATCATTAATAACTTTATTGATAACGAGCCATCAAAGCTCAGAAATGAAGACCACCATAAAATCTGGAATTAACCTAGTAACTGGAAATAATATTTTCATTTTTAATAACAGGATTTATAAGCAGATTAAAGGAGCACCAATGCGTTCCCCCATCTCAAGTATTTTAGCTGAATTCAAATTATGTCCATTTGAAGAAAGAATTTTGGCAGAGTTTTAACTCCCTCAATATGGTATCGTTTTGTGGACGACATTTTCATAGTATGGAATCATGGCTTATCTGAATTGAACGCTTTTCTTAACAGAATAAATAATTTGGACCCTAACATAAAATTTACCATCGAAATAGAAAATAATAAAGAGTTATCATTTCTTGACGTAATGCTAATTAAAGATTTATCAAATTTAACAATTGAGCGTACAGTCTACAGAAAAGTAAATAAGTCTAACAGCAGCATTCCTTTTGAAAATACATCACCTTTTAACTACAAACTTGCTCCGTTCAACTTTTATGTAAGACGAGCTTTTAGTGTTTGCTCTATTAATCACATTGAAAATGAATTAAATACCATTAGAAACATTGCAGTTGAGAATGGTTTCCCAATACGCCTTATTGATAAGCTAATCAACTCACAGAAGAAAAATATGAAAATACAAAAAACTCCACTGTGTAATATGAGATATTGCAAGATGAAGTACATACCAGGACTTTTCGAAAAACTCAGACATGCACTTTTCCGCTTTGACGTAAACTTAATCGCCACTCCTCCAGCAAAACTGAATAATCTAATTAGTGCCAAAATAGATCCGATCCCGAAAGATGAAGTTTCTGGAGTATATATAATTCCACTGAAAACAGAAAATATTTATCTCGAATACATAGGAATGACTTCACGTAAACTTAAAGTCCGTATTAAAGAACATTTGAGAGATTTAAAGTATAACCGACCTACAACAGCCCTGTCAAGACTTAACCAGAAGCAAAATATACAAGTTAATTTCGAAGACGCAAAAATTATATATCCCTCAAAGAATTATCATGATTTAATCATCCGCGAATCAATAAAAATTATTACTAAAGAAAATGCTGTTTGCAATGACGTTTTATCCTACAACATACCCAGAATTTGGCTCAGTTTACTTAAATAATCATAAAACGAGTAATATTCCACTTCCCTATATCCATGTTTTATTTATTAATGTTTTCCATATCTAAAAATTAACTTCAACTTTAACTCCTTTCGTCACCATCTACGTGAATTTTGAAAATTAGACGCCAACAACAATTGTATTTCTTATATTCCTCAGACGAAGACTATGTTTTTTATAGTTGAAAGTACTAAGGTATTAAAATAATTTAACATCTTTTTAGTATTCTGTCATCTTTTAAGTAGTTTTGCACATAGTGTATGTTTAAGTTTAACTTTTTAAAGATGAATTAAGCTTTTCTATGTATTTATTTACTGAAGTAGAAACTTCATTAAGAGTCAAATTGAGCAAGCAAGCCATATGTTTGAAAACCGGCCAATATGTTCATCTGTAAAAAATAAGGAATATAGCAAAAATAAGGTGACAAATTAATGTGTTCTCCTATGTCATATTTTCGTTTTTTTTTTTTTTACATTTCTTGAAAAGAAATTTCCATAACAGTTGGAGCTATTTGAACAAAATTAAAACTCTGCTGTCTAGCTTCAGTAAAGGTAGTTTTTTTTTCTTTTTCAGATTTGTTCTGTTTTTTTTTTTAATTTTGCTTAATTACAGGTCTATTTAATGAAACATAATCAAATTATTTGACAATTAACCAGGTTGCAGAGGGTATATTTTCTTACACCTTATGTTACACTAAACTGTTTTACAACATACAAGTCAACTTTAACTCTTCTTAGAAAATACGCGAGAACGACGTTCCCAAATGTTCACTCCTTTCTTTCCTTTCCGGTAATTTTTAATACACTACGGGTCTCTCTAAGTTTTTTATTTAAAAGAAATATTATTCTGTGCGCTGTTTTTACAATTGGCAGCAATTTAATATATTAAACTTTTTCTAAATCATGAAAACAATCTGTCTTGAAATGTTAAGCATTTTAATAAGCCCTCAAAAATTAGTCAAATTAAAAGAAAAATAAATCCAGCCTGCAAACAGGGAGCTTGTAATGTATATCCTAAAAAAAAGATTAAATTTCTATGTATAGTTTTTACACCTATTAAGCTCTTTTAATGGAACGATTTTGATCGACTTTAACTTAAAATACCTTTTAAAATAACAATTCGATTTAAAAACTGTCTGCATCAGCGTATTTCTGAAACATTCCTCTGTAATACTACCAATTTTCATATTTTTGTATGGAGTAGTGTTCTTAATATTAACGAAGACAGACCTCCGGTCACAAAAAATTCAGTTATTGTGGCGATGACAGCTTTAATTTTTTTTTTTTAGAATAGAGAGATTTTATTCTTTCAACTTTTAACATGACATGAAAGAATAGAGATTCCATTCTTTCAAACTTTAACATGCTGTAAGGCTTTTTAATTGCCGCTCTTCCATCGGCGAAGGATCGTGATTGTTCACATGTCCCATAATTTTAATCATGGCAACTTTCTAATCAAAAATTAAAATAAAATAAAATCTGAATTTTTTTTTTTTTTTTTTTTTTTTTTTTTTTTTGTTACGTATCGAAATAAATTTTCCAATTATTCTTACATATTGCAATCTTCCATAGTAAACGCCACTGTAAAAAAAGCGACTATTTCAGGATGTAGCAAATTTTTACAAAATAGTATCTTTCTAAACATAGCATTTTCGGAGTCATCCACAGTTTTGAAAAATGTTTCTTTGTCTTCAGAAATGTCAGAAACTAATAGATTTCCATGCTTTACAGAAATATTTCAGAAAGAAAAGTTTCTTTTGCTGCTTGAAAGGATAATAAAAAGATGATTAAATACGTGAACTATTACTTTGCTAACTAAGCATAAACCAACAGAGTGAAAAATGTCCAAGCCGGGAATCGAACCCGGACCCCTGAAATAGCGCTCCAGTACTCTACCATAAGCCACGAGGACGATGCCCAGCTTGCCATCTCTCACTCACATAAGTCGGTAAGACAGCAACCGCAGCTATTAGATGGAATTGTCTTAATGAGCACACAATCTTGCGGTGTAACATGAGACGCAGATATCGTCAGCATTGGTGAATAGGCAATTTTAATTAATTTTTCAACTACTTTCAGCCGGAAAATTCGGGAATCAAACATTGGTTCGATTCCCGGCTTGGACATTTTTCACTTTGTTGGTTCACGCTTAGTTAGCAAAGTGATAATTCACGTCTTTAATATTCAATAATTTCAAGCGTAATTTCACAGCTGAAAAGTAGTTGAAAAATTAATTAAAATTGTAATAAAAAGGTTTTTACATAATGAAGCAGTCAACTAAAGCGAGCAACTCATATAAAGGAAAACAGTCGCATATCCTAAAAAAGTAAGAAATATTTTGCAATATATTGAGCTGAATTTCAGTTGCTTTCTAATATTGTCTGAATGATAAGAGATTTGCTATAAATTGTAATTTTTCAATTAATATTTCTTTACCTCTTAGTTTAATGA